>CM053770.1:532678778-532770536 GCA_028658325.1 Potorous gilbertii
GAAGGCTATAAGGTAATTTGGTGGAAGAGTCACTAGCAACTAGGGAAATCTGGAAAGGCTTCATGGAGGAGGCAATATTTGAGCAGAGCTTTGAAAGAAATTCGGGGTTTTAAGAGGTAGAGATGAGGTATGGAAGACAACCAGTACAAAGAAATGGAAATAAGAAATGGATAAAATTAACAGTAAGGAGGCTAGTTTGACTGGACCATTAAATATACGAATGGTGCTAATATATAATACACCTGGAGAGGCAGATTGGAGCCAATTTGTGAAGGGCTTTAATTGTTAAATGGAGGTGTCTTTATTTGACACTAGAAGTAATAAGGAGCCCCTAAAGTTTACTGAGCAGGGAAGTGACATGGTCAGATCCATGCTTTAGGATATAGGCAACAGCAATATTGGAAATTGTGTGGAGAATAGATTAGAGAAGGGAGAGACTTAAAGCAGGAAGTTACATAACTATAACAGTTTAGGCAGGAGGTGATAAAGGACTGAATTGGGGTAGTTTGTAACACAAGTGGGGAGAAAAGGACAGATGCAAGAGATGTTGTGAAGGTAGAATCAAAAAGACTTGGACACTGATTGGATATGTGAGGTGAACAAGAGTGAAAAGTGTATCCATTACAGAAATAGACTAGTTAGGAAGATGGGGTTGGTAGGGAAGAGGAATTTGGGTCACATTGAATGTGAGATGCTTACAGGACATCCAGTTTGAAATGTCCAATAAGTAGTTGGTAATAGAGGACTGGAGCTCAGAAATAAGTCTAGGGCTGGATGTGTGGATCTGAGTCTTCTTCATAGGGATGGTAATTGAACCCATGGGAGCTAAGAAGTTCACCAAGTAAGAGAGAGTAGAGAGAAAGAAAAAAGAAAGATTCCCAAGACAAAACCATGTGTAGGCATCCTCCCTGCCCCCCACAGTAAGGGGACATGATATGAATGAAAATCTAACAAAGGGGACTGAGAAGAGGTCAGACAGGTAAGAAGTGAACCAAGAGAAAGTAGCATCATGAAAATCCAAAGTGGAGAGAATGTCCAGGAGGAGGTCATGAAGAGTAACAAATGCTGCCCCAGAGGTCAAGAAGGATGAAGACCGAGAAGAAGTCATCATATTTGGCATTTAAGGGGTCACTGCTCACATTGGAGGGATGACTTCCATTTGAGTCATGAGGTCCAAAGTCAGATTGTAATGAACTGAGAATGAGTGAGAAAACAGCAAATGGAAGCAATGGAGTGTAGATAGAGGCATCTGGCTGAGAGAGGAGAAATACATAAGGAAGGCTTAAGGGGAAGGGAGGTCAGGTGAGAGGCTTATGTTTGTGCTTGTTTGCTTTTTGTTTTGTTTTTAAGGATGGGAGTGACCTGAGCATGTTTATAGTCAACAGAGAATGATCCAGTAGACCTGGGGAGACTAGGGCTAGAATGTAAAGACGGGTAATTATGGGGGCACAATATACTGAAGAAGTCAGGATAGAATACAGGTTATAGAAAGGCCTCCTAAATACTATGTGAATGAGCAGCCACAATTCCAGAGAATTGTGGTAACATGCTGCCCACCTCCTGAGACAGAAGAGACAGACTCAGAGTACAGAATGAAATAATTTCTGGGAGGACATGGCCAATGTAGGGATTTCTTTTTCTTGACTAAACATATTTGTTAGAAGGGTTTTGTTTTTCTTTTTTTGCTTTTTCTTGCTTTAATGGAGGAGGGGAGGGGATAGAGAGAAAAATAAATGCTTGTTAATTGAAAAGAAAAATTTTTAACTGCAAAGGCTGCAGAAGACATAGAGTCCTAGGTGGTGAACCTGAGCTGGCCCCCTAGCTCTTCATCCAAATGCCTCAACTGCCTCGGTGACATAGTGGGGAAAGGATAGGACTAGGGAAGGGGAGGTCAGGAGGTTCTACTCCCTATTGTGCCAATGAGATGGTTGGATATAGAGTAATAACAGTTAGATTTGAAAGGGAACTTTCATCTCGTCATCCTCCCCACTTTACAGAAGAGGAAATTGAAGACCAGAGAGCTTCTAAAGACTTGCTCAATGCTACAAAGGTAAGTAGAAGAGTTAGGATATGAAACCAGCTCCCCTGACTCCAAATCTATTTCCTCCCCTCATCTCACTATCACGTCACCCCAAAGGACTTCAGTACTGTAATTCTCAGCTCATCTCTGGGAGATTGGAGGGCAGTAGGCACGAGGGAAGCACAAGAGATGATATACTCAGAAGATAGAAGACAGGGAAGGAAGAAGGGAAGGAGATAAATAGATGATGGATGGAAGGAAATAGATGGATGATAGAAAGGAGGGAAGGAGATAGAGAGATGGAAGAGAGAAGGGGTTAGATAGAAAGATAGATGAAAGAGGTAAGGAAGGAGGGAAGGAGATAGACAGACCGACAGACAGACAGATAGAGAAAGAGAGAGAGATGATGGAAAGAGAGGAGACAGATAAAAGAATGGATAGATAGATGATAGAGGGAAGGAAGGAGGGAAGGCAATAGACAGTTCAATGTGTCAATTTCTTTTTCTCAACTATACGTGATTACAACAGAGGTGGATTATTCTCCTTATTTTCTCAATTGGTGAAGGAAGGATGTGAGAGAGAGAAGGAAAATCTTCATGAAAATAAGTAAAAAAATTTAATTTAAAAAAATCAAAGATAGAGTGGGAGGCTGTCGGGTCTGTCTGGGACTCCATAAGTCAGTGGCTCTAGTCACAGGACTATCCTTATATACCATAAATCAATTCCAGCCCCAGGAAGAAGAGATGTTGAGCTAACCTGGAGTCTTGGCTTCAAGGGCTGCCCAAACTCCTACCATCTCCTCCTCTCACTTCCAGGACCACTGCAGACAAGACCAGTCTCAAAACAGAATAAAGGAACTCAGCCCAAACTGGCTGGGTCTTGGAGACATAAGGGGATATTAGTGTTTCAATTTTGTAGGAGGATAGATATCAGATGTTCACACTGCCAGATCAAATCAGAAGAACTAAGGCCAGAGTGGAGCAATGAGATCGCACAATAGATAGAGCACTAGACCTGGGGTCAGGATGACCCAACAAAAACTTCATTATTCTTTGTTTCAGTTTTCCCATCTGTAAAATGGGAATTATAATAACATCTATTTCCCAGGGTGGTTGTGAGGATCAAATGAGATATTTTGAAGTTTTTTTCTCTTTCTTTTTATCACATTCGCTTATTTTCATTTTGAGTTCCAAATTCTCTCCCTCCCTCCAGCCTCTCCCCCATGCACTGAAAAGACAAGCATTATGATACATGCTATACATGTAAAGTCATGCAAAATATAGCTCTATATCAGCCATGTTACCAAAAAAAAGGCAGGAAAAAATTTTTAAAAGTGGAAAAAAATACTTCAATCTGTATTCAGAGTTCAGCAGTTCTCTCTTTGAAGGTAGACAACATTTTTTATCATGAATCCTTTGGAACTGTGGTAGGTCATTGCATGGATCTGAGTTATGAAGTCTTTCACAGTTGATCATTGTTACACTATTTCTGATGCTATGTATGATAATGTCCCGGTTCTTCTCATGTAATTTTGCATCGCTTCCTATAAGTCTTCCCAGTTTTTTCTGAAACCACTCTCTCATCATTTCTTATAGCACAATAGTATTCCATCACAATCATGTGCCACAACTTGTTAAGCCATTCTCTGATTGATGGACATCCCCTCAATTTCTAATTCTTTGCCACCACAAAAAGAACTTCTATAAATATTTTTGTACATATGAGTCCTTTTCCTTTTTCTTTGATCTCTGTGGGATGCAGACTGAGTGGTTGTTGGTTCAAAGGGAATGCATGGTTTTATAGCCTTTTGGGCATAGTTCCAAATCATTCTCCAGAATGGTTAGACCAGCTTTTAACTCCACCAACAATAAATTAGTGTACCCATTTTTCCACATTCCCTCCAGCAGTTGTTATTTTCCTTTTCTGTCATATCAGGCAATCTGGTGAATGTGAGGTGGTGGCTCAGAATTGTTTTAATGTGCATTTTTCTAATTATTAGTAACAGAGGATTATTAATAGCATTGATTTCTTCTTCCAAAACCACTTGTTCATATCCTTTGATCATTTTTCATTTGGGGAATGGCTCAAATAAGAATATTTATAAAGTGCTTAGCACTGTGCTTGGCACATGGTAGATGCTCAGTGAATGACTATTTCTTTCCTTCCTTCCTCATCTATAAAATGGGAATAATAATGTCACCTTCCTCTCTATCGAAGGAGATAATATTTTTAAATGCTTTGCAAACTTTAAGTCATTATAGAAGTGCTAGTCATCATTACGGAACACAAGTACAAACAAGTGGGCTTGAAACTTAGGAGACTTGCGTTTTAGTCTTGATACACACGAGCACAGCCAAGATTAAGACTCATCTCCCATTCTGACCTCAGTTTTATTCTCTATAAAATAAGGAAGGATTCAGTGATCCCTAAGATTCCTTCTCGCTTTGACATTGTATGAGATATCACTTCCCCACTGTCTAGGACACATTTCTCCCCTGCCCCGCAATACACACCACACACACACACACACACACCCCTTCTCTGCTGTACAAAATCTTTAACAGGTCTCAGTTTGAGTGATTAAGGCTTGAAATAAAATAAGGCAGAGAATGGCCTCTTTACCCAATCCAAAAAAAAAAACCAATCTGGGAGGGAAATATCTTCGGAGTTTCTGGCCAAAATAGAAACAATTATTATTTGCATTCATTCTAAGCCTATCAGGGCTCAACAATGACAAAATAGGGCTTGACCTGAGATCTTTTGTTGGCCAATCAATGAGAGTCTGAGTGATTTGAGATTGAAAAAAAAGTTTCAGAAATTAAAATAAAATTTACATTCACTTTGGGCCTTAGCTTAAAAAGGTCAAGGTCCACAGCCTGGGTCATCTCCAGTCATCCTGTTCTCTGTCAGATCACTGCACCCAGATGGCTCCAGAGGAGAAAGTGAGGCTGGTGACTTTGTACAGCCCTCCCTCACTTAAATCCAATTCACCTGCATGTCATGACGTCACCTCCCTAATGTCATGTTCCTCTTTGAGAAGGAAAAACAAACAACAAATACAAAATATAGTAGAAGGAAGGATGGGTCATGGCTTCTCTGGATGCATCATCCCTTGTTGCTCAAAGGGTCCAACTGTGATGCTTTATTGTCTGTGTGTATTTGTCTATGGTCCTCCAGAGGCAGCACCCAACCAGTTACCAAATCAAAGGGCACAAGTATGGGATGCCTTTGGCATCTGCCTCTTCCTTTTTCCCTTCATGCCTGTGACCCTCTCCTCTCTGATACTAGAGGGCTGCCTGTTCAGTTCTTAATGTCTTTGTTCCAGTCCATGGAGAATGAGGTCCTAGGGCAGGGGAGGAAGCAGGAACTGGTCCCTGAGCACACTCTGATCAGCTTTCCCACAGCCTCAGAGCTCACTGGAACCTACTCCAACACCCAGCCCACTGAACTTTGCCACAGCTAGACCTTGCAGAAACAGCAATAGCTAGGGCTGATAGAACTATCAGACTGCCTGTTAAATAATGTAGGGAAATGGGGGAGCAGGATGTTTTGTTCCTTCCCCTCACATCCCCTCTTGAAATCTGTAACCACTGAATAATGCACATGGGACTCATTGAATGACTAGGGAAACTACATCTCTGAATTGCACATCCCCTTCAGGTTGCATATCCCCTTCAGGTTACACATCCCCTTTGTCCCATTTCAGTCAGTTCAAAAACAGCTTCATTACAACTTGGAACTTCAAACTGTGCTTGTAATGTCCTATCTATATGATGTGGTCTTCTCCTAACACCAACACACACGGACAGACACACATACGCATGCACACATGCGTGCACACACACACGCACACACACATAAAGGGAAGGAGTTTTTTAGCGTGCAACAGTTGGCCATACAACTTTCTCTACTCAAAGATAGGCATAAATGCAGACTTTGAGTTCCCATTATCCAGAGAAGCTTCTCTTTAGCCTCAGTTTCCTCTTCTGTAAAATGGAAAGTTTGAACTAAATGATCTCTAAGGTCTAAATCCTGGGATCCTGTGAGTAAGTTTTCCAGATACATTATTTATGCCATTTCCTAATTTGGGAGGAAGAGAGAATAGTAGAAGAAGCAGACAAGAACGGTAACTGAGCCACTTCATAAAACGTAAGAAGTTCCACAGAAATATGGGAGAGGGAAAGCAGGCAGTGGCAAATGGTGGGAAGGAGAAGTGACCTAGGGATGGGTAAAGGAGCTTACTGGAGTCAATTCTTAGATACTTGGTGCATTGGGCTCCTAAATTCTGATCTCTGACCCAGAATTTTATTTTATTTTAAGACTCAGGAAGAACAAGAGGAAACAAGAGGAAAAAGAGCCAGAAAGGACTTGTTTCAACCTTTATTATGAAGAGGAATGTAACCACAACCCACTGCCTCATGAAGCCAGAAAAAGGAGACCTCTTCAGCAGCCCCTCCAAGTAGTCCTAGAAATTGTCATTGGGCTCATTTTGTGTTGATAAATAGGATGGGGTGTTTAGAAGGATAATTGCTCCTGTCTGCACAAACTTTCCCTAAGTGGGAATATTAGGTAGGGGGAGAGCCATTTCCCAAGGGTTCAACTCCCACAAGTCAGAACTAAGGCAGATGCCCTGGAGCATAGACCTCTTCAAGGAAAGGAAGTATAGGGGGAAGGATGGGAGGAATGGAGAACTCCCTTCAAGGAGAAGATGGAGTTGAACTATTGAGTAGAGCAATCTTCCCCAGTCACTTTCACCTACACGCAAAAGTGATGACCTAGGTTTCTGACTTGACCTTTCCTTGAAGATAGTAGTTTGCAAAGTCCTTAGGATGACCTCAAGGGGTACTTAATCAAGGGAGGGGGTAAGAGTATAAATTTATCACTCCTCACCTTCCCCTTGATATCCAAAGGGGGAAGGGGGAGTCTCCAACACAACTATACAGTTATTCCTCCTATATCGTGACTTTTTCTCTCACAGTTTTGAAATATGTAGGTCATCGTAAAAAATTAAATGGGATTATAGCAGCCATTTTCATCAAAATATTGGAAATTGTGGGGATGCCCATTAATTGGGGAGAGGCTAAACAAGCTGTGGTATATGAATATCATGGAATACTGCTGTGCAATAAGAAATGATCAACAGGCAGATATCAGAAAAGTCTGGAAAGACTTGTACAAACTGATGCAAATTGAAATGAGCAGAACCAGGAAAACATTGTACATAGTATTAGCAACACTGTGTGATCTACTGTGAATGACTCAGCTCTTCTTAGTAACACAATGATCCAAGACAAGTACAAAGGACTCAGGAGGGAAAATGCTATCCATATCCAGTTAAAGAACTAATGGACTCTGAATGCACATTATAGTATACTTTTTTCACTTACTGTATCTCCTTCTCCAGATTATTTTACAGATGAGGAAACTGAGGCAACCAGGATCACACAACTAGTAAGTGTCTGATCTGAACTCAGAGAAAGTAGTCTTCCTGACTTCAGACTCAGAGCACTACTCATGGTGCCACCTGTATGTCTGTATCATCTTTATGTCATACTTTTTAAAATGTCTATTTCTTATGCATTACATGTAAATAATTAATAACACAGTAGCACCTATACATGTTACAATATACATATACTGTGTACATGCTCAAAAATATTTTCAATAGGGTTACACACTGAAAACAATTTGGAGATCACTGCTCTAGGTAAAATGCTATGACTCTATAGCTGCTGGACTGACCCAGGGAAGTAGAAGACAGGGGAGGAAGGTCACTTACTGATGCTGAAAGATCTAATGAAGCTGAGGTCTTTATACATAGCATACTGTCATACTTAAAGGTATTGCCAAAGCTCCTTCCAGCTCAGGTTTTGTGATTCTATCCAACTAGGTCACTCAGTTGATTGTCCCACCTTCCACTTCCCTATATAGAGCTGGTAACTAACTTTCCTTAGGGAAAGTCTAGTCTTCATTTTAAAAATGACAAAACTGAGATTCATAAAGTTGAAATGACATGTCAAAAGTCACAGGATAAATAGCAGACCCACAATTTGCACCCAATTCCTCCATTTCCCCAAATCAAATTCTCATTCCATTATAGCACATTACCTCTACTTAACCATCTTCCCCCAATTATCCACTGATGTTCATTTTATTCACCTCTCATTTGGATAATAACAGCCCTTGTTATTTATCTATTGCTTTGCCAGGTTTGCAAAGTATTTACACATATGATTTAATTTGATCCTGACAGCATATCTATCAGACAGATACTACCAATATTATTTCCCCCATTTTACAGATTAGGAAACTGAGGCACAAGAAGATTTATCCATGTTTACACAACGAGTAGATGTTAGAAGCAAGTTTTGAACCCAGGTCTCTTGATGCCAAGCCCAGCACTATGCTCTCTCTCTCTCTCTCAATAAAATAAAGTTTTCAGTTTTATCAGACACTGGATCCTTGAGTACATTATTTCTGATTCTCCTTTGTCTAGTTCTATATACTTTTCGATTTTTTAACCAATACCAAATGGTTTTGGTGAATGCTCCTTTATAGTATAGTTTGAGATTTAAAAAAATGCTATTCTCCATGTGTTAATACCTTCTGTCTATATTTCTCTTGAAATTCTAAACATTTCTCTCGAAATGTTTGACATTTCTCTTGAAATTCATTTTTCCCAATGAATTCTGTTATTATTTTATCAAGTTCCAAGAAGTATCCCTTTGATAGTTGGATTCATCTAACATTAAAACTGTAAATTAACTTTTACAGTAGTGTCATTTTCATTGTATAAGCATGGCCTAGTCATGAATATTGAATACTCCTCCAGCTATTTAAGTTGTTCTCAATCAATCAATGAGCATTTACTAAACATTTACAGTGTGCCAGGCTCTATATTAAGTACTGTGAATACAAATAGAAGGAAAAAGAAAAACAATGTTAGGTCATGAGAAGACAAGATATACCCAGGAGGCAGTCATGTGACTAAATCTGGAGAATGAAGAATGACTGATCTGGGGCTCTCCCCTAATAGGGCATTTCTTGGGAAAACTCATCAATGAAGGAAGGGGCTGGAGGGAGCCCTTTATTCTTTTAAGTAATATTTTGTAACTTAATGTATGTAAGTATTGAGTGTACTTTGGTGGATTGAATCCCAAGACTTCATGCTTTTTGTAGTTATTTTGAACGGTATTTCCCTTTCTAATATTGCCTTTTGGATTTTCTTGTTAGTTTATGGAAATGCAGTTGATATTGCTGGAATTTATTTTATAACCTGCAACTTTCTGCAGCTATTGCCTCAACTAGTTTCTCTGCTAATACCCTTAGATCTTCTAAGTAAACTGTCATGTCATCAGCAAATAGGCAGTTTTATTTCTTCTTTGTCAATCTTTCCTCCATTAATTTACTTCTCTTTTTATTTTGCTAATTATAGCATTCCTATAACTATATTAAATAATACTGAGGAATTTCCTTGCTTTATTCCTGTGTTTATTAGGAAAGTATCCGGTGTATTCCCAATGCAAAAGATGCATATTTTTCATTTTTGGTAGATACTTTTTAAGATATCTAAAATGTCCCTCTCTAAAGATTTTTAGTATAGATTAGTGTTGTAGTTTATCAAAGCTTTTTTTTCTGCATCCATTGAGACAATCTTGTGGTTTTATTTTTTAGATATTTAATTACATAAATTGTTTTCACAATGTTGGACCATCTTTGCTTCCCTAACATAAATCCAGTTTGGTCATAATAAATGGTTTCTTGGATAAATTAACTGTAATCTGTTTCAACAGGATTTTATTTATATTTTTAAAAATCAACTAATAATGTTAGTCTATAGTTCTCCCTATTTACTTCATCCTTCCCTCATCTAGGTATTAGGACTATATTCACCTCATAAAAAGAGTTTTAATAGCGAGCTTTCTTTCTCAATTTGTGAGAATAATTTGTGTAGTATTGGTATTAATTCAATAAGCCCTTTTTTCTTAGGGAATGCTTTCTGTCATATCCTTTCAATATTTTTCCCGGAGGCTTCTTTCTTTCAGGACCTCTCAGAACTCTCTGTGCTTCTCCTAAGTACTTTTCTCTAAGGGCCCACTTTCCTCAATGGTTTCTCACATAAGCATCCTTTTTCTTACCTCATCAGTAAATAAACATGTCTAAATAACAGAGGCACCTTACACTGGAATCAGAGAAAGAAACACAAGCAGAAGAGGCAGCCAAGAAGCCCAGGCTCCAATTTTTCTAAGTGCCGTCGTGGGTCCCAGGGTTGAGAGTTCCATGCTACACATACTAGAAGGCAAAATAAGAGAGCAAAAGCAGTAGTAGTTGACAAAGTACATTCAAGAGTTATCTCTTTCCGTCAATGGGATGTCCTCTTTTTTTTTTTTTTAAGCAATAAGAATTAAATAACTTGCCCAGCGTCACACAGTTAGTAAGTATCTGGGACTGGATTTAAACTCAGGTCCTCCTGATTCCAGGACTGCTACTCTATCCACTGCCCCATGGGCCGTTCTCTTTGAACGCGTCTCCTTCCCCTTCCTCTGCTTCCAAAGGAACCAAGGGATTGCTTTATCCTCCCAAAGTGCCAAGGCCTTCAGTGTCTTGAGCACGTCTTCCAAAATGGCCAGGGCACACTCAGTCATGTTTTGTGCCCTCACAGGCTCATCCCTACTTTATGCTGTGTATGGTGTATACTATAATCCAACCCCTAGTTACAGTAAATGAAGAATAACCAGGCTTGGAAAGGAAACCTAGGTCAGTTGGAAAGGGTTAATTCTCTAATCCTGCAATAATGTTCATAACAAAAGAGATGAGCAGGAAATCTACCTCGGTGGAGGACAATAAGCTAGGTAAAGACTAGCTCCACCTTGGTTCACAGAACAAACAGGGGATTAAGAGAAAGTACTGGGGAGAGAAGAGAAAGTATGTGTGGTGGTGAGATCAATTTGCCTGTCTTCTAAAGGAAAGGGAATGTCTTAAGATCCACAGATTAGCACCAAGGAAGTAAGGGAGGAGTGGGAGAAAGCGAGCAGTACGATTCTCTTCCCTTCCATAGCACCCTAGATTCCTAACCAAGCTCATACTTTAATGTGCTTAGATTCCCTTCAAATCCCAGCCAAAATCCCACCTTCTACAATTCCAGTTCCTTCCCTCTGTTAATCATCTGCAATTTATCCTGTCTATAGCTTGTTGTCTGCCATTAGACTGAGTTCCTTACAGGCATAAGTCACCTTTTTTCCTTTCTCTGTATCCCTCACACTTAGCTCAGTGCATGGTACATTTGTTATTCAGCTGTGTCTGACTCTTTGTGAACCCACTTGGGGGGTTTCTTGGCAAAGATAATGGAATGAGTTGCAATTTCCTTCTCCAGTTCATTTTACCGATGAGGAAACTGAGGCAAATGGGGTTAAGTTATTTCAATACCTAGTAAGTATTTGAGGCCAAATCTGAACTCATAAGATAAGTCTTCCTGATTCCTCAGCCACTGCACCACCTAGTGGCTTAAGCAAGGCAACTAGCAATGCTCATTTCTCCAATGCAAAAAACTCTACTTGAAACAAGGCAGCTTGAACAGAGATAGATCCAGGATCCCTTCTTGACCTTTGATTAGCTTCTTGTTTGCAGAAGCACCAGTCTTTCACTCCTGCCCAGCCAGGGGAAAAGTATGTCTAGGACCACCCTCTCTATGCCTCCCTCCCCCCCCCCCAAAAAGCTGTTGATATCTCCCAGGTTACCTATCCTCTTCAGAGATTCTCCTTTCATTTTATTCCCTTTCCCTTTGTTCCTCACTTCCTTCACTTAGACACACTTAGGTCCCACCTGGTGGCCAGTTCATCCATCCTGGACAATAAACAGCTAAGATTAATACTTCATTTTCTCCCCTCCCTCCCCCACTCCCGATCACCCACACCTCCTATGTTAGAACTACAGAGACACCTAGCGGTCAAAGGTGAAGAATTCGCCTGCCTGATTCACTCCACTTTCCTACTTTCCTTCATTCACCTATGGTAGAAAATCTGAGCCACTGGCTGAGTCCTACTCCAGATGTGTGTGATACATAGCCTGTTTCTTTTCTGACTTGTAATTCGAAGATGCTGCCCACTCTCATTTGGTCATCTCTGTTTCAATACAATGATTTGAGGTATATTCAGCAGATTGAGTGTTGGATCCTTCCTTGGACATTTCTTAGCTATGTGATCACTACCTCCATTTCATTATCTGAAAAATGATAATGATAGCACCACCTCACAAAATTTTACTATGTGCAAGACATTAGACCCACAAAGGAGAAGGACAATTCCTATTTTTAAGGAGCTAATGGGGAGTGGGATATGGCACATACCTATAATGGGGACAATCTCCATAGGAAAGTCTACTTCTAGAAAAGCATGAAGCTCTGTAATAAAGTGCTCTGCTCTGATTTTGGAGCATGTACAGACATTTCATAATTGGTTCTGTTTGGTTAACAGCATAATGAAGAGGCAGCTTGTTAATTAGTTGGGTAGCCAGAACTAGTCCATTCAAAAGGCTCTGACTAGAAAAAGTAAGTCCCTTGATGTGAGGGAGATGCCCAAGGCCTTCCCCCTCTGAGGCCAACATGTGGTGGCATATCAGGGCTTTTGTTCTTTCTGCCTTTGAGTTTGTTCAGGTAAAGAGATATTGGACATAGCTATAAACCTAACGGACTTCAAAAGGTTGGAATGTGAAACCATCAGAAATTCAGGACCTGGAATCCATGCCAGCTTTCACAATAAGCCCATCTCAATATTGAGGTCCTAAGGAATTATCTCTGTTAGGGACCCAGGCCAGTAGCAGCAGAGATAAAGACATATCTAGCAGCTATGCTGCATTTGGAAGCGAACCCATGAGGGTAAATGCTATATAGAATCTTGTTAAGGGACCAAGGGGGCAGAGGGGAGAGTGTGGCCCCAGCTGTTGGAGGAAAATATTCACAACTTCTGTTCTTGCTGTATCTTTGCAGTAAATATCCTTTTGTAAAAAGCGAATTGATTATAACTGGTTACATGGAACTGAGAAGATAATCACTTAATAATGGGAGAAACAAAACAAAACGGGGACTTGAGCTGAGAGCATTAGAGAAAGCTATCCCAGTGCCAGGGGTGGGTGTACCCCTAGAACTCTGAGAAGGGAGATGTAGTCAGTCTCACAGTCATGGCTACCTTCATAAATAAGTATGATACAAAGTAGGGTGAATACCAGAGAAAGTTCTCTAAGAAAATCTAAAAAAAAAAAAATCATTGCCAACTGGTGATGGGGGCTGGGAGGGTGCTCTGAAAAAGCTTTCAGGAGGTAATGGACACCTGAATTGGTCCCTAGAGGAAGAGAAGGAGTTGAAGAGGCACAAATAAGGAGAGTTTAATCCATACATAGAGGACAAAAAGGATATATGCATGCAAGGAAGTAAAAAACTATTTATTACGTGCACTGGGTTAAGAGTTTTGCAATTATCTCATTTTTATTTTCACAACAACCCTAGAAAGCAGGTGCTATTATTATTCTTACTTTACAGTTGAGGAAACTGAGGCAGACCAAGATTCAATAACTTGGATACACAGTTAGCTAGTATCTGAGGCTTGATTTGAACTCAGGTCTTCCTGACTCCAGTTTTATTCACTTCATCAGCTAGTTTTGTAGGAGACAGAAGATTGTAGGATAAAAGGGGAGAAAGTCTACTTTGGTTTAAATAGAGACTGTGTGAAGAATAGTGGGAGATAATTCTGCATCCCACCCCCAGTTCCCAGACTTGGCTCACTTTTGTTTCAAGAACTTATCTCTACTAGGTTTAAGGACTGTATATGTCTACATGATTCTTTCTCTTTTTATGGGCTCCTCTGCTTATGGAAACTTATATTTGCCTAGTTCTCATTTCAGTTGCTTCCACTGTATCTGATACTTTCAGAGGAATCAGTGTTTTCTCCTCCTTTCAGGGATGGTTCTCCTGTTCCTCTACAGAGATCTAAACCTCTCCCTTAATTTTACCTATTCCAGCATCAATCACATCAGATAAGGATTTAGCAGCAGTTGGATTTATAGTATATAGTATATAGTACAGTATATAGTATATAGCAGTCAGGGGAAAGAGGGAAGTTGTTGGACAGTGATCAGTAGGAAGAAGGGAAAACAATTTGTTGGGCAGGGAGCAGTAGTGTGGGGAGGGAGGAAACAGTTTGTTGGACAGGAAGAATCTCTCTTCAGTTTGTGTTGTCAGTTGCAAAAGCAGAATTAGTTTCTTGTCACTTTAACATTTTCCATGTCCCAGGAAGGAAGGAAAGACAAAAAACTAGGCTGAATTGGGTAGTTAATGAGGAGGTGCTCCCTTACCCAGAAGGAGGACAAGGGTAGTAACCTGGCACAGTGTTTGCATTGTCTCATCAACCATGACTTTCATAAGGCTCTTGGTAGTCTGTTCGGAACCAATCACTCTGTCCAACGATGGCAGTCCATCAGTCTCAGAAGGAGGGTACAAGGAAGCAGAGATCAGAAGACTGCTTATGCCCCTACTTGTGAGACTTAAACTGGAACATGAACATACTCCTTCTGGCTTATCCCTCACTGAATTTTCAAAAAAAACCAAACCCCCAAACCAAAACCCACAGTCTCAGAAAGTCCAAAAGGCATCACTGTACGAGAGAACTCTGGAACAGCATCTGCTTGCCTGTCTCATTTCCATAGCAATGCTATCCAGGTTGGAAGTTTAGGAAGCCAAGTTAGAATAGAAACTGGCTAATGAAGTACCCGGAAGGAGTCAGTCTTCAAGGATTCTTTCCAAAGAGGGCGGAAGAATACTTTAAAATGAACGTAGGTAAATAGGTGATTCTAAAATGCTCAAAAAGCTGGCCTTCTTAAGTAGGCTAAACACACCTCCAGAAAATCTGTGGTTCATTTATTTAGCAAACTTTTCTCGTGACCCCACCCTTAGCATCTTTGATCTACCCTTCCTTTGTCCTATCCCACTAGGATTCATCACAAATGCCAAATGAATGAAGTATGAATTAAGGAGGTCTTATTTTATTTGTCATAGGTTTATGATGCACATTTATTTGTACATTGTAATATCTTTGCTTCTCTTCAGAATTTTAATCTCCCAGAGCCTTCCTAATCCCTTTCTAATATCTTTGCCTTCTGTTTTTTCAATCTATTTTACATTGAAACTTCTCAGCCAAGAAGCCTTTGCATATCATTGCTGCATAGTTTTTCTCTCCCCATTCTATTTCCTATAACCTTCTTTCAAGTTACTCCTCTCCATTTTCTGACACTCTTTTCAAGGAGACTCTAAACTTTTATCTCCAGTTATGGACCCACCTTACTTTGGCCCTCCTCGGTTATGTTAGCCTCTGTTCCAAGTATGTCATCTCTTAGTCTTCCATCTCCCAGCTAAGACTTCTGACCAGAGCAAAAAGTTTGGGCATCCTGTATCAGAGGAATTGCTTCCTACAGGGGTTGCTGAGAGATACTAGCCTAGGAGTCAGAAGATCTAATTATGTTCTGATCCCTACTAACTGTACGACCTTGGGCAAGTCACTTAACCTTTTTCCAGCCTCAGTTTCCTCATCTGTAAAATGAAACTCATGATAGTTATCCTTTATACCTTGCAGGACTGTTGAATGTAAAGTACTTTGTAAGAGTCAGAGCAATATAGAAGTGTGAACTGTTTTTAGTATAGTCATAATATTCAGGGACTTTAGTGATAAAGTCTGACTACCACCACCCATCCAAGGAGAAGTTCCTAAATTTTATATACCTCGATGGCCTACTTCTAATTTGACGATGTTGTATGAATGAATGAGTGGATGAAACAAGTATTAGTAAACATTTACTGTGAAGTGATAGGAATATAAATAGAAAAACTGAAAAAGTGAGTCAAAAAATCCATCCCTCCTCTCAAGAAGCTCAGATTCTAATTGACGGAGACAACATACAAAAGAAAGTTCAGTTTGAGGGTTGATAAAAAATCCTAAGGGCACAGTGGTGGATTAGATGACAATCCCCAGAGGTCCTTCACTTTCATAAGGAATTGAAAGTGCTAGAAAGGACAGAGCAGAAGGGAAGGCCTAGAAGATGCTAAGAGGGCTCATGCTAAGACTTGTTATTTTTTTAACTCATCAGAGGAAACAGAGTTGTCAACTTCCATCTTTTCCAAGCCCTATGAGCACCAAGAATAGCTGAGCAAAGGAGGAAGGCAGAGGGTATAGGACAACCCTGGTGGTGATGGCTCTACCCCAGTTAGTCCCAGATGAGTTCTGACTGTTGGTGTCACTTCCCCATTGACTGAATATAAAACATCCATGATGGGGAAGCTCTCCTAAGTTTGACTGATGAATCACCATCAGTAATGGAAGCACTCAGTTGAATCATCTCAAGGTATCCTTGATGTACATCCTTATTCAACATCCTTCTCCTTCAATGGCTAAATAGATCTCTTTTTGTTAACTACCACACTCTCCCCTCACCTCCCCCCCCCCAATTCCCTCCCCAATATCAAATCTAAACTATCAGGGGACTGGCCTGAGTCAGGCCCAGGCCAGAGCAATTGATCAGTTGGGAGGATTAGGGCATAATTAATTCATCAAAGTGAGAAGAAGGACCCAAGATTCAGAGGAAAGTAAGCTTAGCTTGGTCTTCATGCTTCTAGTGGTACTTTTGTCTCTAGAAATGATGGTCTTTTACTATAAAGGCACTCATGACTCCTGGGAAATTGAAGGGTAAACTTTCTGTGGCCATTTAACAGAAAGGGAACAGTGTGAGTATGACTACACCATAAAGATAATGTGATAAACTGTGTTTTAGGCCCTTCATTTTGTTGGGCCTTCAAGCCTGGTAATTTAAGCCTCCTCCAACTTCTAAGGGATCCCTTCAGAATTCAGTTTACCTTCAGAGCACCCTAGAGAGCCTGAATTTGCAGATGCAGAGGGTTGTGTGGAAATAGGGAAGAAATGTTCCCCTTCTGAACAAATTCAGAAGAACTAGTTATGCTGAGCCTTCACTGGGAACATTTGCCTTTGTATAGCTAATGGTCATTATCACTCAATGAGGGCAGGGGGGAGGTTCCTGGAAAACAAAAAGGGTGGGGGATACTCTCCCAGCTGAAGGGAGTCATACTTCTGTCAACCATTTGTTTTTAAATGACTTTTTTGGAAATGACAATGCAGCTAAATCAGCAGTCCTCAGTCCTATAACTGCGTATGGACATAGCTAGCCATTAAGGGACCCCAACAGTGAAAGAATGAGAGCTAAGGCAAGTCTCTGCAATTTTAGGATTGTATAACAACTGTGCTGGAGAAACTATGTGAGTTGTATTCTCTTTTTATCATATGTGTAATCTAGAATTTGAGAGACCAGTGACAATTTTGCCACAAGGATTTTATTGTGATTCTTTGGTGCAAGCCATTTAGGGGAGGTATTAAAAGGAACAATGCTAAACTCTCCCCAGGAGACAGAGACATTTCTGGAATTGGGGGTGTGATCCAATGTGCCAATTGTTTCCCTCTTTAATTAGCTGAGGATAGGCAGGGGAGCTATATCACTTTAAAGAGTTTCCACCCACAACGGGGACCTAATTATTTATGTACCTGAGACTGTCTTTTTTGGGCTCTCCCAGATTCAGTCACCCCTTTCAATGAATTGTTATATAGTTTCATTTTCCTTTCCTTTAGTTTGTTTCTTCCACCTTTAGTGACGCTTGAATTCTGATATGGAACTAACACACCAGACGACTGACCTGAGTCAGACTCTCCTGTTTGCGTAAGTAAACTTGCATTTGCCTAAGAGTCTGATATACAATCCCCTAGCTCTCTCTATTGCTCTTGGGCCTTCCAAATGGAATCAGTCTTGTTCACTCTTCCCTCCTTGGCCAACAAAACAGAAGCATGTCCCCTGTCTCTTTGCAGAGATCAGAACCTCTCAGACTCTACCCAGCGCTGTCATTAATTACCCAAGCCAAGGATTCATCCACACTAGATTTCCTTTTATATAAAGGGGAAATAGGTCCATATGTAATAACACTAATGATAAGCAATTGGGGAACAAGTCATTTGTAAAGAAACAGCTGCTGAGCTGCTGTGATGGGAAATAGAATCGGCCCTCTCCTAAAGGGAAAAGAAATAATCTACAAGCTTAACAGAGACGTGAGTTTTGAGCTAATCCTTCTTTAGCAGACAAGTGAGGGAGCAAGCAAAGCTCCTTCTGATTCCTCTGGAATCTCATCAGCATGCCCCCACTGGTTTTCAGCTGGAGTAAAGTTACTTCCTTTTTTTCTGCTATAGGGGCTCTCAGGGTTATAAAGGTGGGGGGAAGGCAGGGGAAAATGACCCTAGCCACTTGACCTTGTCTCTGCAGCCCAGAATCCCACCTGGTAGGAACAAAATGGATGGTAAATTCTTCTTGCTTCTATCTACCTAAAGCATCCAAAATAATCCCAGTAAACCCAGTTCAAAAACATCACCATATTGGTGAACTGTCTCCATGGCAGCACGCATGATGCAAGTACTACACATTTTTCTGAGAAATGCAGATGATGTAAAAATAAAATATATCCTCTAAAAAATAAAAGCTTAATCCGGAAACTGGGCCTCAAATTCTACTGTGTACTAAACTGTGCTATACAAATTGTGTGGCAACTGAGGTATCCCAGTGCTGAGTTGGGGAGAACACTGGAAAAATCCACTTTCCCTCCTTTGTCCCTTTGCCTATGCCTATGCTTTAAATATCCTATCTGTCCTTTAAAGCTCAGGTCAAACACTACATCCTCCATAAAACCTTCTCCGATTCTCCCAGATGGTAATGATCTCTTAGGTACTTATAGCAGGAGTTACTGACTGGGTTGAATCTGACCAGAATCCTAACCTAGCCAGACCAGATCTGATTCTGGAAGCTGACCCCAAGAGGGTCATTTTCTTTTGCTGAATCATTGTCTCTACCTGGAGTTACTCTTAGAGTGTCCCATTTCACCTCACAGAAAAATTTAAAGATGTGAAGGACTCATGGAAGCAAAAACAAAAAACATATAAGGAAGTCAAATAGCCCATCAGTTCCTCCCAGAAGGGAGCTGAACTTGGGGCTGCTACTGGTACAACTATTTGATCCACAGAGTATTACAGTCTCCTCAAGAGACTGGTTAACACTATCCTTGTTTTTCAGGGACATAGAACAAGCAGCCTCTTTTCCATTGTACCAGAACTGTGGAAGTAACTCATTGGCTTTGCTATCCATATGGGAACCTGAGCAGGAACTATATGGATAATCTTCATCCTAAAAGTTTGCACTGTATCAGGAAACCCCTTCTCTCTCCAGAAGGTTGGATTCTCCTGAATTTTCAAACTCAGGAACTCTTGAATTTTAATACAAGGCAATCCCAAAATCCAGTTCTGTCCAGGAAATCTCTCTTCTCTGTCTAGATGGTTATATTCCAAGATCACAGGAAATTCAAAACTCTCCAACCTCAACAAAGAAGGTTGGGGTCCAGGAACATTGTCATGAAATACGGACCAGGGCATGTGTAAAGACAGGTATAATTTGGCCATCTATCACAAGTTGCTACCAGCTGTTTCAGCCCTCCCACCCTTAAAATTTCAGATCTGCTCTGTGGTATTGATCTGTCTTCTGAAGGAGGAGTGAGAAGAGAGAAGAGAGAAACAAAGACAAAGATAGGTCTCAAAGCTCACTTTTATAGAGCATTAAGAGAGGAAGAAGCTCTTCCAACAAGTCTTCTCCTCAGTCTTCAATCCACCAACCATCATTAGGTGATTAGCAATGGAAAGCATGATAGATTTGGAGTTAAATGGCCTGGGTTCAAATCCTGGTTATTCCACTCACTATCTGTGTAGCTTTGGGCTAAGTCACTAACTTGAGGCTTGAATTTCATCATCTATAAGATGAAGGTGTTGGATTAGATGGACTTTAAGCTCCCTTTCAGCTCTCAATCTATCATCCTATGATCTCTAAGGCTGTGATCTTGAGTACTCTGTGTCCAACTGGCAGGGTTACAGCGGACACATCCATACTGCATTCACACTACATACTACACTCATACTACATGCCCCTCAGATATCTCCAAAGGCCCCATAATCTCATCAAGTTGATTGAGAATTGTTGAGAAACACTCCAGAACAATTCTCTTACATTACAATGATGATGATGACGATGATACACATTTTCAAATGCTGTAAGGTTTACAAAGTGCTTTTTTCATAAAAATATTTTACAGGGGATAGTGCAAGTATTATTATAGATGAAGAAACTAAGGCATGGAGAGGTGTCCAGGATCATACAACTGGTAAGCATCAAAATTGGGATTATGTTTTAATATTTTATGTTGTATTATACTACACCTTATTGTGTTATGCTATATTATATTACATCATACTATACTGTAAGGAAAGATTGATGTTCAGTCGTGTCTAATGCCAATGCTGTCCACAGGTTTTCTTGGCAAAGATATTGGAGTGATTTGCCATTTCCTTTTCCAGTGGATTAAGGCAAACAGAGGTTAAGTGACTTGCCCCGGGGTCACAAATCTAATATGTGTCTGAGGTCACATTTGAACTCAGGAAGAGGAACCTCATTCCAGATCACTGTCACTCTAGCAGCCTGTGCCACCTATTTGCTACTATTATATATCACATTATACTACATCATATTTATAATATTGGACTTATATAGTATTGTGTGTGTATGTCCCTCGTTGCTGAGGAAGACCATGCCATCAGAGAAATGATGACATGACTTGCACTTGACTTTGTTTTGAGTGAGGGAGGGCTGTGGTTACCGGCCTCACTTCTCCTCCAGAGCCATCTGAATCCAGTGACCAGGATAGTCATCAGGATGCCTGGAGATGACCCAGGATGAGGCAGTTGGGGTTAAGTGATTTGCCCAAGGTCATACAGCTAAAAAGAAATGAAATTCGGTTATTGAGTGAAGCTCTTTACTTCTCAGAAGATGAAAATACAATACCGTATGATGGCATACAACATGATTTTGATACAGTATGATATGATAGGGCACAATATGCAGCTAGGCGGCACAGAGTATAGAATCTTGGACTTAGGAAGAGCTGACTCAAGATGCTTACTAGTTGTGTGACCCTAGAAAAGTCACTTACCCTGTTCCCTTATCTGAGTTCAAATTCAGTCTCAGACACTTACTAGCTGTGTGAACCTGGGCGAGTCACTTATGTCCTCAAGTGTAAAATGGGAGTCGTAACAGTACCTCCCTCCCAAGGTTGTGAGGATCCAATGATGTTGGCTAAGCGCTTGGCGTAGTGCCCGTCACATAGTAAGAGCTATATAAACGCTAGATAGTGTTACTGCACACTGTAGCACGACAGATAAAATGTAGCACAGTCTCATGTAACCGCACACATTGTGGCGCTGGGTTACAATTTAATTTAATTCCGTTTTCTGCGCAGCACGCTCGGCGCCCAGCCCGGCCCTTCCGGCCAGCTCCCAAGCTGGGAGAGGTCACCCACCCCAGTCTCCCAGGAGGACTGCGCGGGAGCACATCCTCAGTGCGCAGCCGTGGAGGCGGAGTTGGGGCCTCGAGGAGGCCACGCCCCGTGGGCGGGGCACCTTCGGCCCGGGCCCGCCTCCCTCCCCCGGGCTCGGCTCGCTCCCCCGCGCCGCGGAGATCTCTCCTCGGTCTCTTTCACTTTAGGCTCGCGCGCGCGCGCCCCCGCGTGCAGGCTGCAGGGTTCGGGAGCGCGGCGCCCCGGCGGCGCGCGCTGGGGGGAGGAGGAAGGGAGGAGGAGTCGGGGGGGCTGCCGCCGCCGGGGCAGGAAGATGGTGGCGAGCGCGCGGGTGCAGAAGCTGGTGCGGCGCTACAAGCTGGCGATCGCCACGGCGCTGGCCATTCTGCTGCTTCAGGGCCTGGTAGTGTGGAGCTTCAGCGGCCTGGAGGAGGAGGAGCCCGGGGAGGTGAGGCCCGGCCCCGGGGGTGGGGGCTGGTGGGGGCGTGCTGCTAAGTCGCAGCAGCCCGGGGGAGGGGGCGCGGGGGCACTGCTCCGGGAGCGGGACTCGAACCCGGGGCTGGGACTGCAGGGAGAGCGTGGGTGCACGGCCCCGGGGCTGGCCGGGGCGGGGCGGGGACCGAGAACCAGAACCTCCCTCCTCCACAGTCAACCCGACTCCAGGAGGGAGCCCAGCCCTGGCGGGGGTGGGGGCAGTGGGTCTGGGTCCTAGGAATTCCAGAGTGGGAGCCTGATGCGGAGGGGAGGAGGAAGAGGTAGAGGAGCAAAAGGGGGAGAGGATCCCCGAGGAGGCAGGGAAGGAAGGAGGGAGCCCTGTGGGCTGTGAAGGTCAAGGGGAGGGGAGCAGGTTGCGGTGGGGCGGGGGCTGGGAGTGGGGGGCGAAGGTTGAAGCCGGGGACCGGGAGGGTGGCCGCAGCGGGGACCTTCCCAGGGTGGCCACGGGAATGTAGCTTCTTTGGGAATGGGCTGGAGAGCGGTCACTGGAGCCCCAGGCCAAACTTTTAGAAGTTGGGACTGAAGGAAAGGAGCGAGGGAGTAGGGCAGGTGTGCCACTGGGAGGGCCGTGCCCTGGAAACTTTGGGGACCCCCGACTTGACTTCCCAGGAGGTGCCACATGGGCCAAGGAAGGCGGCAGATTGAAAGAAGTGGGGTGTGGGTCAAGTTGGAACTGTAGAGCTCAGATTATGGGGGCTGTGGTGGGAAGGGTGCTTTCTCAGGATCTCTCTCTACCCCTCCAGAAGCTGGGATAGGGGAGCCGGAGAAATGGGAACACTAGTGGGGGAGGGGATTGTCTCCCACAGGCAGGGAGGAGTCTTTATCTGTGTTTAGCCTAGGAAAATCTGGGAAATTTGGTCTCCCTCCCAGAAAAGAGAAAGGAGTTTGCTTTTTTTCAACACCGGCAGAAGTCAGGGGGTATAAGGAGGAGATTGGCTCAAGGGATAGGGACAACTCGTCCATCACCCACTTCTCTGAATGGAGCAGTCTCTGCATTTTGTCCAAATAGGGTCCCCACCCAAGACATCCACGAGCAAAGAATGTGTGCAGAGGAACTGGTGACCTACCCAGACCCTTCTTGATTTAGGAGGAACCCAAAACAGATGATCCATCCAACCCCCTCCCAATTCCAGCTTTTAATTTCACACAAGATTTTAGTTCTAGTTGGACACCAAACAGTCCTAGTAAGACCTCATTCTGCTCTGGCACCAGTCCTAGTAAGGAGAATACATGTTCATGGACATGAGTGGGCAGTCAGTGTGATCTCAAAAGGCTTCTCCTATAACCTGGGACTACCCCATCACCCTGCTGGGTTATGGTCCTTACTAAGTAACAGGCATGGAGACATTGCCCTCCTGGGTCCCTGTTTGGAGGGACCCTGTATATTTTAAGGTCCCCAGTCACACTGATTGCTTGGGAATGGTTACCTTGCTGTTCTTAATGAATTTCCTCTCAGTTTCTCTAAACCTCAGGGAAAAGAAAGGGAGGAAGAAAAAGAAAACTGTGAATCAGCCCTGCAGACTTACATATCACGGAATATCAGAGCTAAAATGGACTTTGGATATTATCTAGTTCAACTACTTTATTTATAGGGGGAAACTAAGACTCACAGGTGTCTCTGGTCATACAGAGCTGTTTTTAGGGTCTGGATAAGAACACAGATATTTCTTTTGCTTGTCTTACAGTGGGGCAGTTGTCAAAGCCCTGGGGACAGATGCTACACATACCCACTTTGTGGTTTCTGAACAGCTTGGGGAGTTTTCTATTCCCAGTTGGGGGTGGAAGTAACTTGTCTCATCCTCTGTTCCATCAACCTGTGGATGGAAAGTCTAGTGATACATAGTTCCTCTTTGCCTTCCACCCCATGCCCCTGAGTTCTGTTGAAGCAGCAGAATGAGGAAGTCAAGGCCCTAGTGTCCTCTGTGGCTAGGCATACACTAGTGAGGTGGCAGGTGAGCATCCAGGGCAGATGAACACAGCCAGGTCAGAAGGGTGGTCACTCATTCCCCCTTCCACTTAGTTCAGAGAGGAAGTTTGCTGAGATGAGAAGCTTGCAAGAAACTATTGGATCTGCTGTTCAAGGCTCTCTCAGGGGCAGGAGAGTGGGGAGCTTTCATTACACCCATGTGTTCCACAGCTAGCAGGGAAACAACTTGATAGTGGGAGAACTCTTCCAGATAGCCAGGGGAGGGAATACCAGCTGGTGGGACCAGGAGGGGTGATGAGGAGGAGGAAAAGGAATCTTGCTGTAAGTGTGGTTATTTCTCAGACCACCTTCTCCAAGGTCACTAGCTCGACCTGGCCAGGCCCCACCCAGGGGTCTCCCAGTGCTTTTCCCTCCTCCAGCTTCCTCTCAGCTTGTCCTTCCTGGGGTCAGCCAGCCCCTTGCTGCAGTGCAAGGCACAGAGATGCCCATTTTCCTCACCACATCCTGTCCCCTGGCCACAGCACTGCCTGGCCTGTTGCCTTGTTTTCTGCCCTCCTCCTTCCTCTCTATTCTCTCCCCCTCAGCCACAATGTCTCTGACATTACCATTCACCCTGGAGAGACCACAGCAGTGCTCTCTCCAGCCCCACTTGCCCACACCTGGGAATGTCTTTTCACAACTACCCTGTGGCACAGAGCTAACTAATCCACAGAGCTTATCTGCCATCTGGTCTGCCATAAATTTGGGTTGGTGGAGTCTTTTGCTCTCTAACTTTTCCTGAAGACTGCTCCTCCTTAACAGGTATAGAACTGAAGAGGATTCTTTGTTAGGCCATCCTTCCCCATACCACATACCCAGCCTATCTTGGGAATCTACGGAGGGAGAAGATAACACAGCAGTGTGAAAGCTTCTTTTGTTCTGTCCCCAGGGGACATAGGTATCCTTACGGTAGGGCTCCTGTCCTAGGCCAGGCCCCTCTGACTCCTTCCTACTTTTAAAGGCCCTATCTATGATAGGACTTCAAAATTGGGGGGAGGTAGGGGTGGGTAAGAACCTACTTGTTCACCAGGCAAAAATAGAGAAGCAGGGACAGCAAGCGTCCAGATGTGCTGATGTAGCTGGAAGAGTCAGTCCAGACTCTAGCTAAGGAATCTTGGAGAGGTTTGGGGCAAGTGAACTACGTCCAGGGAATCAGGATAAAGGATCAGGGGGTGTTCAAGGCTCCCCTAGATCCTGCTTCACAGTGGATTATTTTCTCTTTTGCCACAGTGATGAGGAACAGGAGGGAAGGGGCAGTTAGTAAGATATCAAGAGCAGAAAGAAAATTCAATTTGGATGTATTTCTGTAGCAGTTTACATTTTACAGTGTACCTTCTTCAAAGTAGCTCTCTATACTATCCTTATTCTACAGATGAGGAAACTTGAGGCTCAAAATAGCTAAGCGAGTTGTCCAAGGTCATACAGGAAATAAGTATCTAAGTAAAGATTTGAACCAGGGGCCTTCTGACTCCCAAGTCCAGTCAGTGTCTCCCCTGCTATTGCTTTCTTCCCAACTACCTGTCCCACCCCTAAAGAAGCTTTGTAGACAAAGCTTTGTGTGTAAATGGCATTAAGGAATTGTTCAAGATGCCAGGCAGTGGGAACCAGGAGACTTGGGTCCTAGGCCAAGCTCAATTCTTGACTTATGTGGATTTATCTCTCTGGGCCTCTATTTTCTGTAAAATGGGTCAGTCCTCCCCTGTGCCAAAGAACTGATATTCTTTTTCCAGACCTAGTTCCCAACCATTAGTATAGCAACAAATGGGAGTTGGTGACCAGAATAACAAAAGTCTGCTGGTTCATTCATTCATTTATTCATCCATGTATTTATTTGCAGAAGGGACGACAAAGGAAGCCACGACCCCCAGACCCAGGCGAGGGCTCTAAAGACAGAGATAGCTCTGCAGGGCGACGGGGGAATGCAGGACGGAGGCACGGGCGCTGGAAGGGCCGAGTGGATAGCCCTGGGGTGTTGGTCGCCAAGGTGGTGAGAGCCGTGACCGGCAAGCACAGATTCAGCCGCCGGGTCCCCCCTGCCCCACCCCGAGAGCCTCTCAGCCGCCAGAACCTGAGTACTGGAGGTGGAGGAGAGGTGCTACCTGGGGCAGGTGTTGCTGGTGCCTTCCAGCAAGGTGACACAGGCAGTGTGGAGGGTGCTCCCCAGCCTACAGAGAATGGCTTCACCCCCAAGTGTGAGATAACAGGCAAGGATGCCCTGTCTGCCTTGGCCCGGGCCAGCACTAAGCAATGTCAGCAGGAGATCGCCAACGTGGTGTGTCTTCACCAAGCAGGGAGTCTTATGCCCAAGGTGGTGCCCCGACACTGCCAGCTGTCTGGTGAGGCCACATAGCATGGGGTAGAGCTTCTCTTCCTCCTCTTCACCACCAAATTCTTAATCCAAGACATATGCACACCCAACTCTTTTATTTGGGGGGAATGGGGGGCAATAAACTCTGTCCTTGCTTGGGAGGCATGGTGGATACCCAGCTTGAGGAATCTGTGGGGTAAAATCAGCTGCCCATAAAGGGAGCCCCACTACTGTGGAACAGAGGAAGTGAGGAGCACCTTGACTGAGGTCCCTATTCTTCGTTCCCCCTCTGACCTTCCCCTCCCCTCACTGCCCAGGAAAGGTGAGCCCCATGATTCAGTGGGACGAGAGCAGAGTGCAGTTACCGCCAGGCAGGCCCTCAGTGCGAATTGCCTACATGCTGGTAGTTCATGGTCGCGCCATCCGGCAACTCAAGCGTCTCCTCAAGGCTGTTTACCACGAGCAACACTTTTTCTACATCCATGTAGACAAGGTACCCCTAGGGGTGGGAGTCGATGGAGGGGAGAGGGATGTAAGAAGTGTGACCAGCAGGGAGGTGAAACGGGAACAGAAGGGATGGGGAACCTAGTCAAGGAAAGACCAGGAATCTTTGACTATTTCTGGCCATTGGGGAACAGAGGAGAAGCCAAGAGGCTTATCGAGCTGTGGGCAAGGCTCTCTTTTTTCTTCCTAGCGCTCTAACTACTTGCACCGTGAGGTAGTCGCTCTAGCCCAGCACTATGCCAATGTGCGGGTGACCCCTTGGCGCATGGGCACAATCTGGGGTGGCGCGAGTCTCTTGAAGATGTATCTGCGCAGTATGCAGGACTTGCTAGAGGCTCCTGGCTGGACCTGGGACTTCTTCATCAACCTTAGTGCCACTGACTACCCCACCAGGTACTAGGGGCTCATCTTCCTTAGGGGAAGGGATAGGTCCAGGGCAACTGGGAACCTGCATGTCAGCTAGGTCAGTGTCACTAACTCTCCCAGTTGGAAAGGGCAGGGATTTTTAGGGAGCACAGTGGGAGAACATGAGTGGTCTTTGAGGAAATAAGAGGGATAAAGTGCTTTCTTCCATGTGAGCCTTCAGGACAAGGGTTCTTAATCTGAGGTCTGTAGGCTTTTAAATTTTTTTCCTTTTTTCCTCCCAGTATTTTGATAACTACATTGAAATATGATTGGTTTCCTTTGTACTCCTATGTATTTTAGGCATTTACTCACATTATTCCAAGAAGGGTTCCCTAGGTTTCATCACGATACGAAAAAGGTGAAGAACTCAGCGTTAGGATAATTGTACCTACACCTACCAACAGCTGAGAACAAGGATGTCCTCCCTCTCCCCTCTCTGGCAGTGAGTTACAGGATCATAGACTTAGAATTGGAGGGGACCTTAGTGGCCGTCTCATTCAACTCCCTTGTTTTACAAATGAGGGTTACAAAGGGGCAGCTAGGTGACACAGAAGATAGAGCACCAGGCCTGGACTCAAGAGGTCCTGAGCTCAAATTTGGCCTCAGATACTTACTAGCTGTGTGATCCTGGGCAAGTCACGTAACTCCAATTGCTTTACACACGACACACAAATGAAAAGTAAAAATAAAACAAATGAGAAGTTACCTCTTTAGCCTTGCCCAGGGTGACACAAGGAGATAATAGCAAGGCCAAGATTTCAGTTAAGGTCTTCAGACTCCAAATCTGATATTTTTTTCTACTGTATTTATTAAAGGCATCTCAGTTTATGACCAGTAAATTGGCAAAGATATTTTTTTTAAAATGTTAAAATTTAATTGTAGTGAATTGAATTTTCTGTAGAGAAACTGGCATCTGATTATACTTTTGTTGGAGCTGTGAATCATAGAAATCTTTTTGGAAATTAATAAGGTTCCAAATAGGAGCTAAAAAATTGTTCATGCTTTTTGATCCAGGCCTCCCATTATTGGGATCATGTCTTTAGACTTTACTGGGCGGGGGGCCGGGGGGGGATTGGAAAGAACTATGTGTGAACAGTATTCCTACTAGCATCATTTGTAATAGCAAAAAACTGGAAGCAATCCTACATGTCTAGTAATTGGGGAATGACTGAACAAACAGTAGTGTGCATTAAGAATATGACTTATATGTAATGATATTATCCCACCACTTAAAATTACAAATGAGAAAAATACAAAGAAATATGAGAAGGCTTATATGATGTGACTTTTAATGAGAAAAGTAGACTCCAAGTAACATTTTTGTTGTTGAGTCATATCCATACCTGCCTTTTGTGATTTTCTTGGTAAAATTCATTGGAGTGATTTGCCATTCCTTCTCCAGCTCATTTTACAGAGGGGGAAACTGAGGCAAACAGGATTGAGTGTCTTGCCCAGGATCACACAGTCAGTGAGGCCAGATTTGAACTCAGATCTTCCTGACTCCAGGCCAGGCACTCTATCCATTGAGCCACCTGTCTTCTTCCAAGGCAAACAGAAATTAATTGACTTGTCCAGGGTAACACAGCTAGTAAAGCATCTGAAACCAGATTTGAACTCGGGTCTTCCTGACTCCAAGCCCAGCACTATATCCCTTGGGACACCTAGCTGCCAAATAACATTAGACACAGTGATTATGACTGCATAAGTAATAATATACAGAAGGAAAGGAATTTGGAAGAAGACCTAGGAACAAACAGAATTTTCTATTTAAAGTTAATATACACTTAAAAAAACAAATTGTTTAAAAAGAAAGGAAGAAAAGAAGGAAAGGAGGGAGGGAGGGTATATTGGAAAGAAGCTTAAAGGTTAGAGAAGAGACTAGGAATATTTTGAGGAGTGGAGGAAAGATTGAGGACTGAGACTACCTTAGGTCCTGGGCCTCTGGATACCTTCCTCCCTCTTCACTTAAACTTACCTATCCTGTTTCCTGCCCAGGACCAATGATGAATTGGTGACATTCCTGTCCAAATACCATGATAAGAACTTCCTCAAGTCTCATGGCCGGGACAACTCAAGGTGAGGTTGAGTTATGGGTCAGTCAGTTTAGGGACTGGAAGATACATGGGCTGCCCAGAGGGATCCCCCTCACCCCCTACCCTGAAAACAGAGGGATTGAATCATTGGCCACTAGTTCAAGTTTGTAAACTTCCTGCCAATTATAGAGTAGTGAGTGGACCCAAAGCCCATCAGGCAGCTGGTTGGGGGTGGGGGAGGCAAATCTTTAGAGTCCCTTTCCCACCCTAGATTTGAGGATTTCCTCCCACTTACTCCTGCCCCAGCTACCACCAGCCAGGTGCCATCTTTGAGTGAATCCTGCTCTGCCTCTCATCCCCAGGTTCATCAAGAAACAAGGGCTGGACCGGCTCTTTCATGAGTGTGACTCCCATATGTGGCGCCTTGGAGAACGGCAGATCCCAGAAGGCATTGTCGTGGATGGTGGCTCAGATTGGTTTGCCCTGACCCGCAGCTTCGTGGAGTATGTGGTCTATACAGATGATCCTCTTGTGGCTCAGCTGCGCCAATTCTATACCTACACACTTCTACCAGCTGAGGTGAGCCATCAGTCCTTAAGGTGGGAAGGTGGGGAGTGGCTGACAGTGGCCAAAGAGGAGGAGGAGAGTGGTCAGTAGGGGATGGGCAAGTGGCACCTGGTGAAGGGGCTGGCTCATCTCCCACCCACCTCCCCACAGTCCTTCTTCCACACTGTGCTGGAGAACAGCCCCACCTGCAACACCCTTGTGGACAACAACCTGCGTGTCACTAACTGGAACCGTAAGCTGGGCTGCAAATGTCAGTACAAGCACATCGTGGACTGGTGTGGCTGCTCCCCCAATGACTTCAAGCCCCAGGACTTTCTTCGGCTGCAGGTGCTGCCCCTGCCCACCCAGGGCAGACTAGTTTATTGTCTCTGAGTGCCCTTTCAAGTCCTGGCCTGAGGGGACTGGGGACTTTTAATCTCCTGGGTGGTGTGTGGACTTGGACCCTTGGCCAGAGACAGGGCTGATGCATAAGAATTAACCCACTTCCCACACCTCCATTCACACTCCTTGTGGTTTTTTTACTGGAGGAAAGCCTTCTCCCAAAGCAGGTTTGAGTTGGGGGAACTTCCCTGCATCTCAGTGTCTTATAAAGCTGCCTAGAGCCAGAAAGTTAAGTGAATTCAGATCTTCCTGGGTTCAAAGCCAGCATTTTAATCCCTGCTGCCTCTCATATGCCACTTATGAGCAGTCAGGTGGTTCAGTGGAGTCAGGAAGACCTGAATGCAAATCCTGCCTCAGACACTAACTTTGTGATCCTCTCTCAGACTGTGTTCCTCATCTGCAAAATGGGGGTGGTAGACAATAGCACCTGTCACAGAGTTATTGTGAAGACTGAATATTTGGAAAACACTTTACAAACCTAAAATCACTATGTCAATGTAGCTATTAACTTATTAGGTTTAAAAAGCACTTTGCGTATAGTATCTCATATAGCCTGATAGTAACCATATGCAGTAGCTAACTCCTGTATTTTTATCCCCATTTTAGTAATAATGAGGCAGCAAGATGTGAGGAACAGAGAGCTGAGTTTGGGTCCTTTGTCTGACACATACTGGCCAGGTGACCCTAGGCACCCTTTCAGAACCCTAAGCAACCTTCTTAGATTCTCAGATTTCCGAGAAGGTCCTGACCTGAATTAGTAGAAGGGAGTTTCCTTACCTAGGAGTTCTTTATACTGGCAAAACCACAGACTCAATCCCTATTCTGTATTATCACTAAATAATACTTGATTTTATATTGTACTTTGGGCAGCTAGGTGGCACAGTGGGTAGAGTGGACAGAGCACCAGGCCTGGAGTCAGGAAGACTCGTCTTCCTGAATTCAAATACAGGCCCAAAGAAGGGAAACCAATCAATCAGTAAGCATTTATTAAGCGCTGACTACATGCCAGGCCCAGAGCTAAACACTAGCAAAACAAAGAAAATCAAAAATAGACCTTGCCCTCAAGGAACTTATTATGGTCTAATGGAAATGACTTGAACAAGGTCAACAACTCGTTACTGTTAGCACTCAAACTAGAATCCACAGTCTTCTAAGCCCTGGCCTAGTGCTCTTAGCACCATGTACCATGCTGTCTTCTATGATCATATGCTGGAGCAGGATAGACTAAGGCCCTGATTTCTTGTCCCACGTAACTTCAGTGGCTGGCCTTTGATCCTCACCACAGTCTTTGGGAAGCTAAACTGGAAAATGAGGGAGATGGGATCCCACAGGGAAGTTGGATGTAAAGATGAGGCTATCCCTGAGGTTGGCAAGAGGCAGTATGGAGATGGAGCTGAAGCTGGGGTCAAGAGGATACTTCGTTGACTGGGTGACTGAACAACTCACTTTGGCCTTTAGTTTCACTTTGGCCTTTAGTTTCTCAATTCTTAAAGTGAGAGGACTGGAATTGCTGATCTCCAAGGTCCTTCCCAGTTCTAAATCTAGCTTTGCTCTTACTTCTGGCACTTTGTCCTTTAGTGATAGTGATAAGGGGATGCAGGTAGAACCCACAGAGATCTCTTTGGTCTGTGGGTGACGTGTGGCCTCTAGTCTCTGCAATCCCAACAACTGTCTTACATTTTTTACACTTCAGCAACTCTCCAGACCTACCTTCTTTGCCCGAAAATTTGAGTCTACTGTGAACCAGGAAGTGCTGGAAATCTTGGACTCTCACCTTTATGGTAGTTACCCTCCCAACACGCCGGCTCTCAAAGCATACTGGGAAAATGCCCATGACATCGCTGACGGCCTGGGTGGGCTCAGCGACGTCATCCTCACTGCCTACACAGCTTTTTCTCGCCTCGGCCTACGCTATGCTGCTGCCATGGCATCCCCTCCAACTAACCAGCTCTGCAGGTGGGAAACACCGCCTCCCCTCCCCTTGCTGAAGCCAACCATGCCCGCCCCCCTCCTGACCAGCATCTGTATACAGAGTCTTATGGACTTTGGGGGACATAGAAGATTATGGAAACATGGTCCCTGCCATTGGGGAGCTCGTTCCCTCTTTGATGGGAAAGGTGCTATCCTTTCCTTTTGGGGACTATGATGAGGGACATAATCTGTCATATAGCATATCTCAAGAATTCCAGGTCTGGTAGGGAAGAAAGAACACATAAATAGGAATTTTAAAAAGTGAGAGGGGGGAAGAGCACTTGAAAAAAAACCTGTATAAATGAGAATTTATGCTATACAGAAGTGGAGTGGAGGGTGGAGCTGACATTGGGTGGGGCTCTAGGATAGTCCTTTCTGAGACCTCCCATTTCTGGCTTGTTTCTGTTGACAAGTGTCTTCATTTCTTCCCTCTACCTCTACCTCCCCTACATCCGTCCTAGGTTTAAGCCTAAGGGCTTCCCGTCCAGTGTCCACCTGTATTTCTATGATGACCGTTTCCAGGGCTACTTATTGACCCAGACGGTGCAGCCTGTGGCCTCTGGGCCTGAAGAGGCGCTGGAGATGTGGCTGATGCCTCGGGGGGCCCTGAAGCTAACAGAACACAATGGTCAGGCCAACCGGCTGCAGAACCTGGAGGTGGGATGGGGGCCCACATCCCCTTGCCCTCCCTTTGCCTTCATGCCCCTGGTACAGCACTGCAGTCACTGGTCTCCTTTGGTCTAGAGGGTAGTGATGACCTAACATCCCTCCTCCATGTCTCTGGGATCTAGTCTAGGTTGAGTGATGGGTGGAAAGAGAAACTTTTGGATCTCAAAAGCTCAGCTTTGACTTCCTTAGCCAAACATTTATTGAGCACTTACTATATGCCAAGCACTATGCTAAATGCTAGGGATATACAAAAACACTGCTGTTAGGGAGCTTATATTGTGGTAGGGCAGCTATCATCCCTAAAGTACATGCAAAATACATAGCCTTTTTTTTGGTGAGGGTAAGCACCGGCAGCTGAGGTTTCTGTCTCTCTCTGCTTTGTAGTCCATTCTCCTCCCTGTCATTGCAGAGCAGTAGAGAAGAAAATTCCTTAGCAACCATGCACTCAGACCTCCTCATTTTACAGACATAGGGAAGGGGAAATAGAGTGCCCAGGGTCTCAAACATACTCCACCTCCTCCCCTTCCCAGCTATCCTCCTTATAAAGGATACCACCAACCTCCTCTCCAAATGCTTACCTCCTCACAGGTGGGCACTGAGTGGGACCCCAAGGAACGTCTCTTCCGAAACTTTGGGGGACTGTTGGGACCTCTGGATGAGCCAGTGGCCATGCAGCGTTGGGCCCGTGGCCCCAACCTCACAGCCACTGTGGTTTGGATTGACCCCACCTTTGTGGTGGCCACTTCATATGATATCACAGTGGACTCTGAAGCTGAGGTCACTCAATATAAGCCTCCCCTGAGCCGGCCCCTGCGACCTGGTGCCTGGACCGTCCGCCTGCTGCAGTTCTGGGAACCGTTAGGTGAAACCCGCTTCCTGGTGTTGCCCCTGACCTTCAACCGCAAACTACCTCTCAGGAAAGGTAATGAAGATGGTGTGACCAGGGACCAGTCAGAATGGGGATTACTGGGCATGTGGACCCTGCAGGCAATCAGACCTCAGGCCTTCATTGGGCTATCAGTATGCTGAACTGATTTTCCTGAGCAGAAATTAGGGTGTGTAATTGGGCAAAAGATATTCCTTTTGCAGGACATGATTAAAAAGTCCCTTTTCTTGAAATCAGAACTGTCCCGGGGCATCAGAGTGAGCACCTTCTTCCTGGTCTCACCCCTCCTAGTGCCCTGTCCTCACCCTAGCACTGTCTCCCTCTCCTTCCTCCCTCCTTTCCACTCTCTGTCTCTCTCCTCTCTCTGTCTCTGTCTCTCTGTCTCTTTCTTTCCTCTCTCTCTTTGCCTCTCTGTGTGTCTCTCTCTGTCTCTATCTCTCTCCCACTCTCTCCTCCCTCTCTCTGCCTCTCTCTCCGTCTTTCTCTGTCTCCTCTCTCTCTGTCTCTTTCTCTCCTCTCTCTTTGTCTCTTTCTGTCTCTCTCCTTCCTCTCCCTGCCTCTCTGTCCTCTCTCTCATTGTCTTGCTTCTGCTTGTTTCTCTCTGTCTCTCTCCTCCCTCTCCCTGCCTATCTCTCTCTCCTCTCTCTCTCTGTATCTGTGTATCTCTGTCTCTCTCTTTCTCTCTCTCTCTCTGTGTCTCTCTCCCTCTCCTTTCCCTTCTTCCCCCCCCTCTCTCCTCCCCTCTCCTAGAGCTACCCCCCCTCCCTCATTCCCTTTCCCTCTCAATTTTATTGATGAGGAAACTAAGTTCTAAGGAAGTAAAATGCTTTGTCCAAAGTCACACTGGTAGTGAATATCATAGTGAGGATATGACTGCAGAGCCAGGGTCTCCCCATTTTCCTGTATTGCCTCCTAGATCACAGTGAGGGAGAAGGATAATGATAACTCCTTGCATTTATGAGAGCACTCTTAGACTGGTCTGTTGTCTCATTTTATCCTAAGGTAGATAAAGCAGGGATCATGGTCCCTGTCTTATGGACAAAGGCCTAAGGTGATAAGTGATGAGTTTGTGGTCACAGAGCAAGTAACCATCTAGGGGTGAGATTGGAACTAGGGAATCCTGATCCCCAGACCAAGCTGGGGAGTCCTTGACCCTGACTTGGGCCAATCAAATGGAGTGGGGAATATTGATTCTGTATTCTTTCTATACTTACTCCAGATGATGGGAGCTGGCTCCATGCAGGACCCCCCCACAATGAGTACACAGAGCAGACTTTCCAGGGCCTGAGTGCAATCTTGAACCTTCCCCGGCCTGAGCAGGCAGAAGAGGCATCTCGGAAGCACTTGGAGCTGACTGGTCCCGCCCTGGAGAACTGGACAGATAGCACGTTGGGCAGCTTCTGGTCAGTGGCAGGGCTGTGCGCCACAGGCCCGTCCGTCTGCCCCAACCTGGAGCCCTGCAGCCAGACCAGCTGGAGTTCCCTCTCTCCTGACCCCAAGTCAGAGCTCGGTCCTGTCAAAGCTGATGGCCGGCTGAGGTAGCGGGACCACAGTGGGAGCCTGGGGGAAACCTCGGGGCATTGCACCTTAGGAACTCCATAGAGGAAGAGGCAATCGAGGGACCATCCTCACCCATGGGTGAGAAGTTGGGGTCTAGCCCCTTTGTCCCATCCCCCCTCCATACCTCGGCTGGAGTGGGCCCAGAATCGAGCAGCAAGTGGACATTAATGGGCTACTTATTGGACAGTTCCAAGCTGGGGGCTGGAGAAGAGTGAAGAAAGCCAAGGTTCCTTTGGCTACTGAGCCAATGCTGTTCCTGTGCCCTCTTCAATTTCTCTAGGTTCTACTTTCCTGTTTTTAAAATGGCCTGTGGAAAAGGCCTAAGGACAAGATGAACAGAGAGGAGTGATGTGCAATAAAGTCTCAAGCAGCCCCAGGGAGATATAGTGCCCCTAGGACCTGCAGAACAAGGAACCAGCTGGGCACTTCAAGGGGCTACCTGATAGCCCGGGTCCCCTGACTGTCTGCCCCAGAAACCTGGGCCAGTGGAGCTGAGGGCAGAGGATGCTGCTGGTTTTGGCAAAAAAAAAAAGTATCTAAAGAGCTAGTAGGTAACTGGGTAGAATCATCTGCAGAAGCGGCCACTGGACAAGCCAGGAGGACAGAGAGGAGACATAGGAGAGGGAGATGTTTGGGGCTTCTGGGTCTCACGGTCTCCTCTGTCACCTTTACATGAAATGGGTACTGCTTCTGAGACACCTATGAGACTCTGCAAAGCAGGGAGCACCAGGGCTTCTGGCCATAGATTGGTCCCTGTGATGAAAGGAGTGACCTAGAGAAAGAAAAGCAAGAACTGCCCTCTCAGGTCGTTCCGAAGAAGGATCCAGAGCAGCGATAGGCCTGGAGTGCTGTGTAAAATCTGAAATATGCAACAGCGGAAATATATCTCTTACATCTCTGATATGGTCCATAGTGTGCTTCCTGGAGGAGGGGCTCCTGCTTAGTAAGGCAGGCACTGGAGCCTGACAGGTCACTAGCAGGCCCACAATTGGCACCTCCCCCTCCTCCCACCCCCTCCTTGGGAGCATCAGGGTCTATTGCTGTCACACCCTCCCCAACCCCATCCTGATTGCCATGGCCTCTGTGCCTCCTATAACCCATGCAAAGCCAGCCCTCTCTTCTCCTTCCTCATCTGGCCTCCCCCTACCACATCACCTTAGGAGCTCCTTCAAGAACCATGACATGTCAGGGGTATTACATCTGGTCCCACTTGACTCCAGGGAGAGGGCAATTTGAAGGCTGTCTAGACTTCTTTCCTTAGGGGTGGCCCCTAAATTTATGAGCACCTTGAAACTATCTAGTAGGTTTAGCCGTTTGGGCACGAGGCAGAATCCTGGACGGTTTTGGTGGTCGTTCTTATCCTGGCCCTCCTGTCTCTTTATGTCATATACACTGTAGTGTAATTTGTCATTGGGTTCCCTTCCTGTGGGGTACTTGCATTTTATGCCTTATCCCTAATTGTGGGGTAAAAATAACAATAGTACCAAGTACTTATGTAGTGCTTTAAGTTTCACGAAGTTTTTTACAGATATCTCATGTGATACTTATAATAGCCCTGGGAGGTATAATCCTCATTTTACAGTTGAGGAAACTGAGGGCTGAAAAGAGCTTGAGTGACTTGCCCAGAATCACATAGTAAAAGTGGCAGAATTCAAACTCCACTCTTCATGACCACTGCTTCCTATATCATCAAACAGCTAGTGTTTGGCTAGGGATTGGAACTGGGACCTACAAATCCCAAATAACCCTTCTTTTTACTGCATCAAGGTGGGAAGGAAGGCAAAAGAATTTTGAATGAACATGTTTGCTCGGTGTTTTTGGTGGGGTGGTGAGTTGGAGAATGGGGGTAAGCTTAACCACACCCCACCAGTTCCTGTAGGACAGAACATGAAATGAACAGACTGGATTTGAGGGTGAGGGTGAGGGTGGGAAAGGACTGGAAAAGGAAACGTAGGTACGGAGCTAGAAGACACCATGGAGGCCATCTTGTCAGACTATGTTATACAGATATGGAAAAGGAGGTCCAAGGAAGTTAAATGACTTCTCCAAGGTCACATAGGTAAGTGCCTCAGAATACAAGGGTCTGTGGGTGGGTGGGAGAGAAGAGGGAGAAAGAAGGAATAATGCTATCCTAAAGAAAGGAGTGGTCCTATCCTCTCCCTAGAAACCAACAGTCCAGGGAAGATCCTAGGATGATAGTGGGGCTAAGATGAAAACTGATGTAAGTCAGCTTTGGGAAGGCCTGGGTTCTGACACGGTGGGCAGTGAGGGAGGGTCAACAGGCCTAACTGTGAAGAGACCCAGTTTCCAGGTAGTATTTTCCTGCGTGACCAGGAGAGGGCGCCCCTAACCAGGCGCTTACTGTACAACCCCCAACTCTTTGGAGATGACCCAGAAAGTGGAAGCAGAGATTCAAACCAAATGAAGATGCCTTTGGATTTGAGGCAGCTTTGGTGATATCAGGATGTTATTTTTTTTTATTTTAAAGACAGCATGATGTTTTTGGAAAGAGCCATGGTTTCATTCTAGTTAAACGACAACAAACTGGTTCCCAGTTCACTTAAATATTTTCTAAGGACCAGCCAAGATGTGGGGTTGGGGTTGGGGGTAGAGAGCTTACCACCAATGAACTGATGACTTTGGAATGAGCTCTTTGCCAGGGCACCCCACGAAACAGCTTGTGTGTGTGTGATGTATGTATGTTTACAAATCCAGTGACAGCTAGCACATATATTACATAGATTATTTCTTTACAACAATCCTGGGAGGCAGGTGCTTCCCATTTTATAAATGAGAAAACAGGCCAAGAGCAATTTGGCCAGATTATATGGCTCCAAGTCTGTCATTCTATCCATCTACTGGACCACAAGTACTTCAAATGTGAAAAAAATATATATGTGTGTGTGTGTGTGTGTGTGTGTGTGTGCGCGCGCGTGCGTGTGTGTGTCCCAGGGGTTGGGTGGGGTAGGAGGGAAGCTTGTTTGAAAGTCCCAAAATGGAAGATGGAATATTGTGTGTGTGAGATACAGCAAAAAGGCCACTTTGGAGTACATGAAGAAGAGGAATACGTAATAAGTTTGAAAAGGTGAACCGAGGCCAAATGGTAAAGGTTTTTGGATGCCAAAAAGAGAGGGTTTGACATTTGATCCTAAGGGTAAAGGGAGCTATCAGCTTCCTGAACAGGGATGTGTGTTGTAGGAAAATCACTTTGGCATCTGTATGGATTGGTAAGCGGGGAGAATGAAGGAAAGGAGACCAAATAGGCTACTTGACTTTGTCTCCAGGAGAGGTATGACCTGGGTTTGAGTGTGATCTCTGACACATACCATTTGTGTCTGCCTGGCCAAGTTACTTGCTTTCTCAGTACATTCAATCTAGGTGCTGGTGATAGAGACAAGATGGGACAACTCTTCCATAACCTGGCCCCTTCCTGCCTTTCCTGTCTCCATATACCTTATTCCCTTCCATGTAATCTGTCATCCAGCTTCTTTGTCCTTCCTTTTTCAGGACACTCTTATCGATGGACTCTGGACATTTTCTCTGGCTGTCTCCCATGCCTGGAATTCTGTCCCTCATCTTTATCTACTGACTTCCTTCACGTCTCAGCTAAGGTCCCACCATCTGCAAAAAGCTTTTCTTGATCCTCCTTAGTTTTAGTGCCTTGTCTCTGAGATTACCTCACTTCATCCTATGTGTATCTTGTTTGTACAGTTGTTTGCATGTTGTCTCCCTATTATACTGTGAGTTCCTGGAGAATAGAAACTACTTTAAAACTTTTTTTCCTGCCTTTCTTTGTATCCCTACTACTTAGTACAGTGCCTGGCATACAGTAAGCACTTATTAAATGCTTGTTGCTTCCCTCAAGGAGGGATTTTCATCTTCTTTTTCCCACTAGATTGTGAGTTCCTTGAGAGAAGATGAAAACAACTTTGTACAAACAAGATCTATACAGGATAAACTGGAGGTCATCTCAGAGGAAGGGTGCTGAAAGGGACTGGGAAAGCTTCTTGCAGAAAGTGTGAATTCAGTTAACAAGCATTTGTTACACTGGGGTTCAAATCCCTCTTCTATTAATACCATTGTGACCCAGGGCAAGTCAGTTCATCTGCCTAGGCCTCAGTTGCTTCATCTATAAAATAAGGGATTTAGACTAGATGGTCTGAAGCCAGCTCCATGAGCCCATTTGCCAGGTATTACATCGAGCACTCAGAATACAAGTACAAAGAATGAAACAACCCCTACTTCCATAGATAAAATGAGGAAATATTTGAAAAGCACTTAACAAGGTTCCTGGTGTATGTTTTTCAGTTGTATCTGACTCTTCATGAACCTGTCGTCTGGGCAAAGATACTAGAGTGATTTGCCATGTCCTTCAGTTCATTGACAGATGAGGAAACTGAGGCAAACAGGGTTAAGTAACTGGCCCAGAGTCTCACAGTTAGCAATTGCCTGAGGCCAGATTGGCACTTGGGAAGATAAGTCTTCCTGACTAGGCCCAGCACTCCATCTACTGCTCCACCTCTATGCCCTTTCTGGTACATAAGTAGGTACTTAATGCTTATTCCCATCCCTTTTTTACAGTCACCCTGTATTCTAGTGGGGGACACATATAAAATATAAATATAAATTGAATAAATACAAATGTATACATAAAAGGAGTGAAACAGAAGTGTAAGGGAAGGTACTAGTATTTGGGGTGACCAGGAAGTCCTCGTTCAGAGGACAGGCTCTGCTGGGCCTTCTGATGGCAGAATTGTCTCATTCTTCTCCAAAGGCTCCAAGACCAAAGCAACAGAAACAAAATAACTGGAGAACTTGGGCTGGAGAAAGTTTTTGCTCCTGCCATGAAAATAATTAAGGCTTGGAGGGTTTTCTTGAAAGAGCCCTCTAATAAATCTAAATCATGTTAGGCTGCTGTATCCGTACTGGGAGGTGCAGATAAAAATTAAAAAAAAACATAAACATAAACAAAAACTTAAATGTGGTAGGAGATTTGAAATCCTCCCTTGCCTGGCCCCTGGGATTAGAGACAGATCTGAGATCTGGAGGGAGGGTGGGCAAGTGGATGTTGGGGCTTCGAAAGCTATACAATAACTCCTTTGGAGAATCAAAAAAAAAAAAGTGAGAAAGAAAGGGCCAGGTTGCTGCCCTGAGGAGAGCAGCTTTTGTATTTCTGCCCTGTGCATTTGGTTTCTGTGGCAACGGGAGACACAAGGCTCCACAGAAAAGCCCCCAAGGCCTGGATGCATCCAATCAGGACTGGGAGTCTGGTTTCCTGGTCCAATGGGAAGTGCACATGGGCAGGGAGGAGAGTTTGTCTCGCTGCAGGAGGGGATTGGGGGCTGGGATGAGGGACGAAGATGCAAAGATCCACTCTCAGTTGGAGGGCCAATGGTGCCAGAGCCTGGAGCTCCCTAGGGGCCGATGGGAGCCTGAGCCAGGAAGAGGGTAGGCTAAGCCATCCCAGCAGGTTTTTCATGGGAGCCACGTGCTATTATAGATGGAGCTCCTTCCTGGCAGAGCCTGGTTCAGAGCCCACCACTGAAGGGGCTGGGCAACTCCTGGGAGCATTGCCTGTGGCATGATATTGCCAGGGAGGAGGAGTGACCAGGCTCCCCCAGAGCCTCCTCAACCAGAAAAGTGGGCTGGAGAGGCTGGGAACTGAGAGAGAGCCCCCTACACAGGTACACGGGGACTGATGTCTGTGTTGGCCCAGTCTGGTCAGTGGTGCTGGCTGCCTCCAAGTTAGCTCTTGAGATCAATGCCTTCACCCAGTATCCCATTAACCTGCATAAAAGTTCCTGAACCCAGGATCTCCATGGACACCAACATTCTCGCCATCGCCATTGCCACAGGTGAGTACTAGGCACATGGCAGTTTCTCCTGTCCCTCAAGGCAGGCTCCCATGCCCCTAGTCCTGAGAAGCCAACCCAGCCCCTTCATTCAGAGTGGTAGAGTATAGAACACCTGGGTCACATGCCCCTACTCCAAATCACCTTTTGTCCAAAAAAATGAAGATGTGGGCTGGGGGTGAGGGGGACTTGTTTCTGCTTGGGGTTGGAAATGGGTGAAAAGGTAGAAGGGGCAAAAAACTAGATATTATATTTTAGGGCAGATAGTAACAAATTGGAAAGTGTCCAAAACAGGATGGTGAACAAAATAGAAACCATGAGTCCCATGAGGAAGGTGCTGAAAAAGGCTAATCTGGAGACTTTCGGAAAATGTGATGGGTATCTTCAAATTGTTGTCATTCAGCAATTTGTCATTTGATTTGACTCTGTGGTTTTCTGGAGGCAAATTTTGGCTCCATACAAAAACTTTCTCATAACAAAAGCTGTTTGGTAATGGAAGCAGCTTCTTTAGATCAGTGATTTAGAATGAGAAGAGATATTAGAATTCTAGTCCAAGCCTTTTATTAAAAATGTGAAGAACCCAGGTCCTAGAAGAGCTCAGTGACTGTACAAGGTCAATCACGCAGAGCCAGAATTGGAACCCAAGTCTTTTCAAAAGGTCTGGCGATGTTTTCACTACAACACACTAGTAGTTAGTTCCCCATCCTGAAAATGTTCAAGCCAAAGACAAATGCCAACCCTTGAGTATGCTGTAGGTAGGATCTTGCTTTGTCTAGAAAGCTGAAGTAGATAACCCTTTTTGGTGTTAAGAATTTTATGAAATCTAGAAGTTACTTAGGAGTCAACAAGTGCTGAACTGAAATCTTTCCTCAGACACCTTTTTGCTGTGTGCCCGTAGGCAAGTTGCTAAACTGCTAGGTCTGAGTTTTCTCATATTTAAAATGTGGATAATAGCACCTTCCTCAAAGGATTTTTGTGTGGATCAGCATATGTTTTATGTGTGTGGCAAACTTTACAATGCTAAATGTTAGCTATTATTAGGGTTCCCTAGGGTATCTATATCAGGCCTTTGGGTTTACCTGAGAAGACTCTTAGGTTCAGCTTCACCATTGATCCTTGGGATGGCCCTGGGACAAGTTCTTCCCCAACTTTTTCAGTTTCTTTGTAAAGTGGAATATTATCACTAGTATGTACACATCTCTCTCAGGGCTGACAGGGAAAAAGGTATGTCATAGTCTCCGAACTGGAAGGAACCACAGAGTCCTAACCCCTAACTGACCAAATAGTTATCCCAAACTTCCCTGCTCTTCCAGGAGCAAGGAGTCATATATTCTGCATGTTTCCAAGGTCAATTTTGTAATCAGAAACTGAAAGCCCAAAGCCTGTCCCTTTTCTGTCTCTGCCTCAGTTTCCACAGTAGAAACAGGATATTCCCTCAGCCAAGCCATGCCACCAGACACATGGGAGGGGTTCCATGCCTAGCGGGGGACAGGGAGGGGTAGATCTGAGGTTGATTGATGCTGGCTACTCCCCACAACCCTTGGGGGAAGAGCTAGGAAGGTTCAGGAGGCTGGGCCCCTGACTGTGCCTTGCTGTGGTGGTGGGTAGTGTCCTCCTTCGTGTTTGTCCTGGCCATCTTGCTGCTGCTGCTCTACCAGCGGGACCCCCAGTGCTGCCAGTTCCTCTGCTCCTGCTGCTTCTTCCAGGGTCCTAGCCAGTGTGTAAGTACTTCCCTCCCTTTCCCAGTCTTACCTCCACCTCCTTGCTCTGACATCCCTGCACCATGCATGAGCACTAGAGACATTCTTGGGGGCTACAGCTTTCTCTTCAGAGAAGCAAAGGACTTTTCCAGTACTGCCTCCAGTGAACGCTCCTTCTTTCCAGGGATTTTTAGTGTAGGGTCTCTAAGACTGGGGCTGCCTAGTCCCCAAGTCAGTAACAGTGGGCTGGGAAAGGGTTAACTGCCTCTGAGCCCTCCCCCACTCCCATCGCTGTCTAGAGCTAAGCCAAAGAGCCCTTCTCAATGAAGACAATGCTTTTTCCCACTCTCAGCTACAGGGCACTCTCACTTTTTCTAGCTTTGAGGGAAAAACCCAGGGTCCCCTACTTCAAAAGCAGACAAAGGATAGGGAAAACCAGAATGGAGGAGGCTAAGGAGACAGACCTTAGGGATATAGGCAGCATAAGCATTAGCAGCTTATCCAAGGTTTTCTGTACCACAACTTCCTTTAGACTCTGACGTGGCAAGACAGAGGGGATTGTTCCTCTAAAGAGCCAGCAGGGCATGAAGGAATGCAACCTCTCTCCAGTCAAGCAGGTTTTAGAAAAACTAAGGATCTGAGATTTAGTCTGACTTAGTAGAATGAGTTGGGGGTGAAGGGAAAAAAGAAATGTGAGATTCCCAAGAAGGACCTGAGCATCTGCCCAGGAGTCAAGGCAGGTGCTCACTGTCCTGGGGCTAGAGCTAGGTGGAGGTTAGGTGGCTCACCTTTAGTTTTTCTCCCCTAGGACTGTCCCCCTCCCTACTTTAGCAATAACCAGGACTTGGTGGGCCCCTCAGCCAGACCCCAGCCATCAGAGAGGATGAGAACTAGAGTGCAGGTGAGTTGCTTCTATTCCAAATGAGGGGACAATGGTGATGGGGAGTGAGAACCTGGAGGTATTTGTGGGGGAGAGGATCCTTAGATAGATTGGAAGGGACAGGAACTTGGGACACAAAGCTCAAGGGCAATGCTCAGGAAGGGCTAATGGGTATGCTTCTTGCTTTGTTCCCTTCCTGGAAAGAGAGGGTCACTGGATATTGCTGATTACAGGAGCACTTCCAAGGTGATGAAGTATTCTTTGTGGGACTGCCCAGCAACTACCAGCTACCCCCTTGGCAGCCCCCACGTCTTCCCAGCTATGAGAGTGTAAGAAAGAAGGACCGGCAGCAACAGATCCACCGGTTGATTGCACATCGCTTTGGATTATGGACCTGCAGAGAGGTGGTCCTGTGTTAATAATCACCTCTTGAGAGTTTCTAAGAAGTCATCCCTAACCCTTATCCTGTCCCTCTCCACCCTCAGCTTACATAGCTCCCTTATTTGAGACACTGATGGAGAACACCTGAGACTGAACTATATCACTGGGGCAGAGGAGGATGTGTTTTATTCTATTGAGAGGACAACCTCTCGGAAAAGGCTTCTGCAGAGGGCACTGAGGGGTTACCTTCTGAGACAATGGCTCAAACCCAACTTGCTTCTACAAAGGGCCAAAACCATAAGGAGGAAAAGAAAGCTGAATGGAGAGGCCAGTGGGTGGGGAAAGTACAGAAACCAGACTTTGGGAAAGCTTCCCCCTCCATACTTTTTAACAGAGCTGACATTTCTGCTTCTTTCTCCAGCATCCACCAACCTATGAGGAATCCTTGGGACCTCTCCCTGAAGTGCCCCCCAGCCCTGGCTCTGCTCACCCATTCCAGAGAACAACTGCCTTCCCTACTCAGAGGAACACTGCAGTGTAGGAGCATGCAAGCAGCCTCTTCCTGGCCACCTCCTTATCCCAGACCAACCTATGGCAGGAGAGATGGTGCCAAGCTGCCGCCAGAGGAAGGCTTCTGCCAAACTCCAATTGTGCTAGATGCCCTTTGGTGCCTTCAAGACAGTGCAACAGGGGCTCTCATTGATGCCACATCTTCAGGGATTCCCATCTGTGGCTACCTCCACCCCCAAAATTTCTGGTCCTTTATCCTAGAAAGCTCCTTCCAGTGTATGCAGGAAGTGACAGGCCTACATTACTGCCCACAAGCACAAAGGGTAAAGTGAATTACAGAGAGGGAAGTCTTATTTAAGGCAACGGAAAAAACAAGGAAAAGATTTTTAAGTGGATGTCAGGAGTCCTAACCTTTCCTGTTCCAGCTTCCTGAGGCTTCTGGAATGATGAGAAATGAAGTCTTTATTCTGGTCTTAGCAAGGAACTCTTGATCTCTTCAGGGCCCTTTGCTCAGAAATGGCCAATCACTGCACAGAGGCTGCCAGAGGAACGTCTCCTCTCCCACAGAGCAAAGGCCACAGGGGACTGGAAGGGGTAAACAGACTTCCTACCTTGACCCCTCAACTTTAAAGAACCTGGGCCTAAGCTACCAGTCAGCTTTTAACCCTGTCTGAATTTCCTTTTCATACAATATATTCTCAAAACCTGTTTCCTTACTGCTGTTTACAGTATTAAAGACAAAGGTGTGAAAGGAATGTGTCTGAAACACTCAGTGTGACAGTTCTAGGTGTTATCTAGTTCACCAAGATCAACCCAAAGGTCTAGCCTTCCCCTGGAAGCCAAAAACTCGACCAGTACGGATTGCTGATTTATGGTCTTTGGACTTTTCCCTGCTTCTTCTCCCATAAACTCTTCCACGTAATAACAGAGGAAAAAAATGGAGAGAAAAGTGGGCATCTCTAGGGTTCCACTTTGTGAAGTTGGGGTACAGTAAAGAACTCAACAAACATCATTACTCACCACCTGAGAATTAAAGTCCTCTGTCCATCCAGCCCTGCCTAGATTTATTTTCCAAATGAACGAATTCACAATTTGAACTGATTTTATTTTGGACCTCAGGTAGGCCCACCCTCATTACTCCTTGGGTGGTTGCTTCACATAGTCTCTTCTGTGTTCACAGTCAACCAAACCCACTCTTTTCAGGGAGACTTGCTTCCACCCTGATTCCTTGGCATCTGGCTGAATCATCTTGTGGCACTCTGGCTCTAGTTTTCAACAAATGACATAGCCAGGAGACTCAGAGCATAGCCACCAATTTGAAGGTGCCCACAGGCTTGGCAGGGACAACATGGACAAAAGTCTTGTAGAGCACAGCACCCTTGGGCAGCTGGGTGACCAAGTCTGTACCTTCAGGACTGCTGGGATTGGGCACATATACCTCCTTTGTGTAGCGGACAGTGCCCTCTTCCAGGGCATATAGACACTTGTTCTTACCCAGTCCTACCTGGAACACACAAAAACCTTGTCAGTTGAATAGCTAGGGCACATGGAACAGTCCTGGGGCTTCAGGGAATACCTTTCATAATGATCCCATTCACTGGAAGCAGTCCCTAGGATGGGGATGGGGAAGAGACTGGAAAGTTAGATAGTTCAATCTTGGGTTCTTTTTTTTATTGTCTAAACTTCTTTGCCTTGTGCCTTGGCATTGATTCTGTGACGGAAAAGGCAAGGATGACTCTAATAGTGTGACAGATGCACAAAGTGAGTACCACCAAGAGCTGGGTTTGTAAAGTGTGTTCAAATCCCACAGGAAATAATAGATTCCAAGGAGCTGCTAACTCTCAAAAGACATCCAGTTTCTCTTCCAACAACATCTTTGCCTGAGCCTAGTTCATATTTTGGGTTGGGTGGGAAAACTAATTAATCAGGAGTAAACTCTGAACTCAAGCAGGAAAAGCTGTTCCGATGAACAAAAGGAGAAGGCCAAAGGGCAACTCACATGAGCTCCTGGATGCCAGCGGAACTGGCGCTGAGTCCCAATGATATTGCCAGCATGAACATATTGACCTAAAGTAGAGAGAGATTTCAGTAGGGACCTCTAAAACACTGAGCCAGCTAGGAAGAATGGTTACAAGGGGCATCGAATTGGACTTCTAAGGAATAATGATGAATCCTTACATTATGGCCCAAATGCTTTAAACCAGCTTCTGAACCTATCACTGAAGACTCCTGCCACACAGTTATATTTATATAGAATGTAAAGAAATTGGATCACTCCCATGGGGAATCCCTTTCTCCAGTCATTATGGCACTGAATGCTATGCCTTGCCCAAATTTTCTTGGTACCTCAACTCAAAGGCAGGCTCCAAAGAGGACCTTCATGTGCTAAATTCATAGCACAAAGCATGGGGCTTCCACCATTCCCCTTCAGAAAAGCAAGAGAGTGCATAGAGAGGGGAAAATCCTGAAATACACACTTACCCTCCAATTTCTTGATGCCATAGCGTTTGCCTGGTGACTTCCCACCAAGGTTTTTTGAGCTACCTCCAGTCTTCTTGGATGCATATCTAATGGTGGCAGCCATGACCTGAGGGGGAGACAGTCCTGCACTAACTGTAGAGAGATGACAAGAAATGTTATTCAGGGGGAAAACAACCCAGACGGATCAACTATCCCTTGAGAAACCATGTCTCAAAGAAGGTATTTACAGTGCTGAAAAGGAGCAGTAGGTGAAGAGGTGGTCTGTTAGGAGGTTCAGAAATGGCACCAAATGTGTTAGTTTTCAGGGAGTGTCCTGAAGCCCTTGGCCTGTTCCTGGATGGTAGACAACCCATTCCTTGTATTGTCTGGGGCATAAACACTGGAGGGAGTCTATAAACAGAAGGAAAAAGAAAATAAACACCCTGTGCCCTGGGTACATCCAGCTCTGTCAAGGTAGGACACAGACTATTTGAGAATGAGGAAAGAGAGGCAACAGTGCCAATAGGACACCCACAGAGCTACCTACTTTGACTCCACTGAACCATCCATCTAGAAAACCCTACAACACACACACACAAACAAGTCAACTGCTTTTAAGCTAAAAACTGTAGCCTTGTCCAAAGGAGCCATCAACACTAGTTCCTGGCTATTTCAGACTGCTACGTCCTTGGGCCCTTTCTTCTCCCAATACCTAACGCAGGAATTCCTAATCTCTTTGGAAAAGCAACATTCTAGTTATTTGCTTGACTTTGTGACTCTCCCCACTCCTGTCCTAAGTGCTGACATTTATTTTTAAAATAAAAGTGAATTAAAAGTAACTTGTTTTACAAATTTTGCAACACCCTGGATCAGACCCTTGAGTAGTCGCAAACTCAAGATTGGTAATCATTACCTCAGGGATCCTATAGACAGTTACTGATTATTTAGAAACATATGTAGTATTCTTTCTTCTCAATTACATGTAAAAACAACTTCCAACTTTCATATTTTAAAATGAGTTCCAAACTCTCTCCTTTCCTCTCTTCCTTCTCTCCTTGAGAATGCAAGCATTTGCTATAGATTATACATGTTTAGTCATGTAAAATCTATTTCCATATTAGCCAAAACATATGTGGTTTTCAAAGGTCATTTAGAAACTGCAGACAGAAGGTCTGGGAACCCTTCGGGTGCCCAAGTCTTTTGTTGGGACCTCTATCCAGGATATCAAATAAAATCAAGTTGTCCATGACAGAAAAGAATTAGAAGAGGGCACTTGGTCCAGTTGGTAGCCATCAGGCTGGTCTAAACCCAAGCTCTCCCAGATAAACTATGTTCTGGTATAAAGCCCATGTTCTAGAATGGAAAACCCTTGCTTCACCTGGAGCAGAACATGGTTTAAGAAGTGAAGTCTACCTTGCTACAGTGCTTCTTAACCTTCTTCTGTCATGGACCCACTTTGGCAGTCTGGTGAAGTCTCTAAGGATCCTTCTAGTACTGAATGTATGTTTCTGTGACCTCTCCAGATCTTGGTTTCCTCATCTCTAAGATAAGGGGTCGGGCCAGATGGCTCTAAGGCTTTTTTCTAGGTCTATGCTCCTATGACTCTCTCTAGAATAGAGGTTCTTAACCTTTTTTGGCTATCAAGGACTTCTTTCGCAGTATAGTAAAGCCTATGGATCCCTTTGAAGAATAATTTTTTTAAATACAAAAAATGTTATTACAAAAGAAACCAATTCTATTGAAATATAATTATCAAAAAAAATTTTTGGACCTCTGCTTTAGAGGTTATCTAAAACAACCTCTTGATTCTATGGTGGAAAATACCTAGAGAATTTAAATGATATACCCAAGGTCATCCAGGTGGCTAAACCAAGATTTAAACTCAGGGTTCTGTTTCTAATTTCAGTGCTGTTTCCAAAGAAAGAGGTACACAGTATGTAACCAGGACCTATGAGGACACAGGGATAAACAAGCTATTTACCAGGGAAGGGTAAAAGGCAGAGATGCCACAGTGAGGCATCGAGAGAGAATTCTGTCTAGGCAAAATCGTGGAAACTTAAGCACTAGAAAACAAGACCTTGGAAGTTTAATTTAAACTTCTACTCTCATATAGGAATGCCTTTTATAAAACCCATCTCACCAAGCCTCTGCTTGCATACTTCTTGGGACAATGAATTATTTACTTCACAAAACAGTCTGTTACTGTTTCACTTGTAAGAAAGCTCCAGTTCTAAAGTTCTCAGAAAATTCTTCTTTATGCTATGTATGCTATGACAACTCAACCTGTATCCCTAAGGTCTATCCTTTAGTCCCCATTCTGCTTTTTAAAACTACAAACCACATCGCCCAGTATTCAGGATACTCCACAGTCTGGCAGCAGCCTATCTTTCCAGCTTTATCACATAACTACTAGGGATCACAAACTCTATGGTAAAAACAAACACCATTACTCCCTATCTGCACCCCTGCCTCATACAAACACTGTATCTCTCCAAATTCATGCCTTCAACATGCCTATACCTTTAATGTTCTTTAACTTAGGGAAATAAGGTAATGGGTAGAAATAACTGTATTACAGAGTCAGAAAGAGTTCTGGGCTCAAATTCCACCTCTGAGGCTTATTGACTGTTTGACTCTGAGCAAGTCACTTAACCTCTAAGTGTCATAAAGTTAGAAATTGCAGAGAAGATGCCAACATGCGCTGGTATGGTTGGCTGCTGTCCTTTGTTCTGAAGAAGGACCAAAATGACATCACTAGAGTCAAGTTACAGTGTGTCTAACTGTGGCTGATGAAACCAGTATGAGCTCAGAAGGCTTTACCACCGGCACAAACAGTCCCTGTGAACACTTGGGGTGGATTCTCTAAATCTGCTCATCTCACTTTTCTCATGAGTCCTGGTATAGGAAGGCCCTTACTGAAAACTCCCTTTACAGGGGTTCCATTTTTTAAAAATTCCAAACCTACAGAATCTATCTTTAGAAGTCTACCTCAAATAGTATCTCCTTGAAGAAGCCTTCCCTCAGTGAAACCCACTAGGATGGCACCCTGCCTTTATTACTCTGTACTATTTGCATTTCATTTGGTAACTAAAGAACCTATTAAGTATTGAGACATAATTATCTGTGCTTTATCCAAACTTTGTATCTTACTCAGAACAAATAAAAGAGCATTTATTAATTTATTAAGGGCTTACTATGTGCACAACACTATGCTCTGGGGAAACAAAAATAAAAAAGCAAGACAGTGGATGCCCTGTCCTGCACAGCACTCTGCACACACTAAGTGCTTAATAAAAGCCGGTGATTCTTCCCTTCCTAAGTCGTCTCTTGGACCTAGTGTCACCACCAGCTCTTTCAGCTGATCCTGATACCGCACGATCTCCACCGCTCCCACCCTCCCTGCGGACACACAGCACTCTCAGCGTTCTTCCTAAATGGGGAACTGCACAAAACATTCCACACGTGGCCGGCAACAGCGCAGCGCACAACAGCTCAACAGTGGGGAAAGCAGGAGGGCGCGCCCAACCCTGGAGCAGCGCCAGCCCCGCCCATCAGAAAGGAGGCGGGACAGGGGAGTCACGTGGACAGCAGCGCCAGCCCCGCCCATCAGAAAGGAGGCGGGACAGGGGAGTCACGTGGACAGCAGCGCCCAGCCCAGTTCGTCACGTGGCCTACGACGCGTCCTTCTCAAGGTGGGGAGCGTGACGTGGCCTACATGGATCCCGGCTTCTTGTTCCCCAGTCGTGGCCCTCACGGGACATGACTCCACAGTAACCCCGTCCACCCTTTCCCTAAGGGAGAGCCAAAGGCCGTTACCCGCTCCCCGCGCCAGGACCGAGAGCAGCGCCGTCGCTGCCATGGCTACCCTTCGTTCTTCGCCGGCTGCAGAAAGCTTCCGCTTCCGCTTCCGGTAGAGTTGTTTCCGGGTCTCGCGGTATTTCGGAACGTTTGAACCGGCGGCGCGCGCGTGCAGTCGGGAGAGACGCTGCCGGTGAGCGGGGTGTGTTTGCGTGCTGTCCTCGGACCCGCGGGCCTCCCCGCTGCACCAGGGCCGGCCGGAGGGAGCGGCCCCGGGGTCCGCCCCGTGGGAGAAGTGAGCGACCTGCAAAACGAGTATTCCCGAAGCGCCTACTACGTGCTCGGTGCCGGCACGCGCGGGGACCCCGAGCTTTCAGAAAGCACGCTACAGGCCCTCGGCGGAAAGAGCTTACACTGTAACGGAGGAGAGGCGAGAGCGTGACGGATACGTGTACATAGATGTGGACAGTTATTAAGTACATGTTTGGTCGACGTAACGAGCGATACAAAGTATTTAAGTAGACGGTGATTTAGGAGGGAGGGCCCCAGCTGTTGGGTGGCAGTTTTGCAAGAGATGGTGCTTTGAACCACATTTTAAAGGAAGGACTCTCAGCTAGAGAGGTAAGGAGGGATTCCAGGCAAAGACACGGAGTCGGGAGATGACATGTTGTGAGTTAGAACCGGAGAGAATGCTAGTTGTCCGGAATGTAAAAGTGGAAGGAGAGGGAGTGATGTCGTAAGCATTGTCATAGATATGGGCAGAGTAGGAAGGAAGCCAGAGTATTGCCAGGCACATCAGAAGATAGTTTTAGAGACAAAAGCACTAGCAGCTGGGAGGGCAACGGGGCATCTTTGTATGCCTTGGAGGCTTTGATCTGTTGATTCACTCTGAGTAGTCTGTTCCTCAGAGAAGAACTAGTTCTTTTGGTGGACCTGTAACTAGAACTCATGTCTTATCATTCCGTATCCAGTATTCCCTTTCCACTGGAAATAGAATTGCTTCCTGAGACGAGCATTCAGCAGCAAGTAAGAAACCTGACTTTAGTGGACAGGGCACTGGACTTAGTTGGATTCTGGATGATGAGTGTCAAAATTCTTTCGCAGATACTTAATTGCTATGAGACCCTGGGCCAGTCATTTTTCTCCCTCTGTAAATTGAAAGAGTTTTGGTTTGATGGCCTTTCAGGTCCATTCCAGCCCTAAGTCATGAGTAGCATCTCATATTGAGAACTGGAAGGGACTGTAAAGATCACCTACTCCAAAGGCTATCATTTAACAAATGAGGGGTGGAGGGGAGAAGGAAACTGAGCTTCAGTGATTTGCCCAAGATTGCACTAGGAATAAACAGCCAAATTGGGACTTGAAGGCAAATCTTTGCACAATGCTGGCATAACTTCCCACTTATCCTGTTTGATGTCTGCTGCTGCCCTGTCCCTCATGGTGCCTTCAGTCATAAGTTTTAAAAAGTTATGTTAATGGTTTTTTTATATCACTGTCACTTCCTAATAACTATGTAATGTTGCAGCATTTAAACAGAATAGATCAACACTAAGCCAAAAATCATGGGATTTAAAATTGGAGGAGTCCTTGTAATTAACTTTCACTTTACACCCTACATAGAGTGTAGGGTAAGAAGTGACTTACCCAAGATGATGGAGACAGTAACAACCAAAATTCAAACCCAAGTCTGGTTACTTCCAAGTTCAGTGCTCATTCCACTATACTACATTAATTCATCCTTTAAGGCTTCCCCTTTGACCTTACCCTGATACCACTAGTTCTCCAGGATAGAAAAAGTACACTGGACAGGTGTCTTTCTTATCCCTTCTTATTAAATTGTAGATTCCAATATCATCCGTGATTAGAAAAAGTTCATTTGGTTTAGTTAAAATAGGAGATTAACATTTAGAATATTTGGGTTGGAGTCCTGACTCTGCTCTTTGTGTAAATGTGAGCAAAAGTTATTTCAGTGCTCAGAGTCTGAGTTTCCTTATCTGTAAAATGGGGGTTATATATTGCCTGCCTTCACAGATTGGTTGTGAGAAAAGTGCTGTGTTACGTATAAAATTGGGTGTGGAACGTATTATTGATCTGACTCATAGGGGAATGAGTGGTAGTCTACCATTCTGCAACTCCTTCACACTGTTCTCTTTGCAGAGAATACAACTTGACAGCCTTTTCATGATGGGTCCAAAGAAGCAACCACTGGATACAAGTGAGAGTGACTCTGAGGAGTTGCCAGTATTTACATTTCTAACACAGAAGCCATCTTTAACAAAGATTAGCCAAGTTGTGGTCCACAACTCAGAAGCTGAGTGCTCCTCTACATCTCCAGGGTCAAAAGAGTTGCCAGCTGTCCACAAGACAGCCAGAACTGTTTCCCCAAAAGAGCCAGTTACAGTGCTAAGTAGTGAGAGTGAAGAGGAAGAGGAGCTTATTCCCCTGGTACAGAGACTTCAGTGCAGAGTAACAAATAGTTTCTCTAACGCACAAGAATCAAGCCATGAGTACTCAAGTGCCCAAAGTAAATGTTCTTTGGACCATCAGCACAGTGAAGGAACAGCAGGTACATGGAAAGAACAGCCCTTTCCAAAGACCCTTGTTCTTTCTAAGTCTTCCTCCGTCAAAGATGCTTCAAAGAATGACAGGGATGTTGTTGAAGAAGAGCCACTCAGTCATCTTCCAGTCCACTCATCTACCCTCTCGGTCCCAATCACAAATTTGTCAGCCACAGAAGACAGTTCAGCGCTCTCTCGTCCACAGAAAAGAACTAAGTACACTCAGAAGGAGATGGGAGGAGGCTGGCAGGGTCCCCTCCAGACCCAAAGAAAACAGAAGGAGACTGAGCAGAGACAGCAAGAGAGAGAAAGGAAAAAAGCCCTGGCCAACGTGCTGAAGGCCCAGAGGCCAGAGGAGTGTCTGAAACACATCACAACTGTAGTAGATCCAGGTACTTTTGCCTTTTTCTTAGCTTCACAGTGAATTGCCTACTCTCTTGATCTTATCTTGACAGTGCACTTTGCAATTTGCTGCAGCTCTCTTACAGCTTGACGGTGGTGGTCAGGTCCTCAGTGCTCTGCAAGCTATGGAATGTCACTGTGCAATTGAGACACAGACCATTCCGTGTAGCATCACTTGGAAGAGGAGATCCAGCTTGTCTCAGGTAAAGGCCTTTCCCAAGTTTTTGTATTCTTCCTAGAGATCCTCTCTCTCTCAAGTTAGTCTATCACACTTCTCTGGTTCCAGGTCCATCAAACCTCCTGTTCCCTCTTTTTCTTCCTCTGTTCTTTCAGAGAGATGTAGTAGACAGAGAGCTGACCTTAGCATCAGGTAGACCTGATCTCACCTCTGATACTGCCTAGGTGACCTAGGGCAAGCCACTTAACCTCTCAGTTAACCTCTGTTCTCTTCTAAGAGTTGCTGGCCCACCCTGGTGAAAGTTGTTTGCTGGCTGGATTGCCTATACCAGTGAAATCACAGTTCTGGACTCTTCAGTCAATAAATCTTACTGTTTGATTTATTAACATTAAGTGCCTACTGTGTGCCAGGCACTGTATTAAGCACTGGGGATACAAAAAAGAGGCAAAAGACAGTTTATGCCCTCAAGGAGCTTATGAACCAATGGGGAAGAAAACATGCAAACAAAGATATACAAAGCGAGCTAAATATAGGATAAGTAAGAAATAAGCAAGAGGGAAAGCACTGCAATAAAGAGGGGTTAGGGAAGGCTTGCTGTAGAAAGTGAGATTTTAGTTGAGAGTTAAAGGGAGTCGGAGAAGTCAATAGAAGAGGAGGAGAGAGACCTCTATTGTAGATGGTCTTTCTGAGTAATTTAACTACAAAGGGCAGAAGAGATAGAACAATAGCAGAGATGGAAGGATCAAGTGAGGATCTTTTTTAGGATGAGAGAGACATGAGCATTTGTAAGTTGTTGAGAATAAGCTCGTTGAGAGCTAGAGATTGGAAACAAATGAAAGGGGGGATGACAGAGTGGTAAATCTCTTGGAGAAGATAAGATGGAGTAGGAGTGCTTGAACAAGTAGAAGAGTTAGCCTTGGTAAGGAGAAGGCCACTTCATCACAAGGAAAGAGTCACAGAAGGCATATGAATGATAGGAGATGAGGAAGAGGGAGCTCATGGCTATTGACCTTTTTCTGTAAAATATGAATCAAAGTTCTCAGCTGAGAGTAGGGGAAAGGGATGCCATGGGAGGTTTGAAGGATGAAAAGGTTTAGAAGAGTCAATGTGGAGTGTGGGTTGAGTCAGTGAGGGAGGTATAGTAGGATTGCCCAGCAGCAGTGAGGGCCCAGTTCAGATTGTGTAACATAAATTTGTAGTGGACCCAGTCAGAACACTTGTGTGATTTTCTCCATGTGCAAAGGTGAGAAATGGTGGAAGTGATCCAAGGAAGAAACTTGGCTAGGCATAATCAGAGCTATGACAAGGAAAATAGAGATTCAAGAGAGGAGGACTGTGAAGGATTGAATGAATTCACTAAGGAGTTAAGATGGAACAGAAGAGGGAGGGGCTAGGGCTGGGGAGATGGCCTGGAAGAGAACTGAAGGATCAAGGGATTGAGGGTCAATATGGATGAACAGTAGGATTATGTAAGGGAAGACAGAGGGAGCAATGAATAGCCAGTAGATTTGGTTAGATAGGGGGATTTCAGAATGCTTGAACATTGAGGTGGTACATTTGTGGGTGATGGAAAGGTGAAGAGTATGACCCTCTCTTTGTGTGACTCAGTTGGGGTGGAGGAGCAGCTCAGGTGAATAGGTTGAAGTACCCAGTGTTAGGGTATTTGAAAGTGAATCAATATGTATGTTGAAGTTCTCTAGAATGAGGACAAGAGTTGGCAAGGAGAGAGAATTTGTAAGCTAGGTTTTGAATTCCTTGAGAAAGGAAGGGGAGTGACATGTGGGGGTCTCTAGACAACAGCTATCAGCATTTTGATTGGATAGTATTTATGAATAGCATGAACATCAAAGAAAGACATTACTGAGTGATGGGAGAAGGGGGAGAATTTGGAAATAGCAGTTCCTCTACCTTGACTAGCACTGAGAAGAATGAGTGAGAGATGCCTAGGGAGGCTATGTTATTGAAGGTAGCCAGGTTTCAGTAAAAACTAGTCGATGGAAGGAGTGAAAGAGGAAAAGATGATGGAAGGTTTGTTGCCCATGGAAAAAGCATTCCAGAGGACACAGTGGAAGAGGTGGGTCAAGTTACAATGAAACTTTGGAGTAGAAGGGTTGAGGGAGATGGGAATAAGGAATCAGGAAGTGGGGAGTGTGGAATGGGTTTGATTGAGTCATTGGGATGTGAAGAGTATGACCAAGTGTGACAATGTTTATCATTTGAGTCTCTTACAGTATAAGTATTCCCGTTCCTTACTTCTTTATGTGACAGGTGACATGCACTAGGTGTAGGCTTCCTGGTTCTGCTTTAGTTACACCCAGCTACACCTGCCTCATTCCCCTGCTTTCTACGAGGCTGTTAGGAAAGCAGACTGTCAATTAACCAGAAGGGGGAAAAATGTTGTAATTTGTCCACTAAGTGGCACTCTACTCCAGCAACTAAACATGAGGGCCCTCCAAGGAGATATCCTTTGTTTATGTAAAATAACCCTTTCCACCTCTGCTTTGTGATTGAGCAAATTTACTTATACCTGCTACCAAATTCAAGTCAGTCTAGGGGAAAGAAAATGGAATATTGTTCCAGTTATGAGGATTGTGAGATTTTCTGCATGACTGTATTTCATCATGTTTAGGAAATTTCTTTTGTCCAGCCAATTCAGTATTTCATAATCATTTCGTAGGCAGTCTACAGTGTTTCCATATCCTGGCTGACATATATACATATACACATACACACATATACATATGCACACACATAGGCACCCCAAAAATTAATAAGGTACATGTAAAGAGCCATTCAAAAATTAGTGCTTCATATGCTTTTCCCAGGTAGTGAAATGATTAGGGGCAGAAGTTATAAACCTGGTACCTCCCTTAAGTGGGGCAAAATACACTTAGCATGGTGGGAGTGGGAAATGTGCCTCCCTCAATCTCATTAGCTAAGATAGCTTCCGGAAACTGCCTGTTTAGATGTTCCAGAATCAGTGTCTGATCCAGATCCAGCTTCAGGCATACCAAGTTCTTGTAGCCCTGAAAATCAGCTTACATCATGGTTCTGGTTCTCAAATCTTATAGTCAGTAGTTTCTAAGATGGAGAAATCTCATTTCAAAGGAAAAAATAGTGATTTCGTATCATAGCCTTGTGTTGAAGACAAAATAGTAGGATTTTAGAACTTTGGTATGCTAAGAAGGTAATTAATAGAGATGGATCATCCTCATTCCTCTCATTCTGCCTTCAGGACAGCTGCTTATCCCATCAGCAGTGACTGAAAACCCTGTCATAGCAAGTGTAAATACTGTGAGAAGGCCTTTTGGGAGAAGTGATTGGCTTTGCCTGGAGATGTGAGCTCTAAGGGACTTGGCAGAGATGTAGGCAATTCCCAGGACATTTTCAGACAAGAGCTGTACTCTCCTACTTTGTGGCACCAGTGGCCCAGGGTGGGTGGGTGGGTGGGTGGGTGTGTGTGTGTGTGTGTGTGTGTGTGTGTGTGTGTGTGTGTGTGAGACTTAACGGGCTTAGAACAAGCAGACATAAAGAAAACGTGTGGTTTACGCTTAGATTAATGTGATGTACAGTCTTGATAGGTGACATTTTTCTGTTGGGTGAGTGAAGTGGCCTCTCATGCAAACATGCATGAACAGCCCGCTTCTTCCCCAACCAACACCTGCTGATTCACACTGTACTCGGCATCTCGACAGAATGAAGAAGGAAACTTGACTGAAGAGGCGATCATTCTGGTCCTGCTCCAGGAAAACGAGTTTATGACCATGATCTACAACTCGAAGCAGGTTGGGAGACTGAAAAGAGAAATATTATTATAGGACCAGTTGAAGGAATTGTTGCAATTACAATAATTATTTCCTCTTACATAGGATGCCCCTGAAGGGAAGGAAACTCTGCTGAGCTTTGTAACTAGGGTCACAGCAAAAACATTAGGGAAAACTCTGTCACTGGCAGTCGTGGAACAGGAAAAATATTTTAGGTTTGGATTTGCTCTGGGGTAATTTGATAAAGGGTCAGGGAGCTGGGATTCTCTCCCCAACCAAATCCACCAGTAATCTATGTGTTGCATCTCTGGTGTATGGTGTCCCTCTACCAGGCATGGGAGGGAGTTTCCCCGGTAACCCCTGCTGAACAGAGCTAGGCCTAGAGCTGCTATCTTCATTTCTTTTCCTTCTTCCTAGTTCTCCAAAACACCACAGAAGACAGAAACAGGGAGTCACAGTGAATAGAGCTCAAGCCAAGAGGAAGGTAAATCAGAAGGGACCAAAGGAGAACAGAGAATTTACTCCAACGGTGTCCAGAGTAGAAGTAGAAATGGTAAGTAGAGCTACCTCTTTTCCTAAGCAATGCTATATACCTGTGGGCACCTATAATTGCATTTGTTTGTTTTCATTGGTAGGATATGTGACATTTGAACAGTTTTTGCCACTGAAAAGATGTGCTTGGTTCTGAGGATCTATATAGAGCTTTGAAGGCTAGGTAATGCAGACTTTGGGGTGATTTTCAATGCCAGTGAGAATAGGTTAAACTACACTGGGTCTGTATTTCTCTTCCTGTGCCCCACATTTTATCATTGCTGTTGTGCTTTGTAGGCTTTGGTGGAGTTACAGCTTCACACAGAAGCCCAGATTAGAATCCTGAAGAGTTGGAAGGAGCTGGCTGACTTCATCTGTATGTTCACCAAGGCTGTAGCAGAGGCACCCTTCAAGTGAGTGATATTAAGGACAGCCTTCATACGGTGTCTTTGTCTATTATATTCTTGTAGTCAGAGAAACCATCCCTTTTCCATCCCAGCTCCAGTGCTTTTAGATGAAGAACTTATATTGTACCAGCTGACCTAACACTTTCCAGAGTTCTTATTTGTAAGTCTGGTAATAAAAATTAATGGTAAACTCCCTTCAGTGTTTGGTAGAGGGATAGCATATACCAGAGGAGCAGTACTTACAATATTGATGGATTTTGTCAGGGAGATAATCTTAAGTCCCTGGTAATAGACATTCATATGTTCCAAATACATTCTTTTGATCTGTTTAGGGGAGGGATGGATTAGATTTTTCATGACGCAGTTATTAAAGGTTCAGTAGTCAAACCCCAGTAAAATAAAATCTCTTTGGATCAAAACTTCCAAGTCCCACATATATCAAAATTTAAATGTAACTTGATGGATACAATTGTGGAGTGTGTTCTAATGTGATTTACCTGTATTCATTGTGCCAGGTCTAAGGTAAGCCTGATAGCACATGCTGGGGATGGGGCTTTATGGAGATGAGCTCTGCTTGGTTAACTTAGTTGCCATTTGGGGCCTTTTTAGAACATGGTTCCTTTCAGCTATTATCTTTGTTCATTTGGGTTATTACTTGCAGGAGATCTCGGGATTGGACCAGTTTTTCCTTCTGTCTGGCAAGTGATTGGGCAGGAGGGGTGAAAGTGGACTGCTCTGGTAAGGGACTTGCACTGGTCTGGAGGAGGCAGATTCAACAGCTAAATCGAGTTAGCTTGGACATTGCCAGTGCAATTGTCACCGCCTATCCCTCACCTCGGCTTCTGCTCCAGGTAAATCTGTTAAATTGTAGCACTAAGCTGGACATCGTCTTTGCTGGCAACTTTAACCTTCTACCTCATGGATAAAATTTCTCATTTTACCTGAATTAGGATTTTAAATTATGGCGACTTTTATCCATGTGAACTTGTTAATGAAACTGAGCTTCATTTGTAAAACAGGGTGATGGCTATAAAGTTTATAGATCAGCAAACAGCTTGCTGTAGGGGCTAATTCGTTAAAGATATTTAGACAACATTTATTGTTTTTTAGGCATATAAACAGTGTTTATCCGAGCAAGAATGTCACAATCTGCTTGCAGACATCCAGGTGCGCCGAGGGGAAGGTGTAACATCTACTTCTCGCCGGGTTGGACCAGAGCTCTCTAGGCGCATCTATTTTCAGATGACCACTTTGCAGCCAGACCTCTCTCTGGATGGCTCAGAATGACTCCTAACCAAAACTGATGGTTGGAAGCACTCTAATGTCTTTTTGTAGGAATAAATGGGAGCAGTGATCCCGAAAGAAGCTAACATGACTAAATACAGAAGGGTGACCCAGAGAGAATTTGTCCCCCATTGTCAATTTATGGAATTCTTCCCTACCCAACAAATTAGGTAAAAAGTTAAGTCTACATGCAAATGGATCAAAGATATCCCACAAGACAATTATTTAATAACAATTATAAAAACCTAACAACAGTCCATTATAAAGTTTAGGAAATTCTAACAATTGTGATTGAAATGGGAGTTAAAGCTTTTGGTGGGTGTATCTGTGGGCTTGTTCACGATAACCAATCCCCTTCCTCACCTCTTAAAAATCACAACATGGAATGATAGTCCCTATCATTTGGGCAGGAGTGGATCACTGTATAGTTGTGTACTTGCTTAGGATAGTTATGTGCTTATACAATAAAGTATTTATAAAAATGGTCCCAGTGCCTGAAGGGAGAAGTTATTTCTACTACCATGTATGACATGGTGTTTCAAATAGTGAAAACAGGAAAAAAAAAATTTCTTAATGCTAGGAGAGCCCTCACAGGTAGGCAGTCCCATATCACTGAGCTACAAATATTTATGTCCCTGGAGTTGGTGATATTTTCCCCTTGCTGCCCTAGTTTTTTTTTTTTTTAATTGGGAATTTTTCCAGTGAATAAGCATTAAGGGTCAATAATTATCCCTTTCTCTCTAAGAAAAAGGATCTAAAGCAAAATCAACCCCATGTTTAACATAGCTGACTGGCTTTTGTTAATAGGCAAAATTTAAATTTTGCACGGTATTACTAATGCCTCTTAAACCTTGTGCTACTACGAGGCAAGGAACAGAAATTGAGCTTGTTTTATAAATCTCAGTCCCAGTAAAGCATTTTCCATGCCAGCTACAAACGAAATAATAGCCCTCAATCATACCACAGCAAAGGGATTTCCTTTTCTGACATGGGGATGCCTTAAAACCTTCAGGTGGTCCTATTTTTTCTGGAAATGACAGGAATGCAAAAGCCTGCATAAATTACAAAGGACCTGTGCTGGCTGCAAAACTAGTTCTAGGTTGCCACTTGATAAGTCAAAAAGAGGTTTCTTTCTTCAGTGCTAGGAAACCAAGCCATATTCCTATCTAACCTCCTGAGTTAGTATGGACATGCTGAAAAGTTTCAACACCGGATTGGGACAGCTGGATTCAGGCTCTGTCACTAATTGAGCCATTATAAAATCAGGGGGGTAGCTCTGGTCCAATCCAGCTATAAAAAATCCATTATTTCAGCAATTACCCAAATTGCTTTAGTGTCTGATACATAAGAAAATAGGTATTTTATCGTGAACAGCGAGCTTTGTATTTGTTGCCTCCTGATCTGGTTTCTGTTGTGGGTGAGATCCTGGCCCAGGAAATTATGGATAGATTTGTGACATACAAAAATATAAATGTGAAGACAGCTGACCGTTTAGTAAAAATAGGCCTCACCTTTACATAGCTTTGGATACCTGGATTAAAAAAGGGGAATGTTCTTGTCCTCCCCTCTAGCTTATTCCTTCAGGCATGCACACTGCTGTTCCCCCACCCTCACCCCAAACCAGTTCCCATTTTCTAAATCTACAGGGAACAGAATCTTGCATAAGGAATAGAGACAAGTTCTAACATGGATCTCCTAGGTATCAATTGATTGCTAGTTGGTGGTGACAGGTAGGTCCAATGCTATAAAAGGTAGGGTCTGGCAGAACACAATTCCATAGGAATCCTGGCTCCACAGATGACGAGGCAGCCAATGCTGATAACACACTTATTGCTGAGAGTTTGGCTGTAAAACTCGCTGTAAGATTTCATGGCTACGAAGCCCGTGGATGACATTCTCATAGATGGTGTTCACATGGATGCAGAAAGGCTGCCACTGCAGATCTGTCACCTGACAGGCAACTAAAATTCCTGTGGCACTGAGGAGCACCATCAGCAGCAGCTTTAAGAAAGCCCAGGACCAGGAATGCTTTTGAGGGCGAGACTTCACAGAGCGGGAACCAGACTTGGCCTCTGGAATGATAAAGGCGTATTAAACAAAGAGAAGGCCCGAGGGCACAGATCCTCCCCACCCTGTTCAGAAAAGTACCAAATTGTATTCTGCTGGTCCTTTCATACCACTTTTTAATAAGGAGTAACTAACCCTGTTCTATAAAAGGGAAAAGTGCCTAAGACTGTTTCCTGGACAATACTATATTCAAAAGGACCAAAACTCGACTTTTTTTTTAAAGAGAAAAGAATCTAAAGTAGAAGTGTTTATGTAACAGGCACATAAATCTTAATAAATGTTCCTCCTTACGATCTATTAATAATATACCAAGTCAGACTTAGAATTGTGCCATCTTGGCCTAGATTACATACAGAAAATGTTATTTCCTAAAGCATAGACCTTCACAGTGTTTCCAAACTTCACATTACAACAGCTGAATAGTTTTTGGGCTCACTGATTCCTCCTACTGAACGCACAAGATCATTCAGACATCACTTTCACTGGAAAGTTATCTGACAACATACTTGCAGGCTGATGTGTCTCCTTCTTGGGTTTTTTCTCTTGTTCCTTCTTATTAGCTGCTTTGACAGCATCATATTCCTTTCTCCGACGTTCTTTCTCCTCTGCTTTCTCCTTCTTTCTCACTTCTCGTTCTTGGGCTTCCTTGGCCCGCTGTTTGGCTTCACGCTTTTTCTCTATTTCTAAGAGGATTAGAAATATTTACTTCCCCTATAATGCCATAATGAAAACATACAGTATTTAAAGTTCTAGCTCTCCCATTTTAACGCTTGCTTGCCGAGCAAGTCACAATCTCGGCCTTTTTTCCCTCATCTAATTGTGATGACTGAACCAGATCACCTGAGGTGAATTCCACTCCTAAATATAAAATCAAAACACTGTTCTTCCCCACAACCCTCTTCCAATTCATTTCCCAAAAGGAAGCAGATTTCCTCTTCAGGCTCACATAATACTTTTTGATTGCAAAGAATGGACAAATTCATTATCCCTCTGTGTCATGAGTCAGTTAATAAGATATAAAGACTGTCTTCTAACTTTTCTGGGATGTATTTCTTTACTGCTAAATTTTCATGAAGGCATTCCTACTCTCAATAGCAGATGATCTCAAAATGTAATCAAAATATTAGGATATTATATATAGAAGGGGTATATGCAAAATAAAGTCTAGGTACTGACTTACATAGCTAAAAAATTAACATTTAAGCTAGAAGACTAGGCAGCCTCCAAAACTAGTAAGGAAACAAGAGCTCTGAAAAGAGGGGCGATATATGGAGAGAGTTTTCCTGAGTTGCAGAATGAATGAGAAATATACAAAGAAGTCTGCTGAGACTAAGAAAATAAACTGCACCTATTTAGGGTTAGATTAAAGACAGCCTGGGTGGGTATTGTCCTTTATTCTGATGTGCAGATTAGGTAAAGTCAATGAACAGTTAAATTTGACAATAACTTCTTTTATGCTACAGTTCTAATCTATGTTAACATCTCCAGATCAACACAAAATATTTCAAATAGACAAGTCTCAAATTATGAAGCAATCATGGTTCAAGTTTTATTTTTAAGTTGGCTCCCTGGAATACAGAACGTTTTCCTGCAGAAACAATGTTTATTTGCTTGTTGAGCATATCACAATCTCAGATCTTTCCCTTCCTCAACTTTCAGTCTCTACCTAAACCCTGCCACTCCAGAAATAGAAGGTCCTACCAATAAAGACAACTTTTCCCCCATCACAGCAGCACTTTGTCCATAAGGAAGAGTTAAGTCAGGGAATGCCTATAATTATATGTTAAAACATGTACAACCCAAGACTACTTGTCAAAATTCTCTATAAAATAGATTAGGAATCACCCCCCACCCCTATTTATTCTGCTGGTTTCCAGCTTCTGACATTCACAAAATCACTTTTTGATAATGTGATCTACTAACTGAGTTGACCTGACAATAAGAGTCTGGAAGGAGTCTTAAAATCAGAAATTTTCAGAATCCATACCCCTAATCCCAAGAAAAGTTTATCCAATCACCTTTAGTGACCTCTAGTCCCAGGGCCCAAGCCAGGTAGGTACCTGGTGGTTAGCCCACATAGCTAATTATATTTGGTGACTAGCCAAGGTACTGGACCATGCATCACATCCACCAGGCCTTCTTACCATCTGCATACTGCCATTATCCTAATGCTCTCTCTTCACCTCTCCAGGACAAAACTCCATTCCCTGGTCACTACTTTCTATATATGTTATCTTCCCAGTTAAAATCTAAGCTTGATGCCATGCATACATACATACAGCATCTCTAGTATTTAGCACATCGACTAGTACATAACAAACATTTAATAAATATTTTTTCATTAAAAAACAATGGGTACTTACCTCGCTCAGCCTCCAGCCGCTTTTGTTTCTCTCGCTCTTGATCAGCCTGAACAATTTTCATGTGCTGCAATACCTACAAAAACGAGCCAATACTGTCATTATACAGGCGAAAAAATCAGTTTGGCGAAACCAAATTAACACACTGATCATGTCTGATGTGGAATATGGTCTCCCACCTCTTTGATGAAGGGCAGGAAGTACATTTTCTCAACTCCTTCCTTGGGCCTTTACAAATTACATTACAATTACAAAGTGTCAAGTTTCATTTTTTTTCTGTTTACACTGTCATACAATCCTTGTATAAATCATTTTTCTGGTTCTTACTTCACTCTGCATCAGTTCACAAAACTCCCACACTTCTCTGAATTCCTATTTGTTTATATACATTTATGTGTTTGTTTTTGGCAAGGCAATCTGGGTTAAGCGACTTGCCAGAGTCACACAGCTTGTAAGTGTCAAGTGTCAGAGGCCATTTTTGACCTCTGGTCCTTCTGATTCCAGGGCCACCGTGTCAATTAAGTTGCCTCCATGTTCGTTTCACATAATACTTCCTTACATTGTCATTTATTTTAAATAATTTGATTAATTAATAAACAATCTTGTTTATTAACTGCCCAACAATTGATAAGCACTTTTGTTTCCAATTTTTTGCTACCAGAAAAAAGAATACTAAGTCTTATTACTAATTTACTAGTTCAAAGTAACTGAGCCCTAGGAGTGGGCAAGTAGTATTTTCAAAGTTCTAGGTTCCCTTTTACCATTCAGGCATTTGAGAGTTTATAGAATATTTAAGACCTGTCCTTGCACCCTAACCAATAAGGGCTGGACAAGATGATTGATTAGTTCATTAAAGTAGTATGAAAAAAGCTGGCAGATCTACAGGGCATAGGCGAAAAGAGGTATTCCTTTTAAACACAACTCCATTTCACTCCTCACCCAGAAACTCCAGATAAGCTGAGTCACAGAATTTGAAAGCAACAAGAGGGGCCACTCAAAGCTCATATAAATAAGGTGACGAGGAAGCAACATATATTTTTTTTACTTCCCTAAGAAGATACCGTCTGCATATGGAACAAAGGTAGTAAAATCTGAACTGTCAAATGTTAAGACACAATGGATATTTACATATTTTGCTGCCACAGTTGGGTATGACCTTATACCCTACCAAGATAAGCACAACCCTGGGCACTTACACTTACTGAAACTCACTAAGCTCAAATGTATCTGAAACCTTTTGGAGGGGAAGTACAGCTTAATGCATGAATAGGCTATTCAAACAACAGGTGTTTGTTTCACAGGCAGATGTGGAGAAAAGCCAAGCACATCAGTGTTAGTTAGCCAAAGATTAAATTCTCTGGGACACTAGTTTCTAGGTGTTAAACTTACTACCATCCCCTCAGTACCTCTTCTAAGACACATACAATTTAGAGAAGGAACTGGGAGGTACTGAAAAGTCCCTTTTATCGTCTACTATAGTTAACACTTACTGGAATTCATTTTCCATAAGTACATTATTTAACACCAAGAAAACCAAAAACATTTTATTTTAAAAGATACTTGCAATTTAAGTGGTTACCATGAACACAGCATAGAAATTCACAAAAGAGTGATCACAAATGATGAAATTTGTATGTTGTTGTTTGTCCTTTGTTCTAGAAGAGGAACAGGACATCAGGGAGGTGATGCCATGACATGCAAGTGAATTGGACTTAAGTGAGGGAGGGCTGTGCAAAGTCACCAGCCTCAAATTTCTCCTCTGAAGCCATCTGGGTCAAGTGGCCAGACACACATCAGGATGACTGGAGGTGGCCCCAGATGCAATGAAAACAGATGAAACTTAAAACCATCACTATGAAATGTAGGCTCAATTAACACTGATCAGTAGATATTTCCCTTCTATATCATTAAGAAATTAGAAAAGTGTTGTGGATGATAGTAGTCTATCCAGTCAGTGAAGTAGAAATCTAGTACAGTGACTATGGTTTTAGAGATGAGAAGCCCACAGTGCCTTGATCCTATGATGCTGGCTTTGTCTAGTAATTGAAGAAAGTGCTGATAGGCAGAGAGTCATAGTAGTGTGTTTTTATTTATCATACTGGTAAAGGCAGGACATGTTGTCTTCAGACATATCCAGTATAAATAACAGATAACACTGATATTTTGCTTTAAGGCTTACAAAGTGCTATATAAATTTGATCAAGGATATGTTACAGTTGACACATTTCTTTAGTTAATGAAAAAGCTTTTAAGAGAAAAACAAGGAGGTGCCAATACCATAGGAACACATGAACAAGGAACATATAAGGATGAAATACCAGGGCCATATCCTTACCCTGATAGCACTCTGCTTACATTGCTTCTCATCCAAGCAATCACCAGCTACTTTGGCCAGGACAGGATCTAAAGGGTTATCCTTCAGATCCAGCCATTTCAGGTTCTAAAGAGGAGACAGATTAAGCAAGACTTCACAAACATGTTCATCTAAAGTAAATAAACATAAAGAGGTAGAGAACAATTTAGATTCTAATTGACTGAGGCAGTCAGGTGAAGTAATTCTCTCTTCAGTGAAGTAGAAGAGACTCTTCTGTAAGTCTTTTCAAAGGTAACACAATGGCATGCAAGACATGTTTGCCAGTGTTTAGCTTTATGGAGAATTGTTACCTTAAGCTGAGCAAAGCTGACAGGCAGGGTGACAAGCCTATTGTTGAGAAGGTCCAGGTGCTGTAGGTTGACCAGACGGCCAAAGTCAGCAGGCAGCTGCTGCAGGCGATTTTTACTCAAGTCCAGTTTCACCAAGTGTGTTAGCCCACAGAAATCAGACTAGAACCCAAACCAAAAATAATTCTATTCAATTCCTCGAGCATTAGAAGAACTTAAGACTTTTATGACAGGTAGACCTAGTAAAGCCTTTGCACATATTGTCAACAAAGGCCACATTATCATCACTAAAAGTAAAACAGTATCATGGAAAGAAACATGAACATGGAGTTGGGAGAAATCTGGATTCAAATCTGGCCCATGACAACTATTATCTGTATAAACCTAATAAACCTAACCTCCCCCAGGACTCTCTCTACACGTGTAAAGTTAGAAGTAAAATTCCACAGTGTCTTATTTCATAGGGATGTTGTGAACATCAAATAAGTAAAGTTCTTTATAAAGCTGAAAGCACTCTAAATGTCAGCTATTATGATTTCAATAGCACATCAGATATTACCCCTTGCTCTTTTTCTCTAGGCACTTACAATCATAACCAAACATGTACTAAGCAATTAAGAGAGTGGTAAGAAAGCTACACGTGCAGAAGAGGGGAAGCTCAGGAGAACTGCTTCCTGAAGAGGCAGAATTTCAAAAGCTCCAATTATTCAATTCAAATAATCAAATACTGAGCACCTACTGTATAAGAGGCAGGGCAAGCCATAGAAAAGATAAGAAATACCCAATTGTCTAACTTTGTGAGTGGTAAATGACAAGCCAAAAAAAAAATATGGAGCAGCAATAAAACATTTTTAAAATTACATAAAAGTTTCAGAAAGGGACACAAAAAGGGCAATTTTGTTACTACGGTGTTAAATTTAATATATACTTTTAAAAAATTTTGTACACTGATGTTCATGGTTGTTAATGATTAAGTTGCTGTAGTAAAAATTTTTTTAATAATCCCTGCCCTCAAGTATGTTAATAACTGTAGTTTAAATCAGAATATGCTAAGTACTATATGAAAGATTTAAGTAAAATGACACAGTGGTTCAGAGGAGGGAGACAGTACAGCCAATTTGAAGAAGGTGATGGGAATCAGAAAACTGCTTATGAAAAATGAATTCTTCAGGAATGGATTTTGACAAATTTTGGTTTAAGGGAAATCAAAGCACAGGATATTTATTCAGGTAATAACAAATTACCAAGTTTGACTAGAGTGTTGGGAGGGAGGGAGGGGAGAGAGGAAGAGAGAGACAGAGAGAATGTGTGTGTGTGTGTGTGTGTCTCTATACATACACACACGTAGCCTAGGCTCAAAGGAAAACCTGAAGTGATTCCAAATGTTATTATCCTACTCTTCCAAGGTGAGTTTTCTCCCAGGGTACAATACATACTTTTGGTGTCCTCTTCACAGCTTACAAAAGTTGTAACTCCACACAGTGTCATTCCCCACATATTTAAGGGAGACTGGGCTTCAGCAGTTACCTTCTCTGTAAAATGACAGGGCTGATTTCTAAAATACTTTCCAGTCCTGCCACCAGATGATTCTAGTATTTAATATATTTGTGAGAACTTTGATTCTGACACAATACAATGAGTAGTTATGGAGTCTTGAGAATCATTTATCAGAGTCAGGGAGACAGCTTTGGCAGTAAAATTAAGTCAATTGTGGATGTTTAGCTATTCTCCATTTGTATATACTTTTTGCCTATTACCAGTAAAACTGCCATATTTTTGTACAAATAGGTCCTTTTTGAAATTTTTATTACATCACTGGCTCAAAGGTGATGATCAGTAATTCTTGTAATTTTTGCTGTATATGTCAATGTAATCTTCAAAAACATTTGTGACATTGTGCCATCAGCAATGTAGTGTAGTATCTATTTCCCTGTAGCCCCACCAACACCGAATTTTACCTCATTTCTGGACACTGTCTTGTTCTGTTATCCTGTGGATTTACATATATGTGTCCTATCTCCCAACCTTGTGAGAGTATGCTTTGAAGGTGAGAACCATATTTTTTTTTAATTTCTTCCCCCTCCTCTTTCCCCACCTAGTACAAGGCTAATAATATAGGGTTAAGTATGCAGAATATGTTTAATAATGCTCATTCAATTTTTTTAAAAAAGTAACAACCAGGTCAGTGGTAAATGTGATGATGAATCTGGCAATTAACCAGTTAAGACATGACTAGAACCTGAACTAAGCTAGCACTTACAGGGATGGAAAGTAAATGGCAAATTTGGGAGGAGTTGTGAAGGACAAAGCAACAGGAATTGGTAACAGACTGGATGTGATGACAAAAAGTGGTTAGTCTCAAATTATAGTTTCTTACTTGGGCAGCTGATGAGCTAGTGGCCACAGAGATGAGTCCAAGGCCCAATAATCCTTTCCTGTCCCCACCAAGGAAGCATGTTGTTCCTAAAATACCCTTCTTCCTAGGAACTCAAAGCGATTCACAAAATTGATTCCATTCTCCTCAGTGATGTGAGGCATGAAATATTTTCCTCACTTTGCAAGGGATAATCTGAGGCAAAAAGAGAATGAGTGACTTGCCCACAGTGTAGATAAAGCAAGGACTAAACCCCAGGTTTTTCTCTCCTAATCTGGAGCTTTATTCACTCAATCTCATATCCCTGAGTCTTAATGCCACTAAAAAAAAACCAAAAACCAAAACCCAACCCCACAACTTAATCCATTCTATGAGGAGTGTCTCGTGTTCTGGAATTCATCAATTTCCCTGCAAAACCTGCTTCTCTCCATGACTTCACTGTTTGTTATGGTACCTCCACCTCTGAAGACTAAAAATCTGTCATCTTTGACTCCTTCCTCCTTCATCACTCGTAAATGCCGAATCCTGTTGTTTTTACCTCTACAAGATCTCTTTTGTCCATCCATTACCATGGGCCATCATTGGTTCAGTTGCAGTAATTACTTCAGTACCCTAACTGGCCTCTATTTCAATACCCTACCCCCTTTATAAAGATGACAGATTAATCACCCAAAAGCAAACCCCTAGTCATAAAACAATTCCTACTCAAAAGTCTTCAGTGGCTAATGCACAACATCAAAACTTCCCTTAGCTTTCAGTACCCTCAGATTTGTGCCCAACTTTTCTTTCCAGAGCCCCCCACATTAAGCCCCTCTTACAATCTGCCCTTACTGCCCAGAACCTTCCAAACATGGCTAGTCAAGCACCATGCTTCTGACAGCTTCCACTCTGGCATCTTGAAATATGGCTGCTTTTGATCTGCTGACCCAAATTTCCCTCTTCAGTATGTTTCTTAAGTTGTCACGACTTCATACCCCTACTGCTTCTCTTGGTTTCTCACCCAGTTCCCAAGAATGGCTTTGACTCATGGCTTCTGCTGGATCTGCCCAGAAGAGGAACTAGTTATCTGTTCCCATTCTCAAATTAGCAGCTTTGATGACCTAAGTTATCTAGACAAACACCCTCTGTTGGCCCTACCACCCCTACTCTTCCACCATCAGTCCTTATTGCCAGGGATAAATAAATGAACACTGAGCTCCTCTGAGATTTCTCTTCACATATACATACCTACAACACATATAGGTGTACATACACTCCACACTAGCAAAATAACACTACTCTCCTTTCCCTAAACATGGCCTAAAACTTCTTGCTTTTTATGCATGCGCTGTTTACTCTTACCTGAAGTATCATTTCCTCCAACTTCTACCTGGCCACCATACAAGACCTAATGCAAATTCTACCTCCTCAAAGATGTTATCGGTGGAAATGATATTAAAGAGGCATTACCATCTGCTTTGCTACTTCACCCTAAGGACCATGGACTTTTTCATTCAATTAGCAGTTAAAACCTTCCATGTGTCTTCCCCATTAGAATGTGAGCTTCTTTAGAGCAGAAGTTTGATTATTCTGTCTATATTCCAGCCTTAACACAGTACTTTACATGCTTTATTCATTCAGTCCACATCACCCAAACCAGAAGTAATTTCTCCTTTCTCTAAGCTTCGATAGCACTATACGGTTTTCTGATCATGCTTGATTATCATCTTGATTAATTTGTGTCATCTTATTTCCCCTACTAGACTTTAATTTCCATGAAGATAGAAATGTATTTTATTGTATCCCCCACAGCATATATCATGGGATCTTACATATTATAAAAACTCAGTAAAATAATTTTAAATTAAGACTGTCCTTATCGATCACTCCTCCTAATACCTACTACTAGCCTCCATATATTTGATTAGAGCCACTGGCTCTCCTAAGGATTCATGCTCATGGCACATCCCCCAGCCTGGAGCAAGAACATCCCCCCAGGTACTTGGAGGAGAACCAGATCTTACCGGTAACGAAGTAAGTTTGTTGCAGGAGAGATCCAGTATTGTGGCCTTTGGGAGAGCAGCCTAGGAAAGGAGCAGAGGAGAAATGTAAAATCCATATTTGGTCAGATGTTATTATACTTGGTGACATCTGTTTGCTAATGGAGTATCTTCTAGAGCAGAGGAGTCAGAATAGATTAAAAAGAAGAAACAAGAATGAAATGATGAGAGGGCTCAAAAAAGAGAGCAAAAACTGAGGCCAGCCATCACTTACTTATGAGAGTATAGAAAGAAGAAAATGTGGCCGTTAGGGCATGTAGCAAAGGAAAATCTGGATACTAGAATAGAACTTAGGGCTTCAGAGCAATACTAGATCCATCTTAAAAAAGTCTTCAGAACCACCCCTTCTTCTGACTAGAGCAGGGTTGTTTTATTTTTGTGTTTTTTTTCTTTTTTTGGCCCACATCTTTGGCAATCAGATGAAGCCTATGGACCATTTCTCAGGATAAAGCTGTTTTTTGCTCGTTTTCCAAAATTCAAAATGCAAGGAAACACTAAATTTCCATGAAAAGTTACTGAAAATATATATTTTTTTCCATCCAAGTTTATGACCCCCCCCCAAAATATATCTAACTGCCATTAAGAATTCCTGCCCAATTTGCCAGTGCTAAACACAGGAAACCCAACTCCATTGGTTCTGAGTTGAAAGAATCTGAGAGTAAGAACAGAGATAAGACAGGAACCGAAGAACTGCAGCTGGAAGGGACTGGGGGCATCATTTATCTAGTCTTGATCCACTCAGTCTACAGATGTGGAAAACGATACCCAGAAATGGAAAGTACCTTGCCCAAGCCCATCATGTTAACAAGTGGCAGGGCCAAGACTGAACCCCGGTGTTTCAGGTCGAATACTACTTCCCCAAGGTGTGCATCCTCACCTTTGGGCGCGCCACTGCCCCTCTTGGGGCTTCCAAATCCTCCTCTGTAAAAACGAATACCCCGATCCCCAAGGTGTCCAGCTGTCTTAACATTCTAGGGTTCAATCCACTTCCCACACGTTCGAGAAAACAGGTCAGACAGACCCACCAGTTCAGCCCAACTTTTTCCAGCGCAAAAAGTGCCTCTGGGATTGCAGGATTAATTCCCAAGGGTCACCAATGCTCAACCACACCCAGGTCTCTAGGAAGGCCTGCTCCTCAGGCCTAAGAAGGAGACAGCAGGCCCCCCTTCTCTTACGCCTCACATCGCCTGACCCCGAGGTCAGCGCCGGGGACTACCTTCGCGTCTCGGCCCCTCACTCTACAGAGCAGGAACCTGAGGCCCGGGGCGGGGAGAGGTAGAGCCTAGGACGCCGGGACGGGCCCGGAGGCGGGGCTCGCGGGGGCCCATGCCCTCAGAAGGCCACGTGTCCAGGCCAGGGCCCCGGTTCCCAGACCCTGCTCCCGCCCGGGCCCGGGACGGCGCCCACACTGACCAGCTCCTTGACCGGCACCTCGGTGAGATCGCCGAGGCTCAGGTCCAGCTCGTTGCCGTCCAGCTTGTCGCGCAGGCTGGCCCCCTTGCCTCCGCTCTTGGCCATGGCTCCGGGAGACGTGGGGAGTGCGGGGGGGCGCGCGAGGGCTCGGCAGGGGGAGGGGGCGGCTTCCGGCGGCGGGCGCGCGCCCGGGCACTCCGCAAGGCTCCGGGCCGCGGCCGTTTAACGGCCCGGGACCGCTTGCGGTAACAGCCTCCGAAGACTGAAGCCGGACGCCCGCCGCGCTCCTGCCCTTCCGACCTCCCCGTGCCCGTGGGCCCGGCGCTGCCACCGCTGCCCTCCGTCCGGGATGCGGCGGCCAGGGGCGGTAGTCCGCGAGGCCGTTCCCGCCTCCGTCACCGCAGCCGCCAGCCACTTCCGTGTCCACGTCTTCCCTCCGGGAGACACCGAGGCGCCTCGGCGGGAGGGGGCCGGAGAGGCGAGCGCATGCGCGAGCGAGCGCGCTGCCGCCCCCTAGCGCCGCGGAGGCCCCCGCGGTGCGGGTGTGAAGACCGTCCGCGCTGCAAGCGAGAGGGGTGGAGCTTGCGCACGCGAAGGTGTTAGACCCTGAACCGTCTAGTCAATGAGTCGGCATTTATTAAGCGCCTTCTGTGTGCCAGGCACTGTGGTCGGCGCTGGAGATCCAAGTGCAGACATGGAGCTGTCCCTGTTCTCCAGGTATTTGAAGAAAGAGACTATAGAACGTCTATAGATACAGATAGAAATCCACATGCACGCACATACACAATACATACATGAATATACACATAGCTTCACACCATATGCACGATATTTAACTATACATGTATCCAAGTATGTACCATCCATCAGATCCACTATATAGACTGTATATATACATATACATACACTCACATATGTATGTTTCACAGGTAACATACAGGAGGCACTGGAGGTCTGTGGAATCCAGCTTCTAACAGGTTCACTCTTGATCTGGTCAGACAGGCAGACAGCTTCAGAGGAGTTAATAATCAGCTGTTTCCTAGCTTGCCCTTCTCAGAAAGGTTGATCATGGAAGTACTAACTCCTGCAGCATTCCCCAATCACCCTTCTCCAAGAGGTCTGCAAGAAGAGGGGGCAACTACCCCTACCTCTCAATGGGGTCTGTTGAGAAAGGCACAGTTTGTGCACTCCTCTAAATCTCCTCGAACTTCAATGGGAGATGGTTGAGGAAGGTATTCCTACCTCATTCCTCTATGCATTACCAGTGGTTGCCCCCCCCCCACTCACTGATCAGTGCCCAGTTGCTTTATAGGGCAACAAAGAAGGCATCTGGCCTACGCTCACAGGTTAACGAGCAATATCGCCATTCTGCGCAAGCATAGTAAATATTACATTATGTCACTCCTTACCGCACCGCACAGCCTCAGTGGGACTGTCTTGTCACTGTGATTCTGGGAATTACTATCAAATACCCGGAAACTAGACATTGCCATGGCCATGAATCCTGAGAAACTGAACTCTAAAAAGGATAACAAAATCCTCCTTACATACAGTGTATGCGTGTATATAGTAGATCTGAGGCATCATTGATTAGGCAACTTGATGATTCAGTGTATAGATAGGCTTGGACTCAGAAAAACCTGATCTGAGGTTCAAATTTGACCTTTGATACTTACTAGCTGTGGGACCCTGGGCAAGTCACTTAACCTCTGTCTCCCTCAGTTTGTTCTTCTTCAAAATAGGAATAACAGCACCTACCCCCCTCCAGGGTGTTTGTGAGGATTAAATGATACAATATTTGTAAAGCACCCCAGCCCAGAATATACTATATTGTTATTCCCTTATTCCCTTCCCATTCCCCTCCTCTAAAATGAAATATTTGTAGAGCACTTTGCAAACCTTCAAATGCCATATAAATGGAAGCTGTTATTAATTATTGTTGTTGGAAACTCTCTACTAATACTGGTCCTCACTTTCTTGTGGGGTGGCTCAGAGAACTAAGAGGTTAAGTGACTTTTCGAGGGTCACACAGAAAGTGAACGAGGGATCTCTTGGACCCAGTTTCTTCAGTCAGATCTTTATCCACTTGACAGCACCTTGTGGGAGGCATACACAAGCCAAATCATTGCTCTTTGAAACCTTTTTTCTCTGATTCAAAAGATACTATTCTCATTTTGTTTCACACAGATCAATAAATAATCACCACCATCTCTGAAGGTTGTATAAGTATGATTATTCCTGTTGTACAAATGAGCAAACTACCCTGCCCTGCTTCTTCCAAATTTCCGTATTTCTGACGAAGGCACCATCAACTTTCCAATGTCCCAGGTTCAAAACCTCTATGTCATCTAGATGCTGCTGTAGTAAGGAATTCTGCAAGACTGAGTCATGAACAAAATCAGAGACTATCTAGAAGGTGGAGGTGAGGAGGAAGCAGTTCTGGTCACGCAGGTCAGCCGGTGCCAAGGCAACAGAGATGAAAGACTGAGTGGCCAGTGTGAGGAAGCCCAAAAAGGTAAGTTTATCTGGAGAACAGAAAGCAGAAAGAGAAGTCATGTACAAGAGACTGAAAAGATAGGCCCAGATGGCAAAGGGTCAAACAGAATAGCATGTATGTTATTGTAAGGACAGCCACTGGATTTCACTGAGGAGGGAGATAATATGATCAGATCCACACTTAAGAAAATCTCCTTTGGTAGCTAGGTGGAAAATATATTTAGAAGCATTACAGTGCCTATTCTGGCCCACTGCCTGAAGACCCAGTGTGTTACATTTCATCTCTCCCACCAAGGTTCCCTGATACCCTTAAGTAGTTTGGGAAGTGTCTTGCTCTTTCTGCCATTGGCTCAATCCCCCACCAATGGGGTTTTCCAAATTTTAAGGGGTGTTTTGCACTCTAATTCCATTTAATCAGTTAATAGTTGAATTTGCTTTTAGGAAAGAGTGTTTGCTTTAAAAAAATATAGCAAGAACAAACATAGAAAACATTCCCTTCCTCCTCCCTCTCCCCCAATACCACCTCAATATCAGAAGAAGGGGACAAGGTTCACCACTTAGCTCATTTTCTATATAGCAGAGTCCCACCAAATTCCAAGTTCAAAGCATCCCTTGAACTCAAGTCCCAGCCACCTGGCTTCTTCAGGGCTTCTCTGCCAAGTTAGCAATAACATCTAGCCTGGAATCTTATCCTCCAGGATCACTGTGGCTCAAGCCCAGATCTGGAGACTCCACCTCTTGTACCTAGAACTGAAAAGAACAACTGAAACAGGACAAAGCCCGAAGCACATTTCTTGGAAACAAAGGACTTAATGGGAAAAAGAGGGTGATTCTTACTCCCACCCCCATCCCCAGCTACGTGCTGAGGATGGATAGCACCTCTCTGCCAGAAAGAGAAAAGAGAGAAGAAAAGAAGGAGGAAGGAAGGAGAGAAAGAGAGAAAGATGGGAGATGGGAAGGAGAGAGAGGGAGGGAGAAAGTGGGGGAAAGAGACAGAGAAAGACAGAGGCAGAGAATACATCCTCTTATTTTTAAAGATACACCCTGTGGAAACACACTGTTCCCATCCATATAGTAGGGGAATTAATTATTTCTTCTCCCAGAAGCAGGTCCCTGGTATCTTTCATGTGGTGCCTCCTAGTTAGTTGATCTTGGACAACACAAAATAGTCTTGTTGCAGAAGGGAGAGGCTTGAGGTGGGGAGACCAGATGTTGTTATATTCATCCTTCATTTTCAAAGAAGACCATACCATCAGAGAAATGATGACATGACACTAGATGAACAAAGAGATATGCATTTTAGGTACATGACTCCTGTGTGGATTCCTTTTTGCTTGATTATTTTTAGTTGTTACAAAATACTCCCCTCCAACTCATGTTTATTTTTTTCTCCTAGTTAGGGATTGGGGAGGATAGGGGAGGTTAAAAATATTGATTAAAAAATACTCATTGAAAAAAATTTTAATTGCAAAAAAGAGAACAGAAAGAACTTCAGAAGGAAACAAAGTCATGTGGGACAGTTTTGCAAATAGTAGTAGTAGTATAGTGGTGGTGGTGGTGATAGTAGGAGTAGTGGTGGTGGTGGTAGTGGTAATGGTGGTGGGAGGAGGAGGAGGAGTTGTAGTAGTTGCTAGCATTTATATTGTGCTTTAAAGTTTGCAAAATGCTTTACAACTATTATTTTAGCCTCACAACCACTCTGGGAGGTGGGTGCTATTATTACTCCATCGCCTTTCATGAGAAAACTGAAGCAGATGGCAGTCAGATGACATGTTCAGGGTCACATGCCTAGTAAGTGTCTATGTTAACATGGCCAGCCCATTGGAGTTGTGCTTTCCAAAGTAGAGTTTGAATGCTTGGCAGTTAAGTTTAAGTAAGGACCTCAGTGTCCCTTCCAGGTGACCTTCAGAATCTTCCCAAGATAATTCAAATGGAAGTAATTCACTTTCCTGGCATGGCATTGGTATACTATCCAGATTTCACAGGCATACAACGAGGTCAGCACAATGGCTCTGCAGACCTTCAATTTAGTAGTCAGTCTTCTCTCCTCTCTCCCATACTTTCCTTCAGAGCCTCCCAAACACTGAGCTAGCTCTGGCAATGCATGTGTCAACCTTATTATCAATGTGTACAACCAAATAACCAACCAATCAAGTATCAGATTAGCATATTTTTGGACTGTATTGTGTTAGAATGTTTGATTTCAAAAATTGCTGTAATCTCCTTCTTTTACAGAAACATAAGTGTTTAATTGCAACAAGTAAAGACAAAGGCCCTTTAATAGTGTTTCTCAACCATCACCATTGTATGTATATGTAAATATGAATATAAATTTTTAAAATTTAGTGCAAATGTAATTTCATAAACTAAACCTAGTATTTGAGAAATTAGCAATATTTATTTGTATTTTAGGACAAAATATTTTTGGTTGTGTATTAGTGGCTAAATTTAGATAGAAGAGGTAAAAATACTGATGACAATGCAGCAGTCTTCTACCAGATTGTAGTAGACCTAAATTATCAAGAAAAAGAAAATATGTCAAATCAATATGGATTTGCTGCTAATGATGATGGTGTGGAAAAACCACTTTGTTTAATTTGAATTGAAGTTTCATCTGTAGAGTATGAAACCAGCCAAACTAAAATGACATCTTAATACCAAGCATGCAGCATACTGCAATGAACCAAAGGAATATTTTGAATGACTCTTCAAATCTTCAATGAAAGATAAATTTTGAGAATAAATAAATTTTGAGAAATTAGTTACTGTCAATGAAAAGTATTTACTTGTAAATGAGCAAGCACATCTATCTCAGTATACAAATTAGCTTTAATCTTGAATAAATGGTAAAATTATATGTATACCAAAAATTGTTTTAAAATAAATTTCTTTATGAGTTAAAAAAAAGTGTCTATGTTAAAACTGTATATTGTTCTGGTTCCCTGCACCCCCATATCCTTTCTAGTAAGGAAGTTTATGAGTAGTCAGTTTAAAGCAGCAACAGCAGAAAGTAAGATTGCAAAGAGCAAACCAGAAGTCACATAAAAACAGTCCCCAAGATCAAAGGAGCATAAATTATAAATCATATCATCTATTAACCAAAAATCACATCCTGGTCATATGTTCTGAATCAAAGGAAACCATTGAGCCTTTCCTGTCAGGATCTTTTGGTCCTGTGATATGTAAATCTCAGACAAGTTCCAGACATTCACAGTAAAACCAGCAAAATGCTAAATGGAGCTGGTAACTTTGTGTTGATGTGGATGTGTTAACTTTAACGTTTTACTGACATCTGAGGTGATTTAAATATGTTAATGAACTAACCCCAAAGTGGCGCTAATTAGAGTTCATCTGTTCTCCCCAAAACCCTGCAAACTGAGACCTCAAACTCTTGCCCCAAACACTCATCCATCTCCATCAGATCATGCTCCCAACTCTAATGCCTCCACCTCTAATCCATGGTTACATGATTTATCTCTGCCCCTGTACCTGCCCTTGCATTCTTATGCAGCCTGCCTTCCTTCATCACCCTGCCTCTATCCCCACACTCTCTGCCTCCTGTAACCCTTTCTCCAGTTATCTCAGTACTTTCTGTACCTGTTTGTCACTACATCTGCAACTTCTTAAAATGCAGTTGCAGCCTTTCATGCAGCTGTTATTATAGCCATTCTTGGCAAGTACCCCAAAGAACACAGTGTGCCTGCCCCATTTCATAAGTTCATAAATTAATTATCAATTCACTATCCAAGGCTGGATTTCAACCTAGCACTCTATTCATTGCCCCACCTTCCCTATTAAAATCTTACCTTCCATAGGAAGTCTCCCCCAAACCCTATTAATTCCAAGATCTTTCCTGTGTTAATTATCTCCTTTTTATCCTGTATATGGTTTCCTTTGTATATATTTGCTTAGATCTTGTTTCCTCCATTAAATTAGAAGAAGCTCTTTGAGGGCAGGGAATATCTTTTGATGTTTTTTGTATCCCTAGTAATTAGTACAATGCCTGGCACATAGTAGGTGATTAATAAATGTTGTTGATTAATTGATTTAGTTACCCCTAATGTGGGGAAGGTATTGTTACTTAAAAATAAAACCAGACAGTATGAAATAGAGAGTTATGGTTTTGTATACAATTGTGGTTTGTTTTTTTTTTAAGTTCTGTTGTGTATATGGAAATGTTCTTTTTTCTTTTACAAAGTTTTTAAATAAGTTACTGCTCCTGCTTCCATTTTTTCACCCTTTTAAAAATTCTGAACTTAACAAGTACAAAGTAATATTAGTATGTGCACATACAAATGTAGTAGGCATTTAGCACATGAGATGGATGAGGATAGGAGAGTCACCAAAATGCCCTGGGGAGACCATGGAGCAGGCATTGACATTCTGTTTCTAGTTCCACTTGACTAACCTCATGATGAAGACAAGAATGTTTGACTTCAGAGACATTGGAAAGGATCTTCTAGCCTCAGCCTTGGTCATTTGGGTCATTTTCTTCATTTGTGTTCTTGTGGGATCTTGGTGATGCTGACTCAAGTTGTCCAGGATGAGACAAGGCTGCAAAAGGAGAAAAAAGTCTGGTGGCTTCCTTTCCTCTGAGGAGAGGACTTGACCCTTGGTTTTTACATTTGTTTCTTTCCATTCTAGATGAAGGAGCTAGTGCACCCCTTCAGTCTCATGAGTTTCTACAACTCAGGAGGATGCCTTGATTTCCTAATGCTTCGAGCATCTGGATTTGGCAGCATCAGTTCCTTCAAGGAGCAAAGAATGACCTTCAAGAGAGACTTTCTGGATCTAAGCCAGAGGAACCTAAGGCAAGGACTCACCCTGCCCCACCCCCAGACAGTCTTAGTGTGAATAGATTGGACCAGTGTTATGAAGAGTATGGGTGTCCTTGAGATACTTGGGGAAGATGCACATTGGTTCTTTGTATAGCTTTTGAACTAAATGTCCATTTGTAAAAGCTAACTGATGTTAAATAGTTTAATGGAACTTGGGGGCTAGTCACTGGCAGCTAGCAATAAGGGAACTAGGTAGGAAAAAGCAGCAGTAGTTAATAAAAAAAACAAAAAACAAAAACAAAACACCTCCCAATCCCCTTGAGTCCCCTGGAACCCTGACGGGAAGATGTAGCCTGCTTGGCTCTAGAAAAGGGATCATCTACACAGAGTAGACCAGAAAAAGATTGTACATGAAGTTGCAAATCTGTATTGGCATACAGTTTATTTTCCTTTAAAAGTATTTAATAAATTAAACATTTCTTTTCTAACTCTGTCTCCAATTTCATATCTTTCTCTCTTTCCTGACCCTTACTTCTGTTCAACACCCTTCTATGTATTTGTCTCTCCTGCCTAATTTCAATAGATGTGGTTTATTCTTAGAAGCTATTAAAATTCACTTTTTCCTATGAACATTTATCTGACTGGGGTAATTTTATTTTGGTAAAGTATTTTGCATACTTGTCCCTGAGTTAACAGTTCTTCAGTGTACTCTTAAGTATTCCTGTGTGCTTTGGAAGTTTTTACTCCTGTTTTCAAAGAAAAACTTGGGAGAATGTGAATACAGCCTGCCGAAAAGGCAAAGCTTAACGATGCCAAGTTCATGAGACTCTTGGAATGTGTATAAAAAAAGCACATGGCCATGACTTTCCATGAACAGTGGCAGCACTGAGTGAGAATATGAGGGAAAAAAATACAGGCCTGCATATGTGCATGAATTTTTTTCTCTTTAACTGCTTTGATTTTTTTATTTTTAAAAATTCTGTTTTAATCAAAATGGGACTCATTTGACATTAATGTAGATGTCATGTGTTCCTTTCTATGAAATTTGAACTATATTTCATATCTAATCTAAATCATGCTTCTTTATTTCAGTACTTTATTTTCTTCTTAAGCTACATATGGATGTATGTAATTTTTTTTAAAAAATTACAAGATTTTATATTCTTACCATTGTCCCAATAGAGATGAGAGAGTCTAATTATTTATCTTTAAACTATAAAAGTTATCACCAGGAAAAAAAATTCAATCTTATTTTCAGCCCCAAATTCTCTCCCTTCCACTTTTCCCTCATCCTCACCATGAGAAAGCAAGAAAAATACCTATTACAAAGATAAATAATCAAGCAAAACAAATTTCTACATTAGCCACGTCCAAGAAAAAAATGTGCCCATAGTAGTGTAACTGTATTCTGGGCTAAATATAAAACATTTTTGTCTTTGTTTTTTAAATCAGAACACTGATGTACTTGTGCACATGAGCTAAGGGAGAAACTATGAATGCTATGATATGGAATGTTTTGTCATAATTTTAAATTAGAAATTTCTGAATCCTTAGAAGAATAGTTTTGGTGCACACAGAAGCTGTGTAAATATTAAGATAAATTATGTGGGCAGTCCTAAAATTTGAAAGTATTATTTATTCCTAGTCTTATGATTAGGAGTCTAGTAGACTTTAGAATCTTAGCCCATCCCCTACAGCATTATCTGATCCTTTTCTCAGTGTCCAGCTGTTGTAACATTTATTTTTAAATATACTTGGTAGTTCCAAGAACTAAGCTGACAAAGGAATCAGGGATTGTCAGTCCATTTACTTGGGTTCACTAACTTCCTTTCCTTTCCTGTTTACTCTTGAACTTTGTTTCTCTATCTTGGTAATGAATTATCCTCCCAAACGTGTGATTCCTGGACATATTATTCTCTTTTTCCCTTTTGCTGAAAAGGTGGCCAGAGTTTCATTTGAGTTGATTTTGGGGAGTTGAGAGTAAATAAAAAAACATTTACCAGGTAAATAAAAAAACTTACTATGTTTCAAGCACTGAGAAAGCAAATAGAAAAGTAAGACAATTTTTGCTCTCAGGGAGCTCACATTCTTTTTTCTTTTAATTTATTGATTTTAGTTTTCAACATTCACTTGCAAAAACATTTAAGATCCAAATTTTCTTCTCATTCCTCACCTCCCCCATCCAAGATGACTGTTGGTGGAGCTGTGAATTAGTCCAACTGGATCAAAAGACAACTGGGCATTACCCTGAAAGCAAACTCTACATACTGTACTTTTGATCCATTGATCCCAATTCCAGGCATACATGTTAGAGAGGGGAACAGTAAAAGGAGAGTATCATACATTTACAAATATTTATAGCAGCACCATTGGTGAGGGCAAGGTACTTACCATAAGAGAAGTGGGTGGGAAGTACTGCAGAATGACTCGACCAAGCATGGCATATGAGTGTAATTATTTTGTTATTGTGTCTTAAGAAAGGATTGTGGGAAGACAAAAGGACAAAACAAAACAACTCTTTTAGCCAAAACCTGTCAGTGACCATTTTATTGATTTTTCTATATCTAAGCATCTCTGCTTATAGAGAAAGAGAACTCAATAATAGAGTTTCCTACTCCTTGTTGAAATTCTTAGCCCTTAGCCACATTCTACCTTCAATTTCTGTGGTTTGCAAGGGAAAAAGAGAGCTGCTATGAATATCTGAAATTGAGGGTAGGGGAGAAGGTGGAGATGCAGTCACTTTGACAGCTATACTCTTCACTACTCCATCTAAGACATGGCCAAGAATGCATGGTAAGTCCATCCCTCATATTTTTCTTTCTTGCTCTTGGGTGAAGAAATATTGAGTCAGAGTGGACCAGAGTGCACCTCTGCTTCAAAATGTTGGAGAAGCCTCCAGAGAGAGTCCATGGCAGAAACTATTATAATGGCTAAAGCTGAGTCTGTTGAAGAGCCAACACAGCCCCTAGTGACCAGAATTAAATCTACCATGCAGAGGAAGCCCTCAGTTTAGAGGTGAGGAACCTTCAAACTTGAGGCCACATGTGGTCCTTTAAATCCTCAAAGTGTTTCAACTTTGACTGAAGTTTTGATTCAGTCAAAAAGTCATACTTAAGGACCTAGAGAACCACCTGTTGAAGGTTTCCCTCCCCTGTCTACATCAAAAAATGAACTTCTTGGGTGAATGCCAAGGAACAACCACTTTAAGCATGAGCCCACTTTTCCCAGAGGCCAAAATGGTAGAGAGGAACGTCTGGCCCAGGTTGGGGAATGTTCTTGTGCTTTGGTTATTGATATATCTTTTCAGTAAATATACCTTGGTAGAAGTTAAAAGAAAAGAAAAAAGAGACATATGGCAAGAGGGGTTTTGTGTGTATGGCTCATAAGGAGATGAAAATAGCTATCTCATGTAATTTCTCCTCCTGCCCTTCCCCAAAGGAGATTTAATTCCTGCAGGGAGGGGAAGCAGGAGATTGGAACCAGAGATTAGCCACTTTACTCTCTTCAGGGACAGAGGGGATAACATGCCACAATTATATCTATCAACTCCCTTAAATATTATTATTAGTCTAGGGACTTCTTTTTAGGTTCAAGCTAAACTCCTCAGAGAAAATATACATATGAGAATATGTGCCAGATAATATTGAAGGAATTGAAGGAATCCTTCCATTTTGGGGGAAATAGCTCAGTTCCATCATGAGAGACCCCCAGATCTCACTTGATGGAAAAAATTCCCTGAAGTCTCCAGTTGAGGAAGCTATGGATAGTGACATGATAGAGACTGTCTACTTCTCTACATGGCTGCCTCTTCCTAGAGTCTTTCTCTCTTCAGCAACTTGAAGAGAAGTTTGCATCTCTTTCAAAGCTGGAAGCTAGAAAGAGACCAGATCTCTCTTCTCTGCCACTGTTGCTAACTGTGCCTGCCCCTCATGCAAGTGTGGGGGCCATTGAATAATCATTCTCCATTGATGAAGAGAAAGTCTCATACAGCAGGTTATTTGAGCCAGTTACAGACAAAATTCCATCATAAAGTAAAACAAAAGCACATAGTTTAAGTTTAGGGTTTACCAGAAAGATGGTTGTGTTAATGTTGAGACATCTGAGTTTCAGCAAATAATACTATGGAAATGTTAATTTATTGGAAAGTCCATCTCTAGAGATGATTTGTATTCCTGGAAAACAAATCAGATGCAAGTTTAAATGGGGTCACCTCCCTTTGAATTAGACCTTCATAAAGACAAAGAGAGAGGTTTCTTAGTTGGTTGTTCCTTCTTTTTAATATCCCCAATTATAGTTATAGTCCAAGATAGATTCAAAGGTAGATTCAAGGTAGATTCAAAATACTTCTAACTAAATTAAACAGACACTTCCATTCTTATTCTGTTTAGCAAAAACAGAAGACCAAGATGCTGCTTTTTAAAGTTTACTATTCAAATGAAAGTTGATTAACTTTTTCATTTAAGTGAGATGCAGAACTTCAGGTTGTAATATTGTCATATTACAGTTACTACAGGTAAACTATTAACCTTACTATGCTTTCACATTATAAATATGAATATAGAGCCTGGGGCACCACCCTTTCACACTCAATACCTCTTGAAGTAGTACCTTATGTTCCGGTGGGTCCATATTCACTTGGAATGGTAGCTGATGAATATTCTAATGTATTTAGTTTCTAGTTAGAAAGAGGATACAGTTAGTTCAAAACAAAGGCATTTTAATTTCAACAGGGATTGGCACATGTACAAAGAACCTCTGATAGCATCTCCCCACGTGGAGAAGCTTAGAAAGCTGCTTCCAGCAGAGGCCAGATGACTTGAAATGAAAATTCCTTGGAGACATGGTGGGGCATGTGTAGATAGTCTGTAAAAGGTCATCATCTGCTTACTCCATTGTTAGGTGAATGCCTTTTGGTTGGCTGTGTAGCCAGGGCTGGGGAATGCTTATTTAACGAAGTGTCCACCATTCTCTTCAACTGCTCAGTCTCAGTGGATGTTGATGACTCAGATCACAGCATTTTATTGGAAACAATACTGTAGGAGAGGACTTCCCTCCAAGCCCACAGGGTTTATTGAAAACAGATCTTGGTTCTCTGACTCCTGTGTTTTGTTTCAAGTGAAGGGAATTGGAATCCAGGTTTTGCAGCCAGTTTAGTACTGCTACCCTGAAGAGCTAGAAATGACCTTTAAGTGTGGCTTTTCAGGACTCAGCCCCTGTGGTAATTGAGATAGACTCATTTGGTAGTAGTGCCAGATTTGGATATAAATCTGGTGGAGCCAATGCTATGTAGAAACAGCAAAGTTTGGGTTCACTCTTCTCAGAGACTGAGATAGAATGGAAGGGAGTATACCCTTGAAGTGTTGGGGGACAATATCTATCCTTTTGTTATTGTAATATCTTTGAGACAAGTACACCTTTGTAAAAACTAGTTTATGTTAAATGATCAAAGGGTGGCTATAGTGAGAAAAACTCAGTTGTTGGGAGCTTGAGCCAATGGCAATGAAGAAGAGATGCCCCAACCCCTTAGGGATACCATAGAACTCTGAAGGGTTTATAGAAATAGAAGAATTGCAGTAAAACATCTCCATCACCACCACCACCCTTAAACTCAGGGTTCACATTTCTGAAAATATAATCAATTGAGAGGGTAGGCATGTGTGGGGACAGTGGAAAGGGCCCATACATGTGGAGGAACGACTCACACCTCTGATGAACCAGGGTCCCCGATTTTTTTTTTTTGTGAACACGTTAAACTGCTCTTATTTGGCCTGCCTCTTGCTAGTTACAGCATATTTTCTGGGCATGTTGTTTCACTGAGCTTTGATTTCATCACTACATTATCTCTGTTGGCAAATGGCTCTGTTGGATATATATTTTCCTAATGAGTGTTACTCTTGGCTACTGTCTTCAAGGATCATATCCATAGGGTCACCCATGTCATCTTTGCTTAACTTGTGTGTAATGACTAGAATCCCTTCCTTTCAAAGAATTTTTAAAAATTAACTTATACTTCAAACAAAGATCAGTCTTTTCTGCCTCCTACTTCCCTCCTCATATCTCGGTGAGAAAGCAAGAAAAACAAAAGCTGAACTGATCCAATCATTCTGGAGAGCAATTTAGAACTATGCCCCAAAGGCTTTCAAGTTGTGCATGCTCTTTGACCCAGCAATCTAGGTCTGTATTCTAAAGAGATCATAAAAATGGGGAAAGGACTCACATGTACAAAAATATTTATAGCAACTGTTTTTGTGGTGGCAAAGAATTGGAAACTGAGAGTGTGCCCATCAATTGGGGAACAGCTGAATAAGTTGTGGTATATGAATGCAATGGAATACTATTGTTCCATAAGAAATGATGAGCAGGCAGATGTCAAAAAAACCTGGAAAGACTTACATGAACTGATGCTGAGTGAAGAGATCAGAACCAGGAGAATATTGTACAAAGTAACAGCAACTTTGTGCAATGACTGACTTTGTTAGACTTAGCTCTTCCAAGCGATACAATGATCTAAGACAATTCCAAAAGAATCATGATGGAAAATGCTATCCACATGCAGAGAAAGAATATGGAGTCTGAATGCAGATAGAAGCATACTACTTTCACTTTTCTTTGTTGTTTGTTTTTTCTTTCTCATGGTTTTTCCATTTTGTTCTGATTCTTCTTTCACTATATGAGCAATGTGGAAATATGTTTAATATGATTGTACATGTATAACCTATATTAGATTGTTTGCTGTCTTGGGTAGGGGGGAGGGGAGGGAGGTGGGAGAAATTTAGAACTCAAAATCTTATAAAAGTGAATGCTGCAAACTTAAAGCAAATAAATAAATAAATAATTTTTTTAAATGATTGCTTTTAAAAACTAGATATTTATCAATCTATATACTTAATGCCTAGCATGATGGGAATTGGTAAATATATGGAACTTCTGGTGTAGGAATGCCCTCCACTATTGCATCTCCTTTTCCAACAGATTGCCTAGATCTAGTGTGGATATGTATATTCTCATCACATATCTAAAACACTTAAACACAGACAATAAACTGAAGTTGATTTTCTTAAAAAAAAAACCATTACAAACACATGTAATCAAGCTATGATGTTCCTAGGAGTTTTTAATTTTAGGATTTCTTTCAGGAAGTGACTGGTGGATTCTTTCATTTTCTACTTTACTCTCTGGTTCTAAAAGATTTGGGCAGTTTTAAGAATTCTTGAAATGGGATGGTCATGGCATGCAAATAGTTCAATAATTCTTAAATTTTATTCTCTTTGATTTATTTTCCCAGGTCAGCTCTATGTGCACATTTTCTTCTATTTTTCATCCCTTTGACTCTGTTTTAATATTTCTTGTTCCTTCATTGGCTTCAGTTAAATCCATTCAAATTTTCAGGGAGTTATTGATTGAGCTATTAATTCCCTTTGTATTTCCTTCTTCTATAGCTCTCATTTCTTTTCCAATTTTTTTCCTCAAACACCATCATTTCATTTATAAAAATATTTTAGTTGTTTTTAAAAAAACAAACCTCATTCTTCCTCTTCTATTCTAGGAATTTTAGCTCAATTTGTGCCAATCTGTGTTTTTTTTTTCCTCTGATGCATGGCTTGTAGATGTTTTGGAGTCATTCTGTTTTGTGATTGTGTCTTGAGGATCCTTGCCAGCATGATAGCCCACTATGGTGGGATTCTGTTTGCTCATTCTTCCAGTCTATCTCCTGACTTTGGAACTGATGTTAGAACTGGGTGCTGTGGCACTTCTGGAGGGAAGATCTGAGCTGGTCTTATTACTGCTTTCTTGGGGTATTGAGTGTGGTTATTCCAAGATCTCAGAGTCAGGCTGGTGATCTTCAATCTTCCAGTTCTCCTAGAGTGATTAGATTCAGGCCAAAATCTAGCTGCTGCTCTCTCTGATCTTTTCATTTGACCTGAATTTGGATTTGAGCAAGAGGAGACTGCTGTTGGACTCTGCCCCATCAGCCAAATGGAAAACTCCGTTGGCTTACAGCAGCAGAATCATAGACTCTCTTTGTCTGAGATTCGAACCCTGATTACTCTTTTGCAAGATAGGTTAGACATGAGAAGTAAGACCCTGCTTTGGGCCTGAGGTCTGTCACGCTGCTTGCTGCTGCTGTTTCTGGTTTCTGAACTTGCTCTGCACATTTTCCGGAGTCCTCCCTACCCAAGAAATCCACAGCCACAAGCTAGTGCCTTCCTTACTCCAACCTGAATCTGAGATCTGGGACTGGGCAGTAGGTGACAAAGTTGCCAAGAGGCACCTGTTCCCTTCGCAGTGCCCTGGGGTGTGTCTATGGGTCTGAGATTTCCTGTTGCCCTAATGCACAATGTCTCCCCTAAGCGCAGAGTGCTACTGGCCTGGCCCATCTCCAGTGTCTGAACACCATTCAATCTATCTTCTCATGCTGAACCAAGATGGACAAAGGACCCGTTGGGATTTTTTTCTGGATTTCCCCATCAGAATTTGGTCTAGTGTATTTTCTAGGTCTGTTTGAAGGAGTTTATAGAGAGGAGCTCACTGCATTGCTTCTTATCACTTTACCATCTAGGCTCTGCCTCTCCCTAGAACTCTTTCCTGGTAACTGGTTGAATGCTCTTGAATCATGGCCAACACAAACAGCTTATAAAGGTGCCCGTGGTTTAATAACAGTAGGAATGTCCATCTTGCACCCTATGCTTGTTTGGAGATCAAAATCTTTTGTTACAGGTAACTTGAGGTTCTTAGACAGTCGGAAGATCCTTTCTGGCTTACCTGAGCCAGAACAAAAGTTAAGCTAAGGAGGCAAGGTCAGCATTCTACAGCTACTTATCCTACTTTCCTGTTTTTATTGTGTTTATCTGTCAACTGCAAATAAAACTCTGATGCTTCATTTTGCCAAGGGGATAAAAGTCAATATCAACATACATTTTCGGTCATGGCCAATATAGAAATGTATTTTAATGGACTATGAATATTTAGGAAGACAATTTCTTTTTCCTTTTTTCCCTTTCTTTTCTTCCTTCCTTCCTTCCTTTCTTTTCTTTTCTTTTCTTTTTTTTTTGCTATTCATTGGGGAGGTAATGGGAGAGACAGATTATAAATGAATCAAAAATAAATAAATTTATTTTAGAGAGAAACAGAAAGGAAAAAAATCTCAGTCTCTATATAAGAAGAATTAAGAGAAACTTGGAAAAACTTATATGAACTGGCAGCTAGGTCATACAGTAGGTAGAGCATCCAGCCTGGAATCAGATAGACCTGAGTTCAAATCCAGCCTCAGATATTAGCTGTGTAACTCTGGGCTAGTCACTTAACCCTCTTTGCCCCAGTTTTCCCAAATGAAATGGAGATAACAATAGCACCTATCTCCTAGGATTATTACAAGGATAAAATATCAAATATATTTCTCAAAAATTTAGAGATTGAGTCAAATTTATAAGAATACTAGTCATTCCTCAATTGACAAATGGTTGAAGGTAATGAATAGGCAGTTTCCAGACAAAGAAATCAGAGTTATCTATAGTCAAATAAAAAAAATGTTCTAAATCACAATTGATTAGAGAAATGCAAATTCAAACAGCTCTAAGGTACCACCTCACACCTATCATTAATATGACAGATAAGAAAAATGATAAATGTTGGAGGAGATGTGGAGAAACTGACACTAATGCATTGTTAGTGGAGTTGTGAACTGATCCAACCATTCTACAGAGCAATCTGGAGTTGTGCCCAAAGCGTTATCAAACTATGCATACTCTTTGATCCAGCAATACCACTACTAGGTCTATGTCGCAAAGAGATCCAAAAAAAAAGAATAAGAATTTATCTGTACAAAAATATTCATAGCTGTTCTTTTGGAGGTGGCTAAAAACTGGAAATGTAGAGGATTCCCATCGATTGGGGACTAGCTGTAGTATATGATTTTAGTGGAATGTTATTGTACTATAAAAAATGATAAGCAGGATGATTTCAGAAAAACCTGGAAAATCTTAAATGAACTGATGCAGACTGAAGTGAGTGGAACCAGGAGAACATTTCACACAGTAACAACAATATTATAAGATGAATTACTGTGAATGACTTAGCTATTCTCAGCAAGACAATGATTTAAGACAATCCTAAAGGACTCAAGATAAAAAATTCTATCTACATCCAAAGAATTGATGCCATATGAATACAGACCAAAGCATGCTTTCTTCCTTCCTTCTTTACTTTCTTTCATCTTTTCATTCATTCTTTCTTTCTCTTTTGTTCTTTCTTTTTTCTTTGAGTTTTCTTTCACAAAATAGTTAATATGGAAATGTTTTATATGATTGCACAAGTATAAGGTATATCAAATTGCTTACCATTTCAGGGAGGGGAAGAGAAATGAGGGATAGAATTTGGAATTCAAAACTTTAAAAAGAAACAATGAATATTAAAAATTGTTTTTACATGTAATTTACATGTAATTAATACAAAAGTTCATTATTATATTTAATATTAATTACATTATAATATGTTAATTAATATAATTGTTAATATTAAATAAATAAAATATTGTTATTATTATTAAAATAGCTGAGGGGGAAGGGAGTAGGAGGTCAGAGAAAAAAACAATATCATTGGCAACTTGATTATTTTAAATCTAATACACTGGTAGCTAAGTTATTCAAGAGTTGAGTGTAAAATTTGATGTAATTCATTTTGGCAAACCTTTATTTTTAAAAAAAATTAATGTCAGATGTCATTCTTATTGTGAACAATTGATTGTAAACTCCTTAGAGTTGATGAAGTCAATTCTTTGAGGGTAGATACCATTTAAATTCTGTCTTTGTATATCCATTGCTTAGCACAGATGTTTCTGTTGCTGTTCAGTCGTTCTCAATCATGTCTGACTCTGTGATCCCATTTGAGGTTTTCTTGGCAAACATAACTGGAGTGGTTTGCTATTTCCTTCTCCAGCGCATTTTACATTTGGGGAAACTGAGGCAAACAGTGTTAAGTGACTTGCCCAGGATCACAGAGCTACTAAGTGTCTGAGGTTGGATTTGAATTCAAGAAGAGGAGTCTTCCTGATTCCAAACCCAGTGCTCCATCCACTATGCCACCTTGCTGTCTAGCACATATATAGATGCTTAACAAACACTTGCTTCATAGTTCTATGTTTTCTTTTTCTATATTTGAAAAGTTATATTGAACAAGCTGTAATGGTGCAGTGAAGAGAGGGCTGGTCCTGGAGTCAGGAAGAGCTGAGTTCAAATTCAGCCTCTTATATTTGCCTGGGCAAGTCATTTCACCTCTGTCTGCCTCAGTTTTCTCAACTGTAAAATGGGAATAATAACAATATCTATCTCCCAGGGTTGTTGTGAATTTCTTTTTTTTTTTATTAAATTTATTTATTTAACTTTTTACATTCATTTTCACAAAATTTTGGGTTCCAAATTTTCTCCCCATTTGTCCCCTCCCACCTCCCCAATACACTGAGCATTCTAATTACCCATATCACCAATCTGCCCTCTCTTCTATCATCCCTCCCTTTCCTTACCCCATCTTCTCTTTTGTCCTGTAGGGCCAGATAACTTTCTATTCCCCATTACCTGTATTTCTTATTTCCTAGTAGCAGGAACAATACTCAACAGATGTT
>CM053770.1:532771036-532826295 GCA_028658325.1 Potorous gilbertii
GCCCTTTGGGCATAGTTCCAAAGTGCTCTCCAGAATGGTGGAATGAGCTCACAGCTCCACCAACAATGAATTAATGTTCCAACTCTCCCACATCCTCTCCAACATTTATCATTTTTCTTATTCTGTCATGTTTGCCAATCTAATAGGTGTGATGTGGTACCTCAGAGTTGTTTTGATTTGCATCTCTCTAATCAAAAGTAATTTAGAGCATTTTTTCATATGATTATAAATATCTTTAATTTCTTCCTCTGAAAATTGCCTGTTCATATCCTTTGACCATTTATCAATTGGGGAATGACTTGTATTGTTGTACATTTGACTCAGTTCTCTATATATTCTAGAAATGAAGTCTTTATCCCCGAGATTAGCTATAAAATTTTTTTCCCAGTATACTATGTCCCTCTGAATTTTGGTTGCATTGCATTTGGTTGTGCAAAAACTTTTCAGTTTAATGTAATCAAAATTATCCATCTTGTACTTCAAAATGCTTTCTATATCTTCTCTAGTCAAAAATTCTTCCCTTCTCCATAAATCTGATAAATACACTATCCCTTGCTCCTCCAGTTTGTCCATGGTATCAATCTTTATTCCTATATCATGTACCCATTTGGACTTTATTCTTCTGTAGGGTATCAGGCATGGGTCTATGCCTAGTTTCTGCCACACTGTTACCTAGTTTTCCTAGCGATTTTTGTCAAACAGTGAGTTCTTATCCCAGAAGCTGGAGTCCTTGGGTTTATTAAACAGGAGATAGCTATATTCATTGCCTACTATGTCTTGAATACCTAACCTATTTCACTTCTCTACCCTTCTGTTTCTTATCCAATACCAAATGGTTTTGATAATTACTGCTTTATAATACAATTTGAGATCTGGTAGCGCTAAGTCACTTTCCCAAGCATTTCTTTTCATCAGTCCCTTTGATATTCTGGACCTTTTGTTCTTCCAGATGAATTTTTATATTATTTTATCCAGCTCTAGAAAATAATTATCTGATAGTTTAATTGGTATGGCACTAAATAAGTAAATTAATTTAGGTAGAATTGTCATTTTTATTATATTGGCTCAACCTACCCATGAGCAACAGATGTTTTTCCACTTACTTAGATCTGACTTTATTTGTGCACAGATAGAATCTTAAAGTGATTGTATTTTTAAGAAAAAGGAAAGAGAATCTTGGGGGAAGAGTCAGTTTTACCTAGACTGAATTAACTGGCATGGTGAGAGATTCTCTGTGTGTGAAAAAGACACAAGAAAGCATTCACAGAACTTCTTTCCTAAGAGACAGATATATTTAGAGAATTTAGTTTAATTCTTAGCTTATGAAGAGATATTAGATGGAGAATTCCTGGGAGATCAACATCCTGAGAGAACTGTGTTTCTTGAGTTGGGGTCCCAATGGTGAAAAGATTCTGGTCCATATCTCTTTCCCCTGTTTTTGGAGAATAAAAAGATGACTGACTGTGAACTTTTCTTACTGTGACACATTGTAAATAATTGTTTGTCTTTGTTTTATTATTTGTTACGCAGTTAATAAGTTGTATGAGCAAGAATATTGATGTTTAAGCCCATGAAGCTAAAGGGTTTGAGATTGAAAGAGAAGAGGAAAAACTTTTTATGGTTTATTTATAAACTACGAGTCTGAGTTAATTGAGAGAAATTATGCATTTCTAATCATTTCTGAGGAAATGTCAAAAATCTACCCTTTGATCACCTTAGAACCCAGGCAAAGAAATAAAAAAGAAAATGAGTTAGGGCTGAGAGTTGGTGTGATTTTCAAGTAGTTACACATGTAGCCCTGGTAAGGTTTCACACAGGCAATATATGTGGGAAAGAAGGTTGGTATTGTTTCTAAAAATCTATTACTTATCAAAATAAATACAAAGTTATTTGGGAGGAAAGCACTAGCAACTGCGTGCATCAGGAAAGACCATGCAGATGGTGGCATTTGAACTGAACCTTTTTTTTGGTAAGGAGGAATGGGTCTCCCTGTTTCAGGTTGGAAGTACACTAGCTACTCACTGATTTGATCTCACTAGGGATCATCCCAAAAGTTTTGACTTGCTCCATTTCTAACCTAAGTCAGTTTGCCCCTTAGACATACTGCTGTGCACTATCCCCACCTCTCTCCTTATTTCCTCCCTCCACTCCCAACTGCAGACACCTGATTAATTTAGTCCTACTGCAGCTCAAAACTCCAGAGCTCAAGAGATCCACCAGAATCAGCCTCCCTAGGGATTGCAGGTATGTGCCACCACACCTGGCACTTGAGAGCTGAGTCTTGAAGGTAACTAGGAGATTCTTGCTGGCTAACCTCAAGAAGCCTCAGCTTCCTCATCTATAACATGGAGATAATAATGCCTAGATCACAGGGTTGTCATGAGCACCAAATGAGAGAATTTAATGCACTTTCAGACATGGCCAATGTGGGAATTTGTTTTGGTTGAGTATGCATATTTGTTGCAATAGTTTTGTTTTTCTTTTTTCCCCAATATCAGGGTAGGAACATGGGAGGAAAAAGAGGTATCAATGAAGTAGCTAAAAATAAGAATGAAAAAGAAAAAGGAGGAAAAAAGTCCTTAAATCATTTAAATGAGAGAAGAGAATGGAAAGAAACACAGATAAGCAGGACAGCTTTGATAATTAAATACTGAATTCATCATACACTTAAAAAGAAAGGCAAGAGAAGAGTTTAGGTGGAGCCAAGATGGCTGAGAAAAGCTAGGAAGTTGCCTGAGTTCTCCCCAGTTTTCCTCAGAAACAATGTTAAATCAAGCCTCTAAATGGATTCTGGGGTGACAGAACCCACAAAAATATGGAGTAAAATAATTTTCCAGCTTAAGATAACTTAAAAGGATTTTAGGAAAGAAAGGTCTATCTCATTTAGGTAAAAGAGGTGCACAACCCAGCAGAGACAGTGTTTGGGCAAGGCAGAGAGGCTCATAACCACAGCACAGATCAATAAAGGAGGCCGTTGGGCCTGGTTCAGCAGGTCAGTTGTGAGGCCTCCAACCACAGCACAGAAGGCAAACTGCCAGGCCTGGGACCCTGGCACAACAGGTACAACTAGGTCAGGCCACCCCAGCACAGATGGCAAATCGTTAGCCCCAGAGGCCCTGGCACAAAAAGCCAGTGATCAAGCCCCTGGACCTCAGCACAAGAAGCTTAGGGCATTGCCCTGTATGCCCCAGGAGCAGAAACCAGATTTAAATGTCACAAAATAGGCTAAAAATGAGCAAGAAACAGAAAATGGTCCTGACCACAAAAAGCTACAGTGGCAATGGGAAATATCAAAACACAGAATCAGAAGAGGACAACAATGTCAAAATGCCTACAGGCAAAGCCTCAAAGGGAAATATAAATTGCTCTCAAGCTCAAAAAGCCTTCTTGGAAAAGCTCAAAAAGAATTTTAAAAATCAAATGAGAGATATAGAAGAAAAAGTGGGAAAAGAAATGAAAGTTATGCAAGAGAGCCAATAGCCTGAAAAGGAAGGACAAAAACTGAGGGAAGAAAAACAATTCCTTAAAAAATACAATTGACCAAATTTGGGGGGGAGGAAATCCACTGAAGAAAACAACTCTTTAAAAAGTAGAATTGGCCAAATGGAAAAGGAGATGCAAAAGCTAACCGAAGAATTTTTGTGTTCATCCTTTGTTGCTGAAGAAGACCATGCCAGCAGAGAAATGATGACATGACTTGCACTTGACTTTGTTTTGAGGGAGGGAGGGCTGTGCAGGTCACCAGCCTCAATTCTCCTCCAGAGCCATCTGGATCCAGTGATATTCATCAGGATGACTGGAGATGACCCAGGATGCACTGGGAGACCTTGAGTCCTTTAGGCCAAGGTCTTTGCAGGTACTCACTTAGGGTGAGGTAATATCCATTCATTGAATAGGCCTGCTTAAGAAAGTAGTAACAGTAGTCAAGAAAAAGAAAGACATCAGGCTAGGAGGGAAACAGTAACAGTTACTATTGATAATCACTGTAAAGCCCGGAGGGTCTAGAGGAGCCGTTAGGCAGGGGCTCATTGGCTTCCCAGCTTGAGAATGCAGTAGGTTTAAGGTTTTGGGAAAGGAAAAGATAGGAAAGGAAAGGGAAGTAAGGGAAGGGAAGGGAAGGGAAACTAGATAGTAAAACCCAAGTCAACTGGGCATCTTTTAGCCATCCAAATTTACCTTCCTTTAGAGAGGAGAAGGAAGGGGAGGGGGAGGCAGACAGGAGAGGAGGAGCTGAGTTACTCAGCTAGCTGGGTCCCCATTCAGCTAGCTGCATCTACTCACAGGATTGTGTTCATCTTTTATTGCCGAAAAAGATCTTGCCATCAGAGAAATGATGACATGACTTGCATAGTTTTTACAAAAAGAGGAGGAAGGGAAGAGAATAAGCATTTAAGGGCTTACTATGTACCAGGCACTGTACTAAGGCTTTAACAATATTTCATTGATCCTCACAACAACCCTGGTAGAAAGATGCTACTGTTATCCCCATTTTATAGTTGAAAAAACTGAGGCAAAGAAGTTGTGGTCACACAGCTAGGAGGTGCCTGAGGCTGAATTCAAACTCAAGATTTCCTGACTCTAGGCATAGTACTCTATCCATTGTACCACCTCATTATTCCTTCAAAAGAACAAAGGAATATTCATGGCTTTTACCCTTCCATCTCCCCATCAAAGGCTAGGGAAAAGGCTCTCTCTAGTTCTGGTCCCTGCTCCCCTAAAATTGGCTTATCCTATCCTCTATGATATCAGAACCACAGAGTTTTAAAGGTATGTACCTCAGAGGTAACCTAGGCCAAGCTCTACATGAAGCACTAACCCCCTCTTTGGGAGGTAGCTCCTGACTCAGTGACCTTGAGGGTGGGAGGAGGTTTGTTTTTCCAGGCATCTTGGAGCTGGAGGAGGAGTCTCAGAAGTATAGTATCCAGCACAGCCAGCCCTTCCCAGGAACACCGGAGCCCACTGGAACAAAGAAGGGATGAGATAACAATCCTCTCTCCCCCATTCTTTACCCCAACCCTGTGGTCCTGCCACTCTGGTTCTTCCAAAGCACAACCCCTTCTCATCCTCCTTTCCTCATCCTCCCCTCCTCATCTCCCACCAACTCACTTGTGATCCAGCAGCAGTAGACCTTGTGACTGAAGCTCTCTCACTTCCTCAGATTCTCCAAATACATCCCATAGTGACAAGTGGGGATCAAAGTGCAGCCAGTGCTGGAAAGGACAGAGTCAGAGTTATATCCCACCTCCCTCATCAACCTCTTGCCCTGGGGGACTTTTCAGTCCCCAGTTTCCAAAAGCTGGAGTGTGAGCATTATGCCAGGGTGTATAGGGGAGCAGGCCTGGACTGACCCTCTGGGAATAGCTATGCTGTGTCTCACCCTATATATGTGCATGCTACATGCTGATGTCTCGCTGGAGCATGTGGCAACTCAGAGCACAGCTTGAGGGGGAGCAAATGTTACCCTTGCATTCAACCACTCATCAAGCAAGAATCTGCAAATGATTTGGGAGTGACCTCCTGGTCACACTTCCTCCTTCCTCCATGCTTTCCACATCTGATCCAGTCTCCCTCTCCACCCTGTCTCCTACAGTTATCCTGTCTTTTCTTCTTTGGCTCTGTGTCTTCCTCAATGCCTATGGCCTAGCTCACAGTAGAACTCAATAAATATTTGGCTACAGTGGTGAGAGTACTGGCTCTGGATTCTAGGGATGAGGGGGAGGGTATCACATGTTGCCTATGATGTTTATTCTCTTCATAGATAACATCAACATCCATACAGATGACCCTTCTAAAAAACTGGACAGATAAACCAACCTCTTCTATCAAATCCAATCTGTCAGCTATTTATTAAGCAACCACTTAATACTGTACTTAGTAACTACAAAATTGAGTGCAAAATTATAAAACTGAGAATACTAAGACAAAATAAAAGAGTCCCTGTACTTAGAAAGCTGATACTACTAGGATCTGGAGCTGGGTGGGGGAGGGAGATAGTTAAGGCCAGGGCAGCTAGGGTAATGCAGTGAATAGAGTCTTTGGCCTAGAGTCAGGAAGCCTCATCTTCCTGAGTTCAAATCTGGTTTCAAACTCTTACTAGCTGTGTAACGCTGGGCAAGTAACTTCACCCTGTTGGGTTTAGTTTCCTCATCTGTCAAACGAGGTGGAGAAGGAAATGGCAAACCACTCCATTATCTTTGTCAAGAAAACCCTAAATGGGGTCATGACTGAAAAATGAACTACAGAGGACAGGGACCAACCAGATCTGTGATTTCATTGGTATAGGGGCTCTTGGGTGAGGAAACTCCCTCTACCAATGCAGGTGGGCACCTTCTCTACAAGTTACAGTCTTAGAGAATTTCTTTAGAGTACTGAGAGAGTTAGGTGACTTGCCCACACTATCAGAATGAACACAGAGGACTTGAGCTCCATCTTCTAGTCTTCAAGGATGGTTTTCTCACCACCATGGCACACTGCCTTGGATGGGGGTTGGGGGGAGTGGTGGAGATAGAACATGTAAACAGATAAGTATGTACATGATAATCTGGGGAGGAAGAAAGAAGCAAAAACTACTATGGAGATCCCCAAAAGCTTTTCAGAAGAGAGAGCATATGAGCTGAGACCTGAAGGGAGTCAGAGATTCTAAGAGGTGGAGGGGAGGAGAGAGTACAATTCAGGTATGTTCAGCTACAATACGACACAATACAATACAGCCTATACAGTACCAAGTTTGGAGAACAGCAAACAGGCTAGTTTGAATAGAATGCAAAGTACAGAAAAATGTATAATATACAATAAGCCTGGGCAGATAAGCTGAGGACAAACTGTGAAGGGCTTTCAATGCCAAGGGAGGAGTTTTTATTTTATCCTAGAGGCAACAGGTTACCGCTGAAAAGTCCTTGAGCAGGAGAATAACAAAATGAGGCATGCTTTAGAAAGATTATTTTGGCAGCTATGCAGAGGACACATTAGAAAAGGGAGGTCCTGCAATCTCGGAATCCAATTGGAGGCTGTTGCAAGTCCTGGTGGAAGGTGATGAGGACCCAAACTAGAGCCATGGCCATGCTATTGGAAAGAAGGGATTAAATGGAAGAGAACTCACAAGTCTTGGTGACTGAGTTACTATAGAGAGTGAGGGAAGGGAAAGGGTCAAGCCATCCATCTACCAGGATGGCCACATCTCATACCTCATAGTCACTTGAGACTTATCCACTCCCCACATCTAGAACCCTGAAGTTCCTTACCCTGATCACAATTTCCCCTCTCTATTTCTTTCCTGCCCTCACTAGTACTAAGCTTCCTGGTATGACCTCCAGGCCCTCAACTTCTCCCTGTCCCTTCAGCTGTTTATTTTAGTTCTGCTTCCCTTCCTTCTGGATCCCGGAGCCAGCAATTCCATCAGCCTAAACTTCCTAGGACTCTTGGTGTACCATTACTGTCCTAATCTCCAAGCTTAGGTAACCTACACTAGGCTGTTTCTCTACTCTTTCCCATACACTGCTTGAGGTAGTCATGAGACTGTTTTCATTATAAATTATAAAATCATAAATTACATTACATAAATATATTATGTAAATACATTACATAAATTATAAATATATAACATACATTATAAATTCATGACAATAAATTCGCTGCTGGCTGTTCAAACAGAATACAGCAGATGACCTCACATCTAAATTCATTAACATTTCCCTTAAAACCCACTCCTTTTCCTGGACTTTCCCTTTCTGTTAACAGTATTTAAAAAAGCCAAGGTCATCCACTGCATCCTGGGCCATTGCCAGTTATCTGGGCTTTTATATTGCCGCTGGACTTCAATGACTCTGGAGGAGACAATGAAGCTGACTACTTTGGACAGCTCTACCTCACTTAAACCTAATTCCCCCACAAGTTAAGACGTCACCCTCATGGTTTCATTGGTTCTCTCGCAGAGCAAAGGGTGAACAACCATCACAAATGTCCAAATCACCCAGGCTCATAACTTTAGATTTTCTTCAACTCCTAAAGGCCACTAGGTGGCATAGTGGATAGAGTGCTGGGTCTAGAGTCAGAAAGACTTGATTTTAAGTCTAGCCTCAGATACTCAGTAATGGTGTGACCCCCCCGGCAAGTAACCACTTTCTGCTTCAGTTTCCTCAAACTGTAAAATGGGGTGATAACAGCATCTTCCTCTCATGGTCGTTTAGAGATCAAATGATGTATAATGCACGCGAAGCACTTAGCACAGTACCTGGTGCCCGGCATGTGTTTAATAAATGTTTGCTTTCTTCCTATCTCTATCTCCTCCCTGCCCTGCAAAATGTATTCCCACAATATGCCTGAAATTATCCTTCTCATTACTACCACACCTTCATTTAGGTCTTTATCATCTGGATTATTTCAATATCCAATACCCCACTGGTCCTGATACAGTCCAGTGCTAATAAAAAAAACCAAAAAACAAAACAATTAAAAAAACCTCTTTCAATAGCTCCTCACTATCCCCTTAAAAAACTCACAATTATTGATTCTGGCAGTCAAGGCTTTCCACAACCTGACTCCTAAATCTCCTTCTTCCTTGCAATATCTCATGATACCTATACTCCAGTCAAACTATTCCTCATTCCCTGAACTCACCTCTACTTTTCCCACCTTTGCTCATATGGTTTCCTATTCTCTGAATGCCTTCTCTCTGTCATGTGTTCCTCCTTCCCTCTCCCCTCTCCATTTTCACCTCCTGAAATCCTCCATAACCTCCAAGGTTTAGTTCAAAAGTCCTGTCTCCCATGAATCTGCCTCTGCACACTCCAGCAGGAAGTGATCTCTTATAAAATCCTATAATAATGGTTTGTAGTATTCTATCTACCTACCATATCCTCTTCCGCATTAGTTATTTGTGTGCTTGCTTTTAATCTCTTCTATTAAATTGCTAGTTTCTCAAGGGCAGGAACAAACTCTTATTTGTTTTTGGACATGCCCGCAAGCCTGGCACAAAACAGGAACGTAATACACATCTGTCCAATGAATAAAAGAATGAATTGCAAATATCACTCCCATTTCATAGACCTGCTTGATGCTAAGTCAGAGTCAAGCTGACATTCTTGCAACTTCCCCACCAAATGTGGCCTAACTCAGTCCTTCTGCCCAAGTCCTAGGCAGTATTTGGAGTTCCTTCCTTCCACTGTGATTTTCCTGATTTGTAGTTTTAGATATTGCTCTAATCATTTCTAGAAAGAGAGAAGGGGGAAGACCCTGTGAGACACAAAAGCATCCTTTAGAGTCTGCTCCCATGTCAGGCCTCTAGCCTTGGCCCAGGGTGGAAGGGGGTTCATTGTGTGATGGTGTGTGTGTGTGCATGGATGACTGAACAGTAGGAAGTATATGATCTCCAGGCTGGCAGAGAAGGCCCTGGAGGTAAGAAAGGTACAGAGCAAACTCTAGAAGGTGGTTCTCATCAATCACTTTACCTGGTGAGTGATTCCTATGTCTGTACGTAACCCCAGAGCCAAAACCTCCTCCAATCTGAAACAGAGATACAAACAGCTGTACCAGTACTCAAGGGATTCTGGGGAAAGGTGCTGTCATCATCATCATCATCATCATCACCACACACACACACACACACACACACACGTGCACATGCTATGTTAGGTGTGTTTGTACGTATAAATGGTAGGTGAAGCCTTAGGAAATATACAGAAAAGAGAGAGCAGTCAATAATAATGCTAGGAATAGCCTATGCGGGTAGGGAACAGTACAGAGAAAAGCTTCACCCAGATATACTCACAGCTCCAGCTCACTCAGGGAGACTCGCTTTCGGGTGCCATGTCCAAACATTGAAACTTCTTTCATCCAATTATCAGGTTCCAATGTCTGGATTCGAGCTTCCCGGAGGGTCCCTCCATCCCCCTGGGGCACAAATCGCCCATGGGCCCCTAAGACAGAGAAATCCTATGGGTATAGCTCACTTCTAGCTCTTTCATCTTGGCCTTCCCATCTGGTCTCAGGACTCACCGGGCCCAATACCTATATACTGACCACCTTGCCAATAGGTCCAATTATGGATGCTAAGAGCTCCCTGCAAAGGAAGGAGATGGTTAGAGCGGAGGGAAGAGAGCCCTAGGACCCACTCCCATCAGGTGATATGAATACCCAGCCTAGGAAGTTCCCCACCAAAATTAGGACATACAAATGCCTCACACAAGTATCCTTGAATTAGTCAAGAAAGGAGGAGTATATGAGTATATGAGTCCTAGGAACCCCGAAGGCAGATGCCGTAGTGCCTTCCCAGGCTCCCCAGTGCCTTCTCAGTATTTGCCCTTTCCCCAATTCTGATATCTTTTTACCCATATGTCCTACCTTTCTCTCTCAACAACCTGGACTTTCTTATTGCCCTTAAAAGAACCATTGGCACCCCCCATCCAACCTCATACTTCAAAGTAAGGGCTCACATTTCTGGCAAAGTTGGAAACTTCATATTGGTGGAACCCGGCCTCCCTTAGGACCTCCCGTCCATCCTGGTACATCTCAGCTGCAGCTTCTGGGTCTGGGGAGGGTAGGGTCCCTTGCTGGACATGGGCAAAAAGTATAGTGCCCCTCTCCAGAGTCAGCTGATAGAGAGAGACGTGGTCATCACAGAGGGAAAGTAGCTCCTGCAGTTGCCTGAGCCATGGTTCCACCTGCTGGGCTGGGAGGCCAAACATGAAATCCACAGATGTGCGCCCTGGAAACAGACGCCGTGCCTCTTCCAAGGTGCCCAAGGCTTCTGACACTGAGTGTGTCCTGCCTAGCAGCTGGAGTTCTGTATTATCTAAGGACTGAAAAAAGGAAAAGGGAAAGGAAAGGAGGAACTGTGAAGAAAGGGACACAGGGTAGTCTGGTTTGTCAAGGGGGAAGGGGAGAAAATTTGACCTTGAGAAGGTATGGATATAAGGATATATGGAGAGTTAGAGGAGAGGCAGAGGGTTTCTGAAAAAGGAGAAAGATTGGTGATGAGCATGACAAGGGTGGTGTATATTAGTGTGTACGTGTGTATGTGTATGTGTGTGTGTGTGTGTGTGTGTGTGTGTGTGTGTTCAAGAAAGGTAGGAAAGTGAGACATCCTAAGAATGACTCAATCTGAGGTCTGTGAACTTCTTTTCTTAAAAAATATTTTGATAACTATATTCTAATGTAATTAGTTTATTTTATAATCCTATGTATCTTATTTTATGCATTTAACAACATCATTTTGAGAACGGATCCAAAATCTGCTCAAGGGGTCCATGACATCAAAGAGATTAAAAAGGATAGGAGGCTGACTCAATCAGCCAGTTAACTCTGGAGTAAGACCTAGAGAAGAAATGGGTAGGGGGAAGTGGTTTGGGAACACTGACATACAAGGAGAAAGGAGTGATTGGTCACCTGGATGCCAATGGACAGTCTGTTGACACCTGCCCCTCGGAAGGCAGCCAGCCTTGATGCCTGCGATGAGGTAGGGTTGGCTTCTAGGGTAATTTCAGCTTTGGCAGGCAAGTTGGTGGTCCCAGCGATAGCCTCCAGGACTGAGGCCACTGTGTGAGGGCTGGCCAGGCTCGGTGTCCCCCCACCAAAGAACACAGAGTCGATCCTAGAAAGGAAGTAGCAGCAGAGGAAGGGGACAGGGATGAGACAAGGTCTAAGCAAGGGCTCTGACGGACCTTTGTGTTCCTTTTACTCGGCACATGCCCCCAGGGGTTCTTAATAAATGCCAGTGAATTGACAGATGGATCCCCTTTACCTCCCATCTCTCCACCTCCAGAAGGAGGTCCCCTCCAAGGAACTCACCGCTGCACCCCACTGAGTTTCAGCAGTGTAGTTGTCTCCTTCACGAGGCATCTCTGCATGGCATCCTCATCTAGCCCTCGGGGGATATACTTGTTAAAGTTACAATAACTGCAGCGCTTTTCACAGTATGGCCACTGAGAAAGCGAGACAGAGAGAGAGAGAGAGAGAGAGAGATGGAGAGAGAGACACACACACACAGAAACAAGGGAAGAGAAGAGAACATAAGAGAAGAAAGAGAACATAAGAGAAGAAAGAGAAGAGAAGAGAAGAGAAGAGAAGAGAAGAGAAGAGAAGAGAAGAGAAGAGAAGAGAAGAGAAGAGAAGAGGGAGGGTGGGTGAAGCAGGTTTCCTTGGGCTACCCCTTCCAGCCTCAGCCCTATCCCAGTCTTTCAATGCTCATGAATACCCTTGATTCAAGTTGGGGGGCGGGGGGAGGGGGGGAGAAGAAGGTGAGAGACAGCCACCCCTCACCCCCAATCTGAGCATCCCCCAAACTCAATCCTTCTCTTCTCCCAACCCAGGATTCCCATACTCCATCCTGGATCCCTTCATTTTGGTTCGGAAAGTTACAGAGATGGTGAGTGGAGTCATGGAGGGATAGATAAACACTCTTTTAAGAACAATGATAGGTGATTTAATGACAGTTTTAGAACTGGAAAGTGGGGAGAGCAGCATTTTTAAAATCATAAAATGCATAGGATTACAAAGGAAACCAACGCTACTGCACTACAGTTATTGAAATATTTTTACAAACAGGTTGTCAGACTCCCTCCCAGGGGCAGAGGGAAGGGATTCCCAATTTCCAGATTGCCAGAAGCTCGGAACACACAGCTGTGTCCAAACCTGAGACCGTGTGTGGGCAGGGGGCTGAGGCGGGGCCGGGTGGCTGGGATTAGAGCTAGGACTAGCTGGCCCTCCCCTACTCACGTGCACGTAAAGCGCCGCGCTCCGGCTCCCAGGCGGCGGCTGTACGGCCGCTCGAGGGCGCTCCTGCTCCTGGTCTTGACCTTGGTTAGGTCCCCCGACACAGCTCCGTCTGCTGGCACATTGAGTGCCTAGGGAGGCCGCGGCCCTGCAGCGAGCCCGGATCCCAGGAAGCGCCAGGCTTGCAGCGAGCCCCGGATCTTGCCCACTGCCTTCTGCCCTTCTTCCCAAGCCTTTAGGCGACCTGGCTTCCCTGCCGCCTCCGCTCCCTCCCTCCGCCCCCACACCCCCACCCGCCGGAGTCCAGAGTGGGGTGCAGACGGCTAAGGGTCCCTTCTGTCTTATCTCTGTGGACAGGAAGCCGAGGTCAACCAGCTGCGCCTTCCTCCCTTGCACACGCACCCCTGTGGAGCAGCCCAGCTCTGCGAGGGGCGGCTGAAGGCCGAGGGGAGCAGCACGAGTGAGCTCCGCGGACCCCGGGGTCCCTAATCAGAAGGAAACCTCACAATGCCTGCCCAGGACTGGCTGAAGCCTCCGCTCTGCGGGCGCCCCCTGCCGGACCCGAGGGCCTATTTAGGGCCCTGGGTTTAACGCAGGAAGAGACTTTTGATTTCCTCCAATCCAAACCCTCGATTTTACAAATAAGGAAACTGAAGACCCCTCTGGCTTGAACTGTACAATAGCTTCCTAAGTGGACTCCCTGTACACGCTTCTCCTTTCTAATCCATCTTCCGCACAGTTGCCAAAGCGGTATTGCTAAAGCATCAGCGTTTGATCGTGTCACTCCGTATGAAGAAACTCCGTTACCCCTAGAATCAAGTGTTTTTGAAACTTGACGCCCTTTCCAGCCTCTTTCCAAACCCTTTCCAGGATTTTTTATACATTACTTCCCTCCAGCAACTCCAGACTGGAGCGATAAACTGGCCTATTTAACATTCTCCCATGCATAATGAACTTAGTGCTTTGATGTCCGAATGACCCTAGTACTCCCCAACTCTGTGTTTATTTTGTGCATACTTATATGTATGTTTCCCTGTTAAATGTAAATTCCTTAAGAGCAGAATTTTTTGGTCTCTGTTCCCAGCACTCAGCACAGTGCCTGACATTGTTTAATAAATGCTTCTTGATCTACCACAGAGATAAAATGATTTGGCCAAAGTCTTAAAGACAATAAGTGATGGAATGAAGATTCAAACCCACGTCAAAGGAACACATGTACAACTGGGAGGTTTAGAGGGGCAATGAGTCCAACCCACTCTTTTTTACAGATGAGGAAACAGGTTCAGAGAAATTAAGTGACTTGCTCAGTCACAGAGCTTGTTAAGCTGTGAGCCCTCGGGTCATTTTTTCTTAGCTAATTTGATGTTTGGAGGATTCTTGTAATTTTAAAAAAAGTACATTTCTCTGATCTCTACAGAGTTTGAACATTTCCATGTGATTATTGCTATTTCTTCTTCTGAGAACCACTTATTCACATCCTTTGACCGCTTATCATTTGGAAAATTGATGAATTTGAGCTATAAAATTGGAACATCAGAATTTTATCAGAAGTGTTTGATGCAAATATTTTTTCTCTATTTCTTTTCTTATTCTGGATGCATTGTTTTTGTGCAAAGCCTTTTTATTTTCATTCTTTTTTTACTTCTTAAAATTTCCTCTAGGTCACAGCTTATTAAGAAACTATCCTCCCTTATATAGTTGTGAAAAAATATAACAATCTCTTACTGTTTATACTCTTCTACTTTCATTTCTCTTTTTTGACTCTGGACTTCAAAACCATGGCCCATCTACCGCTGGCTTATCCAGAAACTTCTCTCAACACCACTGCTCCTCCAACAACAGGCTACTATTCTCTATGTTTGCTCACTCTGGAATAGTCACCCAAACATCCCAACATACCTCTCCACTCCATATAACCCCCGTTGGTGAGTTCCTCTTGGAAGTTTAATTTAATGGAAACACCCAGGCCAGTCTGCTCCATTCCCCAGCCAGGCACTGTTTTTGACTTTATTAACTTAAAAACCACATCTCCTTTCCAGGTATCTTTATGCAAGCACAGATTTCCTCCCCCATCCGATCATCTTTCACTCCAATAACCTGGTATACAGAGATGAGGCAGGTGGAAGGAGGACATTGCATCAATAGATGAAGAGGGCTATTGCAAGATCGTGGGCCGCTCCAAGGACATGATCATCCGAGGAGGGGAGAATATCTACCCAGCTGAACTGGAAGACTTCTTTCTCAAGCATCCTTGTGTTCAGGAAGCCCAGGTGAGCCACCTCTGACCTCCTGAGGGTGCCCCTCAGGGGCAGGGAGTATGAAAAAAGGAGAGGAGAGCTTAGAGCATCCTCTCAGTCCTCCTTCCACTTTTCAGACTCCTTTTGCATATGGTCTAGGTAAGCTCCTTGAGGTTAGGAATTCTCTTTGTTTTGCTGGCATTCATATACCAGAGTTTAACTCAGTACCTGGCATGCATAAGCACTTAATAACTCCTTCTTTCCTTCCTTCCTTTCTTCTTTACTTCTTTGTGCCATATGGTGTGAAATTTTGGTTTATTCCTATCTTTCACTATTCCTGCTTTCAGGTTCCCAACAGTTTTTTGTTGAATGACCCTTTTTCCAATGTTTTGTGACTCTAGGTTTATGAAACATTAGATTACTTCTGAATTTGATTCTAGCTTGTAATTATCTCACACGTTCCACTTACCTAGTTATTTTTTTCTCTAATACCAGGCATTTTTATAATTACTCCTAGCATAATTTAAAATCATGGAGGAAAAAAAGGTTTATTTGAGAAGCGAGAGGAGAATGTGAAAGGAAAGCTCTTTCTCAGTCTTAGTTTCCCCTACTGTAAAATGGCTATCTTTGCTTCAAGTCTCTGAGTCAGTCAGTCAAGTACTTGTGTTCATCCTTCGATGCCGAAGAAGACCATGCCATTAGAGGAATGATGATATGACTTGCACTTGACTTTGTTTTGAGTGAGGGAGGGCCGTGCAGGTCACCAACTTCCCTTCTCCTCCAAAGCCCTCTGAATCCAGAGACCTGATATTCCTCAGGATGACTGGAGATGACTCAGGATTTATTAAGTGACTACCATGTATCAGTTACATGCTAAGTAGTGGGGAATAGAAAGAAAAGCAAAAGATAGCTCACAAGGAGCTCACGGTCTGAAGGGAAAGACAACATGCAACCTAGTATGTATAAACAAAATATAAACAGGATAAATTGGAGATAATTAGGGAAGTAACTAAGATTTAGGGAAAACAGTAGGAAAGGCTTTTGGCACTTTATCTGAGACTTGAAGGAAGCCAGGAAAGTCAGGAAGAAGTGATGAGGAGGGAGAGCATTTCAGGCATGAGGAATGGTCCCTGAAAATGCCTGGAATTGGGAAATGTAGGGTCTTGCTCAGAAGAACAGGAAAGGAGGTCATTGTCACTAGATCACCATGTTCATGAGGGAGAATAAAGCATGACACTGGAAAGAAGACTCTAGACTAAAGAAGTTTAATTTACAATCTTTGGGTTGGTGTTAGGTGGAAAGTGCTGCTACCCCTTATTCATCTGAACCAATTGTGTCCCCTCCAGCTTATCCCCAGACTTCTGAGAGACCGGTGTGTTTGTTGTTGTTCAATTGTTTCAGTAATGCCAGACTCTTTGTGACCTCATGGGGGGTTTTCTTTGCAAAAAAAAAAGTTACTGAAGTGGTTTACCATTTACTTCTACAGCTCATTTGACAGATGAGGAAACTGAGGCAAATAGGGTTATGTGACTTGCCCAGAGTCATACATTTAACAAGTGGCTGAGGTCAGATTTGAACTCAGGAAGATGAATTTTCCTGATTCCAAGATCAGTGTTCTTTGCACTGTGCCACCTAGATGCCTTTTGAGAGTAATAAGCGAACCATATCCCCCCTATTCTATGAATATTCCGCTCTGTCCAAAAGAAAGAATACTGTCTTTTGAGATATTTTTCTTCAAAACACCTGAAAGATGAATTGAAAACAGAAACTCTTTATGTGATGTTGAAGAAGAGTGATGTAGGGAATCAGGATGGGGTAGAGGGGGAGATGTGCATATGTTGGAGAGAGGATGCCTTGAGAGGAACCCTCCCCACCCTGGCCCTTGGTTCACAGGTTCAGATGCTTTTCCATCTTCTCTCGAAGTTTGTATTTTTGAATCTAAAGGAAAAAGAAGAGTAAAAGTGTGGATGACAAAGGCCTCCTTGACCCACACTGGTTGTTGTAGATTCCTGATGACCTCTCCCAGCCTCCTGGAACACATTTTTCCTTCCCCTTTTCATCTGCCCCGACTTTACAAACCTTTCCTGAGACAGTGAGGGGGTATTCCTTAACAAACACGATGTATCGAGGAATCTTGAAGTGGGAGATCTGCAGATACAGAGACCAGAGAGTGAGGTTGGAGAGCTAGAAGCATGGAATAGGGAGGAGTTCAAGAAGGAAAGGGTAGCTGTTAGCATAGGGGTGGGCCCTGGTGGGGCGAGGGTGTGCACCCAGCCTCCTACTAAGTTATCAAAGTGACCATTTTAAAGGGCTAAGCATATCACCCTCCTAATCAAGAAACTCTCAGGGCTCCCATTGCCCTCAGGATCAAAAATAAAATCTTCTTTGGGACTTGTAAAGCCCTTCCCAATCCTATCCCTTTCTATCTTTCCATTCTTCTTACATTTCATTCTCCTATACTTGTTAATCCAGCAACACTGGCCTTCTTGGTTCCTCACACAAAACAGTCCATCTCCCAGTTCTGGGAATTTCTCCTGATTGACTCCCTTGCCTGGAATGCTCTCCCTCCTTGATTCTGCCACCTGACCTTCTTGTCAGATATTCAAGCTCCAAAATCTGCACATTTTCTATGGCCAGCCACCATGCCTGGAATGCTCTCTCTTCCACACTGCCTTCTGGTTTCTGTAGCCTCCTTCAACACTTAGCTGAAATCTCATCTTCTGCAAGAGTCCTTTCCTGATCTACCCTTGCCCCACTGCTAATGCCTTCAACTCTGAGATCATTTCCCATCTACGCTGCACATCTGGCAAGTATGAAGTTGTTTGCATGTTGTCTCACCTGGTAGAAGTGAACTCTTTGAGAGCAGGGATGGTGATTTTTCTTTCTTTGCTATAGCCAGCACTTAATACAGTGCCTTCAACAATGCAGGAGCTTAATGCAAAGTTGACTGACTTGACTGTGACAGTGTGTGAACCACCTACCTTTCCTTTGCAGTAAGCTTTTACTTCCTGGGGGGTGATCTGGTCTTCTGCTTCAGACTTGAGACGAATGCAAGCACAGATTTCCTCCCCCATCCGATCATCTTTCACTCCAATAACCTGGTATACAGAGATGAGGCAGGTGGAAGGAGGACTGAGAGGATGCCCTAAGCTCTCCTCTCCTTTTTTCATACTCCCTGCTCCTGAGGGGCACCCTCAGGAGGTCAGAGGTGGCTCACCTGGGCTTCCTGAACATAAGGATGCTTGAGAAAGAAGTCTTCCAGTTCAGCTGGGTAGATATTCTCCCCTCCTCGGATGATCATGTCCTTGGAGCGGCCCACGATCTTGCAATAGCCCTCTTCATCTATTGATGCAATGTCCCTGTAGTGAAACCCTCGGGATCAGTTCTCAGCTCTTACCAGCTCAGTCCTACTCTAGGCTGCCCCTACTCAGTGTTTTTCACACCCTTAAATGTTGTGCCCACCCCTCCAACTGACTATATAAATCCTTGGACTCTTTGCCAGCCCCTCTAGCAATAGAAACACCCTCTTCCCTTCATCCTGGCATTTCTTTCCCCCTCTTCTCCATTTTCTTCTCCCTCATTGTCTATCTTTCCACTTTCTTTGGCTTCTATCCCAATTCAGAACCATGGCCTGATGTCTAGCCCCTTTTCTTCCTTCTCTTTACAATAAACCCTTTCCTTTCCCTTTGCAATTTAGATTTTCTCCCCTGGTTCTTGTGCTTAAATGCCTTATGTCCTCTCACCCTGTCCAATACCACTTCTCCTCATCAATGGCGGCCTTTGTCTTCTCAGGATCATCCCAGTAGCCCATCATGACACAGTAACCACGGATACAAAGCTCCCCTGGCATGTTTATCTCAAGCTGTTTCTTTGTCTGTGGGTCCACGATCTGGGCCTGGCATAGGACAACTTCAGGCCAGGCCCTCCCCAACCCCAACTTATTCAGGGCTAGGAGGGCCTGGCCAAGTAATCATGACAAGGAGAGGGAGAGCAAACTGAACTGAGTTCATGATCAAAGAATGGCAGAAGCCTCACCTCATTGTAGGAGGGAAGACCAGAGGACTGAATGGCCAAAGTCTAGAATGATGAATGGCAAAGTAGAAAGGATAGTACCAGTCTAGTCCAGAAGGTGTTAAGGGTCTAGGGTAGTAAAAATAGATGGAAAAGTATATAGAAGGGACCCTGAGGAAGCAAAGAAAAAATTTGAGAAGAAAAAGCAAACAATAAGGGAGAGTTTTTAAATAATAATAACTAGAATTGGCAGCACTTTAAGATTTGTTTTAACAAATCACTTTCCAAATATATTATCTCATCTGATATAATAATCCTGGAAGGTACAGCTATTGTTATCCCTGTTTTACAGATAAGGAACATGAGGCAGATAGCTCAGGATCACATAGATTATAAGTGTTTGAGGCTGAATTTAAATTCAGATCTTCCTGACTCCAGAGCCAGCATTCTTTCCACTGCACAATCTAGGTGACTTCTTTATAAAATATTAAACTAGCACTAAGTTAGGGATTCTTTATCTGGGGTCCATGATTTACATACATACACACACACAGATAGAGAGAGAGAGATATATGCGCACACATCTATACATATTTATATGTGTACACATACATATATACACATACACATATATGTATATAGGTATACATACATACATATAAAGTAGCTAGGTAGATCAGCGAATAGAGAACCCTGGACAAGTCACTTAACTATTTGCCTCAGGTTCCTCATCTGAAAAATGAACTTGAAAAGGAAATGGCAAACCACTCCAGTATCTTTGTCCAAATGGAGTCATAAAGAGTCAGACGCAAGTGAATGACAATATATATATATATATATATGTATACACACACACAATATACACATATTTAGAGAAAATGATTTCAATATAGTCAGCTTTCTTTGTAATCTGATTTATCTTGTGTGACATTTAAAACATTTTTTTCAGAGAAGGTATTCATAGTCTTCATTAGAATATCAAATGATACTCAAAAGGATAAGAACCCCTGACCTAAACTGTTAAAGTGTTAAAGATGAGGGGGCAGAGGAGAATTGGGGGGGCAGGGTAGGAGTGGGCAAGGATCCATAAGAGAATGTGACCAAGAAAGCAAAATAAAAAAAAACAACAGAGTATGGACACTATGCTCTATGTCTCAGTTTCCTCATCTGTATAAAAAGAAACATTATACCTCCCTTTCTTCCTTCAGAGAGACTGTGTGAGGATCTACTGTGAAAATGGGTATGAAAGCACTATAAAGTATTACAATCTAAGCAGGGTAGGAAAGGCCAGCTGTGGGAACACCCTGCACCATAAATTCCAAGGAGTTCCTTGAAGTCCATATAAGTTAAGTGACTTGTCCAGGGTTCACTCAACTAGTGTTTGAGGTAAGATTCAAACTCAAGCTTTCCTGTCTCTATCCACTTCTAAACTGCTGTTTCATATCTGTAAAGTGTTTGGTACATAGTACTGCTTAGTGAATGCTTGTTCTCTCTTCCATTACATCAAGATGTGGCATATTATCATTCATCATTAATCAAATATTTATTAAGTACCTACACTGTAGAAGATGAGAGGGACACCATGCTATAGTGGATAGAGAATGACCTTCACAGCCAGCAAGGTCTGAGTTCAAGTTTTACTCCTGACTCATATTGGTTGGGTGTCCCCTGGACAAGTCACTTAACGGCTCAGTGTCATGGGCAATTTTTAAGACTATATATTTGCGGTGCCAATGTGCATTAGTAGAGGAATTTTGTCTGAATTCTACTCCAAAAACTGCCTACAAGGGGACTGGACTTAAATTACTTGTACCCCTGTGATGAAGAGTACCCAGGTTATTTGGGAAAAGTAGTGGATAGAGTGTTGAACTTTGAGTCAAGAAGACCTGGGTTTGAATCCCATCTCAGACACTTACTGGAATTGTGCCCATGGGCACACTTTATTTCACTTTATTTTTCTGACCTTTGGGTTTTATTAGCTGTGAAGTGGAGAAATTTGGCACCTACCTCACAGAGGTGTTGGGAGACTTAAATGAGATAACCTACATAGAGTCTACAAACTTCTCACTGTTCTACAAACACGAACAGTGGCACAATGATGTAGATAATTTACCAGTGTTGCAAATCACTCTCTTGGGTGACCCCAAAATAAAGGAAAAAAGTTCAAAGTATACAAAACATCAACTATGAACTATAAAGAGAGGCAAACTTTTCACCTCAAGCAAAGGATTTCTGCAGAAGTGGCCTTTGAAAAAGAACAACTGTGACTTTAATGAATCACTCCCTGAGACAATAATTTGGGCTGAGAGAGGCCCCCAGGGCTATAAGACATTGCTAAAGTTTACCTTCCAGTCAAAGATGAAGAGCTTCAGAGAAGTGATAGGAATAGGAGTGAAAAAAAGGAGCCAAAAATAGGGGGAGAAAAAAAGGTTGAAGAGTCAAATGGAAGACAGAAATTCCTTTGAATTCATGTTCCTGAATTCAAATCCAGCCTCAGACACTTACTAGCTGTGTGACCCTGGGCAAGTCATTTAACCCTGTTTGCCTTCGTTCCTCAGTAAAATGGGCTGGAGAAGCAAATGGCAAACCACTCCAATATTTTTGCCAAGCAAACCCCCAATGTAGTCATGAAGAGTTGGATACAACGGAAATGATTCAATAACAAAAAACTGGCAAACAAAATGACTGAGATGGGCAGAGCGGGGGTTGTGGTGTCAATAAGCCTAGCCCCAAATCTGTTTTTGGCTAGTCATTAGTCACTTGACTATCTCAGAAATGGTCACTGATCCCAGGCTTGAAGAAGAAGATAAACAGAGCCCATCTTCAGTTATATGGTAACTGGAAGTTTCTGAAAGTGGGTTTTTCTCAGTAACCAAATGAAACTGATTGGGGTTATTGTGGAAGAGAGGAGGGTGCTTGTACAGGAGAGCTGCTATTCATTGGTCAACAGATGGAGGTATGGGGAACTAGAGGATGGAATTGTTTGGGTTTGAGTAAGGCTGAAATTGGTGTGGTAGACTGGGGGGGCCTGTTCCTCCCAGAAGACAGTGTTGGAAGAAGTGCTGGATTTGAGGTCAGAACATCCAAGTTCAAGTCCAAGCTGTGTCACTTACCTTTGGGCAAGTCATTTATCTTCTCTGTACCTCAGTTTTCTCAGATACAAAATGAGGGATTTGGACTTGGATTTGGCTTCTAAGGGTCCTTCTAGCTCTAAATATATGAGCCTATGAATTGGGATGCTCACCTCTGTGTGGGGCATAACACTGCCCACTGTGAATGTCTTCCTTTCTATGCTGTCATCATGGAAGTTCATGAAGGTCACAGGACTGTTCTCTGTAGTCCCATAAGCAACCTACAGAGTTGGAAAATAGAACTGAATTGGGGGAGGGGCATCTTGGGAAGATTAAGGGTGGTGATAGTGGGAGGGGACACATTCCTTTTAAGTTCCTCCTGAGAGGACTAGGGAACTCATAAGAAGCAAGGGATAGAGGGGGCATGGGGAAAAGTGAAGCGGTAATCCAGTCATGGAGACAAAGGGGCTAGATAATTATTAAATCTATCCAGCATGAGTCCCAGACAACCTTAACAGACTCTAGTCTCTTTAATTCAATCCCCTAGTTTCCTTATTTATCTACAGTAGCCATAGTCCCATCAATTCAGGGGCATACCTCTCACCCGCTGTCCCTACCCGCCCCTTGCTGGTTTCCGGCCACAGTGCCTCCCCCTTCACAAACTCCAAAGATGCCAACAAAACCTGATGAGAAAACCAGCCTCGTTTTTGATTGGAGTGTACGTGGGGTGTGTTTGTGTGTGTGAGGCGGGTGATGGTGGGGAACAGGACCTGGGAACTGACCAAGAGACACACCTCTACCCTAGCATTACCCTGGCCAAGGAGCCCTGGGGTGGAGGCCCCCTGCCCTGGACAGCTCCAGGGCCCTGGAAGGTTAGTAGCTTCCTGTGAATTTAGGGTCATAAAAATAAAATAAATATCCAAAACGAGGATATTAAAGGAGCTTAATGCTCCAGCCGTCTTCTGTTCCAGCTCGGGAGGAGCCAGAACAGTGGGGGAAATAGAAAAACCAGAAACCAGACCTGGCACACAAGAAGAAAAGAGGGACAGGGAAAGTTCCGCTATCCCGAGTTGGGGAATTAGAGGGTGGAGGGGAGAAGAGCCTAAGTTGCCAGAAGAGGGAGCAGAGGGTCCAAAAGAGTAGGACTAGGCATCTAGACACAGGATATAGGAATAGGAGACTGGGTTTCCCACATTTCTAGATACCCTCCGCCCTCCCCGCATTGGGCGCCTCCCCAGACGAGTGCTGAGACACCAGGCCCTTTGTTGATGAAGTCTGCCCCGCTCCGCACCCGGCGGCTGGCATGGAGCGGGCACCACCAGGAGCTGGCCAGACCTCCCTGCCCAGGCTCCTTCCTTCCCTACCCCCGCCACGGCTGTGCCCCCCTACCAAACACACACACACACACACACACACACACACACACACACACACACACACACCCCAAGCCTGCAGCCTCTCCCCTGCCCGCAGGAATCCGGACAGAGACTGGCAAAGCACAGGGAGATCTTGGGGGCTGGCAGGGAATTGGGGAGCGTGAGTAGGGGGGGCGCCTTTTACATCCCGAGTGAAACCCAGCATCCCGCTTCCTGACTGTTGTTAACCCTTTCAGGCTCCCCAGGAAACAACCCTGGGGAGAGACCCCCCCCCCCCAACTCTCCACCTCCAGTACTCTTATCAACAGATAGCCTTGTCCTGGTCAGAAACCGGGATCCAGGAGGGTATTGCCTGGAATGAACCCACTCTCGCCCCGTGCTGAGGCTGCGGAGCCACCTCGAGAATGAACCCAATGGAAACTGTGATCCCAGGATTAGGTTTAGGATGTGGTGGGAAAGCGCTTGCTGATTTGAGGGCGAAAAAAGCACCTCAAGACTCCCTTATTTGCAAGCTCTTGTGGGATGGGTCGTGGGTGTGGAAGTCCTTATTTGTGTCTTTCAGCACACGGGTGGTTGTCATTAGCGTTGACCTGCCGTGTGTGTGCCCATCCGCGTATGCAAACAAGTCTTACAGTTTCTTCTTTTCCAAATCCAGCTGTCGGAAAAAGTGGCTATAACCGCAAGCCCCTCCAGGAGTGGAGAGGAGTGGAAGGGGAGGATAGGGAACCGCCTGCAGAGTTTGGCCGCCCTAAGGGTGCGGCAGGCTCTGGGGTGTGTTCCGTCCCAGGCTAGCTGGGGAGCTGGACACTGGAGCTGCTCTCACGTTCCGTCTGGGCGGCACAAGGGCTCTATTAACGCGGTGTGCGCTAGTGGGCAGCTGAGAACCGCTAAGTCCGACTGAAATCCCTGCAGTGTCTTAGGCGCTGGGCAAAGCCCAGGGGACTAGACAGGAGGAGGAGGGAGAAGGATGAGGAGGAGGAGGATCTCAAACTTCAGGAAAAGTCCCAGAAATACATGCCCTTTTACCGCAACCCTTTCTCCAACCCCAGACTCAGAGCCATACATGCGCCCAGAGCACCTTCCCACTATCTACCTCCCTCCAGCGGGTCCTGGCTCAGGATTCACCTGGGGCAGGATCTGAAGAGGAAAGAATCTGGGGTCCGTTAAGAGGTATCTAGGACTCGTCGCGTCCCACTCCCATCCCTTCCAGTAACAGGCATACTGCCAGCTCTGTTGTGGGGTGGGATGGAGAAGAGAAAAGGGAAAGGGGTTCAGGGATGAACTGAAGCACGGCAGTTGGGCAGAGCCCTTGGGGCTCCCCCCATCCTAGGAGGGGACGCATCTCCAGACGCGAGTGGGTTAAGCCTCGACAGCTCCACGTAGGAAGTTGGCTCCTGAAGCAGTCTGCGGTCTGGGATCTTGCATATATAGGGCGGGAACCTCAGCTGATTGCAGGACTCTACTACCGCCAGTTTATCCCTCCTTTACGCACTTCCATGACCATGGCTCCTCCAGCCCATCTGGTCGGTCTCTGCCTGCTGCTGGTCAGCCTCCTGCCTTCCTTGCACTCCTGTCCCCAGAACTGCCACTGCCATGGCGGGGACCTACAACATGTCATCTGCGACAATGTGGGGCTGCGCAAGATCCCCAAAGTGTCTGAGAAGACTCGGTTGCTCAACTTGCAGCGCAACAACTTCCCGGTGCTGGCGGCTAACTCCTTTAAAGCCACCCCAGCCCTGGTCTCCCTGCATCTCCAGCACTGCCAGGTGCGCGAAGTGGCCGCCGGCGCTTTTCGAGGTCTCAAGCAGCTCATCTACCTGTACCTGTCCAACAATGACATTCGAGTGTTGCGCAACGGTGCCTTCGACGACCTCACCGAGCTCACCTACCTCTACCTGGACCATAACAAGGTGAGCGAACTGCCTCGGGGATTACTTTCCCCTCTAGTCAACCTCTTCATCCTTCAACTGAGCAGCAACAAAATTCGAGAGCTGCGTCCAGGAGCCTTCCAAGGAGCCAAGGACCTGCGCTGGCTCTATCTGTCAGACAATGCCCTAAACACCGTGCAGCCTGGAGCCTTGGATGACGTGGAGAACCTTGCCAAATTCCACCTGGATAAAAATCAGTTGTCCACATACCCCACTGCTGCCCTGAGCAAGCTGAGAGTGGTGGAGGAATTGAAATTGTCTCACAACCCACTTAAGGTCATCCCAGACCAAGCCTTCCAGTCTTTTGGACGATACCTGGAGACCCTCATCCTGGACAATATGAACCTGGAGAAGGTGAGCAAGCTCTTTGGCCAATCCTCATTCTCCCCTTGCAGGATGTTTGAACACAAAACATCTTTCCTGGGATACCAAATCAATGGGCAGTGTAATATCTAAGGTTCAGGATCTCTTCTCACCTCTGTACCATAGTTCCACTCTACTGTATGTCCATCTCCCAAGCTGGCATCCAAGTACCTATGGGAAAGGCAACATCCCAGCCTGGGATTTCTTCTTTTCTACACTCCAAGATTCTTGGGCATTTCCATCAAGGGATCCTTGCTCATAAAAAGTTTGGGAGTCAGTCTGAGGCAGTAGCCACAACACCCAAACCCTCTTCCACAACTGACTGCCCTTTCCAGTTGGACCTTGGTGAGAAACCTTCCCTCTCTGGTTTCTCTCCCTCCTCCCTTCTCTAAAACCCCATAAAGGGCGGTTTGTTTATTGATGAGCCCTCCTGCAGAACCTAGACTGAGTCAAGCCCACAAAGAGACCCTGTTCCTTGTGGGCAGGGGAGTGAGTGTGTGTATGTGTGTGTGTGTGTGTGTGTGTGTGTGTGTTGGTGGGGCTGTGGCAAGTGAAGTGGGGAGGGAAGGAAAAGGGCAGGGAGGTTGAGACAAGAGAACAGAAATCCCTGCTTTGCAAAACCAGAGTGGGAGTAGAAATAAGGAGCAAGCATTTTCTTTGCTTCTAAAAAGCCCCTGGTTGCCAGAGAAGCACTTTCACAGCAGATCTCCCTGTGCCCCACAGAATTCAACTGCTCTTTCCATGAGCAGAGACATTTCATTTCCCTCACCTCTAAAAACTTCCTGGACCTCAGAAAAGAACTTTCTTGGCAGATGTCCCTCTGTCCTACAGAATTCAACTCTTTTTCATGGGTCCACTTTGCCACAATTGGAGCTGACAAAGCATGGATTCCCCACTCTGTCCCCCAAAATCTTAAGCACTTTGTTTCCAGTACCCCAAGAAGTCCAAACACCATTATGTACTCCACCCTTGGCATATGGAGTCTGGGAACCTATGATCATCCATCTGTTTGGAGATGGAAGAAACTTTTGAGGTCATCTAGTTCAAATCTCTCATTTCACAGTTAAAGAAAGTAAGGCCCAGGATTTCCACTCAGTTCCCCTAATTTCATTTCCAGCATTCTAGAAATTAACAACAACCACAACAAGAGTTCCATGATTATCTCAGTGGTCCTCACAACAACTCGACTCTGCGGGAATAAACATTATTATGCCCACTTTACAGATGAGAAAACTGAAATTCAGACCCATTTATTGACTTGCCTAACTAGCAGAAATCTAAGAGGGAAGGTTTGAACTGAGATACCTTTTCTGACTCCAGAGCTAATGTTCTTTCCTATAATACCATGTTAATTGTCCCTAATCCTCTGGATTTGCCTCAGTTTCCTTTAGCAGTGACTGTGACCCGTCTTGGAAAACCCCTTTCCTAGAATGAAAACCCTTCTGAACTAGATGGTCCATCCTGCTTTAAGATATCATGTTCCCGTGAGCCTTCTGCCTTTCATCTTCACCCACTTGAGGCCCAGGGTAAAAACTGGGGATTGAAGGAAATGGGACAGTGGTGAAGGCTAAATGCTTGGTTGTCCCAAGCCCTGGGAACCAAGGAAATACCTTCTTGCTTTGGCTAGTATGAATTTGGCCAATGTGAAGTGCTTTGGCCAGACCTCCAAGATCTCCGTAGGCACAGGGGAGGGTTCCCTCCTTGCAAGAGTGGAAAATCAGTCTGGGGCCAGGAGGGCTTGGCAAAGAGGATGGGGGTGGATGCCAGCCCTGCTTGGTGAGAGCATCAGGGTGGAGGAAGCAAAGGCATCAGAATAGATGGGGAAGGTTTTAAACAGGACAGGCCTCAGTGCCAGGAATGTCCTAAACTCCAATGTTAACAATAAATTGGGGGGGGGAGCTGAAAAATATTGTGAGACATATGGTGGAAGAGAGGGGAGTGGGTGTGGATGGGGCTTCTAGCCTTAGAGATAGGGTATCCATTGCAGTTAACTGATCATGCAACTTTTTGGCTAGTGGAAATAGTTAGTGGTCCTCAGAAGCCACCTAATTGCCCCTTGTTTGAATTCCACCACCTCCCTGCAAGCCTAAGCTCTCTCTGCTCCTCCTCAGTGCAAGAGTGGGCAGCTTATCCATAAAGGAGGGCTTTGACATTTCCATTCTGGGGCCTCTGGCCATGTTAGCCTGGGAGTAAGAAACAGCAGCGAGATTAGAGAGGGGTGTCAAGAAGACAACTGGGCCTAGGACATGAGTCCTCAGAACTACACAAAATCTATACCAAGTAATGGAGGAAATCTCAAATGTGTGTGTAGTGATTCCCCTTCCTATCACCACTGAATGGTTCCTAGGTTTTGCATTCAGAAGTGCTGGACATTTGGGCACAAAGTCTGCTTACCTCCTTGCCCTTTCCCCCAACTCCTTGCCCTTACCTCCAGCTCCATGCCCTTTGGCATTAGGCCAGAAAGTAATGGTAAAAAATGATTCTGATCTCAAAGCCAATAAGAGGTGGGAATAAAGAGTGGAAAAGCCACACTCCATAGCTAAGGGCTCTGAAAAAAAAGAAGGTGGAGATCAGGAGACCAGATTGAAATAATGACTGTCTATCTTTCCTTCAGTTCTCTGATGGTGCTTTCTTGGGTGTGACCACCCTAAAACATGTCCACTTGGAGAACAACCGGTTGAGCCAGCTGCCCTCTAATTTTCCTTTTGATGGTTTGGAGACACTGACCCTGACCAACAATCCCTGGAAGTGTACCTGCCAACTCCATGGCCTTCGAAGGTGAAACTTGCCCCTAGATATTAGGGATTAGATGAGACCCTGTCTTCACTTCCTGGCCTGGGGGTAGGCAGGAAGCTCCTGCCCCAGCTTAGGGGAAGGTGGGATAGAAATAAGGGAACCTGACTCCTCTTCCTTGACCCTCAGAAGGAGAAAATTGGATTAGAAGGGAAACTTTGCCTTCAGGAGGACATCTTCCCATTCATCTGCTTTCTTCAGTCCCTAGAGCAGAAAACTGCTCCCCATTCCTACACATACAAGGTTCAAACAGGTGCATCCTAGGACCTTGAAACAATCTTACAGGCCAGCATCCTCTAGTTCCAGCCCCTACCAACTCTCTCTGCCCTGCCAGGTGGTTGGAGGCCAAGGCTTCGCGCCCTGATGCAACATGTGCATCTCCCACTAAGTTCAGAGGTCAGCACATCCGAGAGACGGCAGCCTTCCGAGGCTGCAAATTCCCTACCAAGAGATCTAAGAAAGCCAGTCGCCATTAAGCAGGTAATAATGCATGGGGAGGGAGTGGAGCTGGGCACGGGTTAGTGAGAAAACCCTCTCTCTCATTTACTTCCATCACTGGGAAGCAGGGTCTGAGGGGGTTGGAGGAGTTGGGTCCAGTGGGAGAGGAGAGAATGGGATATGTAACCCAAAACAGCAAAGGGTGACCGACTCATTGGACAAAGGGATATAGCTGAAGGATAGGTAATCATCTATTTTTAGGGGGAAGGGGGATCCATCTTTGGGAGGTTTCTCTGGGGAGGGCTCCACCTCTGACATAGTTCTCTGAGGACTCCCCATTTTTTTGTCTCAGTCCCCTATTCTGGGTTCCTATTTACTTTGATCATAGCTCCTCAACCCTTATCAGGTTCTGATCTGACCAGTCCCAGTGACTGGCCTCTTTGTACTGATTCCTCTCTCTACTCCAGTCAACTCCATCCTTTCTTCCTACCCCCTATACTGATAGAGACCTATCTATCACTGGATACTCAGCGGGGGTGGCCTGCTGGGCCAGAGAGTTCTTCTACAACTGTAATTTCCATTCTCCATTCCAGATAATTCCTGGTAGAGATATAGTCTAAGGTCAGCATGACCAGTATATACATTTATTACCATCCCTCCATTATCACCTGTCCTCTGAAATTAGAAAGCAGAAATCCTTTTTCTTCTCACTCACACTCCACCCAAAGGGTTCATCCTTAATTCTTTACAGCCCTACCATGGAGAAAGAGCCTCTTCCCCTTTGGCCCTGCCCTCGGGAATCTCCAGCAGGATACCTGTGCTTTGATGACCTGACCCTCCCTATGTTATATTTCTCTATCTCCTAGATTTATATAAATATATATGTATAATATTTCTTTATCTCTCACCTGTGTCTGTGACTTTCCCATTCTCTGAGGACAGCAAACTGTATTTTTCCATATGTCTGTTTTCCAGTTCAAGCATTGGATATGAAGACATAGCCCATCTTCCCCTTATCTCCCTGGTTGTTCTATTCCGCCCTCCAGTTACTCCTCTCTGCCTAGCAGGTCTGCCCTCAGCCCTGGTCTAGGCACCTGCTCACTCACCTACAAAATCCATATTGAAGATTCCATAACCCAAGGGATTTCATCCCTGCCTGGAAAAACTCACCGTCAGTTCTGTCACGTTCATCTTCTCATTGACGGCTTTCATGAGCTCTGGGGGGACTGGGGCCCCCGCAATCACACCTGAATCAGAGACAGCAATCACTCTCAACTCAGCCTCTCCTCTTCCCTCCACCCACTCCCCCATCACACCCTACACCTATCATCCATACCATCCTACATACACACATTGGGCTATTACTGAACTGGATCCCACGGAAGGAAGGGACCCAGGACCCTTCCCCACATTTGTGCACCATCCACTTCCCAGGGTTGTGGGAAAAAGGTTCCGGGCAATAGTTGTTTCCCCTACTATCCCTCCCTTCATGACAGCCCACAGGAAAGAAAGATAAGGCTATCCCAACCCCTATACCCTCCAACCCTTGGCCCCCATCCCCAACCTCCTCGAAGAGTTGAAAAATCATAACAGGAAAAATCAGGTTGGTTCAGCATGTCAACAAACATCGTGGGGGTGCCATAGATCATTGTGGCCCTGTATAGAGGGATGACCTTAGAATCAGACCCCTAAGTTGGGATGCCCTGCCCTTCATTTTTCATATCCCTCTCTAGCTCCCTAAAATATACAGAAACCCCAGTGCCAAATCTGTTTAAGAGGGGAAAAGGGTCACTATGCCCGTCTATGGGTGAGGAGAAAGATAAGGTATATTGAATGACCAAGTTTGGACCTCTCTTTAAGTCCCCTTCCACATCAAGCAAGGACCCCTTGGTGAAGAAGAAGGAAATCCCAGGAAGACAGGGCAGGAATTAGCTGGTATAAGGAGCCAGTAAATAGGGCCAGTGAGAAAGGAGACCAGATCTGCTCTAAGGATGGGTCATGGGGTAGGAAATGGAGGGACATGACTTCAGATGCCCACCTCTCCTGGGCGATGGCTTCCAGAGCTCTCTTGCTCTCAAAACTTGGAGATGATAAGATGAGAGTGATACCATATAGCATGGACACCATTGTGCCCCCCACAGAGCCCAGGCAATGATAGAGGGGGCTAGGAAGGACCAACCGGTTCTCCTGGAGTCCCAGATAAACCGAAGAGTGAGGTTAGGTCCCAGGGCTAAACACCTAGAAACCTCTCCCTTTTGTTAGAAGCTGGAATTCATGACATTGCTTAGTTACATCCTAGAGTCATAGACATAAAAGCTAAAAGAGATCATAAAGGTAATCTACTCCAACCCAGATGAAGAAATTGAGATTCAGGTAGATTAGGGGATTTGGGCATTAGCAATAGCATTGTGATCTGAACCCAGGACCACTGACTCCAAAGCCAATATTCTTTGTAACTTGCCCCACAGACCTCCTCACTTTTCCTCCTCCTAATCAGCCCAAATACTGCTTAGGATCCCCAACTCCCAAAGACTAAAAACCTCCCTCATCTCTTCTCCATTCCCCTCTCCTTCCCACTTTTTACCTTGTTCTGAAGATTCAGTCGATCCCCTATCAAGTTGGCATTGTTAACAATGTTGTAGTGAGAAAGTGTGGCTCCCTTAGGGCTACCCGTTGTTCCCTGACAACACAAAGGTCTTGTCAGCCTGGATATCCCAGAGATAAGGAAGGAGTTTTCCAGAATATCACTCCTATGCCATGCACAGGGCTTCCCCTGAGGGCAATAGAGTGGAGGTACATTTCACAGAAAAAGCAGTATCATGTACATTCTTTCAGGGGACGGGGGGCGGGGGGGATGGATCCCAGGAAAGTGGTCCAAAGCAAAGACCATATGCCTAGGGCTGAGAGGCACTGGGCTTGAAGTCCCCAACCCTTTATCCTACCGAGGTAAACTGGATGTTGATGGGGTCATGGCAAGACAATGATCTCTGGATGTCCTTGAGCTGGGCTAGCTGGGCAGCTTTCCCAGCCTGTAGTACATCATTCATGTGTAGAGTTCCAGGTAATTTGGAGTCCAGGTTGATGACTGTGGTCAGGTCTGGAAGCCTGAGCCAGGGGAAGGTAAGGGAGGAGCAGTGATATTCTGGTGAGCCCGGGAGAGGGTGGGACCACAGAGGAATCACCAGCCCCATTCCTTGTTGGAGGGTGAATCTTGGTGGGATGAAAGGCTCAGTAGGAATGGAGTTGACTTGTCTTGGAGTTTGGGATCATGGTATTAGGGAACAACAAGCCTCCCATCTTCTCCCACCCATCCTTTCCCTCTTCCATACTACACCTACTTCTTGCTCCTTAATGCCCCTGGACTGCATGTCTCCAGCTCTGGGCAGACTTCCTTCAGAATATTATAATAATTCTGCGTCTTGAACTTGGTGGGGAAGACAAGGGCTTTGCAGCCCACCTGAGGAGGTAAAACCCCATATCCACATCATGCTGAGTCCCTGGGAAACCCTAGGTTTGGTGCCAGGGTTACCCGGAGGTAGAGGGCATCCTTGAAAAGTACCCTGTAGATATCACTTACTCATCAACCTTTCCCCTATACTATAAGCAACCTCCCCAACCTCCGTGTCCCTAACTAGCTGCCACCAAATTAAATCTTACTCCTATCCCACAAGGCTACCCAAGTTGCTAAGCTTTATTTCTCATCTCCCAACCCTTCAGGAGAGGCTCACAGAATGTAGAGCAAGAATTCATTTTAATGATCATTTAGTCCAATCCCTTCATTTTACATAAGTAACTGAGACCCATGGGGGCAAGTAACTTGCCTAAGGTCTCCCCGGGAGTAAGCAACAAAGATTCAAACTCAGGTCTTTTGACTTCCAGTCCTTTTCACTCCAAACTGTGGCTGCTTCCTTGAGACTGGATTCCCCACTCTCACCTTCTACTCACCCGACTAAAGAGAGGGTTCCAGCTACTCCTTCCAAATTACTCCATGAAGTCCATAGGCAGCAATGGACTTAGGACACAGCCTTTTTCCATAAGACACTGGTTCCAGCTGAGATATGTAGCCCTCTGCTTCAGGGGCAGGGATCATAGCCAGACAGACTTCTTCTGCACCTATCCTTGCCCCCTCCTCACTCCCAGGGAGCTCCCCACCCCATCATCCCCAAGGGGCTTGTACCTTTTTGAGAACAAACTTTAGCTCTTGGGACTGGTAGGCAGGGTTCACAGAAATCTGGTGAGAGGACAATCAGAAATGTTACTCGTGGTACCAGGTATAAAGGCTGTCTGTTCCCAGCCTTCCCTAAGCAAAGACCCAGATTGCTCCCTCGTTGTGGTGCTCAGGAAGGGAATTTCATCCTTCCCTTCACCTCCTGTGCCCCTAGAGAGAGCACCTGGGTTTCCAAAATATAAATCCTTTTGTGCCAAAGTGGCCAGGCCCAGAACAAAGTCTGAGACCTATAGTCACTGGTGGAGTCCCATACCCAACAACATAATCATATAATCACATAATGAGCTCGAAGGAACCTGAGAGAGCATCTAGTCCAACTGAAACACTTTAGAGAAGAGGAGGCTAAAGCCCATAGAGGAAAAGGGACTTGCCCAAGGTCATACAGCAAATCCAATTCAGATCTTGGATTTAAATCCAGGTCTCCCAGTTGAGCACTCTCCAGGCTGCACCAAACATTGCTTTTGTTGGGGCTCTCCCAACCTTGGGGACTCTCCATTACATCCTCAGGCCTCCTCCTCCCCTCCAGGACACTCACCCTGGCTGTGCCCCTTCCTCACCAGGATAATGCCAGCCTGTGCAGTGGCTAGTTGCATCAATACCCATTCATAGGAGTTAGGGCCCCACATGCCGAGCCGGTCCCCCTTGCTGAGGCCAATGCTCAGAAGCCCTAAGGCAGCCACGTCCACCTGAAACATAGAAGGTACCAGTTGATTTAAGGGAAAAGGCCCAGACCTCCTCCCTCCACTCAAACCAACTGCTCCCCATTGCACTTCATCTTTGATGCTTATATCTACTCTCAGAAACCTTCTGATAAATGTTTAATAACTGAATCTCCAGGAAAAACAATGTACCTGTGACACACTTTAGCTTCAATGTTCATTGCTAACATTTTCTCTATAGCTTTCTTAAGTTTAAACAGTCAACAAAATAATAAATCAAGCCCTGATTTATGGCATTCACCAAATTCTGAGGTGTAAATGCTCACGCTGAAAAATCTAATCAAATTTGAGCTGACTCCAGCACACCCCCGCCTCCCCATACCCACTTCACTACAACCTGGGATGGAAAAAGGGCAAGCAGTAGAAGAACTTGGGCTTCACAAAAAGTTCCTGGAGCATGGTACCCATTCCAATCCCCTCCCCTCACTATTAAATCCCTAGCCTTGACCACGTCAACCACAGCCCTGGGCTGAGGTTCAAGAGCCTACCTCCTGCTTAAACTGAGCAAATGTCTTCCGGATGTTCTGATGTAAGACAACTACAGCTTCTCGGTCTGGAAACCTCTCGGATATGTCATATAAGCACTGCCCCACGGTCTTAGAGAGGAGCTTAATGTTCGTAGGCCCCTTAACATAGCTGAGGCTGCCAGTGGGTGGTGAGATACAGCTCCTAATGTCTGTAGAACTTCAAAAAGAAAGTTAGTTTATTGGGACCAAGATCACCTGGCCTGGCTCCCTTACTCAATGGCCTCACCCAGCTTCTTTGGCCACTTTTCCTACTCCAAGACAGCCAAAGTGGATTTAGTACTACACAGACCTGTAGGGTAAGCCACCCTTTCCCCCACATTCCCCTGATATTCACCCATACATGCACATACACACACAACTCCTGTATAGTAGGATGGGAGGATTCTTGTGATATTATACCTAGAACAGAATGGGATGAAGATGGAGAAAGAGGCTAGATTATATCTTAAGATACTTTCCCTTTCCTGACTCTTGGGGAAAAGAAAAGTGAGAATGTCAAACTGGGAAGGAGTAGTGTCCTAGACACAAAACAGGAAATGTAAACACAAAAGACAATAACATATAAAGGGCAGACATATTTATCAAAGCAAGAAGCACTGCAGTAATTGAGGAAGTTATATAGATTTAGTTTAGGTGACAGAATTCAACAGCAACAAAGGGGCCCTAATTCTTGAGTGAAAAAAATTTCAGCTTTCCCAAGGAGAGGATGATCTTACTCTAGAAGGTCACTTTTAGTAATTTCTGTAGGTACAGGTACTGGGAATCAAAGGACTTGTTAAGGTGCCAGATTTCCTTCTATGCCTGTAGTTCTTGGGTCTTCTGTTAGCCATTCAAGTCTGTGCTTTCCCTTTCCTTGCCCCTGTCTCTGCACTCTCTCTATTTCTCTCCAAACTTTCAGCTTTCTCTCCCAAGAGTTTCTCCAAGAATCAGCAATATATCTTCCTCATTATACACAGTATGATGTCTCACAGAGCTGTCCTTTAGGGGACTGCCCAATTCCCTTGGGTACTGTATTCACTGTCTGATGTCCTATTAAAATATCCCCTATCATGCCTATCAATTGGGGAATGACTGAACAAGTTGTAGTATAAGATTGTGGTGGAAGACTATTGTGCTATAAGAAATGACAAACCAGGTTGGCTTCAGAAAAACCTAGGCAGTCTATGTGAGCTGAAGAAAAGTGAAGTGAGCAGAACCAGGAAAACATGGTAATATTGCAGTGATGATCCACTGTGAAAGACTTAGTTACTCTGATCAAGACAATGATCCAAGACAATTCCAAAGGACTCATGATAAAAATGCTATCCACCTCCAGATAGAGACCAGTGAACTCTGAGTGCAGATTGAATCATACTTTATCACTTTATTTTTTCTTGTGTGTGTGTGTGTATTTTCTATTACAACATAGCTAATATGAAAATATGTTTTGCATGATTTTACATGTATAACTGATAGCATATTGTTTGCTTTCTCAAGGAATGGGAAGGAGGGACAGAATTTGAAACTCAAAATTTAAAAAAAAAAAAAGAATGTTGATTTTTAAAAATGTAATAGGTGGGGCAGAGCCAAGATGGTAGAATAGAGGTAGTCACCCAGAAGAACTCTCCCAACATTTCCCTCAAACAGCTTCAAAATAATGCCTCAAATCAAATTTTGGAGAGTAAACAAAAGGTAGTGAGACATTTTTCAAGCCTCAGACACCTTAGGAGATCAGCAGAAGAGATCTGTAACACTGGGATGGGGCTGCCCAGAGTGTAAGCAGCAGCAGCACCACCGGTGGTGGGTCTTGGAGCTTGTCTATCAACTGTAGTAGCAGCTTCAGGAGCTTTCAGCCCAGAAATGGTAAGGGCACAACAAATAGTAAGGACAACTTGTCTGAAGGAGATTACAGGAGACACTTTGCTGGCACTGGGTGCAGCTGGAGCTGATTGGCACCTCTCTTGTCCATGTGCAATTCTGGGTTGTGGATGGAGAGGAGTGCTCAGTCACAAGGGAGCAAGGGCATTGGTCACAGTTCCAAAGGAAAAAGGAGCACTCGAACTTATAGCTGCAGGGGACCAGGGGCCCCTCCTGAAGTTTGGCACAATGCCTCCCCAATCCAAGGTGGGCAGAATCCAACTTTAACATAAGTTTCAAACTTAAGAAAGAGGCTGGTGAATGAATAAACAACAAAAAAGAGAATTTGAACAGAAAAAGCAACTACAGTGGCAGGGAAGAACAAGACACAATCTCAGAAGAAAACAACAAGAAGATAACAGCTACAAACAAAGCCTCAAAGAAAAAAATGCAAATTGGATATGAGTCCAACAAAAATTCTTAGAAGAGTTAAAAAAAAAGAGATGAGTGGTACAGGAAAAACTGAGAAAAGAAATGAGAGTGATGCAAGAAAATTATGAAAAGAGAATTAACAGCTTGGTAAAAGAGATACAAAAAGTACTGAAGAAAATGATACTTTATAAAATATGAAAAAAAGAGGTACAAAAGGTCACTGAAAAAATAATTCCTTAAGGTAGAATTGGGCAAGTAGAAGCTAATGACGTCCATGAGACATCAAGAAACAATAAAACAAAGTCAAAAGAATGAAAAAATAGAAGAAAATGTGAAATATCTCATCAGAAAAACAAATGACCTGGAAAATATATCAAGGAAAGGTAATTTAAGAATTACTTGACATCATATTTCAAGAAATTATAAAGAAAAACTACCCTGATGTCCTAGAACTAGAGGGTAAAATAGAAATGGAAAGAACTCATTAATCCTGAAAGAGATCCCCAAATAAAAAAAATCAAATTCCAGAGCCCATAGGTCAAGGAGAAAATATTGCAAACAGACAGAAAGAAACAATTCAAATATCATGGAGCCACAGTAAGCAATACACAAAATTAAGCAGCTTTCACATTAAAGGAGTAGAGGGCTTGGAATATGATATTCTAGAAGGCAAAGGAACTAGGATTACAAAAAAAAGAATAAGCTATTCAGCAAAACTAAGTATAATCCTTCAGGGATAAAATGGATATTTAATGAAATAGAGCACTTTCAATCATTCCTGATGAAAAGACTAGAGCTAAAGAGATATTTGACATTCAAACACAAGACTAAAGAGATAAATAAAAAGGTAAACAGGAAAGAAAAATCATAAAGAATAAAGTTAAACTGTTTACATTCCAAATGGGAAGATGGTATATGTAGGATGGTACATGTAGTTACATGTAACTCTTAGGAATTAAGATCTTCATCCTTATTAGGAGTCTACCTAGAAAGAGGGCATGGTTGTAAGTTAGGAAGAGCTTTTAAAATAGAGGTGAAAATGGGGGAGGAAGGCAATGCTTAAACTTCACTTTGATCAGAATTGGGTCAAAGAGAAAAAAATACATATACACACACAGCTGGGTATAAAAATCTATCTTATCCAACAGGGAAATAGGAGGGGAAGGGGAAAATAGAATGAGGTGATGGTTATAAAAGAGAGGGCAGATTAAGGGAGCTAGGGACAAAAGGCTTTTGAGGAAAGACAAGATCAAAGAGAGAAAAGGATAATCAAGAAAAAATAGGAGAGAGGGAAATCCACAGTTAGGAATCATAATTGTGAATGTGAATGAGATGAGCTCACCCATAAAATGGAAGCAGTTAAACTGATTGGATTAGAAACTGGAATTTAGCAATAAGTTGTTTGCAGGAAAAACACTTGAAACAGAAAGATACACATAGTTAAAATAGGGGACTGTAGCAGAAACTACTATGCATCATCTGAAGTGAAAAAGGCAGGAGTAGCAATAGTGACCAGACAAAGCAAAAGGAAAAACAGACCCAAAAAGAGATCATCAGGGAAACTATATTTTGCATGAGTTCAGGGCTCATCTGTGTTTACATTCTTTTGAACTAAGTCTGGTTATCTATCAAAGGGTGATTAACCACTAAACCAGGAGGAGGTCTCACTCAGTAAATCTTAAACAAAACAACCAGGGCAACTTAGCACCTATTTTATAGGATGGCCTCTATAGACTGATCCTTATTTGTGCTTCATGGGGTTCTAAACCCTGTTATACACATATCTTATAAATATGACCTCCTACCTCAGAGCCTTTGCACAGCCTGACTGTCCTCATACATGGAAAATGCCATGATATCCTTCTTTACCTTTGCCTTTGGAATTCTTAGCTCCGTTCAAAACTTATCTCATGTAAGTTTTAGTACCTTGTTTGTTCAGTCATGTCTGACTCTTCGTGACCCCATTTGAAGTTTTCTTGGCAAAGATGCTGGAGAAGTTTGTCATTTCCTCTTCCAGCTAATTTTATAGATTTAATCTACTTACATTACCTCCAGCACTGTGATAGAGACAAACCCTTGGTCCCATTTTGTTTGTTTTCATTTTTTTTTTTCATTTCCGGCTCACTTTACCTGTATCTGCTCAGGTTCTAGCATGAAGGTACCTTTGTGCCAGGACTTATTAATGCAGGTGCAGCTAAGCAAAAAGAGTATATAGCTAGCATACTAAAAGCATATAATCATTGGCCCACACATTCAGAGTTTGAAGAGATTTTTAAACCCAGGGAGGGGTTTGTTGACAAATGTTTAGCAACCAACTCTTTGGGTGGTGGGGGGAATATAAAAGACACATTTTTAAGTTTGATTTGAATTGTTGACATTTTCTCCATCACTTTTTTAAGTTTAGGCAATCAACAAAATAATAGATCAAACCCTAATTTTCATGTTTGCCAGTTTTCAAGTTATAAACGTTCATCCTGAAAAATTTTAACTGGTTCCAGGATACCTCTGTCTTTTTTTTCAAATTTATTTGTTTTCAATTTTCAACAATCACTTCCATAAGCTTTAAATTTTCTCCCTTTCCCTTCCCCCTTCCTCCTCAAGATGGCATGCAATCCCATATGGGCTCTACACATACATTTTTTTTTAAATTAACTTATTTGTTTTCAGTTTTCAACAATCACTTCCATAAGTCTTAAATTTTCTCCCCCTCCCTCTTCCTTCCCTTCCTCTCCCTTCCCTCCCTGAGAGAATATGCAATCTTATATGGGTTCTATACATACATTCTTATTAAACACATTTTCACACTAGTAATGTTGCATAGAAGATTTAAAATGAATGGGAGAAACCACGAGAAAAAAACAAAACTAAACAAAACATAACACAAGAGAAAAGAGTGTTTCATTCTGAGTTCTGATTCCATAGTTCTTTCTCTGGATGTGGATACATTTTACCTCAAGAGTTCTTTGGGGAAGTTTTGTCTTTGCATTGCTGTGAAGGGCTTAGTTTATCAGGAACAATCCTCCCACACTGTGATTGTTACTATGTATAATATTCTCCTGGTTCTGCTCATTTCACTCAGCATCAGTTCATATGAGTCCAGGTTTTTCTGAGGTCTGGTTGCTCATCATTTCTTATAGCGCAATCGTATTCCCTTGATTTGCAGTTCTTAGCCACCACAAAAAGAGCTGTTATAATATTTTTGTACATGTAGGACCTTTACCCATTTTTACGAACTCTTTCGGATACAGCCCTAGAAACGATATTGCTGGGTCAAAGTGTAGGCACATTTTTGTAGCCCTTTGGGCATAATTCCAAACTGCTCTCCAGAATGGTTGGATCAGCTCACAGCTCCACCAGCAGTGAATGAATGCTCCAATTCTCCCCATCTTCCTGTTTTTCCATGTTAGCCAATCTGACAGCTGTGATGAGGTACCTCAGACATACATTCTTATTAAACACATTTTCACATTAATCATGATGCACAGAAGAACTAAAGTGACTAAGAGAAGCATGAATAAAACTAAACAAAACCAAACATAAAAGAGAAAATAGTCTGCTTCATTCTGCATTGTGACTCCATAGTTCAGACTCCATTCTGACCCTGGATGTGGATGATATTTTGCGTCATGAGTCCTTTGGAAACGTTTTACAGCCTTGCCTTGCTGTAGAGAACTAAGTCTATCAAAAACAGTCCTTGCCTAATGTGGCTGTTACTGTGTACAATGTTCTCCAGTTCTGCTCACTTCACTCAGCATCAGTTCATATAAGTCTATCCATACACCCCTCTCTTTAACTCATCCAAATACCCTCATATTACAGCTAAGCAAACTCAGGCACCAGAAGCAGGATCTGAACCCAGTTCCTTGATTCCAAAGTGAGTTTTCTTTGCACAGTGCTATATATTTCTTTTAGCTGATTCCTTGGGATCATTCGTCAGTCAGCTGCCAATCCTCTGTGCCATCTTGACTGTGTTCCATGCAGAGCTCCTCATGGTTTCTGGATTTCTGGACTCATAGTCCAACTTCCCCTTTAAGATCATTGCCCTTGAGAATATCTGGTTTCAACCTCAACTTAATTTAGTTTTGGATTTTTTTATTCTCCAATTTTGTTCATGATTTTCCATCTTGCTCTCTGGGATGGTTGTTTCTGTAAAATTCTTGTTTGGACCTTGGCTGGTTTTCTCCTCCTACTTGATCCTAGTTTTGATCATACTCTGATTTTGTCCTTCCTTCCTTTACCCCCTCACCTTAAGTGTTCTCTCTTACCAGGTCAGTTAATTGCTAATCTCTGTCAATGTCTGATCATTGTTAATCTGAAGGCCACCTTCACTTCACTCTTCCCTGCCTGACTTTCTGGTTACTTTTCCACCTTCTGACTTAGACAAGAGGGGATCCCCTTCCTGTTGTTCAGGGAATCCAGTTGAGAGGTTCCCAAGATGCAGACCCAGAGGGACCTGCAAGAATTAGAGTAGGCTACAGAAAAACTAGCTACACTCATTGGAACTTTGAGAAACCTTACAGAAAGTACACAAAGGGCTCCAAAATCAGGTTGAATCAGGGGCCCTGCCCACCAACTGCACAGCAAATCCCCTAGAGCTATTTACTTATCCAATAGAATATGCAGGGGGGAGGAGATGGAGAGAGATGAAGAAAAAGAATAAGAGGAGGAGGAGGAGGAAGATGAGGAGGAGGCAGTGGCATTTATATAACACTTTGAGGTTTACAAAGAAAATGTTTTACATATATATTATTTTATTGCCTATGTATTATGAGGATTTTATTTTTCTCTCTTCTTGTTCAATTGTTGTTGTTGTGTTCATCCTTCACTGCCGAAGAAGACCATGCCATCAGAGAAATGATGGCATGACTTGCACTTGGCTTTGTTTTGAGTGAGAGAGGGCTGTGCAGGTCACCAGCCTCACTTCTCCTCCAGAGCCATTTGAATCCAGTGACCAGATATTCCTCAGGATGACTGCAGATGACCCAGGATGCACTGGGAGACCTAGGGCCCTTTAGGCCAAGTTCTGTGCAGGTACTCACTTAGGGTGAGGTAAAGCCCATTCGGTGAATAGGCCTCTTTAAGAAGTAGCCAGGGCATGGCCCCTTTAACGAGACAAAGAAAAGAAAGACATCAGGCTGGGAAGGAAACAGCAACAGTTACTATGGATAATCACTCTGAAGCCAGGAAGGTCCAGAAGAGTCCTTAGGCAGGGGCAGGAGCCCCATGATGTCTGAACTTCATAGTGTTCAATATGAGAGGGGGCAATAGGAGGGAGAGATAAAATAGATATTTAAAAAAAAGCAATAGCTCAGTGAGGAAGGTGATGCAAGTATTAGTATGCCCATTTTACAGATGACGGAAGTAAGTCTTACAGAAGCTCTTTAAAAAGAAAATCATGGGTTTTTTAACTGGAAGGAGCCTCTTGTCTAACCCCCTCTTTTTATAGATAAGGAAAATAAGGCCCAGGGGGGTTAAATGACTGGTCCAAAGTCACTCAAAGTCTTCACAGCTGATACATGTCACAGCTATAACTCATCCATGTCTCCTGACTATAGTGCCAAATGTTCTTTTCACTCCATTCTCTTGCTTTATCAGTTAGTCCCCAAGAGAGTCCTTTCTACCCTTGAAATGTTCAGCCTTTTGGGAAATGTCATCTGACAGATCACTCCCTTCATCTTTTATTGGAAAGGGAAGTGAATTTATAATCAAGTCCTGAGTTTAAATTTCAGTTTGCCTGTATACTATGTGACTTTGAGCAATTTACTTAATAAACTTTCTTTGCCTCAGTAGGCTCATCTATAAAATGAGGAGCAAGATTTGATGATCTCCAGGGTCCTATCCAGGCCTACCTCCTATGAATCTATGACTCTTTATTAATGGAGAATACTTTTCTATCCCCATTCATTGAATAGTGTAGAAGCTCCCCTGGGGACTAGGGATCTGTGAAATTTTTATATTTGAATATAATTGGGTTTTGGGGGTTTTTTTTTGGTAATTCTATGTATTTTATTTAATGCATTTAAAAATATCATTCTGAGAAGAGCAGGCTTCACCAAACTGCCATGGCATAAAAACTGCCGTAGCATAAAAAAAGAACCAGCTAGAGGTTCAAGAACCTTAATTCAACCTACTTGAAATTGCCACTCACCAGATTTATCAAATGAAGCAGAGGCAAAACAAAACAAAACACTGGTGGAATATGCTAGGTCCATCAGGACCTTAAGTCAATGTTTGACTTAGAATTCAGGTGTCCTGGATAAACACTTCCAGGATGGTTGGTTTGGCCTATCTGCAATGGGTTAATGGGCAAGTTGGTCAGCAGCCTATCCACATTCAACTGGCAATATTTTCACAGAGTTTTACATGCTCAGTCACACCTGAAGGCACTACAGTTACTCCAACCCATTCCCCTGCCTTCCTGTCAGTAACACAGGGTAGTCCATGCAAGTTCAAGCCTACCCATGCAATCAGGAAGAGAGGTAATTGTAAATTAGTCTAGCTGGCTCTTAGGGTGAAGGCTGGTAGGTTGGTTGTTGTCCTTCATTCTCAAAGAGGATGTCCTTCATTCTCAAAGAGGATCAAAAGGACATCAAAATGATGAATTTAAGTTTCAGTGTGTCTGACTGTGGCTCATAAGACCAGTACGAGCTTGGAATGCTGTACCACAGGTTGGGCACAGATAGTCCTTATGAACATTTGGGGTGGTTACTCCAAATTTGCACATCCTACATTTACTTTGTGCTGTCTCAGTTCTGCTTTGCTCGTAGAGCACAGCACCATTTCTGATGTGGTCACACCATGCGGAGTGATCCTGTGCCAGAGTCTCCCATGACAACAATCACATCCAAAGTTAAGGGTGAAGGAAGTATAGATGGAAACCACTTCCCACCAGTCTTTATATCCACAAAATCCTATAGCCTCTTTGGCAATTCACCCGTTCCTGAGCCTTGAGATCATTTCCCAACTATTGAGTATGATGAGATCCAGTTTTTCTAGATTCTGGGACCAGTTTGGGGGGCTTGCTGAGCAAAAGTCAGTGTTCTTGGAACCTAGTGTTCCTCCTGTTTTAGTTAAGAAATAAACAGCTGACTCATTATATCTAGACCAGGGATCTAGCTAAGTCCATACATTCACCATCATTTCCCCTAGAGGTTTTTGGGAGTTCCTTGTTCACATAATCTGTAAATTATCTACTAAATCCTCCAAGTGATTTTATTTGTGGATGTCATGGTAATTAGAGACTCAGCACATTATAGACCCTACAAAACAAGACCTGTGGTATCTCAAAGGAGTTTGGCCTAATTATCCATATAGAAAAAGACTAAATAGATGAAAAATGCCTATTGTCCAGATTATGATATATAGTTTGATGGACAGCCTTCAAAGCTGTGTTGCTGGGACTTATATCTTGGACAGATACTGTTGATAGACAATGAACTGGGACCAGGAAAGAACAAGAAAAGCAAAGGGGCCTAGATTGCCTTTGGGAAACTGCGTGATGCTTTTAATAATCCAAAGCTTTCCCCTGAAACAAAGGCCCATGATTTTAATATCAGTGTTCTTTCATGAGATGCCATAGAGTTGTAAGTCATGTAATGCCAAAATCTCTGAAGAATTAAGGTTTGGGTGACCCAAACAGTAATAGAAAGGTGCATAGTGGTGTATAAGGGGCAAGGCTGAGAAAGGCATTTGTCAGGACACTCCAAGAAAAGTCAGAAGACAATACTCTGGTTGGAGCAACAGCAGGAGACAAAACCAGCGCAGTACTTTACCTACTTCAAGGGAGCCAATTCCCTCTGATTCAGTATTGTTGAAAGAGAAGGAGACAGAGACAGGGCAACGACAGTACCTTCACTAGAAAGTGGAGGTAGAAATCAGAGATTGCAATGGAGGTAGAGGCTAGTTCCAGTCATCCCATCCAGAACTGTAGTGACAGTGCTATCCAGACTACACAGGAGACATAACCAAACATGACCTGACTATCCCATCCAAGATTTGAAAGGGGGCAGAGCCTAGCACAGGCACAAAGTCCTAATTCAGAAACTAGAATTGATAGTGGAGTAAACAGTAGCTCTAAATACAATCAAGAGACAACATGGGTTGAGAGACCCAAGATATAAACCAAGGAGAAAAGGCAAACCCTGCAATAACTATGAACACCCTCAAAGAAAAGACTGGCTTGACCACAAGAGTGAATAGAAGAAATAAAGTGAGAGATAAAAAATGAAATTAGAGTTCTTGAGGGAAAAAAATAGGAGAATAATAGTTTATTCAACATTATGAATATGGAAAATTTTACCTTGGCAGTGGATATAATAATAAAATATAATGCAACAATCTTAACTCAACTATTACATGAGATACTAAAAATCTGTAAAGTATCTACTATTAAAAAAAAAACCCAACCTAGAAAACTAGTTTGAGAAGAGATAATTTAAGAGTCACCAGGAACTTTCCCATTCCACCACAAAATGCAGAACCAAACAAAAACAACACCACATTTCAAGAAATCATAAAATAAAATAGCCTCAATCTATTAGAATCCAGGGGCAAAGTAAAACTACAGAAAAAATACTTCAGTTACCTCCTGAAAGAAACTCTAAAATTGAAAACATTTAGGAATATCATAGCCAAAATCCAGAGCTTACAAGGCAAAGAAAAAATGCTGCAAAAAAAAAAAAGTCCAAAAGAGTTCAAGGACCAAGGGATCATAGTCAGAATCAAACTAGACTATATAATCTTGGATTTTTCTGGAATTGTTGTCAAAAACAAAAGATAAAGGCTTACAAAAAAGAATAATTTGCCTGCAAAACTGAATCTGATCCTATAGGATAAAAATGAACTTTTAGTACAAAAGAGCTGGAAGGGGGAAAAAATACACTAGAGAAAAAAGGAGGAAAAAGGGGCAGAAACTTACTCTCATAATGGAGAGGAAATACGCTAATGTGTAAGAGACTGTGGAGAGTGGACATCTCATGAACTTCAATCTTAAGTGAACCTCGCAAAAGGGAGCTAACATACACACAGCAAAACTGTCATTGAGGATCTCACGGTGTCCTTTTCACATATAGACAAATCTAACCAAATAAAAGAAAGAAGTTAAGTACCTAAAGGTATTCACAGAAAACTAAGACAACAGTTCTCTGGCAATTACTGAATGGAAATAGAAATGCTTATTTCTCATCTGTGTGTGAAACCTTTACAAAAAACTGAGTATATGTTAGAGCATAAAAACCTCATAAACAAATAAAGAAAAGCAGAAATTTTTAAGCACCTTCTTTACTGACAACAAGAAAATAAAATGATAACCAATAAGGGCATTTGAAGAAAGGATTCAAACTTAAAAGGAGATTAAATAATATTATCCTACAAATGTGTGGGTCAAACATCAAATTATAAAAACAATAGATAATTTCATTTTAAAAAATAAAACAATGAGACAATATACCAAAACTTTTGGATTGCAGTCTAAGCAGTACTTGAGGGAATTTTTATATTTCTTAACACTTTCATCAACAAGAGAAAAAGAGTGAGACAGAGACAGTGAGACCATTGAGATTCAGTGAAAACAGATCAAGGAATTGCACGTACAACAAACCAACAAATCTAGTAAAACAAGAGATAAAAAACCCTAGATAAATTTTAAAAATTTGATTCAGAAAAATCAAAGAGATAACATTGAAAGAAAAGGCAAATGAATTAATAAAATGAGGCCACTTTTTTGAGGAAAAATAAATAAAATAGATAAAGCTTTAGCTAATTGGATTTTTTAGAAGTTGAGAGGAAACTAAATTACCATGCTTAAGAATAAAAAGGACAATTCGCAACAAATGAATCATAAAGGAAATTATTAGAAATAATTTTGCCCAATTATAGGTCAGAACAAATGATAGCTGAAATAGAGGAACACTTATGAAAACATAAGGCCAGAGGATCATAAAACACCCAGATAAACAGAATAAGAAATAAAGAAATTGAATAATCAAATTACAGGGGAAAAATACCCTGAGGACCAGATGAACTTATTAGTGAATTCTGTTAAACATTTGAGGAATAATTAAATTACTATATAATTCATTTGTGGAAAAATAAAGAAAATGACCCTATCAAACTCCTTCTATGAGACAAATATAGAGAAAAATAAAGTAGAGAAAGAAAAGTTTAGATAAATATCTCTAAACTAAGAAGAAACAAGTCAGAAATGGACAACAGATAGAGAAAATTATAAATATTTCTAATGAATACAGGTGCAAAAATACTGAATTAAAATATTGGGAAAAAAGCCGCCACAACATGTTAAAGGAGTATACAGTATGATAAGATAAGACTTTATATAAGGATGATGCATGACTGGTCCAATATTAGGAAAACTATCAACATAAAAAAACTCTATTTTTTAAAAAAATCAAAATCACATGGCTGTAACAATAGACATAGAAAAAGAATAAGACAACAGGACACACATTTACTTAAAAAAAAACCAAAAAAGCAAAGAAGTAAATAGAGCTTTTCTTGATATGGTAAGAAATATCTATTTAAAATCAAGAGCTAGCATTCTCTATAATCGAGAAATGCTAGAGGTCTTTCCAGTAAGATCAGGAGCAATGCAAAGATGCCCACTGTCAACTCTATTATTTGATATGAAGTGTAATTCTAGAAGGGCTAGCCATAGCCATAAGACTAGAGAAAGTTTCAAGAATCCTAATTCTTGAGGGCAGGAACTATTTTATTTTTGTCTTTGTATCTCTGGTACCTGGAACATAATAGGTACATAATAAATGCTTAACAACTGATTAATATGCAGAAACTCCCAAATCTGCATATCCAGTTCTGATTTCTCTCCTGAACTCCAGTCACACATTAACCACCTGCATCTCCCACTGGCACCTTACATATCCCAAATGTAATTTATCAGCTTCCCCCTAAAACCTCCCCTTTCTCCTTCCCTATTTATTTCAGAAACACTACTATCCTCCTGTCCAGATTCAGAATTATCCTTCACTCTTCCACTGTGGCCCATATTTAATTGCTTGTCAAGCCTTATTGATTCTACCTCTATAAAGTTTCTCACAATCTTCCCCTTCTCTCCACTTACATATCTTTTCTCCTAGTTCCTTAATACCTCTTGACTGGATTATCATAATATTTCCAAGCTATTCTCCCTGTTTCTAACCTCTTTACTTTTTACTTTATCCATACTCTAGAGTTGTCAAAAATAATTTTCTTGATGCACAAGTCTGACCATCTTCTGTTCAAAAAACCTTCAAAAGTTGCTTAATGAATTTAAGATAAAAAAAAACAAACATACAAACAACAAGATCTTAACAAAGCATTTTTCTAGCAAAGGGCAACACAGAGACACAGAACAAGAAGTTTTCAGACACTGAGGAAGGGTGTCTAGTCAACAATATCCCATAGAGAATTCCAGAACAGAGAGGGGCAAAGAAAAGAGGCCCAGTCTTGTGTAGGGGCAGGAATATATGCCAACTCGCAGCTCACAGATCCAGAGTTGACTGAGGAGGGACCCAGTGTCCAAGGGTGACATTTGAGGATGAGAAGGGATTGCAGGCTGCCCATGGGTTTCTAAAATGGGCCCCCTTGGTGAGGGTGCCAGAACAGTGGGCGGGGGGTGGGAGGGTGGGGGATGTAGAGGTCCCAGGTGCAACTGGGGGACTTTGAATAAAAATAAGGGGGCAGTGAAAGCATAAGGAAAGAAAAGAGAAGAAAATTTTGAAAAATTGTAAATGTTTCATCTGCTGTGTAACAGAGTTAAAGTTGTAGCGATAACATTATTTTCCAAATAAACACACAAAATGCAAGTTAAAACTAATTGGTAATCTTGTTGACTGATAAGTCTTAACAAATAAGTACTAGCAGATAAGATCGTGGTACCTTATTGGGAAGCCCAGCATGCATCAGCAGGAATATGTTCATCTAACATATTATTTATAATATGATACTATATGTTTACATGACACAACATTGCATCATCAAAATTTCAATGCAGGAAAACCTCACAAATTTACAAGAAATTATTAAATTTAAGATGCATCATTTTTAAAAACATTTCATATTTTTAAACGATGCAAATTTCAAAAATACTGTTAAAGGGTTAAAGTTAAAGAGCTGTAACTAACCTGGAAAATGCCATGACCAGAAAAGGAGCCTAGATATCATATTTCAAGAAATCATAAAGAAAATTAATCATAAAGAAACATATTTAGGATAATTAAGGAAAACAATTGTATCAGAGGATCAAAATATTAAGAACAAAAACCATGAATCCACCAGGTTAAGAATCTCTTTGTTAGGATTAGAGGCAAAGGAGATAGTTCGGTGGGAAGGAGAAGGGAGGGTTTATATATATATATATATATATATTTCTTTTTGACTTAAGAAGCAGTTTTCTATACCCTGGGCCTCCTTTGGGATGGGTCTCTCAGAATCCTAGACCTAGAAGAAACTCTGGTGACCCTTGAATACAATCCCCTCATTTAATGAGTAATGACAATGAGGCCCAGAGAAGAAAACAATTTTTCTAAGATCAACACAGCTGGTTAATGTCCAAGCTAGGGAAAAAGGTCTAAAAGCAGGGTCTTGTGACTCCCAAGGCAGCCCCTTGTTTTCCACTCACAGCTCTGCTCACCAGTCAGGTTCTCCCTGAAATTATCTCACTAGTGTTAGCAGTGTATGGCATATACACAGTAGGTACTTAATACATGTTTATTGACTCATTGAAAATGAAATATCAAAACGCAGGTTTTAATTTAACCTAAGAATCAGAGACTACTGGAACACAATGGAATTGGAAACTCAATGAGATGAACATAGCTGAAGGTCCTACACTAGGTCAAGATTTAGAGGCCTTCTATTTAAAAAAAAGAGCACAAAATAACAAATACGATTATTACAAAATCTCATTATTGTAAAGCATTTTTTTGGCATGCAGATGAAGCAAATTATGCAAGATCAATTTCATTAATTAAAAAAACACATCTGGTTAGTAATAGATAAATTGTACTTCCTTCTTACCTCAGATCCCCTACAATCATCAGTTTCCATCTGTCCATCAATCAATCAACATTTATTAAGTACCTACTATGTGCCAGGCACCATGCTAAACACTGGGGGATACAAAAAGAAATAAAAGATAGTTCCTGTCCTCGAGGAGATTTGTATAAACAATATATAGAGGACAACATATAAATAAACAAAGAGGCAAGCTATATACAGAATAAATAGGAAATAATTAACAGTTAAGGCACTGGAATTATAAGGAGTTAATCAATCACTGATCAGGGGCTATCTTATACCTTTGCTGATTCTCCTCTCCTTCCTGATACCCATTTTTACTGCTCTCTTCCTTTTTGGGGGTGGGGGAAGGCAAGGCAGTTGGGGTTAAGTGACTTGCCCATAGTCATGCTGCCAGTAAGTGTCAAGTGTCTGAGACTGGATTTGAGCTGAAGTCCTGCTCTGTTCCCTATTCACTACGCCACCTAGCTGTCCTGGTCTCTTCCTTTTGAAATTATTCCATGTGCTTATAATATTTATTTGTGTGTGTGAGTGTGTGTTCTTCTTCAGCCTTGAGAGCAGACTGTGTCACCTTTACCCTTATTTTCTGGTCCCTAGTACAATGAACCCTCAAAACATGTGTCTCAAATGTTCCTCATAATCATTGGATCATAGCTTTAGAAGTTGTCTAGTCCAACCTTCCCATTTTAGAGATGAGGAAATTGAGGCCCAGTGATTTGGTCAAGATCTTACCTGGAATAGATAGTAAAGACAGGATCTGAACAGAGATTCCCTGACTTCAAATTCATTATTCTTTCCTCTGAGCCACACTGGAAGTAATTTGGGATCCCAATACTTAGATTCTTACCCTGGTGACTAAACTTATTTTAAACTTGCAGATTGTGAACTTGTTAATTTTGTAGGAATATTTTGACAAATGTATGTCAATGTAATTGGTTTCCTTTGCAATGTTATGCATTTTATTTATGCATTTAAAAATATATCCTGAGAAGGGGTCCATAGACTTCACCAGACTGCCCAAGGCATACAAGCCATGTAAAAGACACTTGCCCTAGTCTGTAGCTCCTTAACTCATGCTTAAATCCACCATTGCTTGGAATATACTTCAGAGGTCTTGAGTCAGTCCTTGTGCATGAATCAGAAACAAGTGGTCAATCATTAAGCCTCTGAGAATACCTTCAGTGGCAGATTTGCTTGCTTCTTTCTCCAAATGTGACTCTTGTAGGCAGCTTCAGACTTTTGCATATCCATGTAGCACAACTGTCCAAACTGATTTTGCCTTATTTTATCTCTTATTTTCTTTATCCAATTCAGTTTCAGATGTAGCCTCCTCCTACTCTTCTCTTCACCTCTGAAGTCAGTCAATGATATAGAGAGCCTTGCTCCACCATCTTCCATAGTCCACAAGATCTCTCTGAGGCCTGTTCTAACTAGTGAGTCTTTAGTCCTGACCACCATTTCATGAAGGTCCATAGCCATGCATATTTCATGCCAGACTGATTTCACTTCTTGACCTTCTCCAACTTGTAAGACAGCAAGCAAGCCTTACATCCTTGCTGGATACCTGCCCCTCATCCCCTTTATGTGTGGTCTTCCCCCATTAGAGAGTAAACTACTTATAGGTAGGTCTATCTTATTTGCTTGTGTTTGTATTTCTAGCACTTAAAACAGTAATTCTCACATATTTAAGTACTTAAATTCTCTCTGTCTGTCTCTCACTTTCACTCTCTGTATATCTCCCCTTCCCCCTCCCAGTTGTACTTGTAGGGACGATGGGACTTAGAGTCTCAGTCAGTACCCACTGAGCTTACCCTGGGCTTCCACTTGAAGGCCTGAGATGATTAATGAACATCCATGAAGTAAATATCAATAATGTCTAACTCCTGAACAACACCCCCAGTGCTCAGAAGTTGACCCCCACCAAAAAGGACCTTGACCTCAGACCAAGGGGGAATGAAGAAGAAATCTGAGAAGCAAGAAATCAGGGAGAGTTCTGCAGATTCAACATCGTCATTCCCATTTCATTCCACTTAATACCCTAAACCCCATCTGCATTAACTGAAGATGTGTAAAATTGTGATGAAAGAGAACTCCCCTAAAGTGAGTTTTACCACTGAAGACACAAGAACCCAAGGCGGCTGATTGGGGACAGCCCAGGGGAAGGAATGACTCGTTTCCCTCTCCCACATCCACCTCAGGCCTTGAGGATCTTAGCAGGCTATAGAGGGTCCTAACCCCCTCAGGCCCCAAAGGGATAGTTGCTCTAACTCCAATCAGAAAACAGGCAGTCAGGCAGAGCTCAGCAGCCCTGGCCCGAATGGAAGAGGGAAGAAAAAAAGGGAGAAGAGGAGAGAAGGGGAGTAAGAAACTCCAGACTCTGGGCACAGAGAAGTGGGGGAGGGATGTCAGCTCCAGAACACTCTTGGACCAGAGGGAAGAGCATCCCGACGGGATCGCAGAGCACCCCACCATGGGTTGGAGCGACCCTAAGTGCCCCCTGGAGTATCTAGCTCCTACATTCCGAGTCATCCCAACACCGCCCTCCCCACCCACAGCTCCCAGTACCTGAGCAGGCGGATTTCCTGGAACTCCGCTCTCCTCCAGCCCCGGACAGGCACTAAAGTTGAGCGAATCCCCAATACCCCCATCACCCCGGCTGGCAACCGCCCCAACTGTCGTACCCCAAATGAGACAGCCATGCTCTGTTAGAGTCAGCCCAGCGACTAAACTTTCAAAGCAACTGGAGCCTGGGGGAGCCGGGGTGGGGGAGAGAGGGGAAGATGAGGAGGAGAGGGGAGGGGAGAAGTGGGGAGGAAAGGGGGAGGTGGGGGTTTCCAGCCTATGGCGGCACCCCAGGACTGGAGAGGGGGAGGAGCGAGGGAGTGTCTCCCAGTCACCCCGCCTCCCTACTCAGTCCCCCCCAAGACTTTTAGATCCGGGAAATTCGTCTTCTATACTGCTGAGGAGAATGTAGCTTGGCAGGAGGCTGGAGGTCTGTCATGGGGATCCCTTCAGGGACTTGTAGGGTCCACGTTGCTTTTATAGGTGACTGGGATGGGACCTGTCCTTTTGCTCCCTTCCTAATCCGGAATTGGAGAGGAAAGAGGGGACTCTCTTCACTGGCCAGTTCCTGTCATTCAGCAAACATTGCCAAATGCTTACTGTATGCCAAGCACTGGGTCAAACTCTGGGGATACACAGAAAAGAAAAAACAAGTGTAGGAGGGAAGAGAAGTGGTTAGTGAAAAGTCTACCGGCTCCTCTAGGCTCCAGGTGTGTGCCTTTTGCTTCTGAACCGTCCCTGCCTCCGCCCACCACAAGCAGTCCGCCATAAATCATTCCCTTCCAGCGTTAAACCCTGTCCTAACAATAACAATTTTGGAGGGCTGTTGTGGAAGCGTGCCTCTGGTCACCAGCCTAAGTGGTGGACTACAGGTGAGAAATGGGGCACTCACTTTCCAACACCGACAACGTGACAATTCATTTCGCCTGACTGTACTAATTTGTTGCAAGAAAGGGTTCTGTGGCGGAAAGGAATAATTGGGAAGTGCCAATGATATGTGTGTGTGGAAATAAAGAACATCAATAAAACATTCACTTAAAGTTATTATTGAGATTTCTCTCTAGGAAGTCAACTGGTGGAGAAAGCTCTCTTCTCAGATCAGGGCTCATTGTTAACATTTACAACTGTAGCCAGATAAGATCCAAGTTTATGGGACTGGGCTAATTCTGGACTAGGTCCTGGGGCCACAGAGGTGATGCACTCTTCATTTCACATTAATTCCCAGCTCTCTACCTGGATTCTCAAGTTAGAGAATTATAAAATCCTGGATTTTTATTACACTTGGAAGATCTTAAAGATGTCCTAGGCATGAGCAAGGTGGGGGACCAAAGGATAAAAGAAGTTAGAGCCAGAAAGGACTTCAGGGATTAGCTCATCCTACCTTCTCATTTCACAAAATGAGACACCAAAAGATCTCTTATGAATTGATTTAGAATCCGAGAATCTCATAATTGAAAAGAACTTTAGAGACTGTCTAGTCTGACTGGTTCCATTAGAATGTAAGTTCCTTGAGACCAGCGACTGTTTTTTCCTTCTTCTGAATGCCTGGAGCTTAGCACAAAACTGTCCCAATAAGTACTTAATAAATGCTCATTGACTGACTGACTGATTGGTATATGACCAAATATTTGCTCTACAAAATATAGTCTTCAAGCCCCAACTTCTGTGAAGTGGTAGCAACCTGGAAGAAAGATGTCAACATTTGCTTCTCAGGGATCACAGGATCTTGGACTCAATTTGGAAAGACATTTCCTTGCCATTTCACAGGTGGGAAAATTGAGGCCCAGAGAGATTAAATGACCTGCCTACGATCACACAGGTAGTAAAGTCAACCTACTTCCATCCTTTTTTTCTTATAGCTGCCCAGTCTAACCAAGTGATTGACCTCCCCCCTCCCAACTCCCTTCCCAAGTAGGAAGAGATGTGACCAACCATTTTGTTTCACCATGAGCAGTTAGCATGCAGGGGGATTCTTTTTGTTGTTCAAATTTGTTGTTCAACTCTTTGTGACCCCATTTGGGGTTTCCTTGGCGAGGATACTAGAGTACTTAGCCATGTCCTTCTCCAGGTCATTTGACAGATAAGGAAACTGAGGCAAACAGCGTTAAGTGACTTGCCCAGTCAAACAGGTTGGCCTAGGACCTATTGTTGGCCAATCAAAGAGAGCCAGGGTGATTTGGGTTTAAGTCGTGGTCCTTCAGGGATCAAAATTTACATTTCCTTTGGGCAGAGCACCCAAAGGTATGAGTCGTTGTTTGGACTCAGATTGTCTCAGAGTGGATAGAGAAAACTCTTTCTGTTTTGGTCAGAAACCCTGAGGGTATTCCTCTCTTGGATTTTTTTTTTTTTACTAGACAAAGAGACCATTCTTTGCCTCACTTCTTACCTAGCATTAATCACTGAGTGGGCTCTGCCTCAGTCAAACTGAGACCTGGGAAAGACCTTAACTTAAATGACCAAGGTCTCCCATTGCATCCTGGGCCATCTCCAGTTGTCCTGATCTATATCTGGACCCAGATTTGATCACTCCTTAATTCTACCCCAAAACACCTAATTAGCATATTTGGCACAAGTGATACTATAGAATATAGTAAAAACTTGCCCTGTACCCTTCTAAGATTTCAGGTTTCCTAAGAACTCTTACCCACTGAAAAGTGTAATAAATCTTTACCTTCACTTAACAATGCTTGAATTCATGAATTCTTCTCTGGATGACCTGCCCCTGGTACCCTGGTCTTTGTGGAGGTCTCACACGCCCTTTCCAGCCCTCATCAGTATCTCTGCCAAGAAAACACCAAATGGGAGGGACAGGATCAAAAGAGAGAATAGAAACAATGGGGGGCAGGATAGGATGGAGGGAAATATAGTTAGTCTTACACAACATGACTATTATGGAAGTCATTTGCAAAACTACACAGATGGCCTATATTGATTGCCTACCTTCCCAAAGGGAATGGGTGGGGAGGGAGGGATGGGGAGAAGTTGGAAATCAAAGTTT
>CM053770.1:532826795-532845681 GCA_028658325.1 Potorous gilbertii
ATCAGGTTCTCAGGTGGGGGTAGGGCCACCACCCAGGCTCAGTTCCCTCAGGGGGTTTATGCAGAGACCTTCAGTAATGGAGCTCCTGCCTGCTCCAGGAGCCTCTGGCTGCTGCTGCCTCTGCTGCTGCCTCCCAAGGGGGCCTGAGTTATGGAGACACCCCTCTCCCGTCTTGGCCAGCCTGGAAGTCTCTCTCACTGACCTGTGCATCTGTGGGTGGAGGGACCCCCGCAGCCACTAGAGATTCATCCCTGAAACCTACTCGGATCTGCTCCTCCTGGGGCTTCGTGGCCAAGATAGGGCTGGGTTCTGCTCTGGTCCCATGCAGGACAGACCTTTGGTGAGGGTTTTTCAGGTCTTTCTGGAACAGAAATCTCCTCCACTCTGTTGTTCTGTGGCTTCCACTGCTCCAGAATTTGTTAGGAGTTCTTATTTACAAATATTTTATAGGCTGTGGTTTCAGAGCTAGCATAAGTGTGTCTTTCTACTCTACCATCTTGGCTCCTCCCCAGTTGTTGTGAATTTCAAATGAGACAATACTTGTAAAGTACTTAGCACATTGCCTACCACCTAGTAGGTGCTTAATAAATGCTTGTTCCCTTCTTTCCCTTTTCCCTCCCCTCTTGCTAACTCTCCTGGAGTCAGATAGGACATATCTGCCCCTCAGAGTCTAAGGCTCTTGTTGTTTCTCTACTGCCATGAAGTGGAATCCCTACCAGCTGTGTTCCTTCCACTATTAAGTGACAATGGCTAGCACACTAGTTCCATTTAACTACTTATCATCAATTAGGTTTTACAAAGGGAAGGGATGTTTATTTCAAACTTATAATAAGGAAAAAAACCCTAGAAAATAGTTCCTCCCAACATCTCAGGGCACTCTTAGCTCCTTTCCTACATAGCATTAGTTCCACCAAGTTCATGTCCATATATAGAATGAATGACTGGTGGATTAATCCTTGTCTTTGTTACAGTCAGTCTGCTGAAAGTCATTTCCCAAAAGTCACTCTTTGCTCCTCTGTCCTCCTTATTGCACTGGCTGCCAGATCCAGATGCTCCAAATGCCAGGATGCCTAGGTACCCTCCTGACCTCTCAAAACTCCTATCATACAAGGCTCCAATGTTCTTCACCTAAAATGAAGTCAGCCAAAGATCCCGGGTTTGTATTCCTAGGGCTATGTGTCAGTCTCAGTAGGGACAGAGCCTATGGCTTCTCTCTTTACAGTAATTATACCTCATCAAATGCTATCAGTAAAGTAGTCTGGATGGGTTTGTTTAGTTTTGGGGGTTTTTTTTGCATTCTTACATGCATTCTTTTTAAAAAATAATATTTTATTTTTCCATAGTTACATGTAAAGACAATTTTAAACATTCTTTTTTTTTAAATTTTGAGTTCCATATTTTCTTCCTTCCCCCTTCTCTTCACCTTCCCTGAGATGCCAGCTATTTGATATAAGTTATACATATGCAATCATGCAAAACATATTTCTATATTAGTCATACTATAAAAAAAAATGACACATACCCAAGGGGGAAAATCCTACAAAAATGCAGAAAATGAATAATAGTATGCTTCAGTCTGCATTCAGATTCTATCAATTCTTTCTCTGGAAATGATATCACTTTTTATCATAGGTCCTTTGGAATTGTTTTAGATCATTGTATTTCTGAGAATAGCTAAGTTATTCACCACTGATCATTGTACAAATATTGATGTTACTGTGTACAGTGTTCTCTGGGTTCTGCTCATTTCATATTGCATCAGTTCATGTAAGTCTTTCCAGGTTTTTATGAAATCAGCCAGGAGTCTGGCCTTTTTGAAGATATTTCTATTTTGACTCTGTAGCTAATAACCAAAGTCTCGCTCAACCATCCGGTGAATTGACTAGAACCAGTTACAGAATATCTATGTGTGCTTCACGGTTTCTCCCAGGCTCCTCTATTCCTCATCATCATGACCCTCCTAAAAGCAAGCTCCCTGGTGTATCTACATGGAGAGACACCATCAGAGGTATTCTAGATGTGGGCCAAATCCAATCTAATGATCATCATTAATACGCTAAGAGTTTAAGCTTTGGCACCCTCTAGCTAAAAAACACATGTAACAAGGATCCTCTGTCAAGGAATGATTATACCCCTACATAGGATCTCAATGAGATATAAGGGAAGAGTAATTATTTGACACTGCCTTGGATTATGCCAAGCTAAGTGCACAGAACACAGAAAGTGTATTTTAGAAATAATGCAGCATATGAGAACAGGAAGTTTCTGGAATGTAAGGCAAATGCAAAACTGTAGTGGTTATGCAATGCCTAGACAAACATTATCAGCTCCAACATTAATATTGAATAATAACAGCAGATTGCCTTGGGTGATTTTGCCATCATGCAGAACCTGGCTACCCAATAGACAGAAATGTAAACTCTGATGAACTTTGTGATTTAATTCCTCCAGACCTGAATTCAGATTATTTATGCTGTGGTTCAGTCATTTTTTTCCGTTGTATGTTGTTATTCATGACTCCATGTGGGATATTCTTGGCAGAGATACTGGAGTGGTTTGCAGTTTCCAGCTCATTTTACAGATGAGGAAACTGAGGCAGACAGGATTAAAGTGACTAGCCCAGGGTCACACAGCTAGTAAGTATTTGAGGCTGGATTTGAACTCATAAAGATGTCTTCTTCCCTTCAAGCTTTCTTCTATCCACTCTGTCTTGGGTCTTTTTAGAACTTCCAGCATGGGACCTCATGGCAGGGAATGCTTAGAAACTACCACTTATTGACTGAGTCATTTCAATTTTCATTTCAATCTTCTTTCTCCTCTATATTGCTACATTCTATAATGTAATTATTTTACTTTTGCTAATTTTTCATTTGTCCTATTGATGTTTGGGTTGGATGGTATTATATTGATTATACAGCATGCCACCTTTGAGGTTTGGGGCTGGACATTTAGGAAGAGAAAAAAGAGCTAGACTTGTTGGAGAAACTTAGTAAAGATTCAATACATGCAAAAGATGGTTTGGTGGGTACCATACTACAGATATTTACTAATTAGTAGTAAATATTGATATGGAGATCTAATGATTAACCCACTCTGTGGTGTATTGAATGTGTGGAGTTAAGCAGGGGAAAGTAGAAGGAAGACTTGAGGGAACATCTCAGACCTTGGGACACAAAGTTTCTAGGGGGTAAGAATCACAGGTTACCAATCAAATGGAGGAGGGGAGGGAGACAGAAACACAGAGCCCCTCTGTGGGTGATCATGAGGACTCTTCTCCCAGGAAAGGAGCAGGGCCAGTTAAAGAAAAACCTATTTCTAGTACAGGAAAATTTGGTTAAGTCCACCTCATCTAGTGGGTCCCCATGTCCAGCAGCACAATGCAGGGGGCAGAGTGCAGTCTGCTTCTGTCATATGCAGTTATTCTAGGAGAGAGGGCAACTATCCCCTGGAGAACACACTCCATGCCCACAGAGTTCCATGTTGTAACCTTCACAGCACCAATCCTAGGAGGAGGCAGCAGGGAGGAAGGGCATACATACATATATGTACATCATATACACAGACATGGTATGTATATATATATATATATATGCATTACATATTATTTTCACCTTATATAATGTAAATATAAATAATGCATAATATGGAAGATATATGTGGGCCACATGGCAGCTCTGAGGGGAGAGCCAAAGACCTCTCATTTTATATTTTACACACCCATACACATACACACTCCACATGTGTATACACATACATACACACATTATATACATATACATATATATTCACAGAGCCACATGGCAGCTTCAGTGAGGAGTGCCAAAGGCCTCTCATTTTATATTTCTATGTATTTCTATATATGCATATATACACATATGTATATATGCATACATATACATATATATTCACAGGACCACAGTGAGGAAAACCAAAAGCCTTTCATTTTAGATCACATACACACACATATGTGTATATACATATATATACAAATTGCTTTCCAGAATTGACTGGACTAGTTAATCACAGGTAGTGGCAGTGTGATTCTTGGGTGCTTATGGCTCATCCTGCCCAAGCATCCCCAATCAACCAATCAACAAGCATTTATTAAGCACTTACTACATGCCAGGAACTGTGCTAAGGACTTGATATACAAAGAGAGGTCAGAGTAGTCCCTGTCCTCAAGAAGCTTATGTTCCAGTGTGGGAGACAACATGTAAATCAATAGTTACATGTAAGATCCTACATACAGAGTAGAAGGGAGGAAGCCTCAGCTAGGGGAGCAGGAGCAGTCTTCTGTGAAAATCACTGGTAAGCTTAGGACTTAAATCAAACCAGGGCTTCTAAGGAGTGGAGGTGGGGAGGGAGAACATTCCAAGCATGCAGGACAGTCAGAACAATAGTATGGACCCAGAAGTGGTTGGAGTGTCCTGTGAGGAGCAGCGAGTAAGCCAGTCTGATTGGGTCTCAGAGGGCGTGGAGATACATATCTGTACATCAAGACTGAGGAAGCAAACAATGGGAAAGGTTGTGGTCAGTGCCAGGAGAATGCTTCTCAACTTGATCATTGCTGAGTTTGTTTTTGAAAGCCATTAGAGGAGGAGTCCCTGAACTCATACACACAAAATAGTCACTAACAATTTAGGCAATATATGCTAAGTGCCAAGTGAAGAGTCTACATGGCTGCTCTGGGAACTCTGGGAGGGAAGTATGATGAGTTTGGGGGGGAAGGAGAGGAGGAAGAGAGGGAGAGGCAGACAGACAGAGACAGAGAAAGAGAGAGACAGAGAGAGAGAAAGCCAGTAACATAGAAAAGAGATAACCTATGCACTTAGGGAACCCTAGCACTCTGAGGGGGAGATATAGCTTGCTTCTCTATGAGACAGAGAAACCCAGAACATACTAATGGCAACGACAACGACGATGACGACGACGGTGACGATGGTAGCCAATATTAATATAGTGCTTACTATGAGCCAGACACTGTGCTAAGTGCTCTACAATTTTTACCTCATTTGTTTCTCACAACACTTGGAAAAGAGGTGATATTATCTCTATTTTACAGATGAGAAAACTGAGGCAAAAGGTTGTTTGTTTTTTTGTATGTGATTTACTTAGGGTCAGGTAGCTAGTAAGTTCCTGAGTTCATATTTGAACTCAAGCCTTGCTGAACTCACGCCTGGCACTCTGTCTACTCTAGTAAGTATGTGTTGATTCCTGTGCCTCTCAGGTTCCTTTGGCTTTTTCTTCCAAAGTGAAAAGCTCCCTTCCATTCACCTAGAACAGGAAAGAACAAATAAATAAGGTCAAAGACTGAATCCTATCTCTTAGGGGGCCCATACAGTCTCAGAGAGGAAGAAAGTCACCCAAGGCACTTAACACTTATCTTATGATCTCTAACTGGATCCCATAAGTAAAGGAGTCATTGACCTCCACCAGAGATAAAGACAGAGTTGACTCAGAACTTTTGGAAGATGCTCGCAGTTCTGCTTACATAACCATTTAGAATAAAGCTCCTCTTAATTATGTGGTTAGCCAACTGGGACCAGTTACAAAAGTCCATGTATTCTCTATCATTTCTCCAAGGCACTCTCATTAACCAGTTCTGCTGGAAGCCATGTCCTCACCCTCCTCCACGTGAAGAGATTGCATCAGCCAAACAAGTTAATGAGTTCTGCACATATACCAAACTCTCTCATAGGGATTTCCATCCTTTAATTCCAGTAGCAGCCTCAGGGCTGCACTGATATTAACAGAAAGAATATGTGCTTGTTCTGGTAAGTCAGAGATCTCAAGTCCCTAACTGCTTCTTCTGCTTTATGTTTCTTCCCCTGCACATAGGTGACTGACCAGCAATTCTTACAGATGGGTATTTTCAGCTTAGTAGCTAACCTTGTAAGCTCAAGAAGTCAGGAGTCATTGAAAAAGTCTAGATGCTTGTTATCCAGTGGGAAATAATTGCTTCAGTTACTCCTTCTTGGAGTAAAAGGTAATCACTGCCAGGAAGATGAGCTATGCATGCCTGACTACTCAGAAGATATCTATCTTGAGTGATTTGTTGCTCAGCTGTACAAACTAAAGTGAAAATGAAATATGTTCAGTGGTTCCACAAGCCTACTGGGATTCTTTCCTTCCCAGGAGAGGATGACAAGAGTTATGAATTATGGGGTTCGTGTCTTAAGTATTTGTAAATGGCCTTTTGTCGTGTAGGAGGCAATAAATAGCTGTCCTATATACCTGATATCTACACTATGCACATTGAGTAACTTTCTAGAAGGGCCCTGGAGGAAACACTAGATGTGAGCCAGATCTAAGTTGTGATTAAAAGATTTTTCCCTGGGATTCTAGGATGGAGGCATAAATATTCATAAAGTAGAAAATAAAAAAACATAATTCTCCTCTTTGGGGCCAACCTTCCCCAGAAATAAACCCTGTCTTTGTGAGTAGAGAGCCAGGGTCTCTTGTGGTAGTGGATAACTTCCCAGGATTGTGGGTTAAATATAGATTTGAGACTCTATTTCTTTTCAACACTAGACAGTGCTAGCAAAAACCCTAGACATATGTTTTAGTTTTTAAGAAATAAAAGATAATATAGTGACATCTTCTGTGTCACCCTTCTGGGTTAAGTTTGGGTTGTAGAGTGAAAGGGAGGAAAGAGAGGAAAAGAGAGGAGGGAAGGAGAGATAAATGGAGATAGGGGAAAGAAAAGAAGAAGGAAAGAGTGTGGAAGTCGAGATGGGGAGAGGGGAAGGGAAAGGAGGAGAGAGAAAATGGTCTTCCAAGAATTACTTCATCCTGGCAGTATCATTTCTGGTGAGCTGTGTAGGCTCAGTATGTGCTCACCCACAGGTGGTCAGTTTCTAAGGAAGTAATTCATAATATTCAAATTCACAAGAGATTCATTTATGAGTCAAGATACCCATTTATTAAGTTACAATGGAAGGCAGAACTGGTATTACCACTGTTTCTGGTCATTCAGACAGGTCTGCTGGTGAGAGGATGCACACAGTAGAGTAAATTACATAAAAATAAGGAGGTTGATTGTTGAGCATAGAATTCAAACAACTTTGTTCTTCTCCAGGGACATTTCCATTAAGCTATGTTAGTCTGATGGACTATGTTTCTCCATTCTAGGACTGTTTAGGTTTAGAGTCATAGTTAGGATACTGCACCTGGACTTTGGCCCCCTGGGAGTAAAACTTAGAATAAAGCAACTGAACTTAGCAAAATGATTAATCAAAACAGGAAGTTAATAAATGTTTGCAGTCTTACTTTAGTAACTAATCCTCTACCCATTCATTTGAATTTCATAGAATCACAAAATGTAGGAGTTAGAAGGGACCCCAGAGGTGATATACCATGACTCATATATGAAGGAATCCCCACCATAACATAAAGAGTATTTGTCAAGCCTCTCCTTAAAGCCTGCCAAGAGGGGAGTAATCTACCCCATCTCAAGGCAATCCATTCTACTCTGGGGTAGCTGTTAAGTTCTAATTTACGTTTTTTCTGCCATCAATTCTAAATCGGCCTCTTCTCAAATTTCTAGCAAACATTTCTAGTTCTGTCCTCTGGAGTCAAAGAGAGTAAGTCTAATTTCACTTCCATTTCACAGTCCTTCCAATACTTGAACATACCTATTATGCCCTCTCTGAGTCTTCTTTTCCGTAGGCCAAACAAATCCCCTTCCTTCAACCAGTCCTCAGCCAGATGGGTTAAATCAAGGGCCTCCTGTTTGCCATGTTCTAGACCATCTCCAGCTTGTCAACGTCCTTTTTAAACAAGTTCAGTCCAGAACTGAACACAATACTCCAGTTAAGGTCTGATAAGGTCAGAGGAGAGGGAGATTATTACCAGGAGTCCTATTCTGGGAAGCTTTGCCCCTTCCTTATGTAATCCAAGACTGCATTATCATTTTGGTGTGCCATATGTAATATGCTGACTCATAGTGCTCTTTAAATCATTCAAATCCTTTTCAGATTAACTGCTGTCTGTCTACACTTCCCCAGTTTACATTGGTGGAATCCATATTAAATCTGTTCTTCTCCCACTCCCACTGAAACCTGGCTTTCTCCTGATGACACAGCCTTCCTGGGCACCCTTTCTAGTATTGGTTGCCCCTTTACTCATTCTGCTAGGCTCACTAGTCAAGGCAGGGGAATTGAGATACTTCTTATTCCCCATTTCAACTACCTTCACTCTTTCAGCAAATAACCTTGTCTCATATTTTACAGAAAAAAAAATTAGGCCATTTCCCATGAGCTCCCTATTTTCCTCTCTTACTCTTCCCCTGTCACTCAGGTATCTTCTGCCACTCTCCTTCACTCTCATCTTACATGATAAAGTGGTCTCACTGCTTACCGAGGCTAATTTCTCTACCTGTTCAAGTGACCCCATTCTATCCTGTCTTAGATTTACTCTCATTCTGTTGTTTAACCCCACTTTTTTTTTTTAGTTGGGACATTTGTTCTTCATCAGTCTCCTATTTTCCATCATCTCTCAGATATCACTGACAGTTCTTCACTGTCTGCCAGTTCTTTCAATACCCAACATCTGTGTCAAGGAACTGGAATTCAAGGGCAGTTACTATTGCTCTTCAGCATCTCCTCTTTTGTCTTGTTTATCAACTCAGTATTAGTCACTTTTTATCTGTCATTTGCAGTGCTGATGTCATTCCCTTATGCAGAGGAAAGAAAAACAAAATGAATTGAACCCCTCTGACCTCTGTCTATTGTCAATTATCATCATTCTCTCCACCCCAAGCAAAAGCCCAAACCTTTCTTTGGTTTTTTCCAATTTAACTTTAAAACTTGTTATTGATTTGTTTTAGCTTCCCTTAACAACCTCGGTTCATTCTGAATTTCAGCATTTTTGACACTCTTTTTTACAGGATTATGCCATAGACATATTCATCTTCTGTTACCTGGCCTTGGTTTCATTGCCTGTACATTCCCTTTTTAAAAATTTATTTAAACTTATTTATTTATTTATTTTTGTTTTCAACATTCACTTTTATAAGATTTGGGGTTCTGAATTTTTTTCTCCCTCCCTCCCCTCCCCCACTCCCCAAAGACAGTATGCAATCTAATATAGGCTATACATGTATATACTTCTTTTTAAAATTTAAGTTGATTGGTGAGTTCCCTGTGTATCCATATTCATCTCTTTCAGCAAATCCCATTTTTCCTCCCCAAATGGAATTATTACCCTTTGTGTCTTCAGAGTTCCGTTCTTGAATTATCTCCCATCCCTCCTGAGCTGACTTCCTTTGAGGTATTTTTAGTCCATGGAAACCTACCTCCTGAAATCTTTCTCAGAACCTAGGGTGCATGTCTGACTATGCCCAGTTTCCTCTCCTGTATCATGTCTTAAATGGAATGATTTTTTTCCTCCAAATGCTCCCATCATTTTCACCCTAGGAGCCGGTTTCTTCCAATTAATGAGAAATTAGATTCAGAACAGAATTTCCTCTTGTCACTTCCTCCATCTAAGCTCCAAATTCAGCCTGTTGCCCTTTCTTCTTCAATTCCAGTACCCAGTAAGGATGGTACTTTGTAAACCTTAAGGCTCTCTATACAAATATAGGTGGACCATGAATGTTTTGTTTCTCTCTTCTATAGCCAGACTGGATATATCTCTCAGTATTCCATGCAATAACCCTGAGAATCTGGGAACTTGTCTCTTCTCTGCTGCTTAAACCCGTAGCACAGGGATGGGGAACCTTCAGCTTCTACTCAGTTCAAAGGTCACAGGAATATTTTACAGAACAAATCCTTTCACTAAAGAGATTTGTTCTGTCAAGCTTGGATTCAGTCAAAGGGCTACCTGCACTTGAGGATCTAGAGGGCCACAAGTGGCCCCACCTTTGCACCTAGCAGCTATGGCCCCTACCACCACCATCACCACTGTTAGGAAACAGTGACTAGTGCCCCTGTTCCATTTAACCACTCAGCAGGAAATAGCTTTTACAAAGAAGATATTTACTTCAAAATATGACATTTTCTCCAATAGGGATTTCAGAACCCTGGGCCTACTGTTTCCCCATATAACTCCCTCACCTCCTCACTGCTGCTCTAGACTTCTCAAGATCCTTACTTTGGATTTTTTTTTTTGGCTCTTGTTTTTTTTTTTTTTTTTTTTTTTTTTTTTTTTTTTTTTTGGTCGGACGTTCTGACTATCTGTAAAAACAAAATCCCATCAGCTACTATTATTTCTGGAGAAAGAGAGGCCTTTGTCTTCTTTGTCCACCCTGAGGCTGCTTTTTTTTGTTTGTTCTTTTAGCAGGCTGGTCAGGTATTGCCAGTGAGCTTCTGACTTTGGGCGTGATCCTGGGGTGGGGAAATTTGCTTAAAGGGAGTTTCTCCTTTCTTTTGCTCGTTATTAGTCGGGTGTTATTTTTAGGGTCTGGCTGGAGTTGTATGTAAGAGCTATGTTTAAGTAGCCATTATGACCAAAAGTCCTATGAATTGTTTAGTGGTGTCTTTTTTGTTTGTTTTGCATAATATCGAAGTGATTTTCAGAATGATGGAATTAATTCATAGCTCCACAAATTATGTATCCGTGAACCTAGGAATGAATGGGTGGATAGATAAAAATTTTTTCAATTTAAATTTATTAAAAAGACTAATTTGATAAGCATATATATATCAATGTGCTAAGCACTGGAGATAAAAATATAAAAGTGAGATAGTCCCTGCTGATGAGGAACTTACACTCTAATTTGGGGAGACAGCACACATAAGAGTATCCAGCTGCAGGGCTGATGGTAAGGCCCAATGAACATCCATCTAAATAGAGTTAGTGACTCCTCTATTATTGAAGCAGTGTGAGAAACCATGTCCACTTCATAGGTAGGTGGATGAGAGGGACATAGGCCTGGAACAGTTGGAAAGGAGGAAGTAGGCCTGAGTTTAGTAAGAACAGAGCAAGGGCTCTGGGCCCTCTCCTAAGGAGAGCTGGGGATGGAGGATTGGCATCCAGCCAGGAGGAGGAAATGGGAAGAAGTGTTGGCCAGAAGGCTGCTGGGCTGAGTCGGTTGAGGCAGTAGGGGGAACTTCTCAGGATCCATTCCACGATGCCTAGTGAGATATGGGTGGGAGGTGGAATGAATCAAAGAAAAGAATTATCTGGGGCATTCACTCCTTGAATCATCTGGTACCCAGTGGGTCTAGATGGGTAGCTTGGAATAAGGCAAGGGTGAGAGGAATTATTTTCCAACATGATCTTCCAACATTGCCTGTCTTCGCCATCTTTGGCAACTTGATGAGCATAAAATGAAATCTCACTTGTTTTAAATTTGCATTTCTTTTCTTCAGAGTGACTTAGAGCATGTTTTCATATAATTTGATGATAGCACAATGCATCTTCTGCCTCCTGTTGCCAGCCCAATCTCCCAAGTAGGATAGAGAGAAGCAACAGCTCAAAGAACAACCACCTCTTTGACTTAAAGTCTCCCATCTCCTTCTGAACCTGTCCTTTGATGGGAGAGTAGCAGCACTCTCCACTCAATGATGAACACTCTCACACATGGTCATATCCTTCACATTCTAGTAACTCTGAACTTCTGTAGATGATCATCCCAAGTCCTACTCCTCACCTCCCATCACCAGATTCTCCATTCCTATCTCCCTCAATTCTTTCACCCAGAAGTTTCATCTTGACCTCTCTGGTCACCCTTTTCAATACTGGCTGCATCTTTCCTCATACTCTCCTCAGCTTACTTGGTCAAGATGGGGGAGATGGAATATTCCTTGTTCCTTATTACAACTTCTAGTTTCCTCCCCTTCCTCCATTACTCAATAATGTCTCTTTCTTTGAGGTTCATGCTATTCATACCTACCACCCAATTAAAATCCTAATAGTTGCTGTCTACAGTCCCCCTTTCTTCCTCAATGAACTTAATATCTGGCTTACAACTTTTCTCTCCTCCTCAACTCTGCCCTCACACTAGGACACTTCAACATACATACTGATTTTCCCTCAAAACATCCTAACCACTCATTTCCTCAACTTATTCACCTTCCAAGAGCCCCTTTTCCACCCCTGACTGGGTTATAGTCTTCATCTTGCCCTCACCCACAACATTCCATGTTCAGGCATTCTGAATTCCTATCTGATCAAATCTATGGACTTTTCATCTCTCCCTCCCTTTTTACCCACATATGACCTTCAATCTGTTGACCACTCAGTTTTCAACTAGGTCATTTTTCTCAGCACTAACCACTCACTCCTCTTCTCACCACCTTTACTAACCAATTCAACTCTTGAATCCCTATCTCCTTATCATATCACTGATTATGCCCAGCTAAGTCTCAATCTTGGATCACTTTCACTACTTGTTGCCCTCACGCATACACATGTATTGTTGAACTAAGTTGGAGATTTAGTTCTGTTCTGACTGGGTCCACTACAAATTTATGTCACCTAAGTATCTAAGTACAACTACTTACTACCACTAGGCCATCCTTCTACACCTCCTTATTGACTCATTATCCCACTCTCCACAGCAGCTCTTCTAAACCTTTTCATCTCTCCTCATCCTTTCCTCTCCCTCCTTTTTCATCTGAGAATCTTACCTCATATGTTTTTTCTTTTTTAAAAAATTATTTATTTTTAATGTTCATTTTTAAATTTTGGGTTCCAAATTCTCTCCCTCTCTCCAGACCCTCATCCATTCATGGAAAAGGCAAGCAATATGGTACCCATTTTACATGTGAAAGTAATGTAAAACACACTTCTATACTAGTTGTGTGAGGGGAAAGCATGAAAAATAAGGAAAGTGAAAAATAAAAATACTTCGGTCTGTACTTAGAGTTCATCAGTTCTCTCTCTAGAAGTGGACAGCATTTTCCACCATGTCTTCTTGGGTCAAGATAATTATCTTGGATCATTGTATTTATGAGTAGCTAAGTCTTTCACAGTCGATCATCTTTATAATTGTGTTGTTATTGTGTACAATGTTCTCCTGGTTTTGTTCATTTCATTTTGCTTCAGTTCATATAAGTCTTCCCATGCTTCTGAAACCATCCCCCTCATCATTTCTTACAGCACAATAATATTCCATCACAATCATGTACAACAACTTGTTCACAACCCTCAACTGATGGGTATCCCTTCTAATTCGAATTCTTTGCCACCACAAAAAGAGCTACTATAAATATTATTGTACGTGTTCAATAAATATTACTGTACATGTTCAATGTGAACATGTGCACCTTGTTGTATCATGTGTACAAGGTCCTTTTCCTTTTCCTTTGATCTCTTTGGGATAGAGACCTAGTGGTAGTATTGTTGGATCAAAGAGTACACCGACTTTTACAGCCCTTTGGGCATTATTTCAAATTGTTCTGTAGAATGTATAAGTCAGTTTACAACTCTACCAACAGTGCATTGGTGTTTCTATTTTTCACATTGCCTCCAGCGTTTGTTATTTTCCTTTTCTGTCATGCAAGCTAATCTGATAAGCATGAGTGCCTGTTTTAATGTACATTTCTCTAATTATTAGTGCTTTAAAACACTTTTTCATATGCCTATTGATAGCTTTGATTACTTCTTTTGGAAACTTTCTGTTCATATCCCAAAGGCAGCTGGCGATGCAGGATAGTAGCCCAGGAGAGAGATGGAGGCTGGATATATCAATGTGGAAGTCATCTACATAAAGATGAGTAAATCCATAAGAGCTGATGAGCTCACTAAGATAGTATAGAAGGAAAAGAGAAGAGGTCCCAGGACAGAGTTTTAGGGACACTCATCAGTAGGCATAACATGGATGAGAAATCAGGAAGAGAGAGAAAGAGAGAGGAAGGGAGGGAGAGGGAGAGAGAGAGAGAGAGAGAATGAAACTAGAGGCAATATGCTAGAAAAGACAAGAGGGGATGGAATAAAAATCCAAGGAAATGATGAAGATAGCTCTTGCCAGCTCTCTTTTACAGCCTATTGCTAAATTTTCAATGCGAGCATTTTTACCTTGGAAAATGGTAAATCAGAGTTTGATTTATTATTTTGTTGATTGTCTTGACTTAAGAACATGATAGAATGTTAATGTTTCAGATTAAGCTTAAACCTATATCCTGCGTACATTTTTTTTTAAAAAAGAGCCGATTGTTAAACGTTTACTCTCACACTCCTGGAATAAGGGTGCATGTATAGGGGTCTATCATGGCAAGGAGAAAGGCCACCTCTTCATCAAAGACTGAAGTGAAGACGGAGATAGTGGCTGAAGATGTATGATGTGATGTAAGATGAGGAGGAGGGGACAAGAGAACTGTTTTTGAATAGGCTCAGTTTTTTCAATGAAGTATGAGATGAGATCCTCAGTTGGGGGGAGGGGATGATTTGTCTGGGAAGCTGGAGGAAATATTTGAAGGTCTGGAAGAGCCACTGTGAAGAGAGGGATCCTGAATGTATTAGAGAGCAAGGGAATGTTGCCTTGATGCAATGGGAGTCCATTGAGGTGTGATGATATAAATTTGCAGCAGACTCAGTCAGCACTTTGGTTTCCTCCATCCATAATACAGCAGCATGTGAATAGGAGAGAAGGAGGCAATGGTGGTGGTGTCTAACTATGCATGACCTAGTAATAGAATATGACCAGAAGTATACTAAAGGATTGGAGAGAAGAGTGTTGAATTAGTTCACCAAGCAGTCCAGAGAGGGAAAGGAGAGCTTAGCCAATTCAGGGGTCACAATGAGGTCAAAAGATTGGGTGAGATGTCCAAAGACAAAAGAAAAAGTGGAATGATAGAAGATTATGGTCAGAAATAGAAATCAGATAAGAGATACCATACTTGCTATATTGTTAGAGCTACCTTGAATTCCCTCCCTTCACCCTATTCCAGATGGATGAGCTTCCCTGAAGCGCAGGTAAGTAATTTCATTAAGAACTTGGTGTAACCATCCATTAAGACTTGGGAGCAATCATCTTGTCTTGTGATGTCATGGCCATCATTAATTCTCTCCTCCTATTGGCCTCAAGAGCATTATGCTGAGATTCCCTCGTAATATTCATGGATTGTACCTTTCCCCTCTCCATGCAAGATGTACTGTGGAGGTGCCAGTATCAGGCTCAGAATTTGGGGGTAGAGGAGGAAGGTATGATTGGGACAACTGTTTTAGTTTGGAAGCATTCATCCCAGCCCTAGAGCTCATCTCTGGCAAGTTGCCTCAGTACTTTTTTCTTTTCCTTCCCTATTAGCGCCCTCAGCTATCTCCTATTTAGCCACATGCGGGGCCTCTTGCTTTTGGCTTTGAATGACTTGTTTCATTTTTCTGTGAAGCCCCTTTATTTCCTGACAGTAACAGAAAGTAAACAGGTAAACAGATTGTGGAATGACTTCTGAAATAAAACCCATAAAAACCTCATAAATGTCCACATTTATATTGAGCTTTAAGGTTGGCAAAGCACTTTCCTCACAACAACTGTGGGAGGGAAATGTTGCAATGTGGAGGGCCACAGAAGAGGAATTACCCATATTTTTATAATGCCATAAAAGGAAGGTCTGATCCCATAATCCCCATAGGAATTCACATGCTATTAATATTTAGCTCCTACATACACCTCCCAGTGAAGTCACATCTATCCCTCACAATCATACATTTCTCTCATTTCTCTGCCTCCTCTTATACCTTGTAAAAGACTGCCTCAGTAGGTATCACAAAAGCATTTTGGTATTGTTCCATCCAGCCATCCAGTGAAGGTATATAAACTTTTCCCTTAAGGGGTGGGTTTTTTTTTTAGTCATTTCAGTCATGTCTAACTCTCTGTGACCCCATTTGGGGTTTTCTTGGCAAAGATACTGGAGTGGTTTGCCATTTCCTTCTCCAACTCATTTGGCAGATGGAGAAACTGAGCTAAACAGGGTTAAGTGATTTGCTCAGGTTCACAGAGCTTATAAGTGCCTGAAGTGGGATTTGAACTCAGGTCTTCTTGACTCTAGGTCTAGTTCCCTATTCACTGCACCACCTGACTGCCCAAGTTCCCTTAAGGGAACTATGGTCCAAATCAGAATTAAGACAATGTCAACCTTGTCTAACAGTGTATCTAAGAGAGCAGGAAGAAAGGAAGCATTTATTAAACTAAAAAGGGACAAAAGTATACATATGTCTCTATATATAGATACATAAGTATATCTCTATGTAGATACTTATGTGTACTTATATACAGACACATGTGTGTAACATACATAAAAAACATATGTTAGGTATATTACTATAGTGTGTATAATATATAGTTATATATAAAACATTTATTAAATATGTACTATGAACCAGGCCCTATGCTAAGCACTTTACAAATGTTATCCCATTTAATCTCATACAACTGAGAAGTAGGTGCTATTACTATTTACATTTTATAGTTGAGGAAACTGATGCAGACAAAGGTTAGGTGACTTGCCCAGGGTCACACAGTTAATAGGCATCTCAGCGTATCTGAGATTTCAAACTCAGTTCTCCTTGACTCCCGACCCAGTGCTCTATCCACTGTGCCACCTGGACTTCAGCAAAGTTGAAAGTTGGGAGGGACAAAAGGCAAAGATATTGAAATGTAAAGGGGAAGCTCTATCAGATGTAAAGAAAGCACCCCACACCTTAGAAAAGGATGTGAGGCTTAAATAACTCAACTACAAATTAAAAGACTGGAACTGATACTGAATTTGCTATTCAGGCACAGATTAACTTCCTATCTTTATTCCTATGCTTATCAGCATAGGACCCGAATGAGATTCTGGGAAGTATAAGTGATCACCATAAACAAAAATGTAGTTTCTCACTCAGGGACTCTACTTTGAACCAGAAAAAAAATGGGTGAACAGAAGAGGCTAAGCCTCTCTCATCTCCTTCCTGGGAGTGACAAGCTTCGGAGGCAAGGTGAGAGACTCAAAGAGGAGAGGCTTCTCTAGTAATTCTAAGCTAAGAGCCTTTGCCCTTGCTAAAGCAGCATAGGAGGATTCCAGCTGAAAAGAGCACTTTAACACTCAGTCAAACCATAAGTTGGGTGGCACTGCGTATAAAGCGCTGGGCCTGGAGTCAGGGGGACCTGAGTTTGAAACCTCAGATACCTTCATGTTGCAGTTTTATGGTGTATTATGAGGGTCATCTCAAAAGAATTCACAGACTCAGACTATCCCCAATCTAATCAAAAGTATTCGCTGAGAATGACACTCTCCGGCAGACTGAGTTCCAAGAGAAACTAGCAACTTTAGCAAGACAAGACAGGCAATTTTATATGGTAAGGATGCTGATTACACAACAGAAATTATAAATATTAAAAATTCAGGAGGGTTTGTCAAGGGATTAGATAGGAGAGGAGGGGTCCCAGACTCGGTGGAACTTCTCATGCAGTTTTTTTACCCACAATGCACAAAGAAAAACCCGTTTTGGGAGCACATGTATATGTATGAAAATGGCATTACAATAAGCCTATCTACATCACAAGTTCACATAAAAGACAGTTTTTGCTACTACTGTGTAGGTGCCTATGTAGGAAAAGTCTCTTCCGTGTTTTGGGGTCCACATCCTGCTCAGGCATCCTGGTTGGTGCTGCTTTCTGATTGGCTGGATATTGTGGTCCTGTCTGAAATTAGATGGATATGGTTGTGCATGGACATACCTGCTTTTTCTGTGGGTAATATGAGTTCATGTATGCCTAAAGGGCTATAAAAATGTGCATACACTTTGACCAAGGAAAACCACTTCTAGGGCTATATCTCAAAGAGATCATAAAAATGGGAAAAGGACCCACATGTACAAAAATATTTATAGCAGCTCTTTTTATGGTGGCTAAGAACTGGAAATTGAGGGGATGCCTCTCCATTGGGGAATGGCTGAACAAGTTGAGGTATATGAATGTAATGGAATACAACATATTGTGCTATAAGAAATGGTGAGCTGGTAGACTTCAGAAAACCTTGGAAAGACTTACATGAACTGATGCTGAGTGAGGTGAGCAGAATTGGGAAAATATTGTACACAGTAACAGCCACAGTGCGTGATGACTGACTTGGATAGATTGAGCCCTTCTCAGCAATGCAAAGACCTAAAATAATTCCGAAAGACTCATGATGGAAAATGCCATCGGCATCCAGAGAGAGAATTATGGAGTTTAAATGCAGAGTGAAGCAGATTCCTTTCTTCCTTTGTTTTGTCTTATTTTGTTTTTTCTTTCTCATGGTTTCTCCCATTTGTTCTAATTCTTCTATACAATATGACTAATGTGAAAATATGTTTAGTAGGAATGTATATGTAGAACCTATATCATATTGCATGAAGTCTTGGGAAAGGGGGAGGAAAGGGAGGGGAAGAAAATTTTAAACTTATGGAAATGAATGGTGAAAACTAAAAAAAATTAACTTAAAAAAAGAAATATGAGTTCATGGACACACCTACTGTTTCTGTGAAAAATAGGAGAATTGAGTCTAGAGGCAGTAGGGGCAGTGGGCCTGCTGTTCAGGAAGGTCTATGATTGAGTCTGGGAGTAATGGTGTGGTTAAAGCCAGATCGTGTGGTTAAATCTGGACATGCCTGCTATTCAGTGATGCCCATGAAGGAGTTAAAAATATTGGAGCTGGGGGCAGCTTTATTTGGATTCTATCATTCAGATTCTTATTACCTATATGACCCTGGAGAAGTCACTTAATCTCTCTCTGCCTCAGTTTCCTCAATGATAAAATAGAAATAATAATAGCATCTACTTCTCAAGGTTGTATGAAGAATAAATGAGAAAATATTTATTTATTTTCCTATTTATTTTTTTAATCAAATAAATTTATTTATTTAACTTTTTACATTCATTTTCACAAAATTTTGGGTTCCAAATTTTCTCCCCATTTGTCCCCTCCCACCTCCCCAATACACTGAGCATTCTAATTACCCATATCACCAATCTGCCCTC
>CM053770.1:532846181-532865157 GCA_028658325.1 Potorous gilbertii
CTTGGGGTCTGAGATTCAAATGCTGCTCCCCAGCCTCAGGGCTTTCAGTGGGGGCGGGGGGGGGGCACGGGCAGGGCTGCTATTCAGGGTAAGATTAAATCAGGTTCTCAGGTGGGGGCAGGGCCACCTCCTAGGCTCAGTTCCCTCAGTGGGTTTATGCAGAGACCTTCTGTAATGGAGCTGCTGCAGAGTTCCTGCCTGCTCCGGGAGCCTCTGGCCGCCCACTGCCTCTGCTGCTGCCTCCCGAGGGGGCCCAAGTCATGGAGACACCCCGCTCCCCTCTCAGCCCATCCAGACGTCTCTCTCACTGACCTGTGCGTCTGTGGATGGAGGGACCTTTGCAGCTGCTGGAGATTCCGTCCCTGAAACCTGCTCGGATCTGCTCGCTCCTGTCAGTGCCACGTGGCCAGGGCAGGGCAAGGCTGGGCTCCGCTCCCGTCCGGTGCTCAATGGACCTTTGAGATTGGTTTTTCAGGGCTCTCTGGAACAGAAATCTCCTTCACCCCGTTGCTGCGTGGCTCCATGGTCCAGAATTTGTTGGGTGTTATTTTTATAGATAATTATGGGCTGTGGGTTCAGAGCTAGCATATGTGAGTCTTTCTACTCTGCCATCTTGGCTCTGCCCCCGGGGGCAGCACTTTTGAAGAATGTGAACATTTAGCTTGGAAAAGATAAGTCTATGATTAGTCCAGCACTGGGCACCACACATTGTCTTTGTCATTCTCACATCTTGTCTGTCTCTTCTCCCTACAATTAAATAGTCTATTAGATGCCAATGTTTGCTGTGAGGGTGCATACATTAAGTTTTATTGAATTTACGTAAATGTAAAACAGTGTTGGTGATAAGAAGGTCACGCGATATACAAGTCTTCAGCAGTAAATGACCATTGCTGTTGTTGTTTCCAACTCCATTCCTCCCTAGATCTCCCTGCCAGGTCTGATAGTCTGAGCCTACTCTAGCATTAAAGTCACCCAGAATTACAAGCTTGTCTTCTTTTGGCACATTGATGATAAGGGTCTCTAAGTCTTCATAAAATTTTTCTTTGACCTCATCATAGTGAAAGCATAGGTACTGATGATGGTGGCATGATGTTTTCCTGTGAGTGGCAATCTCATTGTCATGAGCCTGTCATTCACTCCTTTTGTCAGATATAGCAGTTTACTGACTAGATTAGTTTTGATTGCAAAACCCACGCCAGCTTCATGGCTGTCCCCTTCACTGCTCCCACTCCAGAAAAATGTGCATCCAGCTCTCAACTTCAGTAAGCTGGCCTTCATTTGCCAACCTTGTTTCACTCAGGGCTGCTATTTGAGTGCGATACCTGTTGAATTCTCTTTTAACAAGAGCAGTTCATCTTTCAGGTCTGCTAGATTTTGTGTTGCCTGTTAAGTGTGTTCACATTCCATGTGCTGATGATGAGTGGAATCATTTTTGCAGATGTTTTTATACATTTTTTTGTGTTTCAACAGCACAGTGGGATTCCCCTCCTGCCATGGTAATCAAGCCAAAGTTTAGGGCACTTTTTCTAGACCCCTTCCTCACACCAGAAAGTGAGCAGTACAATCCTTAAAAGGCTGCTCATACACCCAGGGGGCTGCCAAGTCCTACTGCTGCTTCTAGTGAGAAACAACCCTGTGGCCTGGGCCACCTGCATGCAGGGTTATGACTACAGCTCCCAGTGTATCCGTACCTGCTGCTTCATCACTTGCCGTCCCCACAGGACTTTGAGGCATAATAGTTAAATGGTATGGGTGATGTCTTTTGATTTGTGTATAAATTGGATTTAAGTGAGGCAGAGTCATATGGAGTCAGCAACCTTACTCTCTCCTCCAGAGTCATCATAGTCCAGTGGCAGGACAGAGTCAAGACAACTGACAATGGCTCAGGATGCAGTGGATGACCTTGACATCTTTAGTGTCTAACCAAGTTCTAAGTGCTCCACATTGCCTGCTTCAGCTGCCTTCATGGCCGTTGGAACAAATTGTTCTCATCAGCCCATTGCACCAGATGAAGTCTTCACATGCTTGGGGTAGACACCCCCCTAACTCACCAATGGGTTTGAGACCCCTTGGTTACCCTCAACCTGATTTGGCCCATCTGCAAAACAGTTTACCAGGGTGTGGCCGTCGCGCATGCTGCCACTTCTTGGAGCCACAGGTGAGATTTAGGTGGAACAAGTGAACACCAAAGGTGGAAAGAGCCCCAAAAAGGGCTCAGCAACCATCACGCCAAAGGTAGTAGTCCTCCCTGAACACACCCTACACTTTCTAACTGACTAATGAAATGACAAACCATGATTCCAGAGGACTAAAGATGAAGACTGCTACTTACCTCCTAACAGAGAGGGGGTTGGACTCAAAGTGCAAAATTAGACATGCATTTCTAGACATGGCTAATGAGGGAATTGGGTTTGTTTGACTATGCGTATTTATGATGAGCATTTTAAATTTTATTTTCTTTGTATTCAAAGGGAAGGGAGGAAGTAGGACAGAAAATTAGTGCTTGTTAATTAAAAATAAGTAATAAAATTAAATTTTAAAAGATGCACAGAAGAGTAAGTATCAATGGCAGAATTTGGACTCAGATCTTCTGGACTCTAAGGCCAGAATGCTAACTACTATACCAGTGAGCTGCCTACAGAAATGAGAATCGGACTCTTGACCCCACCTACATAAATATCCCATGAAACCCTGCTTGAAGCAATTTGCCTCTTTACCCTTCACAACTCTCCATCACCTCTATTTGCCTTTTTCCAGGGGAAGGGATCATGGAACCATCAGATTTCAAATAGGAAACAATTTTTAAGGGTTAGCCAGGTGAAGAAATTGAAGACTCAAAGGTTAAATGATTTGTCCAAGGTGACACATATAGTAGCAGTAAGTAACTGAGTCAGTATTCAAACCAAGGTTCTCAGACTTTTAGCCCTGTGATGTTTATACTGTTACACAGTTTGAGTGGTGGCTTGGGTGTCTGGTCCCTGTCTCCATATGGTGTACCTAGTCCACTTTGGGGAATGTGTCTAGCTGTGGAACTAAGGGGTAGGATTAAAAATAAACAAACAGGAAAAACAGCAACAGACCTTTGCCAGGGAATTAAGGGTAAATGTCACAGTACAGAAGACAAAATAGCCAGGCTTGTTGTTACAAAACTGTAATCCTAGTTACCAGGGATGTTTTGAGCTCAGAAACTTCTTAGCTGACATTCTATGCTGATCCTGTGTTTGTACTAAGTTCAATATGGTTTAATATGGAGACCCTCCCAGGAAGTAGGGGGCTGCCAGGCTGCTGAAGGAGAGGTGAAATAACCCAATAGGAAATAGAGTTGATCAAAACTCAAAGAGGAGGATCAGGCCTGGCTGTAGCCCCTGCACTTCCAACCTGGGCAACACAGGAAGATCCAGTGTTTAAAAAGAAAGAAAGGCAAGTAGAGAGAGAGACAGAGGGATAGAATGAGAGAGGAAGATAAGAAAAGGAAAGAAAGAAAAGAAATAAAAGTCTAAGCCTGAGATAGTTGTTTACATAGGTATTGAAATGGATTGCTATTTAATCTCATCTAACCCAGTCTAACCCTTTCTAGGAGGATTCTCACTCCCAAACTCTGTTTACCAGGCCTTACCCTTACTCCTCACATCTTTCCCCCTGACAAATCCACACACACCTATTTCTCAATAGGAACAATGGACTCTTGAAAAACTAATAGAGAAGCTGGGTTGGGAGGGATCATTCCCAGCAGTATATTAATATATCAAACAGCATGGAAGATTCTTGGTGGATGAGAGTAAAAGAAGGGTGAAAAAAGAAAAGAAAACCAAAACAACAGAAAATACCACACCTTTTCAGCTTCTTAATAATCAGGGTCCTAGCCAAATTCTGATAGTGAAAGATGACTGATGGCAGTGGAAGGGTAGTAAATTAAAAGAGGTTCCATAAGACCCGTTGAGAGGTGGTAATGATGATGGGCAAGGGCCTGTTGGGAGGACCTATGCTTTATTTAGAGAGTCTGGCCTCTGGAAAGTGTCACTGATGTGATGCACAGGTTGTCCCTGGCAGGTGCTGCTGCAAACTGAGCTGTGAAGTAATAATATATGTCAGTATTCTTGGACACTCCAAGCCTTCTGCCAGCCTGGCAGGGCTATACTGCATGAAGTGGCAATGCAAAGCTGCTAGAGCCGGGTAATCACAGACCTCTAGAATGTCCAAGTTGGACTCAAAACCATGAGAAAGCACAAACACAGATTAGCATATTAAAACATATATAGACAAAAGCAATTTTGGTAGAGGAGGGCACTCTCAATTGGATGGGAGGCTGCTGAAATAAGCTTTGTGTAGAGTGGCAGCATGTGATGTGAGCTTTGAAGGAAGCTAGGGTTTCTGCAGGGCAACTAGATAGAATGCCAAGTCTAGTGTCAGGAAGAACTCTTCCTGTGTTCAAATCTGGCTTCAGATACTTCCTCGTTGTGTGTTTCTGAACAGTTCACTTAACCCTATTTGCCTTACTTTCCTCCCCTATTAAATGAGCTGGAGAAGGAAACGGCAAGTCAACATCTCTGCAAGAAAATCCCAAATGGAGTCATGGAGAGTTGGATACGATTGAACAACAAGAAGAGTTTCTACAAGGAGAGGGCATTCTAGACACGGAGGGGTTTGTAGGAGAATTTCAAATAGGCCACTTTGGTGGAGAATAATAAAGCTTGGAAAGTTAGACTGGAACAGACTTTGAAGGACTTTAACTGCCAAACAATGGTATTGTATCTATGAGGCAATAAGGACTCACTGGAGCTTCTTGAACCAGGGTCAAATCTGTGCTTTAGGAATTTCACTTTGGTCGCTGTGTGGAGGATGACTCAGAGACAAGACACAGTGGGTACCTAGACTATTGCAATAGGCCAGACAAGAGAGGATGAGTTGAGTCCTGGTAGTAGGTCTTTTGGGCAGCTAGGTGGTGCAGTGGATAGAGTGCCAGGCTACCAGCAAGAAAGACAAACCATTCCATTATCTCTTTGAAGAAGATACCAAATGAGCTCAGGAAGAGTTGGACACAACTGAACAACAGTATACGTCTTGCTTCTTATTTCTCCCTCATGGTTTCCTTCGGTGATACTGCCTTTTGTTTCCTCAAACTCCAATGCTACAATAAATGTATGATGTCATTAATGGGATACCCGATCTAATAGTGCATATCAAAACTTATCCATGCCTACCAACTTATGTGATTTTTATCCCTTCCCATAAGTTGACCATAGGGATCCTCCCAATGGGCTAGGGGCCTTCCTTGAATTCAGTTGATATTGTGTTCATACCAATAGAGCACATGGGCATTTAGGGTCCTGCTTACCCCTTGCTCTCTTTATATGGTCAGTCCATTTTGTTTTTTTGGTCAGTCATATGCTTCTCTGGTAATATCCTTTATTTAAATGTACTACTTTTCTTACATGATTTCTTGTTTGTGATGAATTGCAGCTTACCCACTCCCACCAGAGTGCCTCTGAGAGAGGGGGCTAGAGTGTACCATGTTAGAGGAAATTCCACTGTGGTAACCACTGTCCTTATTGGTGGTTACCCCTCTGAGACCACTATTTCAAGAGACCCCCAACCACTATGCTTTACTTCACTCCCTATTCTCCTGGCCCACGCAACTCCAGTTCATATTCAAGTAGACTCCTGTATGGAGTGTATCAATTCACTCCTGTTTGGCCTTACTACCTTCCCTGAGACTTTCCAGGTAAAAATGGCTGGCCCTGGCCACCATTCCCTTAGGTCTGTCGTCTCTCTGTTAGAATATAAGCTCCTTGAGAGCAAGCACTGACTTGATTTTGTATTTGTTTCTCCAGTAGATTGTTTTGACTTTTGTCTTACCACTTTGATGTGGTAAGATAACTCTGGAAGAGAGAGTGAAACTGGTGGCTTTGTGTAACTCTGCCTCACTTAAGTCCAAATGCATAAGCAAGTCAAGACATCACTCCTTGAAATCACAGATCCTCTTTGAAAATGGAGGATGAACAAATTTGTCTCTCCATCTCTTAGTCTAGCAAGTGCTTAATAAATGCTTATACATTCATCCATTCATTTAGATATTCAGAGATTATAGTATTCTAAGTATTTTGGTGTTAAAATGATAGACTTTTGTTTCAGGAAGAAGTTTAATATGACAAAAGAATAATGCAATTGCCCCAAAACAATCCAGATCAACATCTCTTTCCTGTTCAATTCTGGGACCACTTTATTGTCCACATGCAATGTCTATACTAGAGATATACATGCATACATGTATACACACATATACATACAATGTACATATATACACATGCACATTATATATGTATATACTTGTGCTTGAGTTGGCTTTAACCTGCATGAGAAGCAATTGTTAAATTGTCAGGATGGGCATTTGTAGCTTGGAAATTGGCAAATGCTACAAAGCAAAGCATGATTTATTGTTTTCTTGATCATCTAGACTTAAGAAAGTGATGAAAAAATGTTCATGACTTAAAAACTTAAAAATAGGTCTTGCATACATTTTCATAGAGCTGGTTGTTAAACATTTACCAGCACACTACTGCATATACATATACATATGCATATATATGCACACAGATACTGATATGTATGTATATTGAGATAGAAAAATTATTCTGGTTATGAGCTCTAGAATTGATCCTTCTGACTATATATCACAATCTAGACAATATGTATTCTCAAATTCTTTTGAGCGATTATGGATCACATTCAGAAGGCTCCTCAATGTTCTAGGACGTGATGCTTTAGAAAAAAAAATCTAGTTCTCTAAAGTAGCTCATCAGCATAGCTGATTAGCATTACATTAAATCTATAAATTCACTTGTGCAATTTTAACATTTTAAGTTCATTGCATGTTTGCATGAGCTATACTACTGATTATTTAGTTCTTCCTTTTATTTTTGTGAAAAAATTTTTAAAATTATTATTTTCTTTGTTTTCAGTGTTCTACAATCACTACCATATAACTTAGACTTTTTCCCCCTCTCTCCCCCTGCTTTACCCCTTCCTCTCCCCTAGAGATGGCGAGATGGCATACAATTTTATATATTCCTATTAAATATATTTTCATCTTAGTCGTGTTGCACAGAAGAATTAAAATGGGAGAAATAATAAAACAAACCAAAACATAATACAAAAGAAAATTATCTGCTACATTCTACATTTGAATTCCATAGTTCTTTCTCTGGATGTGGAAGGCATTTTGCCTTAAGAGAGCATTAGGAATATTTTAAGTCCTTGCATTGCAATGAAGTTCTAAGTCTACTAGAAAAAATCCCCGCACACTGTGGTTGTTGCTATATATAAAGTTCTCCTGGTTCTGCTCCTTTCACTCAGCATCAGTTCATGTAAGTCTTTCCACACATCTCTGAAGCCTTTCTGTTCATCATTTCTTACAGCAAAATAGTATTCCATTATATTCATATACCATAATTTATCCAGCCATTCCCCAATTGATGGGCATCCCCTTAATTTCCAGTTTTGGGCCACCACAAAGAATGCTACTATAAATATTTTTGTACATATGGGACCCTTTCCCATTTTTATGATCTCTTGGGGACACAGTGCTAGAAGCAATATTGCTAAGTCAAAGGGTATGCCCATTTTTGTAACTCTTTGGGCATAGTTCCAGATTGCTCTCCAGAGTGGTTGGATCAGCTCACAGCTCCACCAACAATGTATTTAGTGTTCCAATTCTCCCACATTTCTCCAACATTTATCATCCTCCTGTTTTGTCATGTTAGCCAATCTGATAGGTGTGATGTGGTACCTCACAGTTGTTTTGATTTGCATCTCTCTCATCAATAGTGATTTGGAGCATTTTTTCATATGATAGTTTTGATTTCTTCTTCTGAAAACTGCCTGCTATGAAAATTGTTGCAATTTATATCTCTTGGTAGGTTAATGCTCATTTGTTATATTTTTTCATTATGATGAAAAGCATTTGTTTATCAGTTTTACCTGCTTTTTGTTAGTTATATGTCAAAATGCAGATTATCTTTGTAGTTTTATCTTATATGCCTTCTGAATATGAGGAAGTGAGCTGGAATGTATTTTGAAAATTGTCCAGTGAGTCCAAGTTGCTTCTTGACACAAAAACACATTCTCCTAATGATGTTGAACAGTTGCAAGGTGCCATAATCTCAGAGAAAAAGTCATGGACCACTAGAAACTCAATAGTAAGATACACAGTGGGTGCAGCTGGGGTAAAGCATTTTTCCAATTATGACCTATCCTCCAGACACGGTAGGAGATGTATGTGTTGTTGTTGAGTCATCTCAGTCTCTTCGTGACTCCATTTGGGGTTTTCTTGGCAAAGATGTAGTTTACCATTTCCTTCTCTAGCTCCTTTAGCAGATGAAGAAACTGAGGCAAACAGGGTTAAGTGACTTACTTAGGGTCACACAGCTAGTAAGTATCTGAAGCTGGATTTGAAATCAGGAAGATGTCTTCCTGACTTCAAGCCCAGCCCTCTATCCACCATGCTGCCTTGCTGCCCCTGATATATGTGTAATAGTGAACATTTCATGGAGCATGAGACCCCCACCTCCCCTCAGATTCAAATGGAGACAACCTAGGGTCCCTGAGCCATTAGAGCCTTAGGAAGAACAGCTACTCTTCAACTCCAGCGTCAGCAGCTATCATCCAAACAAACCTTTGTGCAGATATAATCTGACACATGAGTATGCCAGTATTGCAGCCTCCTGCAGCTGAAGAGGTAATGATAGTGGATAGCCCTACTTGAAAGTTGCTGTTCATGGGCATGGTGGGAATAATTTCTGCCTGTGTTTCCCCATAACACGGATTAGGCTCATGTCTCCCCCCATCACCTTCCACTGCAACACGGACTATGTTCACTCTGTCCTTCCTGCAACAGGGTCACAAAAATTCTCATCCATATGGGATCCAGACCTCCAAAACTCGGTGGATGTGTGAGACACCCTACTTGCTGACAAGATGCATTTCCATAAGGAGGTGAAGGAGGCCACTTTTATGGAAGGTGGAGCCCAGTGCTCCTAGATCTTTGTTGTGTTAGGGCCAAGTAAACCTCTTTCTGTTCAGTGACATAGGAATGCTTCATTTCCTCTTATAATCGAACTTGAACTAGGAGAGTGCTGGCATGAGGGTGCCTTTAACAGTGGGGCATGTCTTTAGTGTTTCTCCATTGTACACGACTTCCTCATTTTATGAAAAACACAATGGAGGCCTAGAGAGAGTAAGTGAATTGCATCTAGTGTGGAATACGGGGATGCCCCAGAAAACAATGACTGACCCAGCACACCCCAGATGGACCTGCAGCTGGGGCAGTAGAAATATACTAGATATAGAGTTGTTGAGACTCTACCATTTACTGATTTTCCAGCAACGGACAACTTAACTTCTCTGGGCCTCAACTATAAAATCAGGGTTTGGGTTTGGGGTTTCTTTTTTGGTTATTTTTATTTCTTCCAGGCCTGGTATCCTATGAAAGAGTACAAACCATTTAACCTCTGTGAGGATGCATCTACCCCATGGAATTGTTTTGAGTGTTTTGTAGCTCTTGAAGTGATAAATCTTTGCTGAGTACTTCCTGACAGCTAATCATTTCAGCGTCTTCCTTCTGTTGACGAAGCTAGCATTTAGGCAGCACCACGTTTTACAAGTATTTTCTCATTTGGGCCTTACAACAGTTCTGGAAGGTAGGCGCTTTTGTTTTCCCTCATTTTCATAGCTGGGGAAACTGAGTCAAGTAGAGATTAAGTGACTTGCCCAGGGTCATGCAAACATCTACCTCCTTGACTCCTGTCTCAGAGCTCCACCTGGTTGCCATGGTCTCCCCGTATCCTGTGGGTCACAGGTAGTTGTTTGCATGTTGTCACCATTAGACTGAGGTCCTTGATCGAAAGGGATTATGTAATTAACGTTCTATGTTCCTACCGCTTCGCACGCTGCCTAGCACATAGTGGGCGCTTATGAATGTTTACGAACTCATGGATCATAAAAAGGCCAGCTCGTTGATATGCAGATAAGGCAGCGTCTGAGTTCACAGCCAGTTGGATTTGGAGAAGAACTGAGTTCGAATCCCAGTTCTGCCACTTTTGTACCGAAGGCCAAAGTGGAGGATGAGTAGCCTTTCCTCCAGGATCCCCGAGTTCTGTAAAATGCAGAAGCGGGGGTGGGGTGGGACGTGGACGGCCTCGGAGGTGGCCTCGGGTCCTGGGATGCTGAGGTTCAAGCGCCCCACCCAGCCCGGGGCGTCACGTACCCACCCGGTGACGTCATCACGCACCCGGCTCGCTGGCCCCCAGGCCATGGGCGCCCCTGCCGAGCCGCGAGTTCTGGGAGCTTTTTGGTGACGGGCCTCGGAGGCCGAGCTGCTGCGGGGCGCCGGGCTGTCGGCTCCGACCTAGGGCTTCTGGGAGGCGAGGTCCTGCTTGTGGGCAGGCTGGGCGGGCCCGCTGGCGGGCCGGGCGGGCCCGCTGGTGGGCCGGACTGGGAGCGCGAGGAGGCTCTTGAAATCGTCAGTATCGCGGCTGTCGGGTGAGGATGGCGTTCTCTCCTTTGGGGCCAGCAGTTGCCATGGAGGCTGCGGTTGCTGTGACGACGGCGGCTTCGGACTAGACTCGCGAACGCTGGCGCGGGCTCGGGCTCTGTCTGAGCTCGGTCTCGGCTGGACGTCCGCGTATCGCGCTCTAGTTCTTGGAAGCCAAGAAATTAGTGCGTGGGCCGGGGTCAGGGTCAAGATTAGGAAAAGGTGGGGGCGGGCTTCTCGGGGGTGACGGAGTCATGAAGTCGCACAAGAAGGAACAGCGGACCAAAACTCCCCCGGGTAATACCTGGGGTTCTCTGGGAGGTGTAGTGCTTTGGACCTGGGGATGCACGTTCTGGGGGCCTGAGACTGGATGTGCAGTTCGAGGTTGGGGGTGCACATAGAGGAGGGGCTGAGCTTGAGCTGCAAGGTGCTGGGCTTGCCTGAGACTGGAGGGGTACTTGCGGGTGCACCTACTGGGTATTTGAGCTACGAATGGGACAGGGGCTGTAAGTTTCCGAGCCGAGGATGCCCATGCTGGGTGCCCGAGATTTAGGGTGCAGATGCTGTAGATGTCTGAGAGGAAATGCACATGATGGGGGGGGGTCTGAGATTAGGAGTACAGGTGCTGTGGATCCCCAACAGGGGCATGTGAGTGCTGGAGGGCTCATGCTGAGTGTATGGAATTGGTGGTGCAAGTGTCATAGGTTTCCAGAGGTGCCCCTGCTGGATGTCTGGAATTGGCGGTGCAGATGCCGGGAGTGTCTCATATAAGGATATTCTTTCTGGGAGGACCCTGAGATGGAGGGTTCAGATGGATTTCTGAGCTGAGTATAACCCTGCTAGGTGCCTAAGATTAGAGGTTCAAATGCTGGGTTAGTACGCGTGCTGAGGAAGAGGGGCTCAAGATAATAGGGAGCCTGAATTTGGAGTTGCAGTTTCTGTGTTAGCCTAAGAAAAGGCACGTAGGTTCTCTTGGGCAGAGATACTTTGGGAACCTGAGGTTAGAGGTTTAAGGTGCTGAAATTGGAAGTTACAGGTTTGTTGAGATTAGAAGACACTGGTTTTTTTGAGGTGGTGCAGGTATTATTGGGGAGATAAGTTCCTAACCAGTTTAGAGGTATGGTATTAGAGACAATACTGGGGGATCTGAGATAGGAAGGTTGCAAGTTCTCAGAGGGATTCTGAAATATGTATAGACTCCTTTCCCACCCCCACCCCCAAGGTTGGTATTCTCAGGGTAAGGAGAGGGATACATGACAGCATCTAATTAAGTCATGAGTTGTTTGAAAGTGACCTCCTCTGATACAGGAGAATTCAGTGAAGGCCTGGAATAACCAGGAAAATGTTATTTGGCACTGGACGTCAGGGAGGATGATGGTCAGTGAGGATAGCCAGTGATTCCTAGTTTATAGAGGTGACACTAAATATTCTTTCCTCAGGACCTCTTTCAGAGTTGAGGACAGCTGCATAGAAAGCAGCTCTGCACTAGTTCATTCCAGCCCTTGTTACCTGGTAATCTACATCTAATTACCCACAAATCATGGTTTTCTTCCAAGGCACTGTCCTGGGCCCTCTTCTCTCTTTCCTCTGTACTATCTTACTCTATCATCTCATCAGCTCTTCTAGGTGTAGTTATAAACTCTATGGAGATGACTCCCAGATCTCTATTACCAACCCAAGTCCCTCTCCTGGGCTCCAGTTGCCTTATGGACATCTGGATGTCCTATAGGCATTAGGCATCTCAAGTTCAATATGTCTAAATCAGAATTCACTATCTTCTTTTGCCCTCTTACTTTATGGGGCATCACCATCCTTCCATTCTCTCAAGCTAGCAACCTTGGTATCATTCTCAACTCCTTACTCTCACCCCATAAACTTAAACTATGGCCCAGACTTGTTGTTTTCACATTCACATCTGTTTTACCAGTTCCCAACTCTTTTCACTTGTACAAAATGGGCTACCACCTTGGTTAGGGCAGCATAGAGTGCTGGGGATCTTAAATCAGGAACACCTAAGTTCAAATCTGGTCTTAGACACTAGCTATGTGACTGTGGACAAGTCACTTAACCTCAGTTTCCCCATCTGTAAAATGGGGATAAAAATAACAGCACCTACTCCCAGGGTTGTTATGAGGATAAAATGAGATAATTGTAAAGTATTTAGCACAGTACCTGGCACATAGTAAGCACTATATAAATGCTATTTATTAGTATTTTTATTAAAGCCTTCATCATTTCTCACTTGAACTACTGCAATATTCTCCTTATTGGTATCCTTGCTTCAAGTTTCTCCCCATTACCTATCTTTCACTCAGCTGTCAAAGTGATTTTTCTAAAGTATAGGTCTGCTCTTGTCACCTCCCTCCCCATAAACCACAGTGGTTGCTTGTTACCTCAAGGATAAAAGATGGAGTTCTCTTGCATTTAACGCCCGTCACAATTTGGTCCCTCTTTCCTTCAGGAGACAGCTCAAATCTCTCCTTCTACAGGAGGCTTTCCTAGTACCCTTACTTGTCAGTGCTTTCCACTCTTTTCCACGTCTTTCACAGGCTTTGTATAGATTTTATATGTCCCTCTTACTTACATGTTCTCTTCCCTATTTTAGTTTGAAGACAGGCACAGAGCTGTTTTTTTTCTTTTCTTTTTTTAATATCTCCAGTGCTTTGCATGGTGCCTGGCACATAGGGAAGGGCTTGATAAATGCGTATTGACTAATTGTAATAATTTCTTAATTGACCTTTTTGCTTCATCTTTGCCATCATCCATCCTTTGCACAGCTATCAGAATAATCCTCATAACACATAAATCTGTCCATGACACTCCCCTTCTCTAAAATATCCAAGTAAGAACATAGTCTCTAAAATATTTCACTAAAATGTCATATTGCCCTCCTGATATTGTCCAGGTTCCTTAGCTTGGCTTGGAAGTCACTCTGCAGCCTGGTTTCAGCCCACCTTACCAGGTTTCTTTCACTCAGTCATCTTCATTCATTCTGTGGGTTGGTCAAACAAGACTCCTCATCTTTGTCCTTGTTGACACAGCCTCTTCATCAATTGCATTTCTGTAGCCACTACTATGTGCCAGGCACGGTGCCAAGCGTTTTTTGCAACATTTATCTCATTTGATCCTCCCAAGAGTCTTGGGAGATAGGTGCTATTATTACCATTTTACATTGGAGGAAACCGAGGCAATCAGAGGTTAAATGACTTGCCTAAGATCACACAGCTGATAAGTGTTTGAGGTCAGATTTGAACTCGGGTCTTCCTGACTCCAGGCCTGGTATTCTGTTCACTACGTGCCACCTAGCTACCTCATCTTTCACCTAGGGTGCCTTTAAATAAGCCAGCCCTATTTTCTGGATTTTACTCTCTCTACACATTGACCTTTCAGATTCCTTCATTTTCCTTCAAGGTTTATCTTCATTTTCTCTCTGGAGCCTCCTCTCAGCCCCTTGGCTAACCGCATTTTCTTCCTGGTCAAACAGCATCAGCTGAGTGGTCTTAGGAGAGATTGCTAGGACCCGAATCAGGAAGATTTCAGCTCAAAGGTGACCTTAGACACTTAATAGCGGGCAACTCTCTTGACCGCTGTCTGCCTTAGTTTCCTTCTCTGTAAAAATAGGGATAACAGTAGCACCTACATTAGGGTTTTGTGATATCAAATGAGATAATTGTAAAAGGACTTAGCACAGTGCCTGTTCTTAGTATATACCATATAAATGTTACCTGTCATCATCATCACTATTTCTTCCCCCCTTCACATGTTCTGGGGACATATTGTTTGATCTGTCCTTGGCCTCATCACTTGTACTAGACTTGTCAGGCTACATGTCACCCTTCTTCCCCTACCCTAAGGAGAATATGAACTCCTTTTTTTTTTTTGTTTTCTATGCCTTGCATTTTAGTAGGCATATAATATTTTTTTTTCAATTTGTTGGAAGATTATTGAAATAGATCTCAGTGGGTGCCTGGGTTCTAGGCCTGGCTTAGTTAACAGCTAGCTGAGTAATCTTTGCCAAGGTTTTTCCCTTTCTGTGCCTCAGTTTCCTTCTCAATAAAATGAAGAGGTTTCTCTCCAAGTTTCCTTATGTCTGCTTCATGTAGGTTTTACATGTTACTATATACATATTTGTTGTCTCTCGTTTTAGAATGTAAGTTCCTTGAAGCCAGGGACTGTTTGGATTTTGTCTTTGAATATCTGGTACCTTGCATAGGTGTATAATAAGCACTTATTGATTGCTTGACTAGTTGACTTTTAAAATCTCTTCTAGCTCAGACTTTATATCTCTGAGGTAGAAGCACTGAAATCTCTCTCTTCTCTCCTACTGTCTGCTGGGTTTTGAAAGATGATGAGGATTTAGTCGGGTGGAAGGAAAAAGGCCAAGCTTTAACCAATGAAGCGAGTAATAACAGCAAAACAACTAGGTGATGCAGTGGATAGAGTGCCAGGTGGGGATTTAGGAAGACTTGTCGCCCTGAGTTCAAATCTGGCCTCAGACACTTACTTCCTAGCTGTGTGACCCTGGGAAAGTCAAAAACCCGTTTGCTTCTGTTCCCTCAGCTGTAAAATGAACTGGAGAAGGAAATGGCAAACTACTCCAGTATCTTTGCCAGGAAAATCCCAAAAGGGGTTTCGAAGAGGTGGACACAAGAGAAATGACTAAATAATGACAACAGAATAGCAAAGCATGCATTCATTCCATAAACATTTATATAAATTCTTACTGTAGGTAAGCCACTGTACTAGAAACTAGGAATACAATTATATACATGTGTATGTATGTATTTATGGAATATATATTATATATAATAGATATATCTATTACATAATAGATAAAATATATAGAATATATACAATAGACAATATATATTATCTTATAACTTAGTTATTTTATAATACACAGTATCATATAATGTATACATTGTAATATGGAAGATATATTATATGTGTATTATATACATTATATATCTGTATATGTATAAATACAAGGTATTACATATTGTACAACCAAACATAAAATATCTTTTATATAAAATATTTTTAATATATTAAAAAATCAAACCAAACCCAAAACCTTTCTTCATCAGTCAATCTGTAGTTTCCACTTCCACCATTTTGCTGAAACATTTTTTTCATAGGCCACTGCTGACCAAGTTGTAGTTGTCAGATCCAAGGCAGTTTCTCATCTTTTTTACTTCTTCACACCTTTTGACACTACATTTTTCTTGAAATTCTCCACTTCCCTTGGTACTTGACCATCACAATTTTCCTCTCTAACTACTCCTGTTTCTCCCAGTCCCTAAATCTAGTCATCTGTCAAGGTTTTGTCTTTAGTACTCTTCTGGCTATATACATTCTTGCTCTTGAAGGTCATCTATTCCTACATCATCACAACCATTACTTCTGTGTGAATGATTCCTACATCTAAGTCCAGCACTAACTGTTTTCCTTAGCTCCTATCACATATTTCCAATCTCATGTTAAACATCCTTGTGTGTATATCCTACTGGTAGCTTAAGCTCAGTGGGTTTAAGACTGAACTCATACACCCTAACCCCACAAATTTCCTCTTCCTGATTTGTCTGTTTCTGTTCATGCCACCATTGATTTCCCATGTAAGTTAAAAAATTCCTAGTCATCCTTAACTACTATTTTTCCCTTAGCTTTCATAGCCAATTAATTGCTAAATCTTGTCCAACTCCAGAATAGCTTTTAGATCCCATATGTCTGCTTTCTAGTCCATTATTCCGCCCCTTTTCAGGCCCATTTTGCCCCTCATCTAGAAAAACTACCTCCTCCTAATCCTTTTCCCTAAATCTAGTCTCTTATCCCTGCTCTCCCATCCCCATGTGTCTTATGTACAACTGCCATGTTAATTTGATCCCCCAACCTTTGATCATTAATTTGATCGTAGGATTTGATTCATTAAATTGATCATTAATTTGATCATAGGATAATAAATTTAGTGCTGGAAGGGATTTTAGAGTTCAGTTAGTCCAAACCCTCTCATTTTACAGATCAGGAAACTTGAGATACAGAAAAAATGACTTGTCCAGGGTCACCCACCTAATGAGTGTACTAAGTGGGTTTTGAACCTGGCTAGGTCTTCCTATTTCCTAGTTCAGTGTCCTAGCCTCCATACCAGGCACTTTACTGCTTAAAAAACTTTTAATGGTTCCTCATTACTGACAGAAAAAAATCCACTTTCCTTAGCTTGCCATTCAAGACCCTCCATGACTTAACCCCAGTCATTTGTTTCAGATTCTTCATTCGTTGTATCCTTTACTCCATCCAAACTGGACCACTCATTGTTTCTCCTCTGTTATATGTGTCATCTACTTATCTACCAACATTTCCCTGAAATACCCCTCTGCCCCATCCCTTATCTTTGAAAATAAATTTTTTTATTGATGCTTTTTGTTTATTAAAGCAGTCTTTTTTCCAAATTGTCTTCCCTAGAAGACTCAAAATGTTTTACAATTTAAATTTAACTGTTCATTTAATTAAATTTAAATTTAAAATTTTTTAAAACTATAATAGATGTTTATCAGTGTATCCATCAGTAAGCCAGTCAACAAGCATTAATTTGACACTTAATTAGCAAACACTTAATAAAATTCCTACTGTGTGTTAGGTACTATCATCTATAATATTTCCAGGGGAGAGGAGGAAGCTGTGTTTTACCTTCGCTCCTTGGGAACCAATACTGGTTGCTGAAATTCATCTGAATTTAGCTGCCTTTTAAGGTTCTTTTCCACCAAGTCATTGCTGTGACTTTGTGTATTTATCTCTTGGTTTGGCTTTCTTTGTTCATCTATTCATACAAGTCTTTCCATGTTTCTCTGAATTTCTCATATTTAGTAATTTTTGAAAAAATATTTATATCTTGTTTGTCTATCATCTTCATTTATATCCTTCCCCTTTCACCTCCCCATGGAGTCCTCTTCTTTTAATAAAGATACAAAATAAAAAATGAGGACAAAACCAGATCAGTAAAATCATGGAACACATAAACCTGTAATCCTATGTTATTTCTCCATTCATTATATTCAGATACCACAGGCCCTTCAGTCTTTTTTCAATAAACAGGCACCTGCTTTGATTCCAAATTTTTTCAGTCACACAACAGGATGCGCTGATTATTTTGGTGAACATGGTACCTTTCTGTCTTTGACCCTCTGGGCATTACGAAAGTAGGTTAAAGGGTACAAATCTGCCCTTTTCCTCCCTTTCCCCTTCACCCCATTTTCCCTGCTGAAACAGTCCGTGTGTGCGAAAACCCAGCTCAGGTACCACCTTTTTCCTTTACCTGTATCCCTCAACTGGAAGTAATGGCTTCTGCCTCTAAACTCGTTCGGCACTAAAGGATAACTAGGAATCCCGGCGTTCGGGGCAAATTCAGTTGAGGGGGAGGGGAAAGACACCCCTCCCCCCGGACCTCGAGCCCGGAATGTGTCTCACCCTCTGGGTCCAGGCGGCAGACTGGGGGACAGGTCACTTGCCCACCGGTGGGGTACATTGGCCCCCGAGAAGGGCAGCGATGATTTTGGGATCCTCGGAGGGATGGATCGGTCTGGGGCCAAACTCGAGGACCAGGAGGGTTTGGCAGGGGCCAGAGGGGTACTCCTATCTGGGCAGTAGGGAGAGCTATCCCCCTTTTTCAGTGGTCTGGTGTGACTTCCACAGGATTCGAGGGCCGTACCCTTCTCCGGAGCCCTGGGGCCGGCACCGGGCTGGTTGCATCTGTGGACATCAGCAATATGTCGCCCCCATTGTTTTGTTGTTGTCGTTGTTTGTTTGGTTTTGTTTTTTGTAAGGGCCTTATTTCACCACCACCCCTACACCCCTCAAATAGAACGTAAACTTCTGCAGAATAAATTTCAAAGGCTTATCTATGTTTACATCACCATCCTTGTGTCCTCCACTGGCTTAATAAGTCTTTGCTGAGTGAATGGCAAATATATGTATGTATGTATGCAGATATAGGTGTATATATGTATATACATATGTAGATGTAGATGTGTACATATTTACATGTATAGAATATAGACATAGACATATAGAATATGCAAAGCAAGTGGGAACACAGTACCCATTTCGATTCAATTAATATTTATCGAACTCCTACTCTATGAACAATACTGCTAGCTTTGGGGCAGGCTGGAGAATCATAATTTAGATACGAGGGATCTCTGCCTTCATTGAACTTACAGTCTAGTGGCTATATGAAAAAAGAGAAAAGGTTAAGTGAGTCAGAATTGAGGTTTGAGGTGGTATTCTTAGAACTAGAGTATAGCATAGGAGAGTTAATCAGCAAGCATTTATTAAATACCAACTGTTTGCCTAGGAGGTGCAAAAATGAAAGTGTCTTCCTTCAAAGAGTTTACATTCTATTAAGGAAGATGACTGACTGTACAACATTACTCAAATAAATACATACAAAATATA
>CM053770.1:532865657-533173845 GCA_028658325.1 Potorous gilbertii
GAGTCAGAATTGAGGTTTGAGGTGGTATTCTTAGAACTAGAGTATAGCATAGGAGAGTTAATCAGCAAGCATTTATTAAATACCAACTGTTTGCCTAGGAGGTGCAAAAATGAAAGTGTCTTCCTTCAAAGAGTTTACATTCTATTAAGGAAGATGACTGACTGTACAACATTACTCAAATAAATACATACAAAATATAGCAGTAGAGATATGACTTTTATGATCAGATAAATAATAGTGTAATTTCAACAAAAAACAGCAATAGTAATTTATTTGATCTTTCACCCCTTCCAGACTTACCTATATATTTATAAAAAAGCTAATTGTGTGCTCTGAGGGAGAGGCCCTGTTGGAATTGTCTCAGTCAATGTCAAAACCCAAATACTCTTGGGTGAACTGAGGAAGAAGCTCTGAAGGAAGCTAGAGATTCTAAGGGACAGAGCGAGGAAGGCATTCCAGGCATAGGGAACAATTTGTACATAGATGAGATGGAATGTCAGGTGGGAGAAACAGCAAGACAGCATTTGTCACACGCTGCCTGTTGACTTTTGTTGGGTTAGCAGTCCATTCAAATTTCCAGGACTTTTTTCTTCCTTCTTGCCTTTTTTCCAAAAGCTACTCCTTCTGATTACCCAATTTCTGGCAAGGACACCACCACTGACCTAGCCAAAACTACTTCAAACCTCAGTTTCCAACTTGGACTCTTCTTTTTCGTCACTGTGCCCATCCCAGAAGTTGTGAATGTGTGTCAAATTCTCCTCTTGAGCTCTCTCATCTGTCCCCTGCTTTCTGTCCCCTCTGCAGCCTCCCTAGCCCAGGTCCCCATTACCACCTGCCTAGACCATTGCAGAAGTTGACAACTGCACTCTGCATCCCATCTCTTGCCTCCTGTTATCCAGCCTTGACACTGCTACCAGATTTATCTTTCTTACACATTTATGATCCTCATTTCTTTGCTCAAACCATGAAGTTTCTCCCTGATGCCTACCAAATAAAATGTAAATGGCTTAGCCTGATGTTCAAAGCCCTGCACAATCTGGGCCTATTTCTTCCCTTTAGCAATGTTTTGGATCCCTCCTGGTGATCCAGCCATGTCCTGATCAATGTGAACAGTGAATCTAGAAGTCCCACAGGATTCAAATTTGCACTGCATATTTTGATTAGACTAGAACCAATTACTAAACTTCACATTTTTGTCATTTCAAATATGCACATTCAAATACATGCAACTACCTCACAGAATTCCTTTTTTTCATACTAATTGGATATTCCACCATCCAACCAAATTGGACTACACAACCCTCCTTTTCATCTCTCCACGTTAAATTCCTATCCTTTTTCGAAGACTGAGCTCAAAATCTACTTCCATGAATCCTTCCCAGATCCCCCAATGGAAAAGATCCTTCCTTTGTCACACCTTGTAGAGAATTTGAATTCCCCTGATTTTAGCAGTTATTTGCCCATGTGTCTTATCTTCCCTGGCAAGATGGAAGACCTCCTAGAGCAGAAAGCATGTTTTCATTTTGCTATCTGTACTTCCCCAGATACCTGGCATAGTGCCTATTGTTGTTTCTACACTTCATAATAAAATATTCAACTATTGTTTAAAATATTTGTGTGACTTTTCTCACATTTTCATATACATTGTTGTATTGGATTCTTTCAACAGTCTTTGAGGTAGTTGGGGAAGAGATAATTATCCCCATTTTATTAATGGAAATGAAATGATTTGCTAATGGTCACAGAGCCAATAAACAGGGGAGCCAGGACTCTTTCAAATCAACGAGTTGATGCTGGAGGCCTGCAAACTCAATATCTGCAAAATTATGCAGTTCATCCTGAACCAGATTAAAGTGTAATTGGGAAATGTTTCACAAAATGTATAAAAATGCAATGCAGCGTTTGTTGTCATTGTTATTTAGTTGTTCTGACTCTGTGTGACCCCATGGTTATTATAGCCATGTCATTTTCTTGACAAAGATACTGGAGTGGTTTGCCATTTATTTTTCCGGTGTGTTCCCATTTTATAGAAGAGGAACTCAGGTAAATAGGGGCTAAAGGACCTGCCCAGGGTTACACAGGCAAATCTGAACTCAAGTCTTCTTGACTCCAGGCCTGATGCTTTATCCACTGCACCATCAAGCTGCCCCTCAGTATAACATAGATATGAGTTCCTTGAGGGAGTATCTTTTGCCTCTTTTTTTCATCCCCAGAGCTTAGCACAGTGCCTTGCACACAGTAGGTACTTAATAACTGACTAACTGGTTTTCTAAGTCACTATGTGGCCTACAGGAATCCATTTCTATTTGGTTATGACACCATTACTCTGCCTTATGCTGCTTTGCTAAATTAATGTTTTTAAAAAACAAATGAGATTGAGCCTTTATCACTATGAATTCAGTCCAACAAGCATTTCTTCATTTGTTATTGCTGAAATGGACTGTATCTGAAATTAACACAGATGGTGAAGTTACTTGATATACCACGAAGGGCCATCACCATCTTTAGCAAGACATGTTAGTCCCTCTCTTAACCACCTGTTCATTGGCATTACTCTATTGGTCTAAATATCAATGATTTCTACTTTAAACTGGACACATTCTTCTCCCTCCACTACTACAACTGCATTGTTTTGGGGAAGTATAAAATAATTTTTTAAAGGATAAAAAGAAGAAATGTTTCAGGTTTATATTATCTGCTTCCCCTGTTTTTAGTGCTCTGGTCTCCTTCTTCTGTTGCTCAGTTTGGATATGCTCAGAGAATGTAAAATGTTTATATTAGTGAAGCAATTTAGTAGAAAAATTGACCACAAATAGAAATGACTTTTGGATTATCTACACAGTTGTTTTCATCATCACTGAGAAGCAGTGTTCCATAGCATAGAAAGAGAGGAAGTTGGCCTCAAAGCCAAGAAGACCAGGGTTCCAGTGCTGCTTCTGATATATATTGACTGTATGACCCTGGACAAGTCACCTAAGATCTCAGTGCTCTAGGCAACTCTCTAAAACTCTGATATTTAGAAAAGGTGCTGACTTGCAGTGGTAGAGTTTCTTCATCTAGGAACCCTAGACTGGTTTCTTCCTTCTTGAAGAGTACCAAAATGATATCACTATGTTGGGGTCAAAGTACTGTAGCTGATCAGACCAATATGAGCTCAAAAGGCTCTACCACAAGTCAGGCACAAATAGTCTGTATGATCATTTGGAGTTAGACATGTCACATTTCTTTTGGTTTATAGCACTTCTGCTTTGCTCATATAGTACAGCACCTTCTTTGATGCGGGCACAGCAAGCTGGGCCAGCCTGTGCCAGTGTCTCCCATGTCTACCAATTGATTCCAAAGTTCTTCAGAGAGACCTTGAGAATGTTTTTGAATCATTTTTTCTGACTTCCATGTGAATGCCTTCCTTATATGAGTTTTCCATAAAATAATAGTCTTTTAAGCAAACATATTTTTGGCATTCAAACAATGTAGCCAGCCCATTAGATTAATCCTAGATCAATGAAATAATAGGTCCCATTTCTTTCTTACTTGTGCCTTTCTTACCTTAACATGTTTCTGACCTGTATTCTGCTTTTTTTTTTCTATCTGGACAATCTGTGTGGGGGAATTAAATTTAAACCTATCTACCTACCTATCTGCCCATCTATCTGCCTATCTATCTATGTATCTATCTATCTATCTATCTGTTGTTGTTTATTCATTTTTCAGTCATGTCTAACTCTTCCTGACCCCTTTTGGGGTTTTCTTGACAAAGAATCTAGTGTGGTTTGCCATTTCCTTCTCCAACTCATTTGACAGATGGGAAAGGCAAACAGGGTTAAGTGACTCACCCAGGATCACAGAACTTGGGAGTTTCTGAGGCCAGATTTGAACTCAGGAAGATGAGTCTTCCTGACTCCAGGCCTGACCCTCTATCCACTGCACCACTTAGCTGCCCTCTAGCTAGCTAGCTTTCTTTATAGAGAGATAGATATCAATACGTAGATATAATTTTATTGATGCTCTTTTTTTATATCACTCTCATTTCTTAATGACTTTTCATCCTCAGTAGAACCTTTCTTTGTACCAAAGAAGTAGAGTCTACATATTATTCTTGCCTGACAAATGCATGCTACATGCTGTATTCTGCATCTGTAGTAGTTAAGGCTTGGCTCACAATCTTTTGAAGTTGCTATTGGTCAATAAATCTGTTAGGATTCTGTGTCTTTCCGTGTTGATTTCCTTCGTATTATTGTGTGATTTTTTTTTCTTAGTTCTGCTTACTTTACGTAAGTCCATGTAAATATCCCCATTTGTAAGTATCCCACACACTTTACTTACACATGTTCATATAAGTATCCCCAAGTATCCCTCAATTCTTCATAGCTTATTTTGTACTATACAATAACATACCATTCATTTATATGTTGGAGGCAGCTAGGTGACACAGACACAGGATACCTGGAGTCAGGAAGACCTGAGTTCAAATGGGGCCTCAGATACTTCCTAGATGTGGGACCCTGGTTTAGTCATTGATCCCTGTTTGCATCAGTTTCCTCATCTCTCAAATGAGCTGGACAAGGAAATGGCAAACCACTCCAGTATCTTTTCCAATAAAAACCCAAATGGGATCACAAAGAGTCAGATACAACTGAAATGACTGAACAACAACATTTATATATCATTGTTGCAACAGATTTGTTAATTTCCTATTTCTGGTATGCATTGGGGATGCAAGGACAAAATAAAAAACAATTCCTGTGCTTCATTCCTTTATTCTTCCTTTTCCTACCATTCCACAGAAACCTCTGTTTGCCTGAAAGCTGATCCTACCCTTAGACCACATACTGGAAGTAACCTCCACACCCATAGCCTCTTTCTCTGATTGGCTGGTTCCTCCCAGAAACTACAGTTTAAAGGAGGATACTTAGGCCAGCTGCATCTTCATTCCTCTCCAGATGGCACACCTGACTCTCTGGACTTTCTTTACCATGCCCTCCCTCAACCTCCTCTCTTCTTCCTCACCTTATCTCTCCTTCCCTCCATTCTTTCAATTTCCTTTTATATATTGTCTTCTCCCCTTAAAGCATGAACTCCTTGAGGGCAGGGACTGGTTTTATTTCTGCTTGTGTTGGTTTTCTCAGCAGTTGGCACAGTTCCTGACACATAGTAGATGCTTCCTAAATGCTTGTTGATTTAACTTGACCTGCCCTCAAGGAGCTTATATTCTACTTGATTCCTTCCTGTTGGATTCAGCTTATCAATGCATTTTGGGAGCCAGTTTTGCCATCCAGAGTATTAACCATCTCTCCTCGCTTTGTGTCATCCTCTAGTTGAATGAACACACCATCTATGTTTTTATCCAATTTATTGGTTTAAAAAATTGGAAAGAATACATATATTTTGCTCTGTGTAGTACATGACTTAACACTTCTGTCTGGGTATGCATCTCCTCCCTCCATTTTCAATTTTCAGCTCTCTTGATCACACCAGCAAGTCTCTGGGCAAATAACTTTCTTTCTAGTGTTCACCCAGGTATCACGTGGGCTTGACCAAGTATAGAAAGGAGTAATTGAAGATGCTTGAGCAGGAGAGAAACATATTTAGAGTTGTGCATTAAGAAAATTAAGCAGTGGTTTATAGAATTGATAAGAGTGAAAACAAGGGCAGAGAAACCATTGTCATAGGTTGCTGCCTTGTTTTCGAAGAAGATCATGACATCAGGAAGTTGATGCCATGACTTGCAAGTGAATTGAATTTAAGTGAGAGGGCTGTGCAAGGTCCCCAGCCTCTCTTTCCTTCAGAGCCATCTGGGTCCAGTAGGAAGCTATAGACCAGGACAATTAGAGATGGCTTCCATCATAATCTAGGCAAGATGATAATGAAGATTTGAATGAGGCTGGTGGTGTTATTTATATAGAAAGTGTTTCATATGTATTATTTCCTTTAATCCTAACAATAGCTCTGTGAAATAGGTGCTGACATTTTTCTCCTTTCACAGATGAAGGTACTGAGACTCTAAAGAGACTGAGTTGTCCAAGATCACCCAAATAACTAATGTTTGAGGCAAGATTCAAACAAGTCCTTTTGTCTAATACTATCTTCTCCAGCATACCTTCTTTGGAAAGGGACAGACAGATTCAAAAGAAATTATGGAGACAAAAGTCATGAGATTTGGGGACAGGATACAGGTGGCAAAGGAGAAGTAAGAACCAAAAATGGCTTGAGGTTATGAACAGAGATTACTAGAAGAACTGTATTGCTGTTTATAGAAATTGAAGGCAAGAAGAAGAGCAGGTTTTAGGGGAAAGGTGATAAGTTTAATTTTAAGCATTTTTCACTTTAGACTCCAACAGGGAGTGCAAAGAGAGATTCTGGCACATAGTTGGAATCTGGAAAAGGGATCAAGGCTAGTGATATGATTGGTAATCATCTGGATAGAGTCGATAATTAATGTTATGGAAATAGTCATAGAAAAAGAAAAGGGTTAAGGACAGAACCTTGATGGGGGAGGGGGCAGGGTGGTTCCCATATCAGAAGAGTCAGAAAGAAGAGATACAGAGCAGACAGAGAATTTACTCCAGGAAATGCCAAGAGAGTTCTGTCTCAGAGAAACCAAAATGGTAGTTGGGTTTGTAGCAACATATGTGACATACGAAGCAGCAAGGTGGTACAGTAGATAGAAGATTCCACTTTCTGAGTTCAAATCTGGCCTCAGACATGTACTAGCTGTGTGATCCTGGGCAAGTCATTTAATCCTGTTTCCCTCAGTTCCTCATCTATAAAATGGGCTAGAGAATAAAACGGCAAACCACCCCAATATCTTTATCAAGAAAACTCCAAAGGGATCACAAAGAGTCTGACCCAACTGGACAAGAGCAATGGTGTGCCATAACAAAGCCACGAATTTCTAGGCACACATGTCCTTCTCTCATTCTTAGTTTTAAAGCCCCTTTTCACCAGATCAGCCAGTCTCTGGACAAACACTTGAGCTCAACCTGCCAGACCGTTAGATCTGGCGATTAAGAAGTCATTGTTGACTCTTGAGAGAGCCAACTAATAGTATGTGAGGAGTGAGGGGGTGGTGGAGTGGAAGGAGGGAAGCTTCCCAGACCACACCAGCTAGGCTACTGTTATTAACACATGGAAGGGTTGTCCTTTCTTCCACAGAGTCTAATACAGCCCTCTCCTTTGGCACACCTGTATAAAAATGTTTGCAAACAGACTATCTCTTGCCTTCCAGACAAGAGACGCGCAAAGGTCACTGAACTTGTCACTCCTCCCATCCAGGAGGAACCTGAGCCTGTCAGCAATGTCCTGCAGGGAGATGATATCCTGGCTTTGGCCATTAAGGAGGAGGACTTAAAGAAGGTGGGGAATCACACCGGGTGAGCTCTTACTTTAGAGTCGGCAATAGCATCTTTGGTTGGCACTTTTTTCCATACCCTGTGTGGTGGGTGGTTCTTTTTAAAACCGAGCCATATCCACAATCATTCTTGGCTCACTCCTCATCGTGCATCCATTGTTGTCATTATCATCTTGACTCATCTACTTTAAGGGAAAGACCAATTGCACACAGGCAGTCATCATTTCAAATTCCAAAGGAACTCCTGAATTATATATGTTCACATTTGAGATTCTTGTAATAAAATGCTTCCTACTTTAAGGGAAAGACCAATTGCACACAGGCAGTCATCATTTCAAATTCCAAAGGAACTCCTGAATTATATATGTTCACATTTGAGATTCTTGTAATAAAATGCTTCCTACGTAAGGAAAATAAAATGAAGTTGCATGTGATCACACATTATATCTATGAAGGAACTGTTGTCTGAGGCTCGAAATGCTTGAAAGAAACTCATTAATTTTTTCTATATCTCAGTGAGGGGTTTTAGAGACTATTCAATTTCATCTTTGTTATCTCCGTTTCACATTGATTTTCCAGCCCTTAGTAGTTTCACTGAGAAGGAGGTAAGAGTAGCCAGTCTAGTATGTATGTGTATATGTTCTTCCTCTGATCTTGTGGAATTTTGTTTCTTTAGCAACATATTCCCCGTCCTCCTGCCCTAGAGGAGAAAACTGTTACCCATCAAGTTTTCATTCGAAAGCATAAAATCCAAAAGATCAAGAAGGCAAAGCATCACTTAGTAGCTCGCCCTGCTACTCCTGAAGCAGCCGCAAAGCCCTTGGATTACTCTGGTAAGATCAGAATTTATCCCGGCTCCAAATGCGTAGGTCATCCTCAGAAACAAACTGTCCTCCTCTCAGATAGCAGGAGTGCTTTTCAGAATTTTCAGGACTGATAAAGGTCCATGTAGAGATGCTCTTGGTGATGAGTAGTTTTCAACAATTTCAGGGATTTTATTCCTCCTTTTTCCTTTTACCAGGGCCGGCAGACGAAAGCTCTGATGGCAAAGAACAGATTCTCCCCCACAACATTTTGGGAACTCTCTATGACTTCAAGAGAATAGCAATTGCCCGAGGAAACACTGAGGTATATTAATAAAGGGTTGTGCAGATGTGGGAAATCACTCAAGGCTTTTGGTCATCTGCCCCACCTCAGGCATTTTTAGGCTGAAATCACCTTGAAATGCCATCTGTCTTCCAGTCAGGGGCATGCTAGAGTCAACCTGAACTGGCTTGAAAGAGAGACCACTGTTAAATTACTTGAGAGAGAGAGACCATTGTTAAATTTTCAGTGGTAAACTTTTACACCTCAAAACTACAAATCAGGACTTGATTTATTATTTTGGGTCTAGACTTAAGAAATTATTGGAGAAAATATTAATGGTGCATATTAAACCAAAAGTGTGTCGAGTATACATTTTTTCCCTTTTGGGGAATCTGTTGTTAAACATTTATCAGAATACCCCTGCTTACAGTGCTATATATCAGACAGATGCTTGGAGTAAGGGAAGCAATAACTCTCTTCTGTCATATAGGAAAAACTGACTTTCATTCTGTCAATAATCTGTCCAAGAAACCTAAAGATAAGTGTTCCCATAGAGGAGGCAGATATTTTTAATGGATTGATCTGTATGAAAATTCCTGCTGATCCCCAGGATTTCCCCTATTCAAGGTAGTGATGAGTGCAAGTATCTCTTCTGTTCTCCAGTTAGCTGAAATGATCCCAGAAACCACCGGTGTGGACAGTGTCATCATTGCAGTACCAGAGGAGCCAAAGAAACAACCCAAAAAAGAGAAGGTAGATCTCTGGCTGCCACCTGCTCAGCATAAATCTCTGAAGAACTGGAAACGCAACATGACCCTAAGGAAGAAGCAGCAAGAAGTTCTAAGTGGTCAGTAAAGTCTGGGAGCCTTAAGTCTGAACCTGTGTCCTACTGTGCTAACCTCCTGTCTAGAAAGTAGCTACCGACTAGTGGAGAAGGCCCTGGCCTTCACCCTTCACTCACCATGGCTGCCTTGGGCTGCTCAACTCCTCTGAGCCTCAGCTTACTTATCTGTTAATGGGGGATAATGACATTTATACCAACTACCTTCCAGAGGCTAGTAATGACCGAGGGAGATAAGAGATCTAAAGCACTTTGTAAACCATAAAGTGGGATATCATTATAAGCTGTTGCTATTACTACTGATGATGCTAATTGTGGTGATGAGGTTATCCTCTCTCTCCAAATTCCTTGAGCCTGGAACTGAGTTGGTTACTTCTGCTGCCGGCCTCTGTCCAGGAGTGTGCTGGAACCAGCTCAGGCCTTCTGCTTGCTGTTCCAAACTCAGTGTGAGCATTTACATTTTGGAAATCTACAAATTGGCACTTGACCTATTGTCTTATCAATGGTCTAGACTTAAGGAAATTATGGAGAAAATGTTAATAATGCAGGTTTAACTTAAAAGGTGTTTTCAGAGGGCCATTTTAAAAAAATTCACCAGCACACTTGGATCTGTCTCTTTCATAAGTCTGATAAATGTACTAACTTGGCTGTTTGTTTTGACTGCTATAGAAGGAAAAAAATATGAGAGACCAATGGGGCTGGGCAGGTATGGAAAGAGGGGTGACATGTCTTTGTCTGTCAATAGAGCGTCTGAAGAAACCAGTGAATCAGCTGCTCATGAATGCAGGGGAGGGCTTTAGACGGGTACAGGAAGAAAGGAATCTGATTGAACGTTCCATTTCTGTTTTATATTACGGGAAGGTAAGAAAAGACACCCTCCCACACACATACTTTTCATGACTAATTTGCACAGTTCATTTTTGGGGGAAAAAGCATAGTTTGGACATTAGGGCAAATAATTTCATGTGGTAGAGAAAAACCTTGCTCCATTACAAACCTTGGGAGTACCCAAGGGGCCTCTTCTTAATAACAGCAATAATAAGCATTAATTAAGCACCTACCTTAGAGCAGCTAGGTCATGCAGTGGATAGAGCACCAGGCCTGGTGTCAGGAGGATCTGAGTTCAAATTTGACCTCGGACACTTCCTAATTATGTGATCCTGGAAATGTTACTTAACTCTGTTCACTTCACTTTCTTTAGCTGTAAAATGAGCTGGAGAAGGAAATGGCAAACTACGCCAGCATCTTTGCCAAGAAAACCCCAAATAGGGTCTCGAAGAGTTGGACATGATTCAACAAACACCTGCCATGTGTAAGGCACTGCGCAGGGTACTGGAGATACAGGAACAAAACTGAAGACAGACGCTCACTTCAAGAAACTTACATTCTGCTGGGGAGATACATTGTTTCCATAAAGAACTATGCACAAAGTAGTTTTTGGGAAGAGAGAGACAGAGAGAGGGAGGTAGGGAGAGAAGAAGGGAGGGGGGGAGGAAAAGAGAAAGAAGGAGGGAAGAAGAGAGGGAGAGTGAAGAAGGAAGGGAGGGAGAGGGAGAGAGAGAACCATTAGTTAGGAAGATCAAGAAAGACTTCCCTGTAGGTGCAGGTACCTGAGTTTGGGTCTGAAGGAAGCTAAGAACTGTAAGCGGTAGAGATGAAGAGGGACTACATTCAGGCATAAGAAACAGCTTGTACCAATGAATTTGTGGTGGGAAATGGATATCGAGTTTGGAACAGCAAGGAAGCCAGTTTGGCTAGACTTTAGAATGTATAATAGAGAATAATCTGAAATAAGCCTAGAAAAGTAGTTTGGTGCCAGGTTGCAAAGGGATTTAAGTCCCAAGCCAAAGAATTTGTTTTAATCTATGCATTGTAAGGATTCACTGAAACTTCTTGATAGGAGGAATGGCATAGACTTGCACTTTAGGAAGGTGATTTTGGCTGCTGTATAGAGGACAGATAGAACCAGGAAGAAAGTAGAAGAAGAGAAGGAGGCCATTACTATAGTCCAGTAGTGAAGTTATGAATGGTGTATGGGTAGATAGGAGGAGGTTGAAAGGAGAGATGTTGTAGAGGTGGAATTGGTAAGATTTAGTGAGGGAGGGAGAGGGAAGGGTTAAAGTTGACCCTCAAAGGCTATGTTACCCTCTCACAGGAAGTTTTGCCTGAGAGGTGGGTTTGGGGCAGGGGCAGGAATAATGAAGTTAATCCATTTTGAATATGTTGAGTTTAAGATGCCAATGGGACATCCCAGGTGAAAATATCCAGAAGTCATTTTTGGATATTTTGGACTAGAGTGCAGGGGAGCTATTGGAACAGGCCTTGTTGATTTGGGTATCATCTTCACAGAGATAATTGAACCCAAAGGAGTGAATGGAATCACCAAACCAGAGGGTGTAGACAGAGAAGGGCCCAGTACAGAGCCTGGAGAGACCCCTGTGGTTAAAGGGCAGGATGTGAATGATGATCCAGTAAAGGAGACTGAACAGGAGCAGCTATACAGATAGGATAAGAAAACAGTGTCATGACAGCTAAGTAGGAGAGAGTCCCCAGGCAGAGAGACAGTCAGCAGCATCGAAGCTGCAAAGAAAGAGGCTCCCAAGGACGAGGGCAGAGAAAAGACCATTGGATCCTTGTTAACCACAGAAAGGGCAGGCTCAGCATATTTTGGACTCAGATGCCAGACTGGGGAACGTTTGAGAATAGAATGGAGGTGAGGAAGAGGGGACAACAGTAGTAGAGGGCTTTTTTTTTCTTTAGAAGTTTAGCTCTCAAAAGGAGGAAAGATCTGGGATGATGACCTGAGGGGTAGCAGAGTTAAATAGAGATTTTTTTAAGGACAGAGGAGACCTGGGTGTGCTTGTAATCAGCAGAGAAGGAGATTGTAGAAAAGGAGAGACTGGCGATTTTGAAGTGGTAAATTCTCAGAGGAAAGATGATCGAGGATGTAAGGAAAAGCGTTGATCTTGTCAAGGGCAGCAAAGGAGAGATGGAAGAATGATTTAGAGGACAGTCATTGGTATTACTGAACCTTGAATTGGCACAAGAACTAAACCCATTGGTGGCTCACTATTGTTCCTAGGTTAAACTAAAAACTCTTTACCTTGGCATTTACAGTTCTTTACAACCTGACTCTACACTACCTTTCTAGGCTCACTTCATATCATTCCCTTCCTCCTTATTGCCACCTCTTACATTCTCCAGCTTCCCTAATGATGCTTGTCAGAAAGGATTGCTTCATCCCCTCCAATGCCCACTAATGGGTCCAATCCAGTAGTTCTTATGGGAAGCCTTTGCTGAGTCCCAATGGTTAACATACTATCTCTCCTTAAAAGTGGTCATGTATGTCCTTATCTGTTTACATATTGTATTCCCCCTAGTACCATTGACATTCTTTGAGAAAGACCAGGATTTTTTTCAATTTATCTTTGGATCTCCATTGCTTAGCATAGAGCTGTGCACATAGTAGGATCTTTTTAATAGATAGCTTTTCTATTTATTATGTACAGCTTGAAAGGGGAAGAGGAGCACTTTGGGAATTAAGTGGCCCAGGGGCCATTGCCATAACTTTAAGGATATTCTCCATTCAAAAAAAGCAAAGCTTTCTCCCTTTTCCAAGGACTCACCCAAACAGGTCAATGAACTTCTGATATCTCGAAGGGGAACCAAGCTGCTGTGTGCCAGGCCCTTTACTAAACACTTTTCTACGTATTCTTTCTCATCTACCTTTTCACAATCCTTCCCATTGTTTAAAGATGTCAACAAAAGCACATCCAAAGAAGTGACCTGCTAAGTGCTTTACAGACATCTCATTTGATAATAAAAATGTAACTTTTTTACTAAAATATAAGAATTAAAATATATGTATATAAGTGCTTCAATGCACTTTGAATTGGTTTGGATTGGTTAATGAGTAAGTATTGAGGTGATTGAGTGATATCTTTTAAAGTGGCCAAGGGGTCTCAGGTGATGGAAGATTTGCATCATGAGAGAAGTCAATTGCTATATCCTGAAAGCACAGAGTTGGACATAGCATTTCAAATAGTCTTTGAAGAAGCTAGGAAATATAAGTAGGGGAGATAAAAAGGAAGCTCACTCCAGGGGCAGGGGGCAGCCTCTGCAAAGGCATGGCAGGAGACAACCAATAGACAATTTGGTTGGAATGTAGGTAGTTCCTGAAGGATACTCTTTCGGATCCTGATAATTCTGTATCTGCCTTAAATAATAGATCTCTCTGAAGTCTCTGTAAAAGTTAGAATTCCTTATCCCAGGAGGAAAAACATAAAAGATTTTTCCTGTGACATCACAAGGGATACTGTTTCATCAGAGAGAGGGTCTGTGTGTACCAAATCAGATGTCCTTGACTTTCTGGGCTCCCCACATTGGTACCATTATGAATTGGGGGGAGTTCAATCAATTTTCCTTATTTTCCAGGGCACTGAGGTTGATTGTGATTTCTGGAGCCAATCTGAGTGTATTGGAGATGAACTAACAGGACTGGTGACTCAGTGGCCTTGTGGCTACCGACAGCCCATCATTCATGTAGGGAAGCCCCAGAGCATTCAGATGGAGTCAGGTAAGGAAAACTAACACCCTGTGAATGTAGTTTTCTCAAAGGTTCTACCAGTGATACTAGAGCTCTTTAGGAAGGGAAGGTGGGTGAAAAGATATGACTGATCTTCATGTACTGAATGACCATGGCTTGCTCTTCAGGACTTCCATCCATGAGGGAGCCTCGGTTCCGTTTCACATGGGATAAGAGTCTCTTTTTGACTGACCGACGTAAGGAACTCCGGTGCATCCTGAAGGAGTTGGACTTCAACCAGCCGGTAATGCTCCTGGACCTTTTGTGCCATTTTCAGTAGGAAGCCCCCAGTGGAATGCTTTTATCATTTTAGAAAAGGTGAAAACATTCTTCTTTTTTTCCCCTTTTAAGGACATTGATGGCCTCGAAGTGGTTGGTAAAGGACACCCTTTCTCATCTGTCTCTGCAGAGCACTTTCCAATCCTTAAAGATGTCAAGGAAGATACAGCTAATGAAGGGACTTCGTGAGTTGGTTTTAATGTCAAAGATGGGTGAATAATGTCCATTGTGGGACATCATCTCATGTAGTCTTTGTGTGTATTCCAGTGTTGTAGTCCCTTCTAGAAATTGTATTTGCATTCAGGGTCAGTCCACCCTACTAACTCTCACTTCTAAGCCTAGCCCTTTTCAAGTTTCTCTCAGCCATCTCTCTTGCCCTATTGTATTCTGTAAGATGATTTTCTTGAACATTCCCACACTAGTCATGATGAATAATTATCAAACCCCATTCTGCATATTATCAATTATTCTATAATTTGAAGACTTAGAGATTTTGAGAGTTTCCTCTGTTTGACTTTTGAAGCCCTTCACAACCTGGCCCCTTCCTGCCTTTCTAGGCTTCTTACATTTCACTCTATGATCTAGTGACATTGGCTTTTTTTGCCAGACATTCCATCTCCTGACCAAGTGGCCTTTTCACTTGCTGTCCCCCATGTCTGGAATGTTTTCCTTCTTGACCTTGTCCTCTTACTGTCCCTGGCTTTCTTCAGGACTCCAATCCCACCACCTGCAGGAGGCTTTTTCTGGTCATCTCTCACTGCTAATACTTTCCCTCTGAGATTACCTCCCATTTATATTGCATAGATCTTATGTGGACAGAATTATTTGCATGTAATTTCTCTCATTGGAATGGGAGTTCCATGAGGGTAGGGAATATGTTTTTATATATTGTCTCATCATAGCTAGCATTTATCTCTTAGTGCTTTAAAGTTTCTGAAACTTTTTTACAATCATTTTGACATTGTTGCATTTTATCTTCATAATAACCCTGGGGGGAGGTAGGTGCTATTATTAGCTCCGTTTTTTTAAATGAGGCAACTGGGGCAGGCAAAGGTTAAGTGACAACTAGGGAGTATCTTGAAGCTTGATTTGAACTCAGGACTTCCTGTTTCCATTGTATCACCTAGCTATCACCAGTGTTCAGAATGGGACCCAGCACAGAGTAGGCATTTGATAAATTGCACTAAATTGATGCTGAGGATGCTATGTCTTGAGCATCTCCCAATCTCATCCAGTTTTATCCTGATCTGAACACTTCTGGCTGCCCTCTCTCCAGGTTCTGCAGAACATGAGCCCCCTTAAGGACAAAATGTCATTGATTTGTCTTCCAGAGATGCTTTAGCTGACTATCCTGATGTAGTTCCCATGCCTTTTCTTGGTCCTTCTTTGCTGTTCTGTGGAAAACCAGCATGCTGGATCGACAGTAACCTACCACCAGGAGAGGTAAACTCTGTATATACCTCAGTGTACCTTTAACCCCAAACTGATTTCTCCACCTTAGCCTAGCCCAGGGGAAAGGGTTGGGCCTTCCTACCCTGAAGGTGACTTGGACAAAATCACAAGGAGATTGCAATGTCCCATTTTAGTTTGGTCTGACCACACTTTCAGCCTGCATCCAAAAATGGCAACAGGACTAACTTGGACAAGAATGAAATGGAAGACTTCACTGTGGTCCTTAGAATCATAGCTTTAAATATGTAAGGGAACTTGGAGTGTATCTAATCTAATCTGCTCATTTTCCAGATGGAGAAATCAAGGAGCAGGGAGGCTAAGTGCTTTGTTTAAGGCCCCACAGGTAGTAGTTGACAGAACAGAGATTCTGGATTCCAACCGCAGTTGTTTTCACCATCCCCCACCCCTGCCCCAACCCCATGTCCTACCTTCTTACCTGCTGCTTTACCTCCAAGCAAGCATACAAGTCAGTCCTCCCTAAACAGGTATCTCTTCAGAGAAAAAATTTCATAATATCCTCCAGGAACTAAGAACCTTCACCAGTGGGAAGTTGTCAGTTAGCACTAACTTCTAGCTTCTTAAAGAGATCTGTTCACTGGATGGGCATTGCCTCACCCTAAGTGCATCCTGGGTCATCTCCAGTCATCCTGATTAATATCTGCTCGCTGGATTCAGATAGCTCTAGAGGAGAAGTGAGGCTGGTGACCTGCACAACTCTCCCTCACTCAAAGCAAAGTCAAGTGCAAGTCATTTCATCATTTCTCTGATAGTATAGTCTTCTTTGACAATGAAGGACGAACACAACCACAACAACTTCTAGCTACTGTTTAGAATCTATTTTGTCTCTTCTTCTTGTCAGTGACAACTCCTGGGGCAGTCGCCATCAGGATTTTGCTTTCATGGTCCCCACTGCTCTGTTTGAGAGTAGAGTATTCCACTGGCGGAGCAGACTGACTTTCTTCTCTCCTTTCCCGTAGAGGCAGATCAGCATCAATGCCCCCCTTCTGTCCCACAAAGGTAGATCGGCATCATAGCCATCCCCCTTCTCTCCCATAGAGGCAAATTGGCATTGCTGTCCGTTTGACCTTTGAGACTATGGAGGGGGAGAGAACATCTTCTGTCCTAACAGTCGTAAACAATGGCACCTCAGCAATTTGGTATGACTGGAGGCGGCTGCAGCAGCCTGATACCTTTGAAGAGTTTAAGGAGAGCAGACGACAACGATTTTACTTTAACACCAAGGAAGGTGTGTAAGAGAAAATGGCCTTGGCCTTCTTGGACCAGATGGGTGCTGACCTCAGGCAGATCCCTGAAAGAAATCAAGGTGTAGTCATTGTCCAGCTTCTTTGAATCTGATTTCTCTGTCCCTACCCAAGCTTTCTTTGAAAGAGAATATGCAGGTTACAGAGGCCAACAAGGAAAGCTGACTTGGTGTGGGGAGATTGGGCTTAAATCTTGAAGTGAGATGGTCCCTCCCTGCCACACACACACACACCTCCAAAAGATGGAGGAATGCTAAATCTGGGGGAACAGCTTCTGGGCTCAGCTAATTTGGACTTTGGGGAGACTTTGAGTCCCTGTCCTGTTCAGGTGTGATTCTTCCTGGGGAAACGAAGGAGTATATCTTCTTCTTCAAGTCTTCAAACGCAGGAATCTTCAGGGAAAGCTGGGAGTTTGGAACCCACCCAACACTGTTAGGGGGAGCTTTGCTGCAGGTCACTCTACGGGCTATTGCCCTGAGCCAAGACGTTTTGAAGCCAGAAAGAAAGTCACTGGAGGTAAGGGACCTGGGAGTTTGGCAGCTGCAGAGGTTGGATAGATTACCCTCATGTCCTTCCTGGCTAGTGTTAATGGTGATCCTATTACCCCTAGCCCAAAGGGGTGAGTTACTGATCTTCGAAAACAAGCAGCAACTTTCATTTAACAGAATATCCTTTTTGTCCAAGGTCACAAGGTCATAAGTGTCAGTGGTGGGGTTTGAACTCAGGTCCTTCAGGCACAGGGTCAGGGTTTTTTCTTTGTACTGCCAGAAAAAGGGTATCTTTCAACCTTACTATGCGAAGTATTGTAGCCCGTTAGACTCTGAAGGAAGTTAGACTGGGTTTGAAAGAATCGGAAAAAACCACACCACTTAATTGAATTACGATGGAAGATATTAACTATGATGCTCTCGCCATGCTTAGTGTCCTAACATTCATGCTATTGGGCATGTTATTTCTAGCTGGTTGGTGGAAAGGAGTAAGGAATGTTCACCAATCCCTTCCCAAGTCTGCAGATTTTAATGAGCCTCCTGTGCATTAGGAACTCCCAGTGAAGGTGATGGCCATGTGTATCAGCAGGGAGAATAAAATGTCTCTCTTGTAATAATAGCACTCAAATGGTGCTTTAAGGTTTGGGTTTTTTTTTTTAATGTATTTTTGCCTTAGGATTTACAAAGCACTTGACACATATTATTTTCTTTGATCTCCACTTTTCAAGATTGCTTGGGAACACCCAGTAGATTTTGCAACAGTAAGCAGCTATGGGAGATTGTAGAGGGAAGGGACAAACTTAGCAGAGAGGACTGGGTTGTGTTAGTGGGGATTTCACCTCCACCAGGCATCCACTCTACCGTGGTTTATGGAAAGTCTGGAGGATAGAGAGATGGGGAGTAAAAGGCTGCAAGTGCTCCCCCTTCCTTTCTTCAGGCCAATCTGGCTTCCCAAGAAGCTGTCACAATTGTGGAGGATGTGCTGAATGAGCTGCTGAGAGGGATCTGGTCCCCACAGCGAGCCTCGTCCCCAGTTGATGCCTACCTCACTGAGGAAGATCTGTTCTGCTACAGGAACCCTCAGGTACGGGGCCAACCCTGCAGCAGGTATGTAAGTGCCAGGGAGACGGCAAGGCAGCAGATGTTCCATGAGTCAACACGGAGTTAAGGCTGGACTTGACTCTGGTTCCAAAGTGTTTGTGTGTGTGTTTCATTCTCCATTTCTCTTATAGCTACATTATCAGCATCAGGTGATCCGAGAACTCCAGGAACTGTGGAATGAATTCATGGTTCCCCCCCCAACGACCCCCCCTGAAGAGGAAGAAGCTGGCCCAGTCCCTGTAGAGGATGAAGTGACTGTCCCCAAGTTCCCCGTGGGTTCTGATAAGAGCATCATGGGGGAGAAGACTAAAGGCACTGCAGGGGAAAGCCACAAGGGCTCAAAGGGGTCTTCATCGAAGACTGAATCCAAGGCACCTCTCCTGCCCCAGAAGAGCACTATATTCAAAGTGATTGAAAGCCAGAAGGAATTGGAAGAGGAGGTTGTGGAGGCGCCTGAGGAATCAGACACAACAATTCCTGAGCAACCCAAATGGAACCTTTGTGTGGATGACTTCAAAAAGGTATTGGTCTAGAAATGGACAGGCTGGGCACTAAAGGGGTTCCGAACAGCATCAGTGTGGTGCTTTCACCTAGGCTCACAGGCTTCCCAGACAAGCCTCATGCCTGGGCAGAGGGAGGGTCCCCTTCACAGGTGAGTTATAAGGGCAGCCCTGTGGGGGACAGGGACAGAAGTTATAGAATGTCTGGGCTGCTTGGGACCATAGAGAGTATGTGGGGAAGCACCTTTGTTTCTCAGAGGAAGAAACTAATCTCCAGAGAGGGGTACTGATGTCCAACGTCCCACACTAAATGGTACACCCTGGGCCTGAAATTTGACACTTGTTACTCACAGTCCAGCAGGCTGTGAGAGTTCTCCTGGAACTGTTGGCTTGACTTGCCAAGCTTTGGATTATCTCTGAGGACAGATTTCCAGGATACCACCAAAGGCACAGACATCTTCAGCCTCCTGGTAGTAGTGGTGGGATGCCTATGAGACAGAACTAAGTACTCTTCCAAGAGCACTCCAATCTCTCCCCAGGGCCCAGATATAACCACACCACTCCTGGGGGAGAGGCACAAATAGAATCTCCTTCCTGTGTGTGGAGTTGATTAACAGTGTTCTGTGCCTTTCTGAGCCTCTAATGAGTACGTCAGGACCTCCAGGACTCAGGCAGATTTGCCGTCCTTTCGGAATCCTTAGGCAGTGTTGGATCTCCCTGAAGAGGAACAGAGAGAGGATGCACTTACCAGACTCAACAAGGGGGCCCTGGAGCTATGCTTAGAGCAGAGACCACTGCAGTCAGACCTTCTGTACCAGATGTGGTATGTGCTCCCTGCCCCCCACCTCCCTGGTGTAATACCTCATTTAAAAAAAAAAGTTTTATCAATGCCCTAGACATTCCCCATCATACCACTCCCTTATTGAACCCTTCCTTGTAACAAAAAAAAAATAAACCCAAAAAACAAAAAACAGTTAAGCAAAACTGACCAATGAAATAAAAAGTGACTGGCAAAAGTATAAGCAGTTTTCAGCTCCCATAACTTTCATCATCAGTTCTCTGGGGCCAGGATTGATCACTGTCATTAACCCAAACCCAACTGCCTTAGAGGATTGGTCTTTTGCAACCTACTGTAGAGGCTAGAGCCCTGTACTTGGAGTCAGGAGTTCACCTTTGATGCTTATTAGCTCTAGGTGACCCTGGGCAAGTCACTTGACTTCTCTGACATTTGGTTTTCTTATCTCTAAAATGAGAATAACACAAGTGGTACCTACCTCAAAGGGAGGTTGTAAGGACAGCCCAGCAGCATGTAGGTGAATGTCAGTTATTATTGTATTGTGCATATTTTGTGTGTATATATATATATATATGCATATACATATGTATGTTATATTTTTTCTTCTTGTTCTGCTTGCTTCTGTCTGCATTACTTCTGACAGATTTTCCGATGTTGAATTTTTCATCTTCATTGTTTCTTAGAAGATATCAATATTCCATTGCATTAATACCATTTGTTCATCTGTGCATCAGTCAATGGCTACCCATTTCACTATATTTTGTTTTGGTTTATTGCTACCACAGAAGAGTGCTGCTAAGAATATTTTTGCATATATTTCATTTACTCTTTGAAATCTCCTCCATCCCACACTGGGGGAACGTGCCTAGTAGTATCTCATTTGTCTTTCCACAGGAAAAAATCTCTTCCCCCTTTTTTCTCTTTACAGAGCCCTGCCTTCCTAGTTCTAGGGCAGGGGTCTAGCCCCTTTGACTTAGGTTGGCAAAGAGTGGCTCCTAACTAATTGTCTGTCCCTGGTTACCATACTATCTTCTGTTGCCCTGATGACCTCTGGTGAGTAGACAACATTCTAGGGTTGCTCCTTCATTGTTTTTTTGACTGACAGAGGGACAGAGAGAGATTAAACTGGCATGCCATGAGACAGGGTGTTCCATGGAGTGCTACACTTATTTCTAAGCTGAATATGAGCTAAGTTTTTAAAATGGTATAATATCTTTACTGGGGAATCTGACCAAATCCAGGTAGCAAAATTTCCTCCCAGCAGAGTCATTCACTGAAACAATTCTTTATAATTTTTATATGTTAAGCCCCAATTCTTGGGGTCACCAAAGCAGCCATAGTCTATCTTTTTCCTCCTCAAACATTCTCTTATCAGGTATGTTTGGGGAATGAGAACCAAGACTTCCCAACTGGGACAGCCTGTTTGTTGTGAGGGGTAGGACTGTCTGAGAAAATGGGCAGCTAGGTGGTACAATGGTTAGAGTGTCTGATCTGGAGTCAGGAAGATGTGTGTTCAAACCCAGCCTCAGATACTTCCCAGTTGTGTGACCCTAAGCAAATCACTTAACCCCTTTTGCCTCAGTTTCCTTATCTGTCAAATGAGCTGAGGAAAGAAATGGCAAATCACTCCAGTATCTTTGCCAAGAAAACTTCAAATGGGGTCACAAAGAGTTAGACATGACTGAAATGACTGAAAAATAAAACTGAGAAAATGGCCTTCCAGGTCCTCATATGAGAATATACAGTCCAAGATCTATCCTTTCCTCTGTGACCAAAGATAGTACAGGCCCTCTGGGACCTAAAGGACCTTTACAGGTACATTTTCTGAAGATGCTGGGTGGCGCGGGTTAAATGGAGCCCATCTGTCATCATTTCAGTGATGCTGCCCCTTGCCTGGTCTATTGGGCAAGCATTAACCAGATTTCTACTCAAAACTGAGGTCAGTTTCACAATGAGATTATGGATGGAGTAGATCTCTAACCACCTTACCATGTGGCGTATGGGAGTCAGCATCTCTGAATTGCCGGTCTATCAAATTAGTTACAATGCATAGGACCTGACCACTGTGAAGGTAGTACCCCAGAATTGGGAGTGGAGAAGGCTACTGCTCCTCCAGGGTCTCTCTCCCAAACACATTGTACAGCCTCCTGAAAGATGAATTTATTTGTTCTCTAGCTTCCAGTTGTGGCGTGATGTAATTGATGGTCTGGTGAGCCATTCCATGTGGCTGAAGTCTCTGTTAGGCCTGCCTGAGAAAGATACGGTTTATTTACATGCCCTAGAGGAACAGGGTAAGATATGATTAGCACCATGCTGTCATTCCTATAGTATAGGAACAGAAGGAGACACTGGATCCCCAGGATTTTTGTACCCTCTGTAGTTGAATCCTAGTTAAATTTAGCAGTTGTCTGGTCTAGAGCAGTTCATCTTCTCCCATCTGCCTCCTTGGGGGTACTGGAGTTACCTAGCTGGGAGGGACTACAGAACCCATCTAATCTGACTTCCTTATCTTTCAGAGAAAAGAAGATGAGGGAGGAGATGGGCCTATAGTTCAGTAAAACTAGGTAGTGCTAACATGCTTTCCCATCTACTTTGCTGGTTTTTGTTGCTGTTCAGCCATTTCAATCATGTGCAACATTCTGTGACCTCTTTTGAGGTTTTTCTTGGCGAAGATACTGCAGCAGTTTGCCGTTTCCTTCTGCTCATTTTACAGATGAGAAAACCCAGGCAGTCATGGTTAGGTGACTGGCCTAGTGTCACACAGCTAGTAAGTGTCTACGGCTAGATTTCAACTCAGAAAGATGAGTCCTCCTGACTCCAAGTCAGGCACTGTGTTTGCTGCACCACCTTTTTAAAGAACTGATCCTGGGGAGCAGCTAGTTCTAGGTGAACAGAGCACCAGCCCTGGAGTTGAGAGGACCTGAATTCAAATGTGGCCTCACTCACTAGCTGGGTAAACCTGGGCAAGTCACTTAAGCACGATTGCCTCCCCCCAAAATGAATTAATCCTGTAACTCAACTAGGTAGGGAAAGAGAGGAGAGATAGACTCAGGAAAGGAGGTGATATACAAACAGAAGTCATCAATAGACTTAAAAAAAATTCTCGTTTAGAACAAATGAGGTGTTTCGCAGATTGGTGCTACAGATTTCTTATATCCAACATCTTTACAGCAGAAATCTTGTGCTCCTAAGCAGAAAATACCCTTCAGCTGTAGAGCCAGTGGTCCCTTGGGGAATTGTGTGGAGGATGAGAAGGGTGTCACAGGACTATTTCCTCTTTAGTAGAAGCAAAACCATCGGGGAAAATTGGAAAAGAAGAACGGAAACCTGCAGCTCAGGAAAAGAAGCAGAGCAGTGGAAAAGAAAAAGAGGAGAAAAAAGGAGGTGCAAAGTCACCAGGAAGAGAGGTGAGTCATAGAACTTCATAAAGTCATAGAACTTTGGCCCAGGGGAGCACACTGGCAGGGGAAGATGGCAGGTGGCTGTGCCTCACACGGTGGACCTTTCTCCATGATTGCCACCATTCTCAGAGAGGCTGCTGGGGATGAGACTTCCCTTTTTATTTATCTTAACAAAACACTGGCTGCTTTTTCCAGGATCGTGCCAACAGCAAGAAGCACAAGGGAGGAAGAGAAGAGAAGAAATTACAGAAATCTCCCACTCGGGATGGGAAAGAAAGAACGTCACTGGAAGAATTACCTCGGGAGCAATCGGCCTCCCCCTTTGAACCGGTGGATCCTCTAATCCAAGAGAAGTATAACCAGCGGCTCTACATTGAGGTGAGGCTGGCAGAGACGGGCAGGCCCTCTTCTCCTCGGCCCCTCTACATCATCTCCTCTTCCTGTATCACCATTTTTCTTTGCCCTTCCCCACTGCCTTTCCAGGGTCTGCTTTCTCATGATAATCCCATTTCATGGTAGAGCACCATCATCAAGTTGTTTGAATTTCTCTAGAAAGTGAGGGTTTTTAAAGCACCAGTGTGTGACTTATTTCAAAAGCGCCTACTCAAGATAGAACATTTTTTTCTAACTTGAAAATCAGGGAGTGAGCTAGGACCTCTCCTACTCCCAAGTTCTTCCAGAATACCTCTAGAATTAAAAAAAGCCACAAACACAAAACCATCTCTGCCAGCCAAGCACTTGTATTCTGTCAAGAACAGATATAGGGGAAACACACGTACATGGAAAATGAAATAGAAAAACATGCACAAAGCAGTTTCTGGGACAGGTAAGCGGGGGAGCAGGTCTACTCTGAAGAACAACAGGAAGGGGACTCCAGAGGACACAGTGAAAGGACATGGTAGAGTGGGATAGGGTTATGGGGAGGCATGGCAACTAGGGAATGGTGATTAGGGAAAGGAGCTTTGGCCTTAGGCAGCCTACAATCCAGAATTGTTGGGATCCTGGATGAACCAGGTGAGATCTTGGTCCTACATGTCAATCAAGGCAGAGGTTGGTAGACTCCTAGGGTTTGGCTGATTATAGAGGCATGTTTGAAGTATCTACTGTACTGTCCTCAACCAATTTAGCTCTATTCCTTGGACTACTCCATTGGTTGAGTAGATTATCTCTTTAGTGTTGGGAAAGGCTTAAAGAGGGTGTTGGGTCCTGGACCAGTGACTGCTGTAAAGGAGATGATGAGCCCACACAGGTTAAGTCCCTGATCCTGGGGAGACTTTTCAACTCATTTTTGAATTTCATGGGAATGATAAACACCTCTCAGGGAAGAGGATTAACAAGAAAGGCGCAATACAAACTAAATGTCAGTCAGGGATCCCCAGAGGGCAGTGCTTGATCAGCCCAGAGGTCCCTGGCAAGTGTGGCCTGTCTGTTTGTCACTTCAGTGTCACTGAGCTTTTATGTGTGCTGTCCTTGTTAAGTATAGGGTTATCCCTAGAGCATGCCTGGTGTTAGCAGGGTTATGGAAAGATAAGGGGAGGGGGTGTTTGTGTATGTGTGTGTGTATGTGTGTGTGTGTGTGTGTGTGTGTGTGTGTGTGTGTGTGTGTGTGTGTAGAGAGAGAGAGAAATGGGAGAGTGAAGGAGAGAGAGAAAAGTGGGAAGGAAGGAGGAAATAAAAGATGGAGATAGGGAAGAAGAAGAGAGAGAGAAAGAGAAGAAGAGAGGAGAGGAGAGAAAGAAAGAAAAAAAGAAAAGAAGGATGTAAAACATTGCAGTCAGGCACCTAGGTGGCACTAAGCATAAAATTCTGGGCCTGTAATTAGGAAGACATGAGTCCAGATCTAGACTCTAACACTAACTAGCTGTGCCTGGCTGGACAGATCACTTAACTCTTGTCTGCCTTGGTTTCCTTATCTGTAAAATGGGGATAACAACGTTTAACTCACAGAGTTGTCATGAGGTTTAAATGAGATGGTATATGTATCATGCTCAGCACAGTGCCTGGCACACAGTAGGTGCTTAATAAAGGCACATTCCCTTCCCTGGTTTCCCCTTTCCCCAAAGATGATAGAGCCTTTGACTCTGTAGCCCCACTTTTGGAAAAATACTCTAAGGAAATAACCTTAGAGGGAAAAATCAGTAATTGGTACAAAGACGTTCATCTTGGTGCTGTCTGCAACAGCAACATAATGGAAATAAACATTTTCCCAACAATAATGGGACAGTTGAGCAAATAGAGGGAACCCAGGTCTCTCTGAACAAGTCTAATCCTCTTCTACTGTGTCTTGTGTGTGCACATGTATGTATGGAATATTAATTAAATTGAGTGGGTACTCTATCCATACATGAAAATGTGTTTATGCAACTGTTATTTTATATGTGTGCCATGTATTTAAAGTTAATGTTATATTGAAATCAATTAGAGAAAGTTTAAATTCTAAACTAAGTATAAAACTTTAAAATAAGTGAAAATAGCAAAGTACAAGACCATAATACATAGAATATTGCAACCCCATAAAAAAACTTACCTTCCTTAACAAGGACCAGAAGAGGATTTGGATGAATGGGAATTGAATTCATTAGGTTTTTGTTGTTGTTAATTTAATATGGAACAAGCCAAACTGATGATGTTTTGTTAAAAACCAACCAATCAACCACCTCAGAAAGGGTCTTTTCACCTCCCCTGTTGCTCCTGAGGTGGCTGTCCCTCCCCTTTTCTGCACTATTTATTTCCCTTGCATTGGTGGCTTATCGGCTCCCAGGGAGAGTCTGTGATATGCTCTGCTGTCTCTTTCAGGTCTATGGACTGCTGGACTCCTTAGTGACTGACATGATGCTGCTATGTGATGAGCTTGAGACCTCCACAGACACCCAGCAGGAAACTCTTGAGCCTCTCAAACCTTTCTCTTTTTCTGCCTGACTGTCTCTGAGCAGCCTTCAGGGAAATAAAAATAAATGTGTAGGCTTCCACAACTCCCACTGCTGCTATGCATCTCTGTAGATTTCGGAGGATTCAGGTCATTGGTAGTGTCCTCCCGCATCTTTCACCACACTTAGATCTCCCTAGGCATCAGCTGGTGCTCCCTTTCAGCTCAGGGCATCCTGTGGCAAGAGGGGAATGATGTAGCAGGAGGAAATTACCTCAGGGGTGACAAGAAGAAAAACTAGTCGATAGGGGACCAGTTAGGACATTGAGAAAGAGTCATCCCTGTTTGGTCTTTTCCATCATGGAGCTTTCCTTCAGGCTTCCCAGGCCCATGGAGCTCGAGGCTGCCTTTGTGAAGCTTCTCCTCTGCATCTTGTTGTCAAAAGCCAGCATCTGGGATGTCTGGGCAGTGGATCGTGGCGGGGCAGATCAAAAGTTACACTTCTCTCACCTGACTCTGCTTTAATGCTGTTCTACATCAATTGTGTGTGTGTGTTTGTGAGTGTGTGTGTGTGTGTGTGTGTAATGGGGGGGTATCTTTGTTAAAGCACATATGTAGTTAGTCTACCCGAATTGAGATAACTGGAGCTGCGAACCATTTGGGGTAAACCATCCTCACCCATTCTCCCCAAATCCCAAGACCGTATACAGTCCCTTTGTTTAGTTGCATATCAGATACTTCCTAGCTGTGTGTCCCCAGGCAAGTCACTTAACCTCTCCCTGCCTCTGTTTCCTCTGCTGTAACTTGCAAATGATAATAGCAGTTACCTCTCAGGTTAGTGGTAGGGAATCAAGTGAATTGGCATATATAAAGTGCTTTGTTAATCTTAAAGTGCTGGCTGTATTAATGTTAACTATTATTATTATACTACCTAATATGGAGGCCTAGATTCAAATCCCCTTCCCCACTTACCTAGTCTCAATGAATTTTAATTTTCCTATCTATCAAATTTTGGGTATAATTTCTGTTCCATCCCTCAAAAGGAAGAGATGAAATATGGGTGCTGCTTAAAGTCCTTTCAAAGAAAGAGGGTCTGTGATCCTCAAGTATCTATTGTAATTATTGGGGCAGCTGGATGTTGGTGCAGTGGATAGAGCACCAGTGCAGGAGTCAGGAGGACCTGAATTCAATTCTCACCTCAGACACTTGACACTCACTAGCTGTGTGACCTTGGGCAAGTCACTTAATCCCAACTGCCTCATCCTGGGTCATCTCCAGTCATCCTGATGAATATCTGGTCACTGGATTCAGATGGCTCTGGAGAAGAAGTGGCGCTGGTGAGCTGCACAGCCCTCCCTCACTCAAAGCAAAGTCAACAAAGGATGAACACACACATCGTAATTCTTATTATCAGTGATGAGGATGATGAAAGTGATAGTGATGTCCTGAGCCTTGCTCCATGATGTGTGAGCCAAAGTAGCAGCAGTGACCCTAGGCAGTTTGGGGTGTTAGATGGAGGTTTTGAGCTTAGATAATAATGAGTGCACTTATTTAGTACAGGGGGCAGGGCATAGGCAAGGAAGAGAGGAGAAACTACAACCTTAGTTACAGGTTTCTGCCTTCTCACAACCTTTAGTCACATGTGGTTTATGATGACTGTTTCATCAGCATCACCACTGTCCATCTTTTACAGATGGGAAAATCAAGGTTGGGGCTGATAGGGATATGAACTTGGAGCTGTGATTTCATTTACTTCCAAGTAAGGAAATGCCTTCTATCACTGGTGGTCAGCACCTTCTCTGCGACTTAGAGTCTTAAGAGAATGACCTAGAGTAAGTCTTGACAACAGTAAGTGGTTTATCCAGGGTGTTGTTCAATTCTCTTCAACTCATCATGACCCCATTTGGGGTTTTCTTGGCAGAGATACTGGAATGGTTTGCCATTTCCTTCTCCATGTCATTTTAAAGATGAGGAAACTGAGGCAAACAGGGTTAAGTGACTTGTCCAGGGTCACACAGCCAGTAAGTGTCAGAGGGTAGATTTGAACTCAAGAATATGAATCTCCTTGATTCCAGGCCTGGTCCTCTATCTACTATGTCACCTAGCTGCCTGAATGTATAGTAGCAATTCTGAGGTAGAACTTAAACCCAGGTCTCTAACCACTAAACCATGAACCTCTTTATCAAGCTCAGGTAACAAAACCTTGAGTCATAACTTGCAGTTCTGTCACTAGTAATTAAAATTAGTGGTAGCTAGGTGGAGAAGGAACTGAGTACAAATCTTACCTCAGACACTTCCTAGCTCTATGACCCTGGGGAAGTCACTTTGACCTCAATTTCCTCATCGTAAAACAAGGATGATAATAGCCCCTACTTCCTTTCCTTCCCTCCTCCCTTCTTCTCTTCCTGCCTTCCCCCTTCCCTCCCTCCCTTCCTTCTTTCCCTTCTTCCTTTCTTCCCTCCCTCCTTTTTTCCATCTGTAGAGTAAGGATGATCATAGCACCTACTTACAGGGTGGTTGTGTGGCTAAAATTTTAATGTTTATAAAGCTGTTTGCCAACTTTAAAGTGCTGTATAAATGGTAACCAGCTGTTACCAATGACCAAAAGAAGAGGTGAGGTGACATCGAAAAGTGTCTGGCAAAATATAAGCTCCTTGAGGGAAGGGACTGACTCATTTTTGTCTATGCCTCAAGCCCACCATAGTGTCATAAGCACTCAGTAGGTGCTTAATAAATATTCATTGAATTTAACTGACCCTTGGACTTCCCAAATTTCTTCATCCTCCAATTCAGGTAGGTCTCTTTTAAAATATTAGATTGTATTCAAAGGGTGCTCTTTAGATTTTCTTGGGGACAGAATCTGTCTCTGTCTCAGTCAAAGACTGAAGACAGGCAGCAGGAGCCTACTACCATCAACATGCCTGAGAGTTGTCTTGTTGCCTTGGCAGGTTTGCGATCCCTTTTTTCCTCCTATACCAGCAGAGCTGGACAGTCAAAAGGGATCTGTGTTTGCATTTCCTTCAGCCACTTTGCTTAGTGGAGTGGCAAGCAAAAGGTTAATGTCTACCCATCATGGGCTATCAATTAAGCAGTGGCCAAGTCTGCACTGCTCTTTGGGGCATCAGGCACTCCGAGAGTGTTGTGACGCCCTGTGGGCAGGAAGGGGTTAATGAGCCCTGCTGATTCCTCCTGTGTCCTGTTACTGCTGAGGCAGACCTGCCCAGCCAGCTGAGCAACTTTCTCACCGGGTACAGGAGGCAGAATTGCTCCCCAGTTTCTGATGTCTTGGGACCCCTGTTCACTTTCTGGTATGGAGGGGTCTGCCCCTTATGGGCAGCGTGGGTTACCAGAGAGCAGAATTGGATGGATCTGAAGACATTTCCTATTCCCAATCTGCTGGGACTGGCAGGTCACTGCAGAGCCTGGTCTCTGGCTTCTGAGCTGAGCTAAGGCTCCCAACGCTGCCACCACCCCTGCTGCTTCTTATGTAGAGGAAGGCTGCACCGAAGGTCAAAGGTAAGTACTGCTGTCTCTCTTTGGAAAGGCAAGGGGTCGGCAGAGGTCTAAGAGAGATGCCCCTAAGCCCAAAACTAAGCACCCGGTGTTAACTCTCCCACAAATGGGGAAGGGGAAGGTAGGAGAGGAATATTTCAAACTGTAGCCAGTCCTTACTAACCTAGCAGGGCTGGGACTTGGAGGTCAGGGCCGAAGTCCCAAGATGGAGTGACTGAGGCAGGCTAGTGAGATCCCATCACCAGAAACCCCAGGGCTGTGGGTATGGCTCAGACACTTTTTCAAGTTGCTTGGTTCACATTCAGCTCACCTAGCCCCTAATAATGTGTTTCTAAGACACTCAAGCAGCAGTGTCCCCATCCCTCCTCCTGTGGTGTAGAAAACTGATCAGAGCTGTGATCTATCTCACCCCCATCATGTCATTTTCTCTCATCTGCCATTAGCTGTGCCTGGTACTCAGTAGGAGCTTAACTAATAGTGATTGATTGATTCATGGTCAAATTGGGAATTGACTCTTAGGGATCTTAGAGGCAAAAAGACACAATCCAGACACAATCCCAACCCAGTTGGGCCTGGATCACATACTTCAGCAGGCTCAAGGTCAACCTGGGACGATAGGGTGGGGTTTATTTGACTTTTTGTTTTTGCTTTTTTTTTATTCTTATTTCCCCTGCCCCTACTCTTGAGCTCTGCTGGTTATGGAAGATCTTAGTAGAACCCCTACTCCCTTGGGGAAGTGAAGAATGATAACCTACCCCTCCCCAAAAGCCTTCTCTCGTTTTTCTTTCCAGTTCTTGGACAGCAGGGGGAGAAATCCAGTATGCCTCTTATCTTCCCCTCTCCATCCATCTCTCCCTTTAACCTCCATCTCTTTTCTCCTCTGAATACTTCCCCACCCTACCCCAACACATCTCTGGCCCTCTCTCTCCCTTTAACCTCCATCTCTTTTCTCCTCTGAATACTTCCCCACCCTACCCCAACACATCTCTGGCCCTCTCTCATTTTGCTCTTGGCTTGTGCCTGCCCTGTTCTCACCCTGTACCCTGTACTCCTTCTCCCACTCTCGTGCCCTCCTCCACCCCATCTGTGCCAAGAAGCCTGGGTGCTGGGTTGTGTCCTCTCCACCTGACAAGCCCTGGCTCAAGGTCACTGCAGTAATTCCATACAAGACTGGCTGGTGCTGCTGCTGCCGCCTTATCGGCTGCCTGGTTTCTATTTCACTCCCCTTTATTCCTGGGCATATTGTGTTCGATAAAACTCTTTGCTTTTAACACTACTGGCAGCACTCCCAGCCTTCTTCTCCCTCCCGCTCTCCCTCCTCCCTCCCTTCATCTCTCTGCCTCATTTTTTCTCTCTTCTGCACTGGCATCCTCTCTTCGCCTACAATTCTGATCCCTTTAAACTTCTCAAAAGTTGAGGAATATGAGGAAAGGACCCAGGTACCCTTCCACCTAAGTTCCCTTCCTCTCCCCAAATAGAGACTGATGGAGACAGTATCTCTTTCACATATACCCTGTCCCTATAGTCTGAGGAGGACTTCTCCTTGGGGGAGAACCTGGGAAAGATCCAGCTGAACTCTCAGGCCAGCTTTCTCCTTCTGAGGTTGGGCAGGCATTGTATTGGCATTTCCTGAGCCAAGCTGGGAGAAAGAAAAGTCCCCTAAGTCCAGTCTGGGCTTGCTCCCTCTCCATGCATGGCACAGTGCCTGGGGCAAGAGGGTGAGGGTGGCCCTGCCACAGGCTGGGTTCCTTTGTGGAGCTATGATGCCCAACTGGCTTGACTGGTTTTCATCGATGGCCCTCCGCTGTTGCGTGCATTTTGGGGGCGGGTTTTGGTATAAAATTTTTTCCCATATTTATTCCACCATCCCATCCGCCCAGCTGGGAGGTGAGGACAGGCTGCTTCTGACTCACCCACAGTTGGGAGAGGGAGGGAATAGGACAAGTTGTAGCAGCTGAGCTTCCCCTCAGAAGCCACCCCCCTACACACTTCCCTCCCCAAGGACACAGCTCCTGCTCCAACAGTCCAGTGTCTATCGACTCCCATCAGTGGCTGGTCGGGGGGTCAAGAAGAGGTGGATGTGAACTCAATGGGATTCTCCTGGAAACTCAAGGTCAGGTCTGGGGCTCCAAGGGATCTGTTCAGGAGGCTGCAGAGAGGGAGAAGGCAAGAGTGGAGGTGGTGGGAGTTAGGGGTGGTGGGAGTTAGGGGTGGGGGAGCAGGCAGAGAGTAGAGTCAGTGCTTGGGAAAACTCAGGAAGACTCTGGAGTTGCCTGTCTTCTGGACCAGGAGGAAGGCTGCTGGGGGATCAGGCTTGACTATAATGAGGAATATTTTCACAATGGTATGGTTAAGATAGGAGACTGAGCTCAACCTATTGGAGAATGAGGAGATCCTGTGGAAAAGGTGCCTATTAACCCATCAAAGCCCCAGAATAACCCTTGGGGTGGTCTGTATTCCTACTTTGGGAGCCATAGTAGAGGGTATCCCAACCAGAGTGAGTGGATGAGTGTGTGTGTGTGTGTGTGTGTGTGTGTGTATACTCGTACATGCACATGTGTTCCCTCGTGCATGTTGGAAGAGGAGTGAGGAGGAGATTATCCACATTCTATAATGGAAGGGACTGGATTTGAAGTTCAGTGACCTGGGTTTCAATCCCAACTCCCTTTATTACTTTGGCAAATTATCCCTCTGTCTGTGGGCCTCATTTTCTTTATCTGTTAAATCAAGGGGTAGGCTGGACTAGATGACCTCTAGAGTCCTTTCCAGCTCTAAATCCTATGAGAATGATTTCCTCTCAGTTTTAATGCCAAGCGCACCACATCGGGATGTTGCTGGCACTGGGGTTCTATATTCTCTCCATTGGGTCCAGGCTGCCCTCTCCCGGTCTAGTACTTTGGGAATGCATAAAATAAAATAGATGGGGTTACAAATATTAGTGAAAATGAAGATGGGAATTTTTCCCCCAATTAAATGCATGGACTCCAGCTTAAGAACCTTCAGACTAGAGGATCAAGTATATTGAAGTTTATTCATCAACAGATACCTGGGTTTAGTTAGAAAATGTTTTTTAGTACTTACCTGTATAACCTTGGGCAAGTCACTTAGCTTCTTAGGATGGCCACATCCATCTGTAAAATGAGAAGCTAGACCAGATGACCTCTAGGGTCCCTTCCAGCCCAATCATCTGTGATCCTCTTATTTTCTAGCGTGAAACAGGTAGTGAGGTGTAGAAGGTGCAATGACCTGGAAGTTAGGAGACCTCAGTTTCAGTTCCAACTTTGCCAATGAATAGCTGAGTGACCTTGGCCAAGCTCCCTCCCCTTCTGGGCCTCAGTTTCTTCATCTTTAAAATGAGTGGGTTGGACTAGGTCCCTTCTGAACCTAATGATTTGTGACTATGAAGAGTTTACTTTGTGCCCAGCCCTGTACAAAGACCTAAAAGCAAAACAACCAATGACACCGTCCCTGCTTTCAAGGAGATAACAGTTTCATGGGGCTACCGGGTGGGGTAGGGAGTGGGGGACAACTAGATCAACCTAATGAGGCAGCCAGAGAGTAATTACATGCTGACCTGTCTGGGTGCCCACGATAAGGACCGAAGGAGTTCAGAGAAGGAAGAAGTCAATGGGAGCTGGAGTAGTCAGGGGAGGCTTGAGCTTGGTTTTGAAGGATGAGTGAGATTTGGAAGAGGGAAGGAAAGGAGGGAGGGCCTTGAAGGTGGGGGGGTGGAAGGTTGAGATGGCTCTGGAATGAGGACTGTTTCCAATTAAGTACTTCCTTTGTGCTGAGAAAAATTAATAAAGACTTAACCATTACATTTAGCTGGCTCTGATGTAGTTGAAGGAATACAGTAATTGAAGTAAAAAACCCTGGGTTCAAGTGACTGGGCAGCTCAGTGGTGCAGTGAGTAGAGCTCTGGAGTCAGAAGGATCTGAGTTGAAATTTGGCCTCAGACACTTACTCTAGCTGTGTGACCCTGGACAAGTAACTTGACCCCAGTTGCCCTCCCCTCCCCCCAACATGTGTGATGAAAGTTCACCAGGGGCCTGGGATATTGTCCCTAGAGTTCTGACCATTAAGTTTCCCCCTTTTTTTCAGATTCATGAAGAGCCCTCCACAGCAATAGTCCCTTTCCTACTGAGACCAACATTCTCTGTTCACAGATTTCTTGGGGCCAGAGCCTGTGAACATTAATCCCTTGCCCTTAGTGATTTCTTTTTGGCTGGGGCAGGGGACACCCATCCCCAGTGCCCCCAGCCATGACAACCTCAGCTCTGAGGCGGCAGGTAAAGAATATTGTGCACAATTATTCAGAAGCAGAAATTAAGGTACGTGAAGCAACCAGCAATGATCCCTGGGGACCTCCAAGCTCTCTCATGTCAGAGATCGCTGACCTGACTTTCAACACCGTGGCCTTTGCAGAGGTCATGGGCATGATCTGGAGGCGACTCAATGACAGCGGGAAGAACTGGCGCCATGTATACAAGGCTCTGACCCTGTTGGACTATTTGCTGAAGACTGGCTCTGATAAAGTGGCCCACCAGTGTCGAGAGAACCTCTACACCATCCAGACCCTCAAGGACTTCCAGTACGTGGATCGAGATGGAAAGGATCAGGGCATCAATGTTCGGGAGAAGGTTAAGCAGGTGATGGGACTGCTGAAGGATGAGGAAAGACTGAAGCAGGAACGGACCCATGCACTCAAGACAAAGGAGCGCATGGCCCTAGAGGGCTCTGGCATCGGCAGTGGGCAGCTGAGCTATGGTCGTCGCTCCTCTCACTATGGGGATGAGTTCAGCCGGAGCAGAGGATCTCCTTCTTCTTACAACTGTGAGTGAAGGGTCAGGCTTGGCAAGGAGATGGGGTGGGGGAGGGAGGAACCTTGAAATGAGGGCTTTGACCAGGTCAAGGCCTCTATAATGGAGAAAAAAATAATGTGACAGTAACACCAGCTATATATACCATTAGTTGATATCCAAGGGGATGGATACAGCAGCAATAGTTCACACCTGGCTTATGCCCCGCTTCCTATAGGCCAACATAAAATCAAGTGACACAACTAATTAATTAACCAGGAAGGGACTATATTATGTAATCTTGCCATCTAGTGGCACTCTGCTCTAGCCATGGGCCCAGGGAGAGAGGGGAGTTGGTTTTTCCAGTTTATATGGTAAATCTCTCCCTCCTTTTCTTGACTGGACAAGTTTATTCACTCTTGGTAACTGTTTTTCAAAATTAAATCTAGAGGAAGAAAAATGGTATATCACTCTGAATTATGAGAATTATGGAATCTCTATCCCTTGTCTTTGAGATTTCCTTCAATAGGCCTAAACCTGTATATGTATATTACCCAAGCAATCAACACAGCACTCACATGGTTTATTTAAATATAGTCAAGTAGCCAGGCATGTGGGACACATCTGGAGGTGGAGACTGATGGATTGCTTGAGCTTGAGAGTTCTGAGCTGCAGTAGGGCTAAAACCAATGGTGTGTCTGCACTGTCCAGTCTACATATGATAGACTCCTGGGGCAAGTACTACCAGGCTGTCTAAGGAGGAGTAAAATGGCCCAGGTCGGAAACAAAGTCAGGACTTCTGTGATGGTCAACATTGGGCTCAACCTACCAGTGACTGCGACCTTTCAAGCCTAAGCAAGGTTGGGAGATTCCATTTAAAAAAAAAATATTGATAATAACAGTAAAATAATAACAAACAACTGCCAAGTGCCCCCACGCATAGAGTACTTCATCCATTCATTTTCCTCTCACAAACATCCTCTCAGTCTGTAGCTCATAAGAAAAGGGAAGGGATTTCATGTTTAGATCCCACTGGGAATAACTCTGCCCAAACATGGAGAACTGGGAAAGCACTGGATAGAACTGGGTCTGGTCTCCTGGCCTGATTTCACCAATATCTATAATTTCATGGTAGCTGCCAAGCCATTTTCTTCCCATGGCCAGTGGTCTGCCTTGTCACATCTCTACCCTTGGTCTCCATCCTGGAGTCTCGGCTGCCATGGCAGTTTTCCAAGATCTGTTTCAACTCTCTTTCTGGCACTCCCAGCTTGAGAGGCAGCAGCTTAGTGGTAACAGAAGGCAATAGTGAGCAAGTCCTGGTGACAGCCACCTGTCCCACCAGCAGCTCTTAATTTTTGTTTCTCTGTTCTCAGCTGTATGAAAAGTGGTAGGGGGGAAGAGGGGAAGAAAAGGCTGACTAGAAGTCTCTTTCAAGGGCAGAAAAAAGAGGAAATGGGAATATCGGGATCTGTGTACCTGCATACAATTCCCTCCATTTCCAGGTGTCTCACTAATCTATTTCTCTTTTCTGTGAGTGCTGGACCTCCCTGTAGATCTCTGGTGGTTTGAAATGCCATTGTAAAAACATTCATTACAAAAAATAATCACATAAAACAGGGAGAGGCTTTGGAGTCATCAAGACCTGGGTTCAAGTTTTACCTCTGACGTATATTAGCTCTATGACTATAGACAACTTCTTAAGTTGCAGGTGAGTTGCTAATCTGAATCCTTGGAGGAAATAGCAATGAAATCACAGGTCTAGACATAATTATACATAGCTGTGGTGTGGTATAAAGAGCATAGTACATAGAGTTTTGAAAAAAGTTTTTAAAAAAATAAGACCTGTAGTTGAGTCCCAGATCTGATACTAGTTGTATGATCTTTGGGTTCATTCAACTTCTCTGAACCTCAGTTTCTTCATCTGTAAAATGGGGATCACAATACTTACACTACAGCTTGGGCAGTTATGTGAAAAGCACTTTGTAAACCCTAAAGTGTTGTAGTTGTTATTATCTATCACCTTGCAGTGCTTAATAAATATTTGTTGAATTGAGTCAAAACATTTACATTAGTCGGTCATCAAGCATTTAGTTTGTGCCAGATCCTATGCTTGGCCCTAGGCAGAAAAAGATAAAAGTGATATAGTTCCTTCCCTCAAGGAGCTTAAATACTAATGTGGGATGAACCAAAACCATAATGATAAAGCAGATAAAGGATCACCTTGGGTGGAAAGGGCCTGGGGGTGGGGGGTATGGAGAAAGAATCTGGAAAGATTTACATACAGATGGTGGTGCTTAAGGTGAGGTTAAAAACAGCAAGATATGGCAACTGGCTGGATCTGTGGGGTGAGTGAGAGTGAAGAACTGAGGGTAAGGGCAAGGTTGTGAACAGAGGTGACTAGAAGAATGAGAAATTCATAAGGGTGGAATAGGGAGATATATTGTATATCATGTACCTTTGTGACACACAGTTAGAAATGTCCAGCAATTGTTTGGTAATGCAGGACTAGTGTGTGTTCGTCCTTCATTGCCAAAGAAGGCCATGCCATCAGAGGAATGATGACATGACTTACACTTGACTTTGTTTTGAGTGAGAGAGGGCTGTGCAGGTCACCAGCCTCACTTCTCCTCCAGAGCCATCTGAATCCAGTGACCAGATATTCATCAGGATGACTGGAGAGGACTCAAGATGAGGCAATTGAGCTTAAGTGACTTGCACAAGGTCACACAGCTAGCGAGTATTAAGTGTCTGAGGTGAGATTTGAACTCTGGTCCTCCTGACTCCTCCTGCACTGGTGCTCTATCCAGTGTACCACCTAGCTGCCCCTTAATGCAGGACTGCAGCTCAGGAGAGAGACTGGGCTAGATATATGGATTTGAGAATGATCCAGATAGAGATCGTTAAACCCGAGGGAGCTGATGAAGTTATCTAGTGAGAAAATAGAGAAGAGAGAAAGCCCAGGACTGAGCCTTGGGGTATATCCCCCTTTAGGGATAATGATGTAGGTGAAGAGCCAGCAAAAGAAACTGAGAACTGGACTTAGAGATAGGAGAACTAAGGGGAAGCAGGATCCCAGAACCCAGAGAGGCAAGTATTCAAGAAGAGAGGGAGGTTAACAGTGTCAGATACTGCAGAGAGGTTAAGAAGGATGAGGACTGAAAACAGGACATTATATTTGGCAGTTAAGAGGCTATTTGTAACTCTGGAGAGAGAACATCTCCCTTGGGTGATAAGTTTGGAAGCCATATTGCAGAGGATTTAGAAAAGAGTAAAGAGATGAAATACAGATGACCAGTATCCATGCAGCTTTTTCTTTTAAAAAATAGTACTTTATTTTTTCCAATTATATATAAAGATAATGTTTTTTAAAGAAAATTTCAAATTTCACATTTTCTTCCTTCCTCCCTAGCCTCCCTCCTTCCTAAAATGGTAAGCAATTTTATATAGATTACACATGTATATCCAGCTTTTGCAAGGAGTTTGGCTAAGAAAGGGAGGAAGGATATAGGATAATACCTGAAGAACAGAGTAGGATCTAGTGAAGGGTTTTTTTAAAGGATGGGGGAGCTGATCATATTTGTAGGTGGAGGGAGGAGCCAGTAGATGGAGAGATATTGGAGATCGGCAAGGGAAAGGATAGTGGGGACAATATGCTGGAAAAAATGAGATGAGATGGGATTGAGGGTACAATGAAGGTACATATAAAAACATACTTACTGGCTATGTGTCCCTGGGCAAGTTACTTGCCTCGGTTTCCTCATCTGTAAAATGAGCTGGAGAAGGAAATGGTAAACTGCTCTAGTATTTCTGCCAAGAAAACCCCAAATGAGATCATGCAGAGTCAGATGTGATTGAAACAACTAAATAACAACAGCAACGATAAAAGTTGTGACGAGGAAACGGACTCTGTCCCAGAAATTGAAGTAAACAAGGACATTCTAGGGGATGTGAGATGAGGAGGAGGGGAATAAGAGGGAACTTATTTCAAATCTTAATTTTGTCTGTATAGTATAAGGTTAAGTCCACAGCTGAGAGTGTAAGAAGATGGGGGTGGTATAGGGTGGGACAGTGAGAAGGGCAGGTTTAGAATGGCTCTGGTGGTGAGCAGAACGCAGAACGGAACAGATTAGGGAGAAGTAAATAAGATTGTCTTAGTTCAGTGAAGGCTTATTTGAGATGAGATAACATAAATTTACAATGGGACCCCATTATTACAGTTCTACATTATCTCATTTTGTCCTCACAACAGTCTTATGCAGGAGGAAGAGCAGGGTATTATCTGCCTCAACTCAAAGATAAAACTGAGATCAAGGTAAGCTGCTAGCTCGTAGCCACATGGCTAGTGAGTGATAGTGTCAGGCTTAGATACCAAGTCTTCTGACTTTTTTCCATTATGTCATCATGTCTCCCTGAAAAACTAACTGTAATAATAGCAAAAAAAATAGTAATTCATCAAGCATAAAGATATCCAAAAGAAGGCTATGGCTGAATATGTTAAGAGATTCACTGGCATCCTGAAATCAAAGTGTAAATGGGAAGAACATATTTAAAGCAATTAACAATTTTTCAATATCAGTCTTAATGTACACTTTTGGAACTATGAAAATGAATCACAACAGATTTGAAAAATATCCCAACAAAAGCCCATTAATGGAACCTGCGGTGCAACTCCCCAAGGCAGTGATTGAAAATAACACTGCTTCATCAAAAGAAAAAAAAAGGAGAAAGAAGACTAATAGGCATGCTTTGAGCGCATGAGAAATTGGTCATAAACCTATAGAATATTTTTGGAACAAGCAGATGTGGTGTCACTGAGCAACAGTAAAGGCTTATAACAGGTATTTACCACTGGATTTGTGGAATGCAACCAAAAGTGGTTTCCCTCAAGAAGTCTATGAAGCTGCTAAGGTCCAAGAATGGAAATATAAAGACCCTACATAAACAGTATCACCATGAATTTGCCAACCACTTTCTGACAAAGAATCAAAGAAGCATCAGAAAAGGGACCAAGTGATAGGGATTAGATTTTAGAAATGGACAGGTGGAGTGGTATTAATTCAGTATGGCATTATTACCACGCCAGGAATTACAGAAGAGTTACCCTTAAGAAATAAGACCAATATCACTCATTCAAGGAGTCCCTGCCGACTGTGAAAACCAAATAATGATAGCACCTACCTGGTGACTAGAATAATGTTAAGAAAGCAGTGTAAGAGAAATGGCTGAGTCAGGAAGGTTTATTGTTAGAAATGAAGGTGTTTATACGAGTGATTCAGGATCAGATCATTAACACGACAACTTACAGCAAGGTTACTCTTAAGAAGTCCAGATATATTGAGTCATGCAGATTATATAATGCATTAACAGAAATGGCAACCTATCACTGAAGGCTGCAAAAATGTATCATCTACTAGCTACCTAGAAAGATATAGCCAGGAAGCTAGATTTATATACCAGAAGCTTACTTTTATTCTATTTATAAAGGGGGATATGGTTCCCCTTCCCTCCTAGCTCAACGGATGTAATCACAGGTGAAAAGGTGTTACTATCCAATGATGCCTTTACAAAGTATGAACACCTTTCTCTGAATGAAATGAAAGAGGGAACCCCATTGGCTGAAGGAAGATGGACACACTCCTAGGTGACCCTTCAAAGAAAATTTATCACTTCAAGTGAAGGAAGAACTCAGCCCATGAGAGGAAATTGCTGAGGCAGGGGCAGGCGGGGAGGAAGAGGGTCTTCCTATCTCCCTCTATCCTCTCAACCTCTACTTTGGTTTTTGCTAGCAGAAATACTAGCCCTGAGGGAATCACCCCATCCGCCAATTGGAGTCAGTTCAAAAAGAAAAGGCTAAAATTCCTGCCTGGTAGGTAACCAGCCTCAGAATTGCAGTCCTGAGAGAGCAGAGTTTGTACGAATACTAGGTACTTGTTCTTTCCAAAAGAACACAACAGTATCACAGCTGAAAACTGCAGCTGAACCTAAAGCTGGGAAAGGTAGAGGTTACAGTTGCCCAGGAGGAGCTAGCACTGAATGTCCACCTGTGAGCAGCAAGTCTAGCCCAATCAATAGTAGTATACAGAGGTAGGGCTATCAGGCAGCATCATAAGGGTAGAACAAGAAGCAGGAAGGCTTGAAACCCTTCACAAATTGCCTCTGCTTCTTGGCTATGCATATTCCCTATGTGTGTGCCTTAACACCAGTGTGCTCTGGGCTCATCCTCCCAACAGATGCTGTGCATATTTGTGGGAAAGTGCTCCCACTTATGGCAGGGGGAGAGGAAGTTTTGTAACTATTCTTATTATACCATTTGAGTAAATGCCATCACTTTTAAGTTAATTTTGTCTTCATTTCTATAAACAGAGTTAATTTTGCCTGTTAATGGGGAAATCACAGCAGTTGGAATAGAGTTTTAGATAGGTGAATTCACAGAGATATACCCCCTTGAATCCAAAGTGGCAGTGGCCCAGGGGAGACCAACCTCTGAGTGTGAATGTCAGTTTAGGGACATTATACTTTTTTTAACAAGACAAGTCTCCATTCTAACAAATTCAAGCCTCTAAAAGAGAGAAGAATAAAATAGGTTGAGAAATCAACCAATAAACTATACTGAACCTGGAGCATCTTAACAGACAGAACAGTTGCCCCCCAACCTCCAGGACCTAACGCTGATCCATAGAAACTAGAACAATGTTTTTAATTGGTGTCATTATACTCATGATCTCCAAACTATATGGAATAAAAAACTTTTAAAACATAGAGATCTAGCTGAAGTAATTAAAACCACATGGGATCAGGATGAGGCACAGATCATCTCTGCCATCCAGTCAGTCACTGGAGTTGACCTGAAGATGCTTTCTACAGAGGATGCGCTTATACCCCAATACTCTTATTCAATTATAAAAGCCAGTCACTTTATCAACCTGCCTAATTGTCAGCAGAACACAGATGGTAAAAGAATAGCAGGATAACAACTGTTCTCAATTTTTTTTCCTACTGAAACTTGTTCCAAGAAAGATGATAACAGCATTATAATAGGGGGCATCTATACAGTGCTTTCAATTTACTATTGCCTTTGATTCCCATAGCCACTGTCTGAAGTAGGTATTTCTGTTATTGTTCAGTCATATTAATCACATCTGACTCTGTGAATTTGAGTTTTTCTTGGCAAAGATACTCGATTGGTTTGCCATTTTCTTTGCCAGCTCGTTTAACGGATGAGGAAACTGAGGCAAACAGGGTTAAGTGACTTGCCCAGGGTCACACAGCTAGTGTCTGAGGCCAGATTTGAACTCAGGAAGATGAATGAGTCTTCTTGACTTTAGACTCACTACACCACCTACTTTGCTGCCCCAAGGTAGGTACTACCAATGTTATTACTTCTGTTTCACAAATAAGGAAAGTCAGACACAGAGATTGAGTGACCTGCTGGTGATCACAGAGCTAATAAGTGTGGGAGATGGGATTTGATCCCAGGTCTCACCTGACTTCAGGTCTGACACTATGGAGTCTCCCTCACCTACCCACTCTCAGACCTCTGCCTACTTCAAGATATACCTTTAACATTTTGAATATAAGAAGGATTTGGGGAATCTGAAATCTTTATTTCCTATTCCAGCCTCATCCTCATCTCCTCGATTCACCTCTGACCTGGAGCAAGCTAGACCCCAGACAACAGGAGAAGAGGAGCTACAGCTGCAGCTGGCCCTGGCCATGAGCCGGGAAGAGGCAGAGAAGGTAATGTTATCATGGGTTCAATAGGATTTGATATGTGTGTGTGAAGGGGATATGAATAGGAGCTAAGGGAGACTGAGGCTCTGCCCTGAAGCAGTAAGACCAGCGTCTCTCTGGCAGATGCAGTGAGAAAGCACCTGCTTTACAGGAGTAAAAGCACCCCGACCACCACCACTTAGAGTCCTGAGGCCACTAGACACCATGTTGTTATAGTCAGAGGGTGACTATCACAGATGGAACCAGGTTAGGTCCATGTGTTTTCTGGACTGGAGTAGTCCCAACCCCATGCCCCCAACCCCAAGTATGCCCAATGAGTGCCCATCTGCCTGATTCCTTTTGCTCTTCTGTTCTTTGACTTACAGACTTTTCCTGAAGAGGAAGTTTTGTAGCTGTTCTTACTATGCCACTTGAGTAAATGCCATCACTTTTAAGTTAATTTTGTGGCTAGAGCCATCTTGAAGTGCTAAAGGGCTAAAGGACTCTTGTCCTCCCTAGCTTCTATTTGAACCACCCAAGGACAGAACCCTAGCAACCTCATGCTTGTTTTTCTCTGCAAGCTTCTCTCTGCCTGTCATCATGACTCTAAAGGACTCATGGGGGCAAACCTATAGGGACAGAGGGAGACGCACATGAAGTACATCCCTGGGCTGTAGGCTTCTCCCTGTCTGGGCACAGATAAGGTGGGGCAAAGGGCCCTAGGGCACATCTCCTCTCTAAGACCACAAGGGCAGACAACTCCAGCATCTTTTGTGTGACCCTTCTCCCCCATCCTCACCCCAAGGCTTCGCATTTCTTTGCAGACCCCACCTGACAAAGCTGAGCACACTCAGGTACAGTGTGGAACGGCTTTCCCAGGCTGGGCCATCCACATACCCAGCAAGGTTTCTGATGTACTTCATAGAAAGTGGACGATTTAAGGGGTGAGAAGGGAGCATTTTGACACATAAAACTTGCAAATGTATGCAAAATAATGTGCAAATACACTTTTTTTCCCTTTTTCCATTAGCCTGGGGCTTGGGCGGTTGACATCACAGGACTGTAGCCCAGCTCCCCCTCTGTCTTCTTCCCTTTCCCAATTTCCCTTTGCCCTAATATGACCTGTCTCAAATCTCCTCTGCTCCTCAAAGGCTATTTGTCCTCTACTGTCCCTGTGCCCTGTTTCCTTTATCTGCCCATCTTTTTTCTCTCCCCTCTCCAGGTTCTCTGGACACCATATTTCCTACCCTTTTAGCCATTTTTTCCTTTTGTCCCATATCTCACCCTGCCTCATCACTTTCCCACCATCCCCCACCTTCCTCCTTCCCCAGCTCTCACTTTCTGCCTGCCCTCTATCTCACTCTGCCCCATCTCTTTTAGGTTTCCTCCTCAAGCCTCATTTGTCCTTTACCACCACCCTGCCTCCTTTCTGCTTTCTCCTCCCAGATCTCCTACCCCAGGGGTGGGGAACCTGCAGCCTCAAGGCCACATGTGGGTCTTCTGGGAACTTGGGTGGGGCCTTTTGACTGAGTCCAAGTTTATAGAACAAATCCATTTGTTAAGGGGATTTGTTCTGTGAAGTTTGAACTCAAAGGGCCACACTTGAGGTCCTAGAGGGCTATATGAGGCCTTGATGCTGCAGGTTCCCCACCCCTGTCCTACCCTCTGTCCTTCCTCTCTCTATCCATTCCCTCCCTGACCCTTGCCCAAGACCGAAAACTGAAAGGGTGGGGGAAGGTGAGCTGAGCCAAGGAGGGGAGCCCCATTTCACTCTCTTCTCCTTCATCCCCAGCAGCCGGTCCCTCCAGCCTCCCACAGGGACGAGGATCTGCAGCTGCAGCTGGCGCTGCGCCTGAGCCAGCAGGAGCATGAGAAGGTAGCAGAGCCCCCAGATCCTACTCTGGGACTGGTGCTGGTACTGGTGCTTCTGGGCACTAACAGGGCTCCTCTCTGCAGCTCCTTCTCGCTCCAGCCTGGCTCCTTAACCACTTTGTCACCTAGCCTGGATTTTCCCCTGCTACCCCTCCCTGCCCTCACCTCCCCACTCCCACCCCTGCTTTCTCTTCGTGTCTGCAGGCTCCTGGTGGATCCTCTGGGGAGCTGTGTGTTCTCCTTAGCCTAACATTGGATGTCCTGGGTTCTAGGGCCCTGGGTCCCAGGGTCCCCATGGCTCCCCAACTTAGCTGGTTGCTCCCCCTGCTCCACCACCAATCTGTCCCAACTGCAGGAGGTGAGGTCCTGGAGGGGAGATGACTCCCCCTTACCCAAAGGCGCTGGGGGCCATGGTTGTCGGGACCAGGACCCTGAAAGAGACGAGGAAAAGGAAGGAGAGAAACTGAAAACCAGCCAGGTTTGTGAAGGGATGGAGGTCTATGGAGGGGAGGAAGCATGTTGGGAGTGGGGAATAAGGAATTGAGGGACAAAGGAATACAGCAGTCAAGAGAGACCAGAAGGGTCAGGTTAGGGGCAGTGCCATGCCTTGGATATGACAGAGCTGACTGCCTCAGGCTCTATCCAGGCTCTGGGGGGTGCTATGTTAGCTATGGTCTAATGGAGAGGACCCTCAGCTGACTGGGCCCTACTCCAGATTCAGCTCATTGTGTAACCTTAGACATTGACCCACTCTGGGCCTCTCCATGTCTTCCGTAATAAAATGAGAAAGTTGGACCTGAAGACCGCTGAGCTCCATTCTAGTCATAGCATATATGACCCTCAAGGTCTGCGATACTATTGGATTGGGTTGGTGACAATTAAGAGGAGAGTAGATAGAAAAAAGAAATAATCAGTCAGTTGGAAGTTGGGGGATGGGGCATGTGTTTCTGTACATAATAAGATAAGGCAATGTTAGGGTTTGATCCCTCCTCAAGTCTTCCTCTGGCTGAGCTAGAACTTTTTGTGACTCTTCTCCCCTTGAGGCCAGCTTTGATGCTTATTTCAACCAGATTCTTCCCTCACATGAAAATGTTAAAATAAGGGGGCTCTGGCTATGACTTTCCCTGAAGCCTAAACCTGTCTGGGGCTGTCCTGGGTGATCAGTAAGCATTTATTAAGTGTCTATTGTGTGCTATTCCCTTGGGATGCAAAAACCAAAAAGGAAACAGTCCCTATCCTTAAGGAACTTATGTTAAAAATATGTGTATGTGTGTGTGTGTGTGTGTGTGTGTGTGTGTGTGTGTGTGTGTGTGTGAAAAATATAAAAAAGTGCAGAGACAGGCAGGTGGTGCAGTGGATAGAGCACCAACCCTGGTGTAAAAAGATCCTAAGTTCAAATCTGGCCTCAGACACTTACTTGCTATATGACTCTGGGCAAGTCACTAAACCCCAATTTTCTATATACACATAGTATGTATATATGTATGTATATGTGTATATATACATTATATATAAATACCTTTTAATGGAGGAGGAGGCACTAGCAGCTGGGTGGTGGGGGGCTAAAGTGGGAGGCAGTGTTTTCTAAGCTTAGGGGCTGGAGATGTGTTACCCCATATGTGTGGCCCAACAGGAAGACTAGTTTGGCTGGATGGTAGAGAATGTGAAAGGGAATGATGCATAATGATGGGTGAGAGTCTTAGAGTCAAGACTAGTCATGCATGTCTCAGTGGAAAGAGCCCTGGATTTGTTAGATGAGTCATTTCCCCTCTCTGGGCCTCAGTTTCCCTCAGAAAATGAGGGGGTTAGACTAGATGATTTTTTCCAGCTCTAGGACCTATGACTTTAAGATCCTTCTGCCTTCCCCCACTGATAGGAAGGGGGAGGATGAAAACAGAGGAGACAGAACAGGAAAGGGTTGGGAGCTACTTGTCCACCAGAAGTTATAGTTCAGGTGTTTAATAAAATAGTGGAATTGAATGAGTAAGAGAGGTTGAGGTTCTGTGGTTCTACCCCCAACCAGAGCTGAGAACTCCCACCCCAGGGTGCTCCAACATGTCTCCACTATCCTTCTTCGTAGTCCTCCATCCTGGACCTTGCTGATATCTTTGGACCAGGACCAGCTCCACCTTCCATGCACAGCTCTGCTGACCCGTGGGATATCCCAGGTGGGGTGGTCCGGTCCTGGGAGAGGCACACATACCCCTCTCCTCTGGAATCTAGAGATAATCCCTCCCTCCATAGTTAGTCTCTGGGTAGACCTCTCCCCATTTTCCTCTTTTAGCTCTCTTTCTCTGTTTTCCTTTTCTTCTTTCCTCCCTCTCCTACAGACCTTCCCTGCTAGGAATCTAAGTGATCAGAAGGGAGATAGAAGGCTCCAGATTTCCCACCTAGTGTTTCAGTTTCCCCATCCATGATTGGTTACCATATCCTTTCTGATAAGGAAGGTGACCAGGAGAGTAATGAGGGAGGGAGTAGGAATGAGATGTGGGATGAAAGGAAGTAACAGGGGGTGAGGATAGAAAACAATAATGTGTCAGTGCTGTTTTCATCTTAGGTCTCAGGCCAACTGTGGAGCCTGCTGGCTCCTCTTGGGGACCTTCTGCAGACCCTTGGTCTCCAGCTCCCTCTGGGGATCCTCTGTCCCGTAGCCAACCTTGGGACTTGCCCTCTGTGCTCTCATCTTCGGAGCCCTGGAGACGGACAGCTGGACCACCCCTTTCCATCGATCCCTGGGTGAAGGATTCCCCCCACCACAAACCCTCTGGCACAGGGACCGATGCCTGGGGAGCTACCTTGGACACTCCCAGCACACCCAGTAAGTGAAAACCTATCATCCTCCTAAACCATCCAGTCTGAAGGTAGGGGGTGGGATGAGGTAGAGAGGGATCGTGATTCCTGGCTCCATCCCTGATCCCAGAGACTTGGTTCCTAGGGTTTAAATCTCTTTGCCTTCAATGAGTGAGGGGTCTCTAGGGTGAGGGATGGGAAGAAAAGGTATAGATTGAGTCCTCTCCAGGACAGATCTTATTCCCACCCCTGGAAAGGAGAATACCTCATTCATTTCTTGGGAGAAGCAGACCCATTTGTCCTCTTCCTCCCTATCTGTCCATCTGCCCCTCCCCCACAACAGCAGCTCTAGGTGGTTCAGCCTTTGACTTATTTGCCAAACTTCCAGAATCAACAGAAGCCAGAGAGAGGTCTGAGAATGCCCAGGCCCTCCCCTCCGTGCGATCTGGCAGCCCTGGTAAGCTAAAGGAGAGCAGCTGGGTACATGTGGTGGTGGTGGTGGTGGTCATGAGAGGGCTCTAGGAAATGAAGGAATGGGATGGAGGGGGGGGGAGGGGAGGGGAAGGCGAGGTCCAACGGATAGCAGTGCAGTCCTGATGCGTGTGGCCAGACAACTTGGGTGAGAGACGCCTAGCGGGCCTCTCCCCTTGCCCAGAGTTCTGGCAATCCCCAAGCCCCACCTGGACCCCTTATCTCAGACACCGGGTTTTTGGACACTCTCATCCCTCCCCTTGTGGGAGGCATTGTGTTGTAGTGGAAAGGTTCTAGATTGAGAGTCAGAGGAGCTGGGGTTAAATCAGGGCTCTGGCACTAAGCCTCAGTTTCCTCACCTAAAAAATGGGGATAGTAATAGAGCCTGCTTCACAGAGTTGCTATGAAAATCAAATGAGAGAATACATATGAAGGCTTTGCGAACCTTAAAATGCTATATAAATGCTAGTTGTGATGCTTTGAGGGCATCCAGATGGCAAAGTGAATGGAGTATATGTTTATGTATATTATATTATGTATGTATGCATGCATGCATGCACGTGTATGCAAATTTTTTTGAATGTGGGGATGGCTAGGTGGAGCAGTGGATAAAGTGTATGTTTATATATTATATTATATTATATTATGTATGTATATATGTGTGTATGTATGCACGTATATGCAAAATATTAAAAATGTGGGGGATACTAGGTGGCACTGGCCTGGAATCAGGAGGACTTGAGTTCAAATCTCATCTCAGACCCGTACTAGCCGTGTGACCCCTGGACAAGTTATTTAACCCTGCTTGCTTCAGTTTCCTCATATGTAAAATGATCTGGAGAAGGGAACGGCAAACAAAACACTCTAGTATCTTTGCCAAGAAAACCCCAAATAGGGTCACAGAGTCAAACATGACTGAAACAACTGAACAACAACTATAATTATGATGATGAGACAAGTCACTTAAGCTCTCTTAGCCCCAGTTTTTTCAACTATAGACCAAAGGGATTGAATTAGATACTCTGAGGACTCAGCCGGTCCTAAATCCATGATACTGCGGTTCTGCCATCTCTTTTCCCCAGCATCTGACCTTTCCCTACTTTTTTTTCAGACCTAGATCTCTTTGGAGACCCTGTCCCTAGCTCCAAGCAGAATGGCACCAAGGAGTCAGATGCATTTGACCTGGGAGGACTTGGTGGAGCATTGACTCAGGCAGGCAAAGATGGTCGAGCTTGCCAGACCCCTGAGTCCTTCCTGGGACCTTCAGCTTCCTCCTTGGTCAACCTGGATTCACTAGTGGTGGCTCCACAACCAACAAAGACAAGAAACCCATTCCTTTCAGGTAGAGTAGAGAGAAAACAGTACTTCCTCCTCCCCTCCCCTCCAACTTCCCACGCAAGTCATTTGTCACCCTCTACCCCAGATTCATACTTTGAGATGTGGACACTTTAGACATGGGATGGGAGAGGTGGAGGAAAGGCAGGGGAGCTCCCCTGGTATTTGGCCAGTGGATGGAAGAAGGGCTTCCCAGGAAGACTAATATTATGTAGGTAGGGAGTAGTTTACCTTGGATGTGGCTGTCAAGGAAATGGGGAAGAACTCAGCATCCTCTCAGTTTCAATACCCTGAGGAAACAGTTCAGTCACCTTACCCTAGTTTCTTCTCAGTTTTTCCCTTACCCCCTTGGCAAATCAAAGTCTGCATTTCCAGTCTACTCATGGTCTTTGTGCCAATACCACACACACACACACACACACACACACACACACACCCACACACATTAAATTCAGGTCTTAATCTATAATTTCCCCACCTCAACTGCTAGGCCTCTCAGTTTCCTGATCTATTTTCTCTTCTCCAACAGGTCTCAGTGCCCCATCCTCCACCAACCCATTCAGTTTGGGTGAGCAGTGTAAGCCAACACTCAACCAGATGCGGACAGGGTCTCCGGGGCCCAGTCTGGCCTCCTCAGTGCCTATGGGTGCTCCTGTAGGCTCTATGACTTACAGTGCCTCTCTGCCTTTCCCACTCAGCAGCGTTCCTGCAGGAATGAGCCTTCCTGCCTCTGTCAGCGTCTTCCCTCAGACTGGCACCTTCCCTCAGATGCCTGGGACCTTACCCCAGCCCCTGCTCCCCATGTCTGGTTCAGTGGGACCTCTGAACCCCTCTTCTCAGGCAGGCACCAACCCTTTCCTTTGAACTCTGCCCTCCTTTGCTCAGTTCTCACTTCTGGCACCTTCTTCCTTCCTTCCTGGAAACCATTTCCATGTCTCTTCCCCTCGCTTATCTGCCTCTATGCCCTGGTCAGCCGCTGGCAGCTGACCTGAGCTTTTCCCATCCCCTGCTTAAGGGGCTGGGGCAGTGGACAGGGGCACTGCCCCCACCCCTCTTAGGTCAGTATGAATGTTACCTGGATGCTTGATTCCCTGTCCTGACTCAGGAGTGGGAGGGGATCTTGGGAACTCAGGGACATCACAGGAGCCAGCATCCCTCAGGTTTTGTTTGGGCTGGAGGAGTGTCTTTCTAGGCTCCAGCTAACCCTTGAAAGGGCTCATGTATGTATGTGTGGAGGGCTCCAACACCACAAGTACTGTAGTGCATAGCACAGAAGAAACCTGGTGACCAGTAGCCTTCTGGAGCCATGGCAATGGTCCCAGAATAAATACCTGAACTAGCACGAGAGAGCCAATTTGTGCTTGTGCCCTTCTTAATGGTGGTAAGCAGGTCTATGGGGAATGTCTCTCTATGAAAGGGGAGGGAGGCAAGGCAGGAGCATTCCTTCCTTGGATTCCTCCCCAGCACCCATCTCCCCAAACCCCTAGAGGCAGGAAAGGGAGGGGAACAGGATCCCAAACAAAGAGGTTAGCTCTTGAGTTTGCGGTAAACTAGGCCTAGAAAGCTTAACCCAGAGAGATGCTTGACCTGGGTGGGGTCGTTAGTTGCCCAGGGCCTGAACTTCACATTCTAATTCATAGGGATTCTTAGAATGAAAAGGAATTTCAGATTATTAGGTCTGAAGACCTTGGGAGATGGATAGGGTAGAGTCAATGCAAGAAAAGTAGAAGGCGTTCTCCCCCATTCCAAGTAGAACTACCGGGGAGTTAGACATGGACACCAGAAAACCAAAGGCTTATCACGTGAAGATTCTCCCCTCAAAGTACATGGAAACCTGTCCGTATCTTCTCCTCTTGGTGACTCTGGTCTACATCCTGTCGTAAATCCTCCGTTTATCCACTCAGTATGCTGGAGGATTGCCTCTAACTCTTTTAATATATTTCATAGCTAACTATTCAGTTACTTTATTCATTCAACAAGTATTTATTAAGTGACTGCTCTGTGCCAGGCACAGGCAACTCTGCTAGTTGCTGCGAAAAATACAAAGGAAAAAAACCACTTGAAATATTCCCTGTTCTCAAGGAGTTTTCACCCTTTGGGGGTGGGGAGAGGAAGAGGGGAGGGGGACAAATTGCACACAGATAAGTACTTACAATATATCTATATATACATGTATATATGTAATTTGGGGAGGGGAACAACACATACAGAGATAAGGAATTACACTATAGCCTTGTGTAATTTGGGGGCAACAATGTATACACAGATAAGTATTTACGGTTATCTACATATACATATATGTAACTGGGGGAAAGTACACACAGATTAATTACAATATATCTATATGATATAGATATATATGTAATTTGAGAGGGGAACAAGAGTCATGAATAACTAACTACAATATATTTATATATACATATACATGTAATTTGGGGGGAACAAAATGTACATAGATTAATTACTATATTTGTATAAAGAGATACATATGTAATTTAGGGGGTGAGTGTCCACAGATAAGTAATTACAATGTCTATATACACATATATATGTTATTTAGCAGGGAACAAGATATATACAGATAAGTAATTATATACATATATCATATTATAATTTGAGGGGGAACACAAATAAGTAATTACAATGTATATCTATATATACATACACACACGTAGATATATATGCATATATGTATTTTGATGAGGGAGGGGAAGAATTAAAGATGGGCCTTGAAGGGGGTGAAGGAGTCTAAGAGAGGAAGATGAGGAGGGAGAGCATTGCAGGCACAGGGCTCAGCTTGCCCAAAGGTATGGCATCAGATGACGGAATTTTGTGTGTGAAAAATAATAGCAAGTCAGGTAGGCAGTGTGGTCTATAAAGTTGGCTGCCTCCTTTCCCAGTTTGGTCTCTTGTGTGCCGCTTGTCACCTGTGCAATCCTCACTGGGTACCTGGCATAGCCTAGCTAGACTCGTCTTTTGGTCTGCCCACAGTTTGGAGTCTTTGATCGCCATGGCCATGTTCTAAGCTTCACAGCCACATGGCATCACTAGTAATGTTTCTTCATAGCATTGAACTGCCTGGGGTAATTTGCGTAATGCAATTTTCCACACATGATCCAACCCATTCTCTTATTCAAATCTTGGCCCAGCCTGTCATCCAGCTGCAGGGCTATATAAGATATGTGTCATGATGAAATAACTCAATGACCTGTCCATTTAGCAGCATGGGTAACATGTGTCCTTTAGCCACACAAGCCAGCAAAATACCACTTGAAATATTCCCTGTTGGGGTAAATGCTTTAGGAGTTCATGGATCCTGAGCTGGAATGTCAAATGTCATCTCATCCAACATCACAGAGGATTTGAACTCAGGCCCTGTGACTCCAGAGCCAGTGTTCTTTCTACCATAATAGGAAAGGGCGCTAAGGGGCTCCAAAAATGAGAAAACTTTCATGAAGGAAAATGAAACCTGAGCTTGGCTTTGAAGGGCAGGGAGGTCAGACCCAAAGAAAAGCCATTGAAGGACTTAGAGGCAGGTTTCTAGACGTCCTTTTATCACAGATTTGGGTGAATGCCTAGAAAGCATGCTTGTATGAAATTTGTAAATAATAGTTGAGAAAAAGTTGGGAATGATAGTTATCATGTGGAAAGAGTCAGAATATGAAGAGAAGGTGACTTTCAAATGGTGAATTTCATCTAAATAAGATGAAATTGAATACATCTATAGAGTTACTACCATCTTATCATTGTAGTAGCTGATAGTATTTTAAAGTTAGCAGAGGCTGAAGCAAAGATCATCAGACTCAGATCTACTGGACTGGAGCACTCCCAATACAGCTGGACATGTGCTCCATTGCCACAACTGAAGTTCAGAGAAAGTCAGTCATTTGCTCATTGTCACATAACTTGTCAGTGCCAGAGGCTGAATGCAAACCCAGACTCCCAATCCATGATTCTACTCTTCTCTGATGAGATGAACGTCAAGTCTTACACGTGTGTGTATGTGTGTGCGTATGTTTTAAATGAACTTCACAAATGCAAGATAGTGTTGGTGAGTCTAGACATCTGAAAAAAGGTGGGCTTTCATAAAAAGATGAACAGTTTGGTTTCAGTGACACCTGGGAATATTTCTATAAACTGATTCAGAGGGAGGATTCATACAATTACAACAGCACTGTAAAAACAAACAATTTTGAAAGACTTAAAAAAACCTGATTGATGAAATGTCCAATTGCTTACAACCCCATTTACTAATAGAAAAGTGGCATACTCAGAGTGCAAAATAAGACACATTTTTTGGAAGTAGCCAATATGGGAATTTGTTACAAAGATTTTGTTTTTCCCCCTTTGATGGGAGGGCATGGAAAGGGAAGAAAATCAATTTTTGTTATTTAAAAAAAATAAAATATAATTGTAAAAGATTTGAGACTTTTAGCTTAGTGTGAGTTCACAGGATGATGCGATAGTCAAAAAAAAATGCCATCTTGGACTACCTTGTGAGGAATCATGAACAAGATTAGGAAAGTGCTGTCACCCACGCTACTTTTCTCTATCTGAAGATTATGTTCAATTTTGGATGCCACTCTACTTTGCCCTAGTCAGACCACATCTAAATATTGAGTTCACAGTTAGGGGTGTCATGTTTTAGGAAGGATTTCACTAGCTGGAGAGCATCTAAAGAGGGGTGACTAGGCTGGAGAAGTTGCTTTGAGACTGTGCCAGGTAGAAAGAGCTAGGGTTCTTTTGCCCAGAAAGGAAGTCTTACGGGCAATGTCCTAACTATCTTCAAGTAGCTGAGGAAGACAATTAGATTTCTTCTTAGAAACAATGTGGGAGAAACAATTGCACAGAGACATATTTGGGCTCAGTGTAAGGAAAAAGTTCTTAATTAGAACTTTAAGTTTCATGTCTCTCTCTAAATCTGGAGTCCTATGATACATCTCCAGATATATCTCCATCTTTCTCCATTGATCTGTATCAGTCTAGTCTTTTTCCTTTGGATAAGGCTCAGATGTAGGCAAGAAAGACATTGGGCTGTCCCTCCCAAACTTGGTTATGTGTCCCTGATTAGGTGCCATACTACATTGGTAGAAAGAAGGAGTTCCCTATATCAGTGAAAGTAGGGGCTTAGTCTCTGTCCCTGTAGACTGAAATGGACCACTTCAGAAAGTGGAACTTCAAGGTAATTTTAGAGGGCATCGTGGATGGAATTCTAGATCAGTATTTTTGTTGAACTCTACGGTCTCTGAGGTCATTTCCAGCTTCCAGATTCTGTGGTTTGGATAGTGGAGGAGACGGGGCTAGACATTCAGGCAGAGGTAGGAAAAAAGCAAGGGGTCACTTGCTTTCCCTCCCCCCTCCTTTCTTCAGTCTCTTACTTTCCCCATCTAAGGATCAGTTTACTCCCATTTAAAACGAGGCCTTGGACTAAATGACCCTTCCCAACTAGAATTCCTAGAATCCTATAATTTTCCTGTGACCTGACCTTTTGGCACCCAGTTAAGCCTGGTCCAACCACAATTGTGTTCCGGAGGCTTCCAATGAGAGGCGGTGAAGTATCATTTGACTTGCAGTCAGTCGGACGTCTTGGGTTCCAATTCTGGCTCTGGCACTTACTATTCGCATGACCTTGGGCTAGTCACCTAACCTTTCTGGGCTTCAGGTTCTTCAGATGACCCCTGGGATCCTTGGGATGTTTTCCATTCTGCTCATAGTCTCCTTTCTTCAGCCCCTCCCATCCCTCCCGTAATCCCACTCTTGGCCACCGGAGGGAGCGCGGACACCAGGGATGGACGCTCGCCCGAACAATCTCGCCTCCCTGTCTGGGAGCCCAGGCGGATGACCCAGCCCCGGCCCGAAGCTGGCTCCAGTGTCCCAAGGTGGGGGGAGGTGAATGATTGGTGACTGTTGGTGACGGCGTAGACCCCAGCCTCAGCTCCGAGGCCAGATCTTGGAAGTTGGAAGTTCTGCCCACGGGATGCGCAGCCTCAGGGCGCTGGAGGGGCAGAGTCCAGTAGGGCTGTCTGGCTCTAGGGACTGGGTCCTAGTCCCTTGGCTCCGTCTCCTTGTCCGAGGCCCAGCCCGCTGATCGGGAACCCCGCTGGGCCAGGTACCCCTTTCCTTAACCTAGGGCGGCCATGCTTCGTGGTGTCCGTAGCCTCCTGGGCCGCTGCATCCCACAGCTCCTGGAGGGGCCAGGGCTGGACTTCTCCGCAGGAATCTGCAGGTATCCTCAGGGACGCTTCAGGGGAGGGGAAACTGTTCCTCGTGGCTAGCACCCTCTGGCTGCAAGATGGCCCCAGGTTAAATTCCTCCACTGCTGGGTCCTTTCCACCCTCCAACTGTCTGGTGCATTGTTTCCCACCAAGATCCCATCTCCCCTCCCACCCCTTTTCATGCTCATCCTCGCCATTCCGTCCCGAACTTCCAGCCATGCAGGTCCATAATTTCGTGGGCATTTAGAGGTCCTGGTCTGACCTGAGACCCCTTGGGACCCCAACTAGAAGGCTCCCTCCTCTCGGGTCCTTAAAAATTGGCACAGGATTTATAGTTGGAAGGGACTTTCAGCATCATCCATTGGCATACCTCGTTTTATTGCACTTGGCTTTATTGTCCTTTAAAGATATTGCGGTGTTTTTTTGTTGGTTTTTTTTTTTTTTAACAAATTGAAGGTTTGTGGCAACCGAGCTTTGAGCAAGTCTATCTGCACCATTTTCCCAATAGCATGTGCTCACATTATGTCTTTGTGAGGCATTTTGATAAGTCTCACAAGATTTCAAACTTTTTCATTATTATATTACCATAATCTGTGATCAGTGACCTTTGATATCATTGCTGTAATCATTTGGGGTCCCCACAAACCACACCCATATAAGATAGCTAACTTAATCATTGTGTATCCCGACTGTTCCATCTACTCTTTTTTCCCTCTCTATTCCCTGAGAGGTAATATTAAAATAAGGACAATTCATATCCCTCCAGTGGCCTGTAAGTGTTTAAGTGAAAGGGAAGGGTCGATGGATTGACAGACTTCATTGTCTCATTTTAAGAAATTGCCACAGTCATCCCAACCTTTAGCAACTACCACCCTGATCAGTCAGCAGCCATCAACATCATGGCAAGACCTCCAGCAACGGAAAAATTACAACTAGCTGAAGGCTCACATGATAGCATTTTTTGGCAATAAGATATTTTTAATTAAGGTATGTACAGTTTTTAGACATAATACTATTGTGTACCTCATAGACTTTAGTATTGTGTAAACATAACTTTTATATGCACTGGGAAACCAAAAAATGTATGTGCCTCACTTTATTGTGATATATGGTGGTGTGGAACTGAACCCACAATATCTTGAAAGTATGCCTGTCATCCCAACCCTTCATTTTACATCTGAAGAAACTGAGGCTGAGCCAGAGAAAGAAAGTGACTTATCCAAGGTCATTTGGTTAGTAAATAGTAGAATCAGGAGGACAGACCCCAAGTCTAGAGCTCTTTTCTAGTTTCCCTAGAACTATAAGTGGTGCTCCTTCAGGATAGCCTCTTAGCCTGATCTTTTCCCCTGGGGTACCTCACAATTGCCACTATCCAACTCTCCTTTCTATTAATAATTCCCAGGTTTTGAGTTGCCTTCCCTCTCAAAGTCTATGTTCCTTTTCCCTCTCAAAGTCTATGTTCCAATGATCTGTCTCCAGGCTATTCATCTTCCTCCGTTCATCTATAGTAGTCTATCCCTCTTCCCTTGAGTGGAATGGGGGATTGGGAAGGAGATAGAAATGTTGGGATGTTCCTGCCAACACTGACTCTCCTGCTATATACAATCATGGGTTCATAGATATCAAGCTAGAAAGGGCCCTCAGAATCCTCCCCATCTAGTCCAAGCCCCTCACTTTATAGATGAGGAAACTGAGAACACCAAAGGTGTTCATTAAATGCACAGGTAGTAAACATCAGAAGCAGGATGTGAACCCTGGTCTTGTGATTCCATAGCCACTTGTACCATGATGATTATTAAGGACTGTCTGTCCCATGTTCCATTCTGTTCTGAGTGTTCCTGGGGGAAAACATGGATCTCTAGTCAAGAGATCCAATACAATATGGGGGAGAATCTCCCTCTGGGAGGGGGGAGGGACCAGAATCCCTGAGTTCTACCCATTGTGACAACTCTTGTCTCACAAGTCACCATCCCTGCCTACCATCTGGGATGAAGCTGTAAGGAGCCTAGCCTAGAAAAGAGAGCCCCTCATGAGTCATCTTTCCTCACCCCTTCTAAAACACAAGGGGATTTCTAAAAACCAAGGCTTACTGACAGGTCTAGAAAGGTGAGTCTAGTTTGTGGTAGCAGAACAGGGCTAGCCTGGGAGCTCAGTGGGGAAGAAAGGGGGACCTGAATATGGGGAGGGGTTTAGGAGTACACTGTTGAACATTTCCTAGCCTTTATTGCTTATTCTTTCCCCGAATCCCCCAATATATATTTTTTCACTCTTTGTTGACTAATGAGTACTTTGGTCAGGGGCACATCAGTAAGTGGTTCTAGTGCTATGGCCACTGGAGCAAAGGATCATCGACAAAGCCAGACTCAGACCCAGACCCAGCTTCAGATGCCCAACCGTCTGATCCATGAGAAGTCACCTTACTTATTACAACATGCCTACAACCCTGTGGACTGGTGAGAGCTCCTGTTGCCTCCTCCCCTCAAATCCTCATAACTCCCCTCACCCTACCCCATGTATGAGTGAAGGGCTCATTTTGAGCTTCTTCTACCCCTCAATCCTAAATCTTTCTTCCTCTCTCTTTCATCCAGTGCACTGGTGAGACAATCCCCTTCTTCACCCCTCCCCACCAGCACATATACTCTTCTCCTTGATTTTTGTCATGTTACTCCTAATTTCATAGAGGGTAGGAGGAAATTGGCCCAACTCCTGTTCTCTGACATTGTCTATCTTTTCTACACTCTACCACAACTCATGATCATTCCCACCATGTCATTGAACAGTCCATGGTATCTCTTCCACCTGAGGCCTAAGATTCATTGTCTCTCTTTCGCCAATTTGTCTCTAGGTTCCCATGGGGGCAAGAAGCTTTTGATAAAGCCAAGGAAGAAAACAAACCAATTTTTCTTTCAGGTAATATCCTTCCCCATTCTCCCCTTTAGACTTGACTGGGAAATTGTTCACTCTAGACTCTAGGGTAGAGAGTGATGACTATACCAAGATGTCCCTTACGATAAGTTGCCCTGATAAGTCATTGGTTTGAGCCAGCAGCTGGGGGGACATCAATCTTCTATCCTGTCCAGTGGGACTGTGGTTAGTTATCAATGTGAACTATACTTAACTCTCCCACCTGGCAACCCATGGTTGATTGTCTTAGATTATTCTCCTCATCTATGCCCTTGCTGCCCACCAACCCTGGCCAACACTCATCAATTCCTCTACTTTGGCTCCTCATGGCTTCCACTGATCCCCTCTAACCAATCCTCGATGGCCCTTTACATTGCTTTTACATTTCTGACCATTCCACTATTTCCCCTTATTCCCAGTAGAATGGAAGATGCTTGAAGGCACAGACTGTTTCATTTTTGTCTTTGTATCTCTAGCACCTAGCAGAGTCTGGCACATAACAAGTGCTTAATAAACATTGAATTGGATTGAATGCGGTCCAATGTGGCTAGTCCTTACTGACTATCCTCTCTGGTCAGTCCTCACTGATCTCCCTATTACAACTGTATAGGGGGATCTGGTCAATCCCCTTCTGGACAGCCCTTAATGACCACTGCCACACCTACATACACTGTCTGGTCATGGATCTAGTTGGCTATTCGACTTGTCACTGGTGTCATGTGATGGAGGAGGAATCATTTCGGAATAAGGAGATCGGACAGATACTCAGCGAGGACTTTGTGAGTGTGAAGGTAGATCGAGAAGAGCATCCTGATGTGGACAAAGTGTACATGACCTTTGTGCAGGTGAGAGGCCTAGGAGTGGATCTGTTGAGAGGCCAGAGAGACAGAGGTGGGGAGGTTACTGAAGTCCACTCCCTAATTCTCTGCTCATTTATTTCCCCAGGCCACCAGCACTGGTGGGGGCTGGCCTATGAATGTGTGGCTGACCCCTGACCTCCAACCATTTGTGGGAGGGACATATTTCCCCCCTGAGGATGGACTAACACGTGTTGGTTTTCGAACTGTCCTCCTGAGGATCCGTGATCAGGTAGACTCATGATATATGTAGGATAGAGGGTGGCAGGCAGGGGAGGGCTAAGGTAGAATAAAGAGTGTGATTGAATTGGTTGGGTGGGTACATGTGGGGAAGGCAAAGAGAAATGGATAGGATGGCACAAGTTTTTGAGTTTTGAGAGGGAGGATAGGGAAAAGACTGCACAAAGAAAAAAGGGAGGGTCATGAAGAGAGTCTCTTATACTCCATATAATCATTCCCTGGATTCCTTCCCAAACAGTGGAAACAAAACAAGGCAATGCTATTAGAAAACAGCCAACGGGTCACAGCCTCCCTGTTGGCCAGGTCTGAGATTACTGTGGGAGACCGAGAGCTACCCCCCTCTGCCTTAGCTGTCAGTCAGCGATGTTTCCAGCAGCTAGAAGAGGTTTATGATGAAGAGCATGGTGGTTTTGCAGAGGCCCCCAAATTCCCCACGCCTGGTCAGTGGTTCCCGTCCCCTTTTCCCTTCTATTTGACATTTATCCACCTCCTGTCCTCCCCAAGATGTTCAGTGGCCCACTTGTGGTTCTGGGCCCATCCTACCTCCCAATGGGCACTCCAACCAAAAGGGATCTTGACCTTCTTCATGACTGAACCCAGCCTCTCATGTCTGAGCCCCCTCTCCCTGCAGTGATCTTAAGCTTCCTGTTTTCTTATTGGGCCACTCATCGAATGACCTCTGATGGTTTTCGAGCCCAGCAAATGGCTATGCATTCACTGAAGATGATGGCAAATGGAGGTATCCGGGACCATGTGGGACAGGTGAGGAGAAGCAATTGGGCAAGGATGAGTGGATCAAGTGAACTTGGCCGTGTTCTGAAACCTAATGTCTTTCTTGGGGTTAGGGTTTTCATCGCTATTCCACTGACCGCCAGTGGCACATCCCTCACTTTGAGAAGATGCTCTATGATCAGGCCCAGCTAGCAGTAGCCTACACACAGGCCTTCCAGGTAGCCCCTGACATCCTATTCCCATAGATATGCCCAAAGACTTCCAGGTGATCTGTGATTTACCTGCTTCATGTACCAGATGTTGAGGCAAAGTTTGAAGCTTTTGGATATCTTAGTGGCCCTCCTCCATTTCCCAAGGCCATCCAGGTCACCCCAATCTTTAGTCTCTTGAACAGTCCCCAGCAGGTCTCCCTGAAGGGACACCAAAGCCATGATGTCATCCTTTTGACCTATGTGAATTTTCCCTGCTTTCCCCAAGATATCAACAACTCCCTCTCTGCACTACCCTCCTCATCCCTCTTCTGTAGATCACTGGAGATGAATTATTTTCCGATGTTGCCAAAGGCATCCTACAGTATGTGAGCCAGAACCTGAGCCACCCGGTGAGTGGACATGGGAGGTTACGAACTGGGACAATGGAAGCCTCTTCTGCCCTCTTCCCCAAGACACAAACTTGTGATGCCATCCCCACCCCATCTGTCTCCCCATAGTCTGGAGGCTTCTACAGTGCAGAAGATGCGGATTCTGTGCCTGAAGGGGAGGTGAAGCCCAAGGAGGGAGCCTATTACCTGTGGACAGTGAATGAGATCAAAGACCTACTTCCAGAGCCTGTGGAGGGTGCTACTGAGCCGCTGACTCTTGGTCAACTCTTCATGAAGCATTATGGGGTTACAGAGACAGGCAACATCGGAAGTACCCAGGTGAAGGACCCAGAGTATGTGTGTGTGTGTGTGTGTGTGTGTGTGCGCGCACGCACACATGTGTTATGAACTTGGCAATAATGCGGGCACAGCTTAGGAAGCAACAGGGAGGGTCACAGACTAGAATATTATAGATGACATGAATAAGGGATAGCCATAATGGAAGACCCATGAGAGGGTACCACTGAAGGAGACCATGAGTGGACATGGATGAAAGGGTCATGGTTAGGGTATCCCTGGAGGGCATGAGTAAATATGACCATGCGAATACAGGTAAAAGGAAGTCATGGGAGCATAGGTGAGAGTACTCCAGAGGGGCACAGGTAAATGGAGAAACAAGTGGAAGGATCATGGGGACATAGGGAAAATAAGGTCATGGTTGGCACAGGTAAGGAGACCATGGAGGGTGCAGATGAGGTGGCTAATAGGGGACACAGGCAAGAGAATTGTGAAGGACACAATTGAGAGGGCCATAGGTGAAAGAGACTTAGAAGTCTAGGGGTGGAGGGTGACTGTACTATGGCTGTGCTTTGCCTTTGGGCCCCTCAGGAGACCTCTAAGTACATAGACTTAGAGTCCAAGTCAACATGAGGGTGATATGGGTTGGGGCAACAGGGTCCTTTTCTCCCCTAATTCCAAAGACAGAGTTGTGATGAGATGCCCACCCTCACCCAGAGTTTGGCTGCTTCCATGGTGTAGAGGATACAGAATCTCTACCTGATGGGGAGGGAGATGAAGCCCAGGGAGAGAGCTAAACTTGCGGACAGTGGATGGGATCCAAGAGCCCTAAAGGCCAAGGCATGTCTATAGGCCTAGACCCTCAGTCAGGGTGAGACTATCCCAGACCTGATGTGCGTGTCCCTTAGGACCCCCATGGAGAACTGCAGGGCCAGAATGTGCTGACCGTGAGGTACTCAATGGATCTTACTGCTGCTCGATTTGGTCTGGAAGCAGAGACTGTGCGGACACTGCTAGATACTGGTCGTGAGAAGCTCATACAGATCCGAAAACATCGGTCTCGGCCCCGATTGGACATCAAGATGCTTGCTGCCTGGAATGGTAGGGAAAGGCAGCCTTTGCACTTCTGAGATTGGGTGGGGGTGGGGGTGGGAGTGGGGAGAAGCAGGCTCCCAGAATGCTGGCTGGCTCCTTGGAATGGGGAGAGCTCTTGATCACTTTACCTGGTACACTAATAGCAGAGAGAATGGTTGAATCCCTGTGGCTTCCTTCCAGGGCAGGAAGGAGTAGACAGAATGAGGGGATTAGAAATGGGATGATGAGACTTACAAGGGCATAAATCATAGACTCATAGAATGTCAAAGCTAAAAGAGATATACATAGAATACCTCCTAGTTCAACCCCCTCATTTTGCAAATGGGCATGCAGAGACCCAAGAAGAGGAACTTTGGCTGTTAACAGTTGCTGTTATTCTTTCCACATCTTAGGGGCTAGGGGCACAGTGCCTCCCACAATCTGGAAAATCTACATAAATATTTTGCCCTCTCTTCAGAACAGATAATAAGTCTGAATTTTTTCATTTTCTTTTATGGGGTGTTTACAATACCTTATTGTCAAATTTGGGTTAAGTATTTGGTCATAGACTCTGTGTTATATGCATGTCATCTGCAGCTTCTGTAAAACTCCCCCCAAATTCCCATTTAATTTCTTATGCTGAGCATCAATATATCAAAACTGCGATGGGTAAAATCATGATGTGGAAGGGATAACCGTAGAAAGTGTGGTAGAGTAGAATGAATGTTGGATTTGGAAGTATGAGCACATGGGTCTGATTTCTAGCTTGGTTACTTCCCCATGTCACCTGCATGTGTCAGTTTCCTTATTGATACCATGAAGGCATTAGATAAGATGACTTTTGAGGTTCCTTTCAGTTCTAAATCTGTGATCCTTATGATTCCTCCATCCCCAGCAAACTTCTCTCCCTCACATCTTCCTTCCTTCCCTTTTTCTCCTTTCAGGATTGATGGTATCTGGCTTTGCAGTAGCAGGGGCTGTCCTGGGCAAAGAGGAGCTGATCAGCCAGGCTATTGATGGAGCCAAATTTTTGAAGAGACACCTGTTTGATGTCAGTAGTGGACGACTTCTTCGGGGGTGCTATGCAGCTGTTGGGGGAATAGTGGAGCAGAGGTAAAGGTCCAAACAGAGAAAGGGCTTGGGTCTTCCACAGGGTGATGGGTAGGGGCAAAGTTTGGGGTAGAGGAGGAGCTCAGATGGGCAGTATTAGGAGTGTGGGGAAGATTCCGAGAATATGGAGGGGTTTGGAGGAATTCTACTTTCATCTGGTCTCTCTTAGAGGCTGGGAATAGGGTTGGACATATTGAGAAAGGGAAAACATGTTAATATCGTCCTCCACTGCCCCAAGAATAATTGGGTCATGTTCTTCCTAGAGCACAGGTTTTTAATCTGGGTTCCACAAAAGGAGTAGATTTCAGGGGGTTAATGATCTTGGGTGGGGGAAAAAGATTACATCTTTATTTTCGCCATTCTCTAAATTTAGCATTTCCTTTCATTGTGAATTATTTTTACAAATTTTATTCTGAGAAAGTCCATAGACCTTACCAGACCATTAAAAGAGTCCATGACACAAAGTCAAGAGCCTCTGCCCTTGAGCATGCTAATTGGTCAGTCCCTCACAACCTTATTGTTGCCTCCCCTCCTTCCCATCTCTCTTACCCATTTCTCATCTTCTCTCTCATCCGCTTAGTTCCTCACAGTTCTGGGGCTTTCTAGAAGACTATGCCTTTGTGATCCGGGGTTTGTTGGACTTGTATGAAGCTTCCAGGGAATCTGCATGGCTGGAATGGGCACTGAGGTTGCAGGAAATGCAGGACAAACTCTTCTGGGACAGCCAAGGAGGCGGCTATTTCTGCAGCGAGGCCGAACTGGGTGGCAACCTCCCACTTCGGCTCAAAGATGGTCAGTAAGGGGAAGTGCAGGGAAAGCCAACCAGGAGAGTCCCTGGAGGATTTCCCCTGAAAAGGCTGTGCCATAGAGTAGTGAGAGCTTTGGGCTTGGAGAGATCTGATCAGGAGAGATCTGGATTGGAATCCTTCCTCCTGGACTGGAGAAGCAGTTAATCCCACCAAATCTTGGCAGTAAAATGGGGATAATTCATAATTATATCAGAAGTCCTTGCCCCCGCGGACTGTTGGCAATATTGAATAGGATAATGTTTGCATGGGGTTTCAGAAACTTCCAAGCCCTTAATACACATTGGTCATTCTGTCTATATAAGATTACAACTACCAAAGGCAATGCAGTGGAATGGAGAGGAGAGTTGATCCTAAGGTCAGAAAGACTCCACTTCTGACCCAGCCTGGCTTGGGGACCCTGAGCAGCCCCTGTCACACACCATCTCAGTGCTCTAGGCGACTAAGACTCAAACTTCAGAGAAGGCGCCAACCTATATGCGTACAGGGAGTTTTCCCATCCCAGAGTTCCTTATACCAGTATGATACAGATTTAGACCCTATGCCTATCCCACCTTCTTATAGGAGATATATATGAGTGTGTATGCATGTATATGTATACATATACACATATATATGATAGATAAAGATACATAGGTATATATAGATCTCTATATAGGTTATATATGTATATAGACATAAGTATGGAGATATAGATATATACACACCTGTATGTGTATATATAAGTGTATATATATTTCTGTGTGTATATGTATATATATATATATGCATATGAAATAAATTAATGCAATCCTTGGTAATTAGGACAGAGTGAGAATGCTGCTGGCTGTCACAGCCATGTCTATTAGCATGCACACACAAATACACAAAGACATCCCATCTCCTAAACTCACAAACAGATGGGGCATAGGCACAACTACAGATATGTGTACTTAGGCACACAGACACACATGCTTGTAGACATCCACAGATACAGACACAAAAGCATACAAATGCACACACAGGCACATAGGTACACATAGCTAAATAACATACATATATGTGTAAATATACAAATAATCATGTGCTAATGGACACAAAGGCACATAGGAAAGTCTCAGAGACAGGAGCAAGGTCACGAGTGTGTGTGTGTGTGTGTGTGTGTGTGTGTATTGTCCTGTAAGAAGGTATGAATAAATAAAATATAATTTTTTGTGATTGTTGTTCGGTCACTTAGTCATGTTCACCTCTGTGACCCTGTGAGCCTTATCACGGCAATATTGTTCATGAGGTTTTCTTGGCAAAGATACTGGAATGGTTTTCAATTTCCTTCTTCAGTAGATTAAGGCAAACAGAGGTTAAGTGACTTGCCTAGGATCACACAGCTAGTAAGTATCTGAGCTGCATTTGAACTCAGGACATCCTGACATCAGGCTTGGTGCTCTATCCACCGAGTCACCTAACTGCCTTACACACATACACACACACACACACACACATACATACACACACACACGTCATATATATATTCACACATATTTCCTATAAGAAGGTGGAAATATATATATATATATACACACATATAACACACACACACACACATATGTAGTCCTATAAGAAGTTGGGAATATTTTCCTTGTGATTTCATGCCTGGGGATGCATTCAGATTAAGGTATATACCTTTGAAAGAGGTCACACACATTCCCCTACCCCATCTTCCTTCTTTTCCCCTCTCAATGCCTTTGCCCCCAGGCTCCATGCACATGGCACTGCTGGGGAGGGGACCAGTCTCAGTCCCTTTCCAGGGTTCCATGACAGGCCCTTTCTCCTTCCTTTCCACTCTCCCAGATCAGGATGGCTCAGAGCCCAGTGCTAACTCGGTGTCTGCCCATAACCTACTGCGGATTCATGGTTACACTGGCCGAAGGGACTGGATGGATAAATGTGTCAAGCTGCTGACTGCCTTCTCTGATAGGCTTCGGAGAGTTCCTGTGGCACTGCCGGAGATGGTCCGGGCTCTGAACATCCAGCAGCAGACAATGAAGCAGGTATGGGTAGGAGTGGGATACTGCAAATAAAGAGATCTGGCAATCAAGGTCAGAGAAGCTAGGGATTCCTTTGGGAACCTCTGAGTCCAGGAAACCAAGGAGGGAAGGAGTCGAAGGGGGTAGGGAGGGGCATACCCGAGAGACAAGCCTGGATCCCTCTCCCATCTCTGAGAATTTCATGTATGCCTTTGCCTGCACATAATTGCTTGTATATTTGAACATGTATGTATGTTATTTAGGTATGTATACTTACGTGCCTGTGTGTATTTTTTATCTGCCCCTCTGAATGTCTACAAGTGTGTGTGTCTGGTGCATATATGCATCTCTGTAGTTATGCCTGAACCCCATTTGTTTGTGAGTTTAGGGTGGTATGTCTGTGTGTATCTGTGTGTGTGTTCATAGCCATGGCTGTAACAGCCAGTAGCATTTTGGCTCTGCCCTAATTACCAAGGATTGCATTAGTTTATAATCAAAGCAACTGGGCCAGACTGTCCCCGTTCTTGGCTTTTCTCCCTTTGCTTTAATGGACCTTGGGAATCCTCTCTTGAGGCCTGACCTCAGTGGGAAGGGGAAGGAAAGAGAATCATAGCCAGAGAACAAGGGAATAGCAATGTAAAAGTTTCAAATGGGGTCTTGGGCCTTCAAGATCACCAGGTGATTCACTGCATACTCTCAACAGATTGTCATCTGTGGGAGCCCCCAGAGTCAAGACACCAAGGCTTTGATCGACTGTGTGCACTCAATCTATGTGCCCAACAAAGTAAGCCTAATTGGCTCCTTTCAACCTCATTTTCCATTAAACACCACAGCCTAGCCATAGGAAATCTCATTTTCTGGTCTCCTCAAGCTTTTTTAGGGGGAGAGGTGGGGGGGGAACATATGATCTCTCAACTATAGGAAACACATCATGAAGAAACTATGTAGTTCAGCAGCTTTTCTGCAATTTAGAGTCTTAGAGAATGGCCTGAGATTCAGAAAGGTCAGTTAAGTGACTTGCCCCGAGTCACAGAGCAAATATGTGTTTGAGACTGGATATTCACCCAGCTCTTCCCCAAGTCCAGGGTCAGCTCTCTATCCGCTAGACTTGATGCTTCTCCCTATCAAACCTAGTAGGGAAGAAATAAGAAATAAACCTGAGATTACTGGTGAATGAATGAGTCGTTGCTCATTGAATTAAAAATGCCTCCTCTGTGGGGATCTCCAGTGAGTCCCTGCCCCATTCTGGGCCTCAGTTTCCTCATTTTTCCATTGAGTTCATTGGACTAGGTCATCTCTAAGGTCCTTTTCTAGTTTGGAATCCCCTCTGATCTTGTGATGGAGTGAGATGGAGAAAGAGGATGAAACATGTACTAGTTAGGACCCACTCCCCCAGACAGCATCTCCTGTTCCTTCTAAGCTCTGTCCCTCCTTACATCAGGTTCCACTGACTCACTCCAGAATTTCTCCCCCATCCCTTGCTTTTCCTCTGTCCCAGGTGCTAATCCTCTATGATGGAGAACCTTCCAGCTTCCTTGCTCGACAGTTACCATTTCTGACCAGGCTTCAAAAGGTAGAGAACCAGGCCACAGCTTACGTATGTGAAAATCAAGCTTATTCCTTGCCTGTCACAGAGCCTGCTGAACTTCGAAAACTATTGCTCCTGTAACTGACTGATCTCTGATCGTGGGCCCTTGGGGCTCTAGGAGGGGTCTTTGAGCTTCCAGTCTATAGATGAACTCAGAAGGAGGGGGCAGTCAAAAGTGGGGCACTGACTCATCAGGAGCCCTGCATCATCTGTTAACCCATGGTGACCTCACAGAGTCATGGGTGATTCTCCTTCCTAATCCCCCCCTACCCTGTTGACCCTAAGGTGACCCCAAAGATTCCATGGAATAAACCCCTGGGCCCCACCAGTTTTCTGCACTGACCTTGGGAACAACTTGGGAAAGAGGAGGAGGGAGGGTGTAGTTTAGAATCCTAGTCCCTGCCCCTAAGAGTACAGGGAGATTCCAAGTCCATTGACCCACCATCCCAACCCACAGGGGTGAACCACTTGAGTTTACATTCTACACACTCATTTACTTACCCTACTGCTTCCTCTTCCTCTTAGGATTTACCTCCCTTAGTTATCCATACATCCATTCATCAAGTCACAGAATACTAAGGTTGAAAAGGGACCCCAGAGATCTTAGGATTTAGAACTAGAAGGGACCTCGTCCATCTGAACCTTCTCCTGACCTAACCTAAACTCCTGAGATAGCCCATTCCATTTGGGGTCAGCTCTGATTCCTAGGAGGTTTTTCATTCTATCAAGCAGAAATCTCTGCCCTCCAATAACTTCTGCCCAGTGCCCTTAGTTCTGACCTCTAAAGACAGGTAGAACAGGACTAGAGCCTCTTCCATTCCTGTCTGATGCTCCTCAGCACTTATTGTGACTACAAGTTGGGGCAAACAGAGACTGGGTGGACAAAACCAAGCCCAGCCCAGGGAAAATGATAAAATCAGCAGGACTCAGGTGTTCCAGGTCCTGGACTTTATACTCTGGAAACTCTAAAAGGAAGATAGAGCCTGGGCACCATGGTTCATTGCATGAAACACTGGTTTTGATGTCAGAAGATATGTGTTCACATCTTCATTCCACCATTTACTACCTGCATGACCTTGGACAAGTCACCTAAACTCTCTTAGCTTCTGTTTGCTCATCTGTAAAGCAAAGGGGTTGTATTAGATAGATCCCTTTCAGCTCCAAAACTATAATCCTATGACCCAGGAGCCCAGGAAGGGAAGGGGTTCATGGAAAAAGAATTTCTCCCTTTCAGCCTTCCTCCTACCTTCACCACTACCACCACCGCTACTACCAGAAGGCTGTGGGAGCCTCAGGCTGGGATGGAAGAAGGGAAGAGGGGCTTGTTCTGTTTCTGGAGCTGACTAGGGGTAGAGGGGAGGTACTTAAGTGAGAATATCCTTAATCATCTCCCTAGGGGAGAAGAACCTCTCTCCTTTTAATCCTTAGATTATTTTGTCATCAGTGGAGACTTGGCTTTGAACTCAGGGTGGCTAGGGGGTTGGGGAAGAGGGGAAAAGCACACCTGGCACAGAATATGACAAAAAGGATAGGGACAAAGGGATGTATGGCCCTGGGGAACTCCATCTATTATCCTTCCAGCAAATCCTTCCTTCGCCACCCCCCCACCTCCATTCTGTACTCTTGTAGACCTGAGAAAGTAGAGGTCCCCTCTTAACATTCTTCTCTTTTTTTCTGATCCAAAGCTTGAATGACCATCGTCTTTAGGAACCGGATGGGAGTGAGCAAAAGGGCCTTGAGAGTAGAGAGGGAAGAAGTGCTTGGCTCTTATTCAAGAAAAGGGCTCATAAGCCTTCAGTAAAGGGTTTAGGAAGGTAATCTGTGCCTAACCTCCCATTTCTTTGTAGTTCGATGAATTGGAGAGAGGGGAAGAATAAGATATCCTTATAGAACCCTTTATTTTTTAAAAACTGAATGACAACCTCATTTGCATGTGGCTTGGTGCATTATGGGAAGTGTCCAAATCCTTTCAAGCTGCTGGAAAGGAGGAATCTTAATGAGCTCAGCAACCAACATGTTTCTTTACCCAAAAGCTTTCTTTCTGCCCTGACTTGGCCAACCTGAGATATAGCTTATCCCATTTGCCTTCACCTAACTCAACCCCATCTTTTCATTCTCAGATCCCCCTCTGATCTGATCTAATATTTCACATTCAAGAAGTCCTCTTCTGGTGTCTAGCCTCCTGCTTCAGTGTGAATGCATTATTCCTTTAGTCTGTGGTCCTTACCTTCTTTCTAGTACTGAACAGGTCTTTTCTTTCCCCTCTCCCTTCCCCTCCTCACTCACACTCCCAATACTCTATGCCAGCCTCCACATCATGATGAAAAGCAAGAGTTCACATTGATTTGTGGTCAGAAGACTACAGATCTTACTGTAAACTAGGAAAAGTCACTTCACTGTTCTGAGTGTCCCTCATTTTCCTTGGAAAATCAAGGAGTTGGGCTATGTGCTAAGGTCCCCCTAATTCTCTAGAAGGCCCTATTCCTGAAGGAATAGATGATAAGTGACCCATGGGGAAGGAAGACAGAGACCAGGAAATGGCTTATCAGTGTGGCACAGCAGGAAAAACATTTACTTTGAGGTCTAAGACCTGGTTTTGAAGAGCAAACTGTGCCACACAAACTTGCTGAGCATCACATCAGCCCTCTGGATCTCACTTTCTTCTGTAAAACAAGGAACTTTGACGAAATTATCTCTAGAATCTTGATCTCAAAGTTCAATGATTCTTATGATTTCTAAACATTGTGTGACCTCTTACCTCCCCTCCTTTCTTCTCTTCCCTATTTTCTCTTTTCTTTTTCTCTCCTCTCCCCTCCTCCACCAGACCAGAGAGGGGAGAATCATAGAATTTTAGACATAGAAGGGTGCTTAGATGTTGAGTATTTCCTGTAAACGGCACAAGATGGGATAGCAAGAAGGGACAGGGGTTGGGGAACTGGGTGCAGAACACCAAGAATTTCCAGATAGGAGAGAGTAGGAGGGAGTTCTGGAGGAAAGACAGTTGCTGAGTAGCTGGGTGGGGGCAGCTGCAGCCTAGGTTCCCTGTTGGATTGATTTATGATCAGCCTCTCCCATTTATCTGATTGCCAACTTGCCTCTTTCCAATTTACTTTGAACTCCAGAGACCCTATGTTGATGTTAGGAAAAAGAAAAGGAGAGTGGGGTGTGTCAATGGACGAGTGTTAGCTGAGTTAAGGCAAAAGGAGAAATAGACAAGAGACAGGGTGAGACGGCAAAGAAAAGACTGGGTTTTCCCTGGAGAGAGTATAGGTGAAGACTAACACAGATGGTCACTGGGGATGGAGGGGATGTCATTGTTCTGCCTGGGCATCTGGCCCATGGTGCTGACCACTGAGCCCATCTGGAGGGGATTAGGGTTCTGGCCAGCATGGTTAGCTATCCCCTTTCTGGCCAGAGTCTACTCTTATGTTGCCAGGAAATGCAGAAGGATGGCTGAAAGGAGATCTCCAGTAGAGAAACGGGCAGAGTAGACAGTAGAAACCATGAAAGTATATATCTAGTGCATGTCTCATGCACCTGCCATATGGAGTTCTGCTTGGCCTACCTCTAGTGAATGCCCTCTGAGTCCCCCAGGGCACAGACCTTGGCGATAAGCAGAGTTTGGGAAAAGCTGTTTCTTCTCTGCTAAAGCCTCAGGGAAACATAAAATTCAGCACCCTTCACCACCTGCTTCTAAATGTCTTTTCCCTTTCATTGCTTCCCTTTTCCTCTCTCTTCTTGGGCACTAACAACTCTCATTTGAAATGCTATTGACATTGCACTTTCTATAGGATTTCTACAAAATTTCTTCAGGAAGAAATCTGAAGGATATTCAAAGTATAAGGGAGAGTTTAAGGAAAAGTAGTAGGGAGGAGAGAAAGCATGAGATTGCCTGGAAGATAGAGAATGAATGGTCTGGTTTGGACTAGGCTGGAGCATAGTATAGTGAGAGGCATATGGAAGAAGTTGATCTGGAAAGGTAGTTTGGAGGCAATCTGTGGAGGCCAAAGAATCTGGAATATATTCAGTAGACAATGGAAAGCTGTTGAAGGTTTTTGAGGGAGGTCATGATGTAATTAGAAGCATTTGGAAAATTAATCTGTGCTGTGTAAGAGGGGTTGGAGAAGGGGACACTGGAGACAAGCACTGCTCATGGATCTCTAGCCTGGCAATTCAGGTTTCAAGTAGGAGAGATATTTAAGCATAAGGTTCCTTCAGTTCATCAATTCACACATTTGGGGGAGCTGCCTACTCCAGCTCTGTCTCTACCACCACCCCCAAGTTCATGTCAGCCCACCTGCACGGGAAATACCACTCTAACTATATTTCTAGTCAGAGATGAATGAATCTACAGGGAAATTTAAGGTCTAGAAGCTTGTCATTTCCTGGGAGAGAGTATGAGAAAGCCAAGTGTCAGGAGATAATGTCCTTCACACTGATCAATAATTATAGATATTGAAGGAAGGTATTTCAGAGCAAGTCCCATGGAGGAAAGGAAAAGGGGGAGAAGATAGTTCCACAGACCAAAGGCTGGGGAAGCAAGTAAGATGTCCAACTGGAGTTCACTAATGAGGCTTTTTCCTGTCTGATTTTTGTTAGGGATATTTATTAGCAGTGAACTATGCTTGAAACAAGGACAGTCATGAAAATGATGGGAAACAAGAAGAGGGTGGGTGGAGCTCCTTTAAAGAAGGTAAAGATCCCTATCTGAGTTTTCCATTTAGAGGTTGAGAAATGTGTCTCCTTGCTGTGTGTCCTTGAGCAAATAGGAGCCTTTCTGGGGCTCAGTTTCCTCATCTATAAAAGGAAGGATTAAGCTAAGATCTCTAATACTCTTATGTATGAGTCTTAAGACTCTCTTTTTGTTAAATTAGGGGTTGCACTAGATGATCTTAGAGCTCTGCTACTCTGTCATTCTCTTCCTAAGCTTGGCACAGGACCTGGAAACTCTAGGTAGGGTTGTTAAGGGGGAAGGGGGGGGGGATAGGAAGAGACAGGTAAGGGCGGTGAATAGATTTAGGTGGGGGCGAAAAATAGCTAAGTTTCCTCCCTGCCAAGTAGCCTTGCATGGCCTAGGTCACATCTGTACTGGATCTCCGCTTCTCTTCTCTTCATCGTGTCCCCCCACCCCACCCGGTGCCCCCACAGACGGGCCTACCTACCCGAGGGAGCTGCTGAGAATCGGGGCGCAGGGCGAGAGCGGCGACCACTGCAGGAGGGAAGGAGGGAGGCAAAGAGAGACCAAAAAGGGAGGGAGGGAGGAAGGAAGGAAAGGAGGAAAGAAGCTAGCGGCCAAAGTTACCCTCCCCCGGGCGCCGCTGCTCTAAAAGGAAAGGTGTCAGCCTCGTCTCCTAAATCAGAAAAAATCATCTCCATAAAGGATGACATCCTCCGCCCACCCCCAGTGCCGGGTAGAGTTTAAGACTCTCGGGCCCTCGGAAAGCTGAGCAGCTGCTCGCTCTCTGCCTGGGAGAGAGGGAGAGACTGGGGATCTGCTCATTAGCATTAAGTTTAAATGAGTCTGTCCTCGTTTGCATACTTCTGTGGAGCTGGATTTCTGCGGAAGGGCAACTGGGGAGCCGATGGCGCAGACGCCCTGCCCTCCGCTCAGTTCCCTGCCCCCCCCCAACCCCACCCTCGGCGGGAGCCGAAGCCTTCTCCCGGATGCGACCCTGAGTGAGGGATGGGGGGGTCTGTCTGTCTGAGTGGGTGGCACTGCTTCATACAACCAGGAAAATAGGAGAGTCTCAGGGGACGCCTGAGGTCATGCGCTCCATCCCCCGGCCTCCCGATAGTGCCTTTTTCCCAGGCATGACTCGGGAGGTGGTGACTCGACTCCACTCCGGTACCTTTCCCTCTTCGTGACGTTCAGGAAGTGCTTCCCAGTGTCTAACCCTTGATTCTCAACACGCTGCAATCGTAACGCATTTCCCTCCGTAGTCCCGACAGCATCCTGCGGGAGGGGGCTAGAGTGGAAAGGCTTGTAGGGGAAGCAACTGGGTACAGAGGCCGGGGGAGAGGATGAGGGAAGAACCCGAAGTTGCAGCGGAAGGGGGCTTTTACTTGCCCTTCCCCCTGTCCAGGGTGCTGGGACTAGGATACCAGCCGCCGCCGGTCGCCGCGTCCGGGTGCATGGTTGAAGAAGAAGGAGAAGACCACCTTGTCTGAGCGCGTGGCTGAGATGGAGTGGGCGGCATTCGGACTCCCAGTTGGGCAGACCCAGCTCCACTTTGTTACCCCTGGTCTTATTTCTCTCCAGCTTCTCTTGAGGGAACCAAGAACTGTCCAGTATTGGCCCACTCCTCCGGCTCCCCTTTTCCCATTCCCTCCTTTCGAACTGTCCCCATTCTATCGAGGGAGAAACTGAGGCACGATGCGACGCTTTGCGGGGAAATAGGGGGCTGTGGTGGAAGAATACTTCCTTAGTTACAGAAGCTGGCCTGAACCCCAGGTATCTCTAGTTTTCTTCTAGCTCCACAGACGTTCATGAATAGCAAACGTCCTGCAGTCCCCTGCCTCAGGGGTCGCATACCATCTTCTAATGCTTCAGGAGTCCAAGAAGGCCTCTGTCTTTATCTCCCGGGTGCTGAAGTCCTTCAGAGCGGATCGGGGTTTGTTCCCGCACTCCAGGCAAAAAAGGAAAAAACCCATCTGCTTTGTGAAGTAAAGTCCCTCACCGATCGAGACAAGAAGTCCTGTCACCCTGTATGGCCGGCGCGGTGGTCCTAAGGGAGCTCGGGCATGTGGCAGAATAGACCGCTCTGTAGCTGCTTCTTCCAAGTGTCAGTTTAAAAACAGTGGCATTAGAGGGGACCCAGGGTCATGGTCAGAGGCAGATATAAAGGGGCTGGATATTGCCCCAGGAAGATCGAGGAGGCAACGCCCACCTCAAGGGTCCTGGCCTGGCTGTTTTTCCTTTCTCTAGCCCCCCACAGCACGCCAAACCGCACACCCCGTATCTAACTGCAAGCCCCGCCCTCAAACCTCAGGACTGCCTTAGCCCCTTGGTCAATCCAGGCCCCACCCCCAGCCCTTCCTCTTGCATTAGGCCCCACCTAACGGTCTCGCCTCTCTATCCTTCAGTTCAGGATAACCAGGTCTTGGGGTTGCCACTTTAAAAAAAAGATGCAGGTTTTCGTGTTGGGCCCCACTGCATGGGCTGCCCCTTCGGAACCCCGGAGCTCCGCCTTCCACCTCCACCTCTGGGTCCCTTGGATTGATCTAAATTCTCGGTCCTCCCTCCCTCATCCCTTAGGCTGCAGTTCTTTCTCTAGCCCACCTCAATTTGGGGTGCTAGAAAGCCAGGGACTTGGAGCCACAGAAGGCCCTAAGGGTCCAAGATCAAATGGGCAGTAGACCCCAGGGGCAAGCCCTCTAATTCCCTAGGGACTCCCTACAAGGGAGTCCTCGAGGCCCCAGAAGCCAATAGGAAAAGGGGTTCGACCACTGTGGCACTATGATTGGTTTCTCACATTCCAGAGGGGCCTGGGCGGGGAGGGGGGAAGGGAAAAAAGGGCGGTCCCAGGCGTCCGGGCTGGAACCGGATTCCAGCTGTGGCTCTTTCCCACCCCCCCACCCCCCCACTTCTCCGCCTCCTGCCCGCCTGCCTCAGCTTCAGTCCAATAAGAAGGCGGTGTGAGGCCGGCGGCACGCCTGGATTGGCTGAGAGACTGGCTTGGGAGGGGCGGGGCCCGGGGCTTGAAGTTGGAGTGAGGGATCCAGCTGTGCTGTGCGCTGGGCTCAAAGCTTTAGCTCCAAGCTCTGGTCCGAGGAGGGAGGTAGTGGCGCCGGCAACGGCAACAGCAAAGGCAGCGGCAGCGGCGGCAGCAGCAGCAAAAGCTGCAGCAGCCGCATCTCCGCCCCCGGCCCTGCCCAGGACGGCCCCCTACTATCTCTCCGCCCCACCCGGACTGCTAAGCTTGTGGGGGGAGGAGAAAGGAACCTCTCCTCGCTCCCCCCGCAAACCCCCCAACCCAGGAGAGTTCTCCTTCCCTTTCCCCCACCAACACCACAACTGGCAGCCCGCCGGGGCGATGCTGACTGCTTAGACTCTGCCCTCGTTGCTCCAGGGAAGAGGGGGCAACCCCCCCCCCGGTCCCCAGCCCTAAGCCAGTCTTCCCCTGATCTTCTACATTTCCTAATGCTGCAGTGAGTGGTCGCTGAGTCGGGCGCCCAGCACCTGGACGCGAAGCAAAGAAGCCTGAACAAAGTGAGGAGGAGCCGGCGGGGGGGGGGGGGCGTGAGGGGGCAAGCCGAGGCCCAGGGGAAGCGGGAACTGGGCCAGGAGGGGCCGGCCGCCCAGGAGCGCGACAGCGGATTCAGGGCCCCCGGTGGGCAGCATGCCCCTGGGGGCGGCGGGAATTGGGCTGAACTGGCCAGCCCGGGGGCACAGCCTCCGCTCTAGAGCCCCCCGGATGTGTCCTCCCAGGGGTCCTCCAGTTCTGTGAGGACCCCCCCTCCCCCGCAGGGGGTACCGCTTGCCCCTCTTCAGAATTGGGGCTCAAGCTGGCGGGAGGATGGACGAAGAGGAAGATGGAGCCAATGCCGAAGAGTTCGGGCAGCCCAAGACCTTGGTGCGGCTCAACGACCTGTCAGGAGCAGGGGGCCTGTCGGGACTCGGGCCGGGACCGGGACCGGGGCCGGGGCCGGGGCCGGGGCCAGGGCCGGGGCCGGGGCCGGGGCCAGGGCCAGGGCCAGGAGACAAAGACCCAGGCAGTACGGACTCGGAGCCGGAGGGACTGCCCTATCCTGCGCTCGCCCCGGTGGTTTTCTTCTACCTGAGTCAGGAGAGTCGCCCCAGGAGCTGGTGCCTTCGCCTGGTCTGTAACCCATATCCTTCGGGGTACCGCAGCGGAGAAATGGGTGGGTGGGTGGGACAGGTAAGCAAGCAGGGAGAGGAACAGCCTGGGGGGGGGGGGTAGGTGGGAAATGAATCACAGGTGAAGGGAAAACAGGTGAGATTGGAGGGAAGAGAGAATTGGTCAAGGCGGGGGTAACTGTTAGAATAAGGGGGAAGGGGAGAAGCAGGTAAGGCCAGGACATCAGAGGAGAGACAGCCACCACCACCTCAGCCCCTCTAGAGGGGTGAAAATCGGAGCTGAACTGCTAGAGCCGGGGAGACTTGGACAGGGGGAGGGGGCGAGTGAAGAACGTGCGCCGACCGTTCTGCAGCTGGATGCTCTCCAGATGTGGGGAGGGGTGAGGAGGATCATTGCCCTCCAGATGTAGGGAGATGCAGAAGCTATTGATTTCCGTGGCCGATAGGGGCTGGATTTGCTTTTTTAAGTTGAAAGGGGGTGGGGGGAGAGCAAGCAGAGAAGCAGGGAATGGGGGGATGGGAGCTGTAATTTGCTTTTTCTTTCTTGCCATCTCCCCCACTTCAAAGTTTGCTACAGGATCTGGGGTCTGTCCTCCCCACTTCGACCCTGATGCTCAGGTTTCCCTGACCAAATAGGAGCTGCATTGGGGGGGGGGGTTTCTAAGTCGTCCCCCCCCCCCCCGCCATTTACCCCCACCCTCACTCCCCCGCAGCGGGCTGGAGGCACAACAAGGAGATTCCGGCGGCGGCTGATGTCAGGGGCTGAGAATGAGAACAAGATGTGCAGGGTGGGGAGGGGGGCAGTTGTGCCCCCAAAGCTAGAGCTGAGCCCCTGGCGGGAACGGAGACGATTTGGAGATCAAATCTGAGCTCCCCGAAGTTATCCGCCCTCTTTTCCTTATTTCAGGGTGTGGGGATGCTTAAATTCGAGGAGTTTGAATTGGATCTCCAGCGGGAGGGTGTGTGTATGAAGGGATAGACAGTTGGGGAACTGCTCTGTAAAAAGGGAAGGATCGAGCTAGTCAGAGCCTCCCCCACCCCACCCCCGACTGCTTTCTTTCAATGAAAGCTTCAGAAGGCAGAATGTGACCAACCCCCTAAAAATGAGGGTTGTAGAGAGTAAGGGCATGAGTGTGGTTTTCCGTCTCTCCCCCTCCCCTCCTTAGAAGAGATTCAGGTTGGCCCTTGTCCGTGTCTGGCTCGGCCGATCTGATTAGGAAGCTCCTACCCAAAGTAGAAAAGAATTATTATCACCCCCCCACCCCTCCTGCTTTAATTTAATCTCCAGGGTTGGTGGTAGGGGTGCCTCCTCTCACTCTCGAAATAACTAGATAGGCTTCCCCAGAGAAACCCTGTTCCCCCCTCACTCCGCCCCCCACCCCTGTTCCTTTTCTCCCTCTCTGGCTGCCTCCTGTTCAGATTCAGGCACAAAGCACTTCCCTGGAACGCGACTTGTTTTGGTGGTAGTGGTGCTGGTAGTGGTGGTTGATGTTGTCGTTGGATTTTCTTCGGAGGGGAGACAGACTCCTTGACATATGGGATATCTTGACTGCTTTTCTCCTGTCTTTGTTCATGCCCCAGGGGCTTCTTGGGATCTTGGAATCCGGGGTAACCAGGTCTTTCCCCCTATTGAGATTCCTGTTACCTATTCCCGGTCCCTGGAGCTAGAAGAGAAGGGAGGGAGGGAGAAAAGTGTGCCCAGACCACCCTTCACCCCTCTGCAGTTAAGCTCCCACCATTCCCAGAATCCTGCTCTCCTAGCTCTTCCCTTTCTTTTCTGCGCAGAACTGGGAACCTGGGTTCCCGGTCTCCCTAGCCCCCAATCGGCTTTTCCCCCTTAAACTCAGAGGGCACTAACATCTCCCTAAACCGCATGAACCCACAGGCACCTCACCTAGTTCTGCTCTGCAGTCATAAGTACCTCCTGGGTTGTATCTTTTTTCCACTCCCTTTCCAAAACCCAGAATGAGAGAAATGGGGTGGGGGGGAATACATTGTGAGATAGCTGTTTAGATTTGGGTGTTCTAAGGTCTGTAGCCCTGCCCTATGTTTTTGTGCCTCAGTTTCTTCCCTTCTAATAGACTGAGGAATGGAGGTAAATGTAATCATAATTCTTCTCAACCCCCCTACACACACACACACACACACACACACACACACACACACACACACACACACACTCCAGGGAAATGGATCCTGAGCTAGAGGAGCCAGCTCCTATAAACCATGAATAGGAAAAGGTAACAGCTCCCTTCGTCTTTGCTGAGGAGGAATAAAGAGAACAAAGGATACTTTTTCCACCCCTCCTAACTTACCCCATAAATTGAGCTGCTAGGATTATTGTTATTTTTTTGAGGGGGAGGGTTATTTCTATCTGTCCATTATCCTTTTATCCCTGACAATACATTCACTGTGTGTTTGTGCACAGGAGGAGGGGGTCAATGGCCATAATTTACCAATCTCCAAATTGGGTACCTTTGGTAGGGATTGGAGGACAGGTCAGAATGAGTGGGAGAAGTGGAGGTTATTTCAAAGGGAGATTTGGAGTTCTGCCTGGTCTCAAGTCTGTTTCTGGAGGGCTGGGAAAGGGGCATCTCTTGGGAAAATTGTGGCTAGTGGGGCAGTCAGGCCTGGGAGGTAAAGGGAAGTTAAGAACAATGCTGCGTACACTCCCCCCTCCCTCCTTCACACACACACACACACACACACACACACACACACACACACACACACCAAACCTACGGTGTAAGGTTTGAGGAAAATGTGCATTTTGCATATTTGCCAGAGACTCTGAATTAAATCCCCATCCTCAATATTTCTTTCCTCCTTAATCTACATGTACAGAATCTCATTCAGCCCTATAGCACTCATTTATGCCTTCTACCCCACCCCCTACTCTCTACTCCCCCCATTTCAGGCTAAGAAGGGAGCCAGACCCCTTCTCTGCATGTCACTCTTTACCACTCCCTCCACCCACCAAGGCCAACCCCCCAAAGAGACCTTGTTTCTTGGAGAAGAAACCTGCCCAAGGCCCCATCTGGGATGTAAGGGGTGGGGTGAGGAAAGGCAATAAGGAAGGGTATGAGGGATGGGGCCTGGCATTATATGTGGGGGGAGAGGGGGGTGTCAGAAGGCATTTCTCCTATTCCGATTGAATCCCTGACCCTCGAGGCATAAGTGCCTGTTTTCTCTTCACTAATGTGTACTTTTCGGTTGGGTATATTTTCCCTTCTTGTGTTCCTCCTTCCTAACTCTTCCCCCCCACCCCCCACCCCCAGCCAAAGGAGATCCTGAGCATTCCCTCTCCTGGCTGTTATGTCACATCTGGAAGTTTGTGTAGGAGTTCCTCCAAGCTCAGAGCCCAGCACAGCTTTTTCTCATTTAGAAATCATAGGCTGGCATTTGGGATCCAGGGAGGGGGAGTGGGAGAGCAGGGCTGGAGGGGGGAGTGGGGAGCCTGCCAGGAGGAGGAGGCCTGAGCGGCAGGAGCCCTAATGACTTCCAGAAGTGAGTGTGAGTGTGTGACTGTGCGTCATTGTGCGTGTCTGAGTGTGTGTCTGGTGGGAGGGGGAAGGCAAGAGATCTATGGATTTTTTTCCCCTTAGAGGGTCTTTGATTTCCTGCCTTACCTGTCTCCTTCTCACCAGGGACTAGGATGTGAAGAATGGGGCTTTACAGCATGTCATATACCCTTAATCTCTGTCCTGATCCCCCCCAAAGAAATTGGGGAGTTGAGCGCTTTCTGTCTTTTCTCTTGATTGCCATCTCTCAATTTCAGGTCCATGGATGCTTCAAGGGGTAGAGTATGAAAGAAAGACTCGGGGTGCTGGGGAAAGGCTTGAGGGGTGGAAGAAGTTTGGGATGGGGTCCACAGAGGAGGAGGGATGGAATAGGTCTCCTACTTCAAATCTGCTATATAGACTTCTCGTATTAGAAACACCCCCTTCCCCTTCCCTTCCCACAGTTGGGGACTCCCCAGCTACTCTTACTCGTGGCCCCAGTTGGAGCCAGTCCTAGGATTCCCCCCTCCCCACACCCTTCCAGCTGCTCAGTCTCCAGCTCTTCACCCCACCCTGCTGGCCTCAGCCTGGATGGCGACAGACACAACCGCTCACACACAGGCACTCACAAGAAACACACACACACACACACACACAGATATACTTGCACACATACAGGCATAAACCTTTTCTCTCTCACACACACATGCACATGCACGCATATACAGTCATAGATGCTTGAATAAGATTTCTGGCCCCCTTTCCCTCCCAAAGATTCCAGTAGGCCTGCTGTCTCTCCTTCTCTGTGTCTCTGTATCTATGTCTCTGGGTGGAGCTAGCTGTCTTTCTCGGTATTTTTTTTCAGTTCAGCTAGAAATCTCTTTCCCCGCACACCCACACACTGGAAAGGGGAGAAAGACACAAGCAGTGTATATTTGTGGTGGGGGGAAGGCAGTAGCATCCGACCTAGGGTCTCTGCTAGGGCTATGGATCTCTGCAACCCTACTTGGGTGACAATTCCTTTCCTAATCACCCCAAAGTCTGAAGCTTTCTAATATGGTTGTTCTTTGCTCTTAGTGAGATTGGGGAGCTTTTGTGCCCAGGTGATTATGGAAATTGCTAGAACCCTGGGGGCTCTCTCTCTCTTGTGTGCCCCCCTCTTCTTCCCTCGTGGCTGGGCAAGGTAAGGTTATGTAGGATGAGTTCAAAAACCTTGTGGGGGGGCTCTCCTAGGAAAGAAGGATAGAAATGAGGTGTTTCTCCTGTCTCTCCTTTCTTTCTCTAGATTGTGGGGAGGAGGGGGGCTGGACCGATGGTGTGAGGGAGAGAGCTCCTCCAGTTTCCCTTCCCCCCTCCTTTCGGAGCCACTCCAGCCGGGAGAGTCACCATAGCAACAATGGCCACGTGACCGCACAGGTCTCTCCCAGTCACTATGGCAACCAGTGTCCCCTGTTCCCTTGGTTGCCATAGGATATATCACATGGTTCCTCCCCCCTCCCCATCTGCTAACCTGTGTTTTCCCCCACCTTCCTACTTTTCCTTCCCCACTAGAGAATGGGAGAGCAGTCTTAGGGGAAGGGGGTCACCTCGATTACCATGGCAACAAATCAACACCAACCTAGTGACACATCCTACTATTGCTATGGCAACACAAGGAACATCACACAGTGATATGGAGCTCTGTTCCCATGGAAATGAGCCCCACCCTGGGATGGGGGAAAGAAGGACACCCAACTGGGAGTCCAGCACTGCTGGGCTCAGTCCAGTCAGTGGTTACACTGACCTGGGGACAACCTTGCATATTCCATCTCCAATTTCTTAGTGCCTCAGTTTCTCTTCTGTTTACTTTAGTGAATTTGAGACTAGTCTGGTGGGAGAAGAAAAAACAGAAAAGGGGATAGACTAAGCTTTCTGAAGATGTCTTCTGGGCAGGCCTCTAAAGGCACTTTAGAAGATGTTTCCACAGTTGAATGATCTTGAATAGGTCATTTCCTTTCTTTGACCTCATTTTCCATGTCTGTCAAATGAAAAGGCTGGGTGAGGTCCCTTGAAGCTCTAATATGTGTACAGTTGAGAGAAGCGGGGTGTTACCTCTAGTCAAGATGTCAGGCCCTTGGCTCAGAGATTTTTGGGGGGAAGGGGAGCTCCACAGAGAAGGGACAGCACTGTCCTTTCTCCTTCTATTTACACCTCTCTCCCATCAATATTTACACCTTTGGTCATGAAAATGTGATGTGTTTGTTAGCTCTCATATGATTTTAGATTTAGTGCTAGAAGAAACCTTAGAGATCATTGATATAGTTCATGGTTCTCATTAAGCTCCCTCCCTATTGTACCTCCCCAGTCCTACACTAGGCTAGAGTGGGTGATAGGTAGATAGTCTGCTTCCCATAATCACTCTCTTCTTTAAGAGTCTGGTAAGGTGAAACTCTCCTGGCTTAAGCTGGAGACAAATAAGTTATTCTAATTACCTGGATCTGGAAACACCCTCTTGCCTGCCCAACAGCTTTTGGGGGTTGATTGGAAGAAATTTTTGATGGTCTTATTTTCCACCCATCCCAGCCTGGGAAACACAATTATTTCCTCATCACCACTGTAAGGCGGTGGGGTGGGGTAAGCTGGAGATAAGATACCTCTTTGGATCTCCAGTGGGTGTATGAAGGGGGAATTAATTCATTCAGCAAACCACTGATATTCTGCTCAAGGCACTGTGGGGGTTGGGGGAGAGATGGGATGAGGTTCAAAGAAGAATAAGACAGGATCCCTGCCCTCTAGGAGTTTAAAATCTAGTAGGGAAAATGAGACAAGAACCCATATGAGTATACTCCAGGCAGAGTATGGCCAATGTTGTAAGAGAAGCATGAGCAAAGTGTTATGGGAGTCATCCTGCCAAGCTGTGTGTGTGTTATCTGCTCCATCCGGCTCCTTTTCCAAACAGTCACCCACCCACTCTCATTCAGGTAAACCCTGGTTGGGCTTCCCAAGGCACTCCCACACCCTCTTTCCTAGCTTAGAAGCCTTCGCTTTGAATTCTTGCTTCCACCCTCACTCTCCAAGGGAAAGCCACGGGGGAGGACCACCTCCTGTGTAGGGCAGAAGAGGGGACAGTCCCAGGGAAAGAAGGGCGTGACAGATCTTCTGGGCTCTGACCTCCTTCCCAGAAGACTCCAAGGAGAGGTTGAACAGGCGTGGGGGCGAAGGGAAGTCGGGAGCCCAGAGCTTCTAGGAAGCCTGGCAGCTCACCCCGCACCCCCGCGCTTCAGCACCCCCTCCCCCGCCCCATGAACTCTGGCTGACCCCTGCTCTGGGGAGAGATCCACCAGTTTCGGCTTTACTCAAAGAAATGGTTCCATGGAAACAGAGCACTCTTTCCCGTCTTTTCCTCCCTGCCTGTTTCCCCCCCACCCCAACCCCTAATCTTCTGACAGTTAACTATTGGAAAATCATTCTTATTTGGACATAATGGGAAGGGGCATCGCAGGTGCCAGAGGTTTGGGGATTAGGGGCTGGAAGAGAGAGACGAGGAACTGCTGAGACCAGGATAGGCAGATATGAGCTGGACCCAGAACTGAAGGTAGGGAGGATAGGAAAACACTATCGAACGCTAGGGCTAAGCTCAGAGGAATGGTCGGCCCTGCAGAACCGCTTAGCCAGATGCTGTTGCTTCCTTCTCCATCACTGATTATTATGCACAGTTTCGCCGTTGGGGAACCGGTTCTAGCCCCCAAAGGACTCATTTGGCGCAGTAAGGCGGCAGGGAGAGATCTCCAACCCCACCTCCCTACGGGTTTGTTTCATTCTCCTTCACTCCTCCCAACCTATATTCTCTATATCCCCCACTCTGGCCTTTTCTCTGTCTTCCAAGGACAGAGAAATTTAACCTATAAAACATAGCAAAGAAGGATCGCTGAGGTTTGGGGTCTGGGTCACATCGCTTTCTGCGATTCTGGGGGTAAAATTACAGAACCTTGCAGAGGTTGTTTCAGATGCCTCCTCCTGCTTCACTGGACAGCCCCTCCCTCAGTCTGAGCCTGGAGTGCAAAGAGGAGGGTTCAACGAAGTGGGAAAGACCCCCCAGCCATTCCCCAACGCCTCAAGAACCTGCCCCCAGTGACAGTCTGCTGAGCCCACTCTGTGCCTTATGTCAGGCAGGGCGCGGGAGAGTATGAGGGAGTGTGTGACTGTGCATAACTATGTGCGTGTGGTCTGTTTGCTGCCAGTGTCTGAGGTCAGGAATCTGTCTGACCTATAACCTTGAAATTTCCCACTCCTTGGGTGGGCTCCACCAGGCTACAGGGGGCCGAGATGGGACTGGGCTGGACTGGATCTAGAATCTGGAGCGCTGGCTGAGAAGGTCTACGCTGGCCCATTTCTCTGACCATCTGTCCAACCACACCGGATTTTCTCCATAGTAGGTCTGTCTTTTTCTGTCTCACATCTTCCTGCTGGGTAGCCACTGCATCTTGGGGTTTTTTTTCCTCTCACATACATGGGCTGGAGTGAGTGGGTACCCAGCACAGAGAGAGGAAGTAGGAGAGTGAAGTTAAATTCGCACCCATGGCCTGTTGCAACCTTGACTGCTACCGAACCTGGTTCGAACGGGTCAGCATGCTGGTTATCCTGCTGAACTGCGTGACGCTGGGCATGTTTCAGCCGTGCGAGGACATCGCCTGCGATTCCCAGCGCTGCCGGATCTTGCAGGTGTGTTAGTGATGGGGAGGGGGCCAGCGGTAGCGGGGGCATCTGGGAGGTCAGCTCTTAGGTTCCAAATTTCTGCTCTGGGTGCACCAGAATCCCCCAAGGATGCAGCACCATTGCCTCCTCCGGGAGCAGGCCTCCTCTATCCCAACTCCGTCCCCACCCCATGGCCTCTCCTCAGTTCTACCCCTTCCCCATTCAGAGTTGACCCCAGCCCCCTCCCCACTCTCAGGCCTTTGACGACTTCATCTTCGCCTTCTTCGCTGTGGAGATGGTGGTGAAGATGGTTGCCTTGGGCATTTTTGGAAAGAAGTGTTACTTGGGAGACACCTGGAACAGGCTGGATTTTTTCATCGTCATTGCAGGGTGAGTGTCGGCAGTTCTGGAAACTCTTTGTTCTTCTGGTTCCCAGGTTCAAGGCCAATTGATGGAATAACTCCTGCTGTTTCCTGATATTCTCCCCAGGCCTAGAGTCTGGGATGGACTGTGCCCCTTGTTTCTTCCTTCCCTTTGTTTCTTCAACTTGACTTAGTGATTTTCCATCCTCTCTGAGAGTGGTATATGAGCACCACCTCACACCCACTTGGACAGGCAGAGGTTGGGCACTGGGGATGTCACCAAGGAATCACATTCCTGTCCCAGGGCTCTAGGTTTCTCTCTGTATATATTTATCGTAAAAAAAAAAAAGGGGGGGGGCAGCAATGTGACTTTAGTAGATGGGGAACTGTCCTCCTAGCAAGGAAGATCTAAATTCAAGTCCTGACTGACTTAGCTTGACTGTGGAACACTGGGCAAAATCACTTAACCTCTTAGTGTTCTACAAAACTCTGTAAGACTATAAATTTCAGAGGTGTCAACCTACATTGATGGAACAACTTCCCTATGCCAATGAAATCACAGATCCTATCTCTTATCACTATATGGATCCTCAACTTTGGGGCTGTTTGGTCTGTCCCTAACAAATCATCAATATTAATTTGGGATGGGACCATAATTGTCATTGCATCCAAAGAGGGAAATAACCTCCCCCATCTACTGAGGGAGAGAAGGGAATGAGCCTTGTATTGTTTCTAGCTACTTGTATAGTGGGGAAAGCACTGCTCTAAGAGGTAGGAAAGGATGATTCTGGTCCCAGATCCACCCTTGCTGTACTGCATTGGACAAGTCTCTATCTGTCTGTGCCCCCATTCCCTCATCTGTAAAACAAGGAGGGTTGGACCAGCCAAACTCTCAAGACACTTTTAGCTCTGTCATATTATCATTCTATCCTTTCCCCTTGTCTGAACTTCCAGTGAACTTGAGTATTCTGATCTCTTGGTGTCCCCTGAATATTGGCCCTTCTCTTACAGGATGCTCGAATACTCCTTGGATCTTCAGAATGTCAGTTTCTCTGCTGTTCGGACAGTCAGAGTATTACGGCCTCTTCGAGCAATTAACCGAGTCCCCAGTGAGTGATCCTTTCCCTGGGGCAAGTAGACAGAAGATGAGATAAGGCCCCTCCCTTACCCTTCCCCCAAAAGTACCTGCCCCTCTATTCCAGAAATGGCGGGGGGAAGACAGAACCAACTGTGTGTATATGTGTGTCTATTGGGGGCAAATCAAAGGGATTCGGTAAGGCTGTGATGAAACTTGAAATCTGCCTCTGGGGTTGTGACAATTGATCTCTTGGGGGGTGGTGATCTGAGAGAGAGACAGAGAGAGGAAGAGAGAGACAGAGACTGAGAGGGAGAGGGAGAGAGAGAGAGAGAATAGAAGTGGAAGGATTGGGGTGGGGGTATAGAGAACATTTGGAAATCTCTACCAGACCATTCTTTACTTCATTAAGGTTTAGAGCAATACCTCTCCTCCAGATTTTTGGGTCAAATTCAAGAAGATGCACTGCTGTCCCTTTCCTCTTTTTCCCTCTCTATGTCTCATTACCTTGGAAGGAGATAAGGTTCAAAGCTATAGCAGCAGTCCCCAATCTGGGTTGCTCTTGAACCCCACCCCCACCCCTTGCCTGTGACTTTCCTTTAGTTCTCCAGTGGTAGTCCCCTTTGACTGTGGCCTCCTTCCTCCTCCCTCACCCCATTTGGAACATTCACCAGAGCCATTATCTAAATTAAACCAGAGATGGGAAAGCTTTGGAGTATGGGGCCAGTGCAGCCTTGGCAGTCTCAACTCACTGCCTTCCCCCTTAAATTTCTCCATCCCCCAACATAGGCCTGGAGTCCTGGTCCTGGGTCCCTGTACAGGTGAACTAGTATGTAGATGGGCCTAGTCATACTGGGTGGGAGAGAAGGTAGGGGTAGGGGAGGGATGGTGTGATGTGCTTCTAGATGGTTGTGTCAGAGTCCTAGTGTGTGTCTGAGTGATGACAGCTGCATGTGACAGCGTGTGTGTGCCAATGTTTCTCTGGGTGGTTCAATGTTAAGTGCCTGGAGGAGTCAAATATTAAACGTGTCTCCAGGTGTTCTGCTGTGTCATTGTTAACAGTAGGTCCAGACGTCTGGGGTGTAGCATCCCCCACTTTCATCCCCCACCTCAAGTGACGGATGGCTTATTTACTGGCCTCTGTCTAACCACCAGTGTAATTCCCTTAATGCAAACCCTGAAGAATTGATCTCTGCTGCTGTGTGGTGGATTTGGGAGAGGGGGGAGGCAATGAAGAAGCCTGGGGGTGGGGGTAGACTTTGTGCAGGGGAGGCTGGCTGCAGTCACATGGATAGACCAATTCTGTTAATTGTTTGTGGAGAGAGAAATACAGGAGGCCTAACTTCTATAAAAGGTCTGGGCAGTAAGGAAGTAACTTAAGGAAGGGTCAGGGCAGATTTCAACCATATATAAAAGCAATCTGATTAAGTCATAAACCTGCAAGAGGAAGAGAGGAAAACCTTCCTTTAATGGGGTGGGTGAGAGTCAGAGAGATGAAAAATCAATCATTTTGGGGAGAAGGGATAGCAGAGGAAATGTCAGTCTTAGATCAATTTCTGTGAATGTCAGGTTTATATCTCCGTTGATTCATCCTGATTACAGCATCAGGACTCTAAATCAGTGGAATCTAAAGGGGTGTATCCTGGGAATGATGGGCTGAAACCTGGAAGGAAAGGGAGAGGAGATACTGGAGCAGGTTTGATTTAGGCAGTTATAGACAGCATGGAGACAGTGGTGGTCCAGTAAGCCTCCATCCTGCCTTGTTTTCTGCCTCTATTTCCCTACTGATCCAAGTCAGAGGTATTTGAACTGGCCAGACAATTCTGACAGAGAAGGGGAGAAGAGGAATGAATGGAGTTGATACACTGGCAAGTAAGGTGGATTTAGAGGGAAGGGAAGGAATTTTAGAGTCTAAAGAGAACCCCAGGTGAAAAGTAATTATGAATCATTTGGCTATTGATCCAACTAGGTGGTGCAGTAGATAGAGGCTAAGCCTGGAGTCAAGCAGACCCAAGTTCAAATCTAGCCTCAGACACTTACCAGATGTATGACCCTGGAGAAGTCATTTAACCACTATCTATCTCAGTTTCCTCAACTATAAAATAGAGATAATAGCTTTGCAAGGCTGTTGTCAGGATCTGGTGAGATAATATTTGTAAAGTACTTAGCACAGTGCTTGGTACATAGTAGACAATTTCTCCCCTCAAAAGAAAAAGAAATGGGCCCCCAATCCTTTTCCCCTCAGAGTCCCCTCAGCCCAAGGCAGGCTGGATTTGATGGCCTAGAAAGTCCTTGATTAAATTCTGTCTCTGGATGCTTAACCTACTGTACCAATTCTGGGGCCTCCCTGCTGCCTCCCCCATTTCTGCCCCCACAGTGCAACCTCTACCCACCCTCTAGGTATGCGGATTCTGGTCACCTTGCTGCTAGACACCTTGCCCATGTTGGGCAATGTTCTTCTTCTCTGTTTCTTCGTCTTCTTCATCTTTGGCATTGTGGGGGTTCAGCTCTGGGCTGGGCTTCTTCGAAACCGATGCTTCCTTCCAGAGAATTTCAGCATGTGAGTATAGGGATGGTTAGGGTACCTGGGAGATGGTAGGGGGAGACTCCGGGGAACTAGGGGTTTTCATCTTTCTTCCTGCACATCCTCACTCCCTGTCTCTGCTAGCTTCCAGAACCCCAATTTTTCATAATATAACCCTTCACACACCAGCTCTAGGGTATCATCCCCTGTCCTTGATTCTGTGTTCCCTGTCAACCAGCCTCTGCCCATTTTCCCGTCCCTTATTCCTAATGTCCCGGAGCCCCTTATTTCATTTCCCTGCCTTCCTGCTCCTTGCCCTCCACACTCTCATCCCCTGTTCACTTGCCCTTTCATCCCTGTTTCCCTGCTCCCCCTACATATTACTCTCTTGTGCTTCCACCTTGGGTTTTACCTCTGACATCCTTCCCCATTCCCTTAGCCTCATCCCTGATTCCCTCCCCACCCCACAGCCCTCTGAGCGTGGACCTAGAACGCTACTATCAGACTGAGAATGAGGACGAGAGCCCTTTCATCTGCTCCCAGCCCCGGGAGAATGGGATGCGTTCCTGTCGAAGTGTCCCTACACTTCGAGGAGAAGGGGGTGGTGGTGCTCCTTGTGTCCTTGACTATGACGCCTACAACAGCTCTAGTAATACTACATGTGTCAACTGGAACCAATATTACACCAACTGCTCTGCTGGTGAGCACAACCCTTTCAAAGGAGCCATCAACTTCGACAATATTGGCTATGCCTGGATCGCCATCTTTCAGGTGTGTGTGTATGTGTGTGTTTGTGCGTGTGGAAACAGGCAGGTTGGGGACCTGGATTCCAGAACCTCAGACCCCTAAGATGCCCCCTGAATTCAGGCCCCAGGATTCAGATCCTAGCTCAAAGGCTTTTTCTTAGGGTTGTGGGTATAGACCCCTACAAAGATGACTCCAGATTGTGTGTGGACCACACTCATCTCAATGAGTCTTCCTCCCCATGATCCCCTCCACACATAGCATGAGCTCCCAAGAGATGACTCAAGGCCTGTTCATCTTCCCCAGGTCATCACGCTCGAGGGCTGGGTAGACATCATGTACTTTGTGATGGATGCTCATTCCTTCTACAACTTCATCTACTTCATTCTTCTCATCATTGTGAGTGACTCCTCTGCTTGGGATGGGAAGGCATGGGTCCTGGGGTTGTGTAATCCTTGGGAGAAGGGGAAGGATGGGATTGGGCAGGAGACCTGACAGTGTTTCCTAGAAGGGAAGGATCACTTCCTCTGAATCCTCCCATCCCCCAGCTCTTAGGACAAACTCTAGTGCAGAAGTCCTAAACTTTTCTTGAACTGTGGCCCCTATTGGCAGTCTCATGAAACCTATGGATTCCTTTGCAGTATAATAATTCATTGCCTACATTCATGATTGGAAAAAATGTTAAATTTCAATCAGATATCAGTGAAAATAAAAGTGTAATTTTTCCCCATCCAAGTTGAGTCACTCTCTAAAATCTATCCATGAACACCTTGGCAGGGTCAAGGAGAGGGTCTTTGGACTCCAGGTCAAGAACTGCTCCTCTGGAGAAAGACAAAGGACAGAAAAACACAGAGAAAGGCAGAAACAAATACCATTCTTAACATCCCAGACAAGTCCCAGGGGAAAAAAAACTGAGAGAGAGGGAGGGAGAGAGAGAGAGAGAGAGAGAGAGAGAGCGCTAGTGTGACAGACATAGACAGATAGAACAGAACCAGTGACAGATACTGAGACCCTGAGTGAGGAGGAGACACCCCAGAGGTTAAACCTCTTTTCCTCATCTCTGTCAAGTATTCAGAAGAGTTGCCCAGCCTGGCCAGAGACATCTCACCATTGAGCCAATTCAGTTGTTGTTTTCATTCTGGAATGAGAGGTCACAATGAAAGGGAAGAAATGTTTTACACTATTCCCATAATTTTGTGATTGCTTAAAGTTGAAAATTGCCAGGGGAGAGGGTCTAGGTGCGGGAGGTTGGGCAGATAGGTGGAGGAGCCAGTTTCTATTCTCCCACACCCACCCATGACAACTCTCTCAAAACAGTGCCCTGAAATACATTAATGAGGCTAATTATCATAATTATCAAGACACACTCTTGGGAGAAAAATCTGCTTTGTCATCATGAATATTCATGGTCTTCATTTTGAGTAGTTTTCCCAGTTGTGGCCATCCCAGATTTCTGATGAAACTGAGGCATGGAAGGGAGGGACATGAGATAGGAAACCTGATGAATCAGTGGGGTGGGGCTGGTTATGGCTCAGATGAGACATGACAGATCTTGGAGTAAGATTCATGGGACCTGTGGTGGGCAGTCCCAGGCTGGGCTAGAAACGAAAAGGAAGATGAGATTCTGGCATTTTTAGCTCCCCTTCTCTATTCCCACTAGTTGACCGGTCCGTCAGGCTTCTCCCCATCACCCAGGGGAGGGTCGTTCATCTTGTTCCATAGCTGATCTCTAGGGTCCCACCCAACTTGGAAATGCTATGGTTGTATGATTCCATGTGGCTCCACCATATTTCCTCTTCCCCAGCCTAGCCCTGGGAGGGTTGCGAATTCATGTTTTCCCCCTTTCCATAACTTGTCCCTTCTATTTTCTTCCCTCCTCCCTTTTTATTCCCTTTGATGCATGAAAAGAACATTGCTTTTCAGAGTGGGAAGGTTTATGTCCTGGCTCTACTATGCATGTGACCTTGGGCCAGACACTTAATTCTTCTTGGTGTCAGTTTCTTCATCTAGATGATCTCCTGTGGTGGTGTGAAATCAAGAAGACCTGAATTCAAATCTGGCCTCAGATCATTCTGTGTTCCTGGGCTAATATTTGTTTGCCTCAGTTTCTTTAATTATAAAATGGGGGACAATAATAGCCCCTACTTCACAAGGTTGTTGTGAGAATCAAAGGAAAAATATTTGTTTAGAAAAAAACACCAAGTACTTCGTACAGTGCCTAGCACATAGTAGACTCTATATAAATGCTTATTCCCTCCTTATGTCCCTTTTAGCTCTAAGTCCTTATACTATGATTTCTACTCTCCCCTGAAACCTCCCTCCCATCAGGTGGGCTCCTTCTTCATGATCAACCTGTGCCTGGTGGTGATTGCCACACAGTTCTCAGAGACCAAGCAAAGAGAGAGTCAGCTAATGAAGGAGCAGCGGGTTCGATTCCTATCCAATGCCAGCACGTTAGCCAGCTTCTCTGAACCAGGCAGCTGCTACGAGGAGCTGCTCAAGTACCTCGTGTACATTATCCGAAAGGCTGCCCGGAGACTGGCCCAGGTCTCCAGGGTGGTAGGGGCTCGAGCTGGCCTCCTAGCCAGTCCTAGCGGCCGAGGAGTTTCTGAGACCCAGCCTGCTGGAAGTGGGAGTTGCCCCCGTTCCCGCCGCCGTCGCCCATCCATCCATCACCTGGTTCACCACCATCACCATCATCATCACCATTACCACTTGGGCAATGGGACACTGAGAGCTCCACATGCCAACCCAGAGATCGGTGATGGCGATGCCAATGAAACATGTCGGCTCATGCTGCCTCCACCCCCCACCAGTGCCCATCCTGGGGGTTCTCCTGGGGGTTCTGAATCTGTACATAGCTTCTATCATGCTGACTGCCACCTAGAGCCCCTGCGCTGCCAAGCATCCTCTCCCAGGTCCTCTCCTGAGGGTCCGGATAGGAATGTGGGGAGAGGAAAGGTATACCCCACCATGCACTCCAGATCCCCACCCAAGGTGCTAAAGGAAAAGGCACTGGTGGAGGCAGCCCCTGCCTCTGGGCCCCCCACTCTCACTAACCTCAACATCCCACCTGGACCTTATAGCTCCATGCACAAGCTGCTGGAGACACAAAGCACAGGTGAGTATTTTGGAGGTAGGGGCTGGCTGGGAATTGGGTACATCTTTGAAACAGCCTTTGATGCTGGGTTCTAATGATGGAGACAGAGAAAGGAGGGGGTACCTAGTCTGGTTGATGGAAGAAGCTTTGTCCCTATCCTTTGTGATTGCTCAGGATAATGGAGGAAACACCATTCCTCCCCCTCAGAGAACTCTCCCCATCTGGTAGGGGAAGAAGGGCATACAGAGAGGAGACAGACTTAAAACTTAAAAAACGAAATACTATATAAACAAGTGTAAATTAACAGCTGTCATGCAAATTGGGCATGGTTTAGTGGAAAGACCAATGCATTTCAAATCAGAGGACCTGTGTTAGAATCCCAACATTGCTGCTAAGTACCTCCCTGTGGGATCCTGTGCATGTAAGCCCTCCTCTCTGGGCTTCCATTTCCTCCGTAAAATGAGTGGTTGTTAAAGGTCTCTACTTGCTCTGAAGCTACATCTTACAAATGCTAAGGGAAGACAAAGTAGTAATCAGGGAAGCTTACTAGAGAAGGTGTTTTGTGCTAGATGGTCCCTTCTACTTGCCTATCTCTTAGTGACATGGCCAGTGATCCAATGTCCGTTTGGCAAAAAGCCGGCATAGAGTTGACCTTTTCCATTAATCACTCTGGTAATGAGATATGCAAATGTTGTCCAGCATCAAGGCCGAGGAGCTTCTGATCTGTAGGTCCTGGACATACTCATCTCCTAAAGGAAGTGACTTTTGATGCTGCATCCTTAGACTGGAGGAATCCAGGGGCTAGAATTATAAACAAGATCAACCTATTGTTTATCTTTAGTAGGAAGCTAGGTGGTATAGTGGATACAACACTGGTCCTAGAGTCAGGAAGACCTGAGTTCAAATACTTTTACTAGCTGTATGATACTGGCCAAATCATTTATTCTATATTTGTCTCAATTTTCTCAGCTGTATAAAAGGTAGATAATAACAGCATCTACTTCCCAGGGTTGTTGCAAGGATCAAATGAGATAATATCTGTAAAGCACTAGACACAGTGCCTGGCACCTAGTAGGTGTTCAATAGATACTTGTTTCCTCCTCCCTTCCTCCCTCTTTTTGTTTCTTTCTCCCTCCCTTCCTCCCTTATTCTTTCCTTTCTCCCTTACTTCTTCCTTTCTCCCTTCCTTCCTTCTTTCCTTCTCTTCTCCCTCTCTACCTCCATCCTTCCTTCTTTCTTTCCTTCTTCTCTCCTCCCTCCCTCTTTCCTTCTTTGCTCCATCTTTTCTTCTTTCCTCCCTTCCTTCTTTCTTCTGTTTATCCCTCTCTCCCTCCTTCCTTCTTTCCTTCTCCTCTCTCCCTTCCTCCTTCTTTCCTTTCTCCTTTCTTCCCTTCTTCCTTCCTTCCTTCTTTCCCTTTTGTCTCCTCCTTAATGACTAAACTGCTCTTCCTAATCCCACACCCCTGAGTCCAAGAGAAAGATACTCAGGCATCACCTGGGATGGAGTTGAGGCAGCAGTGGAAGGTTTTCATCTGCTGGCAAAGGTGGAACGAAGAGCCTTCTCCTTAAACAGCTTTAACAGTGTCCTAGGCTTCAGCAAAAACAAACAAAACAAAACAAAACAAACAAACATGGATGTTGAACTGAAAAATCATCCTCATTGTAAATTAAACAAATAAGACAGAGACACTCTTCATAAAGAAAATGCTATAGCTAGCATTCCATAGTCCTCGCTATTGTCCAATTCTGTTAAAATAGTCTTTTCACCTAATTTTCATATACTAATGAGTCATAAGGATGGGAGTTGTTGAGGAGTTGATGATGCATGGAATGTTGGAAAGAACATTGGACTAGGAGTCAGGAGACCTGACACTGCCACAAATTAGCTGTGTGACCCTGGTCAAGTCATTTCCCATCTCTCAGCCTCAGTTTCCTCTTCTGTAATCGAGAGAACTGAACGACAGAATCTGTAGCACCCAATCCAGCTCCAATATTTTAAAATTCCTGATAACTTGAGACCATCTGTACTTCTTAATATTTATCTGTTTCTGGGATTCTTTTACTTTTTTTTTATTTATTTACAAAGGCTGGGCCTCTGGTCCAGGGGGCAGCTCTCTGACTTCTGACCTCCTGTGTTCTAGGTTCCTGTCAAGGTTCCTGCAGGATTTCCAGCCCCTGTGGGAAGGCAGATAGTGGGGCCTCTGGTCCAGATAACTGTCCCTACTGTACTCCAACACAGGCGGGAGAAGCTGAACTGATGGACCCAGAGCTGCTTGACTCAGATAGTGAAGGCATCTATGAGTTCACACAGGATACCCAGCATGGTGACCACCGGGACCCCCACTGGGGGGCAAGCCAGGGCCAGGGCCAAGAGCCCAGCCCCTTGATAGCCTTCTGGACACTGGTCTGTGAAACTTTTCGGAAGATTGTGGACAGTAAATACTTTGGCCGTGGGATAATGATAGCTATCCTCATCAACACCCTCAGCATGGGCATCGAGTATCACGAACAGGTATAGACAGAAAGGTCCCTTCCTCTTTCCTTCCTTTTCCCTTCCCCTCCTTTTTCCTTTTCCTTTCCTCTCTACCCTGCTTTCCCTGGGGTGGGGGGTAGGAGTGGGGAGAGGAGGTTGGGGTTGACCGATTTCTTTCTACCCACGCCTGGATGATTTAATTTATCCTGCTCTCAGTTTCTCACACAATAGAGTGGATGGGGAAACAACTGGGATTCAGGAAGCCTTGTTTCTAGATGAAGGACTCTTAGCCTGGGTCCTTAAAATGAACTTAAAATGGGGGAAAAAAATTACATCTTTAGTTTGATGATGATTGATTTCTTTTGTAACCCTATATATTTTATTTGATACATTTAAAATGTGATTCTGAGAAGGGGTCTACAAGTTTCACCAGACTACCCAGAGTGAATGTGACACAAAAAAAGTTAAGACCCTCGTTGTTGTTATTGTTTCAGTCGTGTCTGACTCTTCATGACCCCATTTGGGACTTTCTAGGCAAAGATACTGGAATGGTTTGCCATTTCCTTCTCCAGCTCATTTTACAGATGAGGAACCTGAGGCAAACAGAGTTAAGTGACTTGCCCAGAATCAAACAGCTAGAATGTGTCCAAGGTCATATTTGAACTCAGGGAGATGAGTCTTCCTGACTCCTGGCTTGACTCTCTGTGCACTATGGCGCCACCTACCTGCTCCAAGTTCTAGTTTCTCTGTCTAGCTGTACAATCTTGGGCAAGTAAATTAACTTCGGAGCCTAAGTTTCTTTATCTGTAAAGCAGGGGTAAACCCTAGCTTGTCTGCCTATCTCAGAAGGCTAGTGTGAGGATCAAATGATATGTAAAAGGCATCAAGAAACTACAAAGTTCTGTACAAATGTAAGCGAGTATATTTAGCTTCTGAATGACTGTTTTGTAAAGAGTGCAGAGGGGAGGTGCAGCATGTATTGTAGTCAAAGAGTGCAAAAGACTGAAAGTCAAGAGACCCATATTCAGATCCTGTCTCTGAGACTTACTAGCTTGTTGCTGATTGATTGACTAATAGGCAGTAGAAGTTTATTTTCCCCAGAAATAAAAGAGATGAAAAGACCAAAACCAAAAACACTCCAAAAAGCCAAAATAACCTTGGACAGTTATTTTAAACAGCCTAAACCTCATGAGGTTTCAGTTCAATTCAGTTCAATTTTTAAAATTAATTAATTAATTTAAAATAGCAATTCATTAATTAATTTAAAAATATTAAAGGCCTATTCTATGGGAGGTACAAAATCCCAAACAGTTCCAGTCTACTGGGGGAATGGGACAGATATATATGTACATAGATAAATAAATACAAGGTAATTTGAAGACAACTAGATCATAGATATAGATATAAAAAAAGGGACTTCAAAGGTTATCTAATTCCACCTCCTCATTTTATAGATAAAGAAAATGAAGAGCAGGAACGTGATTTGCCCAAGTCATACAGGTAGTAAAATTAAAAAGTTCATCAGGAAAGGAATCATAAAGGAGATGATAATTTATATAGCATTTCAAAGTTTGCAAAGCACTCAAATATTATCTTAGTTTAGCCTCACAGCATCCTACCTAGAAGGTAGATGCTGCTATTATCCCCATATTACAGATGAAAAAAGTGAAGCAGATAGAGAGTAAGTGACTGGCTCAGGATCACACAGCTAGAGATGGCTTATTTAGATATGGAGAATAACCTGTGTGAAGAGGACCTGCAGACTAGAAGTGGAATATTGAATTCAGGAGCGATTAATTAGTCCTGGCTGGCTGGAATACAGATTATATGAAAGCAGGGTATAATCTGAAATGGAGGAGTAATTTGAAAGTAGGTTGGTGCCAAAAGGTTGAGTTTAGATTTTTTTCTGAAGGCAATGGAGAGCCATTAAATATCTTTGATCCTGGTCTGATACATATACAAAGACCTATAATTCAAAATAATACATGATAAGCACCTTAGAGAGACACAGACAAAGCGTAATGAAAAGTCAAAAGTGGGAAAGCTTATTATCAATGGAAGTATTTCTCACTATTGTATTCCTTCTTTTTCCATATTCTCTTCTCTCCTAGCTTCTTATGACATCATACTCTCCTGCTTCTCCTTCTATATCTCTACTCAGCTCTTTTCTGTCTCTGATGGTTCCTTCAGTCAACTGATCAATTAAGAAGCACCTACTAAGTGCCAGGCAGGAAGGGCAGTATGATGTGGTAGACAGATACCTGACTTTGCAAAAAGGAAGATCTGGGCTCAAGTATTTCTTCTGATACATACTGGCTATGCAAGTCACTTAATCTTTCTGTGTCTCAGTTCCCTCATGTGTAAAATGAGGGGATTGGACTTCTTCATAGTCATTAAAGTTTTCTAGAGGAACCATTTGAGCCAGGCTTAAAAGTTGTATAGGCATTCAATAGGGTTGGGATGGAGGATGAAGAGAAGAGGAGAGAATTTCAGGCAGGAGCTAGATCTTAGAAGTCATCAAGTCCAATTCCCTCATTTTAAAGATGAGGAAACTGAGACTGAATGAAGCTAAGTGACCTGCTCAGGATCTCATGGCTAGTAAGTATCTGAAGTATGATTTGAACTCAGATCTTCCTGAGTCCAAGTCCAACACTCTATCCACTTTTCCAAAGATTGTGAATAAAGGCATGGAAGTGGAAAAATATGGGTCATGAAATGAGGACAGTGAATAGTTCAATTTGATTGAAGCTAAGCAGAACCATGAGAGAAGGATGGAAAGGTAGTTGGCCCCATTGAAGAGTTCAGTCAGATCTACATATAAGGCAACAGGAAGTCTAGCTGGGACATGAAGGATGTTTGGTTGGAAGGGTGATGAGGAGGAATTATACTAGTGTGTGGGCTGTAGGAATTGGAAAAAAAGAAATGTGTATGAGAAACATTAGAATCTACAGCACGTGGCAACTGGATAGATATAATCAGTAAGGGAATAAAAAGAGTCGATAATAGTCACCAAGGTCTATAACTTTGGAATCTGACTGAACCAGTAGAGTTAGAAAGTCCACTTTCTGGTTTTTGGGGAAAGGGAACCAGTTTGCTTTTGGACATGGTCCAATCAACCTGCAATCATTTATTAAGCACCTACTGTACTCTGCTAGGAGCTGATAATATAAATATAAAAGTGAGAAAATCCTGCTTTCAAGGAAATTCACTTCTCAAGGAGGATTTGAGTTTGAGGTCTGATGGGGCATCCTATGGGCAGCTGGAATATGGGTCTGGAGCTTAGGAGAAAGGTCAAAACTAGATATATAAATTTGTGAGTCATCTACCTGGTACTATGGTTGAAACTGTGCCAGGCTAGTAAATATACTGAATAAGGTGAAAGTATTGTGGTTGTGTTTGTCCTTCATTTTTGAAGGCCATGACATCAGAGAAAAGATGATGTGACTTGCACTTGACTTTGTTTTGAATGAGGGAAGGCTGTACAAGGTCACCAGCCTCACTTTCTCTTCCTGAGCCATCTGGAACAAGTGAGTGGATATTAATCAGAATAACTGGAGATGGCCCAGGATGCAATGGGAGACCTTGGCCTTTTTTGGCTAAGGCCTTTTCAGGTACTCACTTAGAGTGAGGTAATGCCTATTCAGTGAATAGACCTCTTTAAGAAGTAGTCAGGGAATGACCCTTTTAATCAGGAAAAGAAAAAAATAATAATGAAAATAACTTAATCAGACTGGGAGGGAAAGAGAAACAGCATTGATAATCACTCTGAGCCAGGAGGGTCCAGAAAACAGCCATTAAGTGGAACGTGGGCAAGGACTGAGCCAATATTAGGGGCCGCCCACCTTAAGGCATCAGGAAATGTGTATATGTTTTTGTTGTTGTTGTACAAGTCACTTAACCTTGTTTGTCTCAGTTTTCTTATCTGTCAAATGAGTTGGAAAAGGAAATGGCAAACCACCAGCTGTGTGATCTTGGGCAAGTCACTAACCCTGTTTGCCTCAATTTCTTCATCTGTCAAATAATCTGGAGAAGGAAATGACAAACCCCTGAAAGATCTTTGCCAAGAAAACCCTAAATGGGGTCATAGAAAGTTGGATACAATTGAAACAACTGAACAACAGCAAAAACATTGTTGCCTCTGGAGAGATTATAAACTCCTCCAGGGGAGAAACTTGCTTCACTTTTGTCTTTGTATTGCCAGCATCTAGTTCAATTCCTGGCATGTAGGGGATAGGCATGAAGAACTGATTCTAGATTTCTTTGGCATTTGGAATTCCTGGATGAGTAAATTCTCTCCCACAATGCAGGATGACATGTTCTTTGCAACTTAGATCTACAGAGAGTTGCTTAGAGCACTGAGAGGTTAGGTAACTTGACCAGGGTCACACAGCCAGAGGTTCATAGCATCATGAACTTAGAAGGGACCTTTTGTTGTGGGATCATTTCTGTCCTGTCCGACTCTTCATGACCCTATTGGGGTCATGGTTTGTCATTTTCTTCTCCCGCTCATTTGACAGATATGGAAACTGAGGCAAACATGGTTAAGTGACTTGTCCAGGGTCACATAGCTAGTGAGTGCCTGAGGTGGGATTTGAATTTAGGAAGATTTATAATCTTTGATATTCTAAGGCCAGTGTTCTATCCAGCTGCCCCTGGAAGGGGCCTTGGTGACCATGAAGTCCAACACCTTCATTTTACAGATGAGGGAACTGAGACACAGAAAGATTAAGTGCCCTGCACAAGCCAGTATGTGTCAGAAGAAATACTTGAGCCCAGATCTTTCTCTTTGCAAGGCCAAGTCTCTATCCACCATACTACACTGCCCTTCCTGCCTGGTGCTTAGTAGGTGCTTCTTAATTGGTCAGTTGACTGAAGGAACTACTGGAGACAGAAAAAAGGTTAGAGATTTAGGAGGAAAACTAGGCAAGGCCAGAACTCCATCCACTATACCACATTGCCCTTCCTTCCTGGCACTTAATAGGTACTTCTTAATTGGTTGATTGACTGCAAGAACTGTCAAAGAGGTGATTAGAGATTTAGGAGGAGAACCAGAGGAACATAGTCATAAGAAACTAAGGTAGAAGAGAATGTGGAGAAAGGAGGAGTATAATAATGAGAAATGCTGAGTGAAATGAGCAGAACCAGGCTTTGTACAGAGCATCAGCCACAGTGTGCAAGGACTGTTTCTGGTAGACCTAGCACTTCACAGCAATGCAAGGACCTCAAACATTCCCAAAAGACTCTTGAGGCAAAATGCCATCCACATCCAGAGAAACAACTATGGAACTAGAACGCAAAATGAAGCAGAATATTTTCTCTTGTGTTATGTTTTGTTTTGTTTGTTCTCATGGTTTCTCCCATTCATTTTGTTTCTTCTATGCAACATAACTAATGTGAAAATGTGGTGAATAAGAATGTATTGTAGAACCCATATAAGATTGCATACTGTTTTGGGGAGGGAGGAGAAAGGGAGGGGGAGAAAATCTAAGACTTATGGAAGTGATTGTAGAAAACTGAAAACAAATAAATTAATTAACAAAACAAAAAATAGTGAGAAATGCTTCAGAGAGGTCAAGCAAGATGAAGGCTCAAGATAAGCCATTGGATGTGGCCATAAGGCAGTCAGTAATGGTCTCTAAGAAATCAGTTACAATAGAGTGGTGTGAAAAGAAGGAAACCAGATTGTAAATGGAAGAGTGTAGGTGGGAGAGGAGTCAGTGGTAGAGAACTATATACAACTTTTTCATGAAGTGTAGTGGTGAAGAGAAAGAGAAAACTGGGCTGCTGTCAAGAAGAGCCTTGATTATTTATGCTAATATTGATTTATTATTGATACTCCCTTAGCATGTTTGTAAACTGAGTGGAGAAGGAGATATTGCAGACAGGAGAGAAAGTGGGAATGGCTGACAGGGCGAGGCTTTGGAAGAGGGGATGTAGAAGGGTCTCAAGGACACAAGCAGGGGAATTAGCAGAACTGAGAAACAGGACTACCTTTTCATTGGTGATTGTAGGGAAGGAGAAGAGTATGGGTAGCAAAAATTAAAAGTTTTGGGGAATGGAAAGGGACAAAGTAGCTTCTGGAGGATGACCTCAGTCTTTTCAGTGAAGTAGGAGGCTAAGTCATCTTCGGTAAATGTGGTGGGTAGGAGTGTAGCTGAAGCTTGAGGAGAGAGGAAAAGTTTGAAATAGCCACTCTGTGGAATGAACTAGGGAGCTGATAAGAATAGAGCAGGATTGCTGAGCGGCAATGAGGGCCCAGCTGTAAGTCTGTGCACTAAAAATGTACAGTGGAAATATCATCTGAATTTCAGACCTTTCTGAGCAGCTTTGTGCCTGTGTTCCTGTAAGCAAAGCGCCACAAAGATCAGAGCTGGGTGTGATTGATCAGGGGTGGATTCTTGGAGGCTGGAGGAGGCTAGGTTTAAAACAAATTTTTAAAAGTTTTATTGATGCCCTTGTTTTTATATCACCATTATTTCTAGACATGACCTCTGTTTTCTCAGGGAACGTTCCCTTATAACAAAGACAATAGTTAAGCAGAATCAGCACAAGAATTGTATCTGACAGTGTATGTATGCAGTGTCCTGCACCTATCGTTCCCCCACCTCTCTAAGGAAAAGAGGGAGGTGCATTTCTGAATATCTTTTCCAACCCTTCTTTTTACAGATTGGGAAACTGAAGCCAGAAAAGTAAACTAATTTGCCCAGAATTATACCATACAGATAGCAAATAGTACAGTCAGGATGTGAGCCTGAGTCTTTGGATTCTAAATTGGAATTAAGGAAAAGGAAAAATATAGATTAATAGAGAGGAAATGGAAAACTTAATGGCAGGGTGAAACTTGATGGAGCTGTCACCTGGAAAGGCTTTTTAAAAATTTGTGGCAAAAACAAAGTATCATTTTAATGTTGGAGGCATGGAGTGTTAGGAACACAGCATTTTATGGGAGTGCAGGAGCCCTATTTGAGCTACCAAACACAAGTACTAGGCTCAAGGTAACCACTCAATAAATACTTTCTAATAATTGAAGGAATGAATGATGAATAAATAGATTTGTATGTGTGAGCGGGACAGACCTAGAGGGAGAGACAAAGACAGAGAAAAAGAGAGAGACAGAGAGAAAGAGATATAAAAAGAAGCAGATAGAGATAGAAAGGACAGACAGATAAACAGAGAAACAGGAGAGACAGACAGACAAAGACAGAGAGAAAGCGATAGAGACAGAGATATAGAAAGAAGCAGAGAGAGAATATTTAATTGAGGGAATGATAGACATTTTGGTGATAAGGTCCCCAAAATCTTACCTAGCTGAGGAACCAGGAAGAGATCTGATAAATCAGAGGTAGCTGTTGTAGGCCGAGCTTTGGTGCCCAGGTTTGCAGGCACATTTGAGACTGAGTTAGAGGATGAGATATGGGCTTAAAGCAGCTAGTCTCTGCTATGGGCTTCTGTAAATCAGAGTTATCTTGACCTACAGGGCTTTTGAAAAACAGCCCATGTTACAGTGATGGCTTTTGTCTTTATATCAAAGTTGTTTCCACACTCTCCTCTGTGACAAAGAAAAACAATTTAACAAAAACGTTAGCTATAGACTACATTCAGTGCAACCTGATAAGCGTTTATCAAGTTCTTGCTGTGTGCCAAGTCTTGTGTTAGGTGCTGAGGATACAAAGGTAAAAAACACCCAGTGCCTCCCCTCAAGGTGATTATATCCTATAGGGAAACCAATTGAGTATGTAGAAAATTAATATAAGGGTTTGGTTTTTTGAGCAGACGTGATTTCATTGGTATAAGGAACCCCTAGCTAAGAAAATCCTTCTACCAACGCTGGTTGTCACCTGCTCTGCCACTTACCATCTTTGGGAATTGCCTAGGGTATTAAGAGGTTTCACAACATGATCACTTACACAACCAGTATGTATTTTTTTTTTGTCCGGGGGAGGCAATCAGAATTAAGTAAGTTGGCCAGGGTCGCACAGTTAGTACCTGAGGCCAAATTTGAACTCAGGTCCTCTTGACTCCAAGGTTGGCGCTCTATCCACTATGTCACTTAGCTGCACCAGCCAGTAAGTATTAAAAGCAACGTTGGAACCCAGGTCTTCCTGATTCTAGGACCAACTCTCTAACCGCTATCACATCCCATAAACACAATATACATAAAGCAATTTCCCAAGGGGAGGACTCTAAGCCTTGGAAGGAATCAGGGTAGGCTTCCTGGAGGAGGCCACACTTGAGTATGACTTTTAATCAGCAAGGATTGATTGATCATCCATTATATGCCAAGTACCTTCACAGGCAATGAGAATCTAAAGACAAACATGAAACAAATAGTCATTGCCCTCAAGAACTTTACCTTCTCATGGAAGAGATAGTAAACTGTACTTGTATGCATACATATATGCGCATGCAAAGTAAATGCAGAGAAATATAAGGTAGATGAGGGAGGAGTATATTAGGAGTGAGGGGGAGGGGGGTTAGGGAAGGCTTCCTGGGAAGTAAGTTAGAGAGAAGAAGGTGAAGGTAGAGGAAATTCCAGGCATGGAGGACAATTGCCTTGAAATGGGGGATAGAATGTTGCATGTGGAGAACAGCAGGTAGGCCCACTTGGTTGACCCATAGAGGACAAAAAATAGTGATGTACCATAAGCCTCTGTGCTCCTCTCCTCCATGTTCCCCTACCTTCTCAGACTATGGTCAGAGATTCATGGTCATCTCTCTTTCTGACCTCTTCCTTTACCCTCCAGCATTATGGAGGTATGAGGGGCTAACTCAGAATTCTAGGTTAGAGCTCGACTTTATTAAAAGACCAAAAAAAAAAAAAAAGATGTTGATATCTTATCCTAGAGCCAGTGAAGTTTCTAGATTGGGGACCGGCATGGTTGGACTCTGCTTTAGAAATCTGGCAATTTTGTGGAAAATGGACTGGAGAGGAGAAATACTTGAAGCAGGAAGACCTATTAGGAATCTGTTGTAGTACCCCAGGTGAGAGAAGAGAACAAGGTTTTGTTAAGTGCCTACTGTGTGCCAGGCCACATGCTAAGAGCTTTACCTTCCAACTACCTTCTGAGGTATGTGCTGTTATTACCTCTATTTTACAGCTGAGAAAACTGAAGCAGCCTAAAGTTAAGTGATTTGCTAGTAAGTGTCCAAGAATGGATTTGAACTCAGGTTTTCCTAAGTCCAAGCCCAGTGTTCCATTCACTTCACCACCACCTAGCTGTGAGAGGCTGTAAGAGATCAAACTGAAAATGTATACAATATTCTTCCTAGTTGTGCCTCATTTCTCTGCTGTGAGGGAGGAGGTGTTTCATTCCTGAATTTTTATTGATTTTCCATTTACTCAGAATGTATCTCCCTTTTAGTGATCTTTTCCTCTTTTCTGAGAGTTTGTCTCAGAGCGTTTGGGGTAGGGGAAGAGAAGGGTGTGTGTGTCTGTGTGTGTGTGTGTGTGTGTGTGTGTGTGGTAGGCATGGAGGATTAAAGTATGGTTTCTCCTCTCAGGGATCCCCATAATCAGGAATGTTGGACATGAGCAAAGCTTTCATTGGCCTTCCCAAATGTCTTTCTTGGCTGATTATTTGGAAAGGGAGTGAGGGTTGCTGAAGGGTGCTTCACTTTATGAGTAGTCTTTCTAGTTAACTCACTTGCTTATTTAATAAATATTTCTGCTGAAGAATTTCCCTTCCCTGGTTTCCTGGAGGCCTTGGTGGTAGAAGGATATTCTGGTAATATGTTTAACATGATATCAGGTCTCCAGGCAGCTGGATGGTCAGCTCCCTTGCCTGCCTTGCCCATGGCCAACGACAGACCGAGTTAATTTCGGCCTTGTTGGCCTATGTTTGACCTTTCTTGACTGAGGCTCTGTGTCCTATTGCAGTGGTGATGGTTGTGGGTGATGGTTTGCTACATGCCCCGCTTTTATATCCGTAGATATAGGCCTGATTATGTGGAAGTTGGGGAGGGGGACCCAGAAAATGCAAAGTTGATTGGGGTCCATGTCCCCGTCCATGATTTTGATGTCCAGAGCATTGAAGAATAGATAGTAAGAGTAGGGATAGAAAGTAGAAAGGAAGGGACAATGGGGCGAGATTGGGGAGGGGGTTGGCCGTGTCCCGGGCGTCGGGCGCCTCGCTAGTGGTGACGCAAACACCGCAGACGGCTTGGAAAGAGAAACGAGACCCCGAGCCAGCCGCAGTCCCGCAGTCCCCCGGTGCCAGGCGGCAGGGAAGGTGGGAGGGGGAGGGGGAGGGGTCAGGCGGGGCTGGCAAGCCTAACTGGGGAAAGGAGGAGGCAGAGAGGAGGGCAAGAAAGCAGAATGAGCCTCCACGTGACCCCAGGGCTCTCATCCAGCTGCTGCTCGGTCTGGATTGACTTGGGGAACGGCGGGGCGCCCCATGGGGAAAAGGGAAGGAGGAGAGGGAATGTCGGATCGCGATAATCGAGAGACAGAGCCACAGACCCGAAATCAACACCGCCCTAGTTAGAAACGGAAGCCTCTGCGTCTATTGGAATATCAGTTCAATTATGAATGGGGACAGAAGTCTGGCATCCCACGCCCAGCGCTCCGCTCTTCCGTGCTCTCTCCCCTCTTAGCCCCTATCCTCTCGAAGCCTCCCCAGCCAGTCTCTATCGCACCCACTCAAGCCTGTCCTCTTAGGGCAGCTCCCCAGTTTGGTTCCCAATTCCTCTCCTAAATTCCTTCTGACTTTTTTGGGGGTTGTCTTTCCCTAAAATCAAGGATTATTAATCTAGGGTCCATGGGTAGATTTCAGGAGTTCCGAGAACTTGGATAGGTGGGGGATTGAATCTTTATTTCAATAGAATTGGTTTCCTTTGTTATCCTATGCATTTTAGTTTATGCTTTTAAAAGCATCCCTCCGTGCCGGGGTCTGAAGGCTCCATCGGACTGCCAAAGAGGTCCATGGCACTAGAAAAGTTGAGATCCTCTGCCCTAAACCTGATGCCCCCACACCATTCCATCCTGTATCTTTCCAACTCCAGTATCTGTCTTGATGCCCAGCTTCCCTTCCTTATTTCTTTTCCTTCCCTCTTCAACCTTCCCCCACTCCACCCCTCCCCCCACCTTCAACCCCATTCGGTTCTCAAGATTCTTTGGGATCAGAGGAACTAGATACCTCCTCCCTCCTTTAGGGAGCTGAGGGGGAGGGGCAAGGAAGGGGGGGTTGGTCATTGCGTCGAGGTACAGGGAGTAGAAGGAAGGGGGAAGGGCAAACACGAAATCAGGCCTGACTGTTAACGGAGGCTTGTGCTCACTGGCTGTGCCAGCGGGTGGGAGAAAGAGTGTGCTGCGGGCGGTGGGTGTGTTGTGTCTGGGTGCATGTGCCCGCGTGGGTGAATATACACACATCCAGAACTCTGCCAGGTTGTCATCACCCCTGTGGGCACCCACCCCCTAAGTGCCAGGAAGAGGTTCTCCCACTTTACCTGGGGGTGGAAAGGGGGGGGGGTGTTTCCTGCGTTTCCCTCCTTGTAAGTAGAGAGATTTTGAAGGCAGGACAGGAGACTCGGCGCGGGGGAGCTGGGGGGCTGGGGAATGGGCCTCCTAAATTCTTCCCCTTCTTTTCTTTCCTTGTGTTTTTCCTCTGCCACATTTTCCTTCCCGGCCTTGGGGAGGACTTATGACCTTCCATCATCCTGACTTGGTTCCGGGCACTCCTGGGTTATGTAGAAGCCAGTGCCGGGATATGAGAGGCTAGTTTACATATAATAGGTTCCTAAATAGTTTTTGAATGAGTGAATGAATTGAACAAATAAGGTAAGGGGAGGCAGGTCCTTTGGACTGGGTCCTGTTGGTGATGACTATATTCCTCTACTAAGATGAATATGAATGACATTGAATAAGGGAAAATGCAATTAGGAGGAGAGATTTCAAGTAGATATACAGAAGGATTTCTGTACCTCTGTGAAATGGAGTGACAGAGTTTGGGTGCAACATCTCCCCTCCCTCCATTTCATTAAGAAAGGGAAGGAAGGATCAGGAATGGAGGCAGTAGCCTGACCTAAGTGACTTCCTTTCCATCCTGTTTGACAAGGGAGTTTCTCCTGAGGCTGCGGTGCCAGTCCTCTCGCTAGAGCCCTGACATTGTACCAACACCTGGCTGTTGAAGTGAAAACAGGCAGAAGTGGGAAGGAGTCCCTTGGGCAGACCAGGCAGAGCAGCTGCATGACTCCTCAAGCTTAGAACTCAAAAGAAAGCAGGCGGATCTCTGGGTAGGTCCTAAAAGCAGCAGCTACAAAATCCTAGTCACTGCAGCATAAATGGCCCTTGCCATCTGGCCCTACTTAAGACAAGGTGAGAAAGAAAGTGAAAAGGGGTGATAGGGAAGAGACCCAGGAATGGAGGCTATAGGGAATGACTGAGAAACACTTGAAGAGGGAGGGAAAGACAAAGGCACGAAATGAATGAGAACCACACACGAGGAAGCATCGACACACACATACACAGATACTGGCAGACAGAAATGAGGGCACACACACAGCACCAAAGAAAGAGAGAAAATGGACATGTGCAATAGATGCCAGGAAAGATAAAGGAAAAACAGAGAGAAGACAGATTCAAAGCCTGGAAACTGGGGAGCACTTGTTTTTTAAATTATAGACTGTTTTTGTTCATGGATATCTGAAATTTAAGTAAGAAAGGACCTTGCCCTCCTGGGGAGGTAACAGAATATAGTAGAAAGAATACTGTCTCTGGAGTCACTCTGTTACTAGCTAGGTAATCTTGGGAGAGATACTTCACCTCTGGGGTCTCAAGTTTCCCCATCTGTAAAATAAATGGGTTGGACTACATGGTTCCTAAAGCTCCTTCTAGGTCTCAATATTTCATACTATGAGTTCGGAATAGAGGAATGAAGGGAGAGAGAAAGGCATTGAGGGAGAAGTAGAGTATTTCAGTTCCTTTATTGTGAAGCAGATTGATATAGCAGGGAAAGAGCACTGAATTTCTGGTAGGAGGACTGGGGCTTGAATTTTCTCTAAGCTTGTTGTCTTGTGACCAAGGGCAGGCCATATCACCTTCCTAGGCTTCAAGTTTCCTCAATGATCAACTGAGGGAGTTGGATTGACCTCTTTATTGGTCTCTGATCCTATGCTTTCTGTAATAAGGTACCATGCAATCTTGCCCTAGGAAAAGAAGACAATTCCCTTGGGTCTCCTCTTCCCTCCCCTATGCCCAAGAATTTCCTTTTATCTTTGATTCCTTTCTCCTAGTCTATGTCCACACATTCATTCCCTATCATTATAAAGTACCCAACCAATCCACCCTGTTCTTTGACATGCTGTTGAAGAGCTGCCATTCCTTCCATCCACTTCTCTGTCCCCATGACCTAAACTCCCTCCCCTTGTTAGATTGCTTTATCCAAGCCTGGCCCTGCTTGCATTCCTCCTCTCCCAAGCTCCCCTCCTCCTCTCCTTGAATCTCTGTGTATCAGTGACACTGTCAAGTTAGTCAATTAACAAGCATTTATTAAGTGTTCGCTATGTGCAGGGCCCTGGCAAAATAAAGACAAAAATATGATCCCTGCCTTCAAGAAATTCACATTCTAATAGGGAAAGACAACTTGCATATAACTATACATAAAAGGTACATTGATATAGAGTGAAAATGAAATGGTTGTTTCCAAGGGAAGGTACTAAGTGAAGGATGAAAGGAGAACTAAGAAAGGCCTCTTGTAGAAGGTGGGATGTGAGTTTGGAAGGAAGTAAGGAGGTAGAGATGAGGAAAGACTTCCAGACATAGGAGACAGCCAATAAAGAGGCTGAGAATCAAGAGATAGAGTGGGGTGTGTGTGTGTGTGTGTGTGTGTGTGTTTATGTATATGTGTGTGTGTGTGACTTAGGAACTGAGTGTCCAGTCTCTGCCCTCAGGGAGCTCACTTTCTAGCTGGGGGCAACCACATGTGTGTAAATGAGTGGGTACCCAATGAATGCAAGGCAATGTTCTGAGTAGGCTGGAACCCTGGGGCATTGGATAGGAGGAATGGGGTATGGGCAGATGGAGAGGAAGGAACTGTCAGAGTAACTGCTGCTCTAGGAGTGAATAACAGCCATCACCAGCAGAGACTATAAGCGATGAAGAGAGAGTGATGACGGTTGGAGCCTAGGAATGTTTTCTTTTCTCCTGGTCTCTGCCCCGCCCTTTTCTAAGCCCATGTGTCTGATGTGTGGGCTAGGGTGAAAGGCAAAGAACAGAGCTGAGGGGGTAGGAAATACTTTGCCTTCCTCACCTTGATTCTATTTCTGTCTCTGCTACTTGGGGTAGGGGTCTAACTCTGGTCCTGGAACAGAGACAAGTATGACTAGGGAAGGGGAAACATGGCTGGGAGAGCTGAGGCCATACTTCTCCAGGGCTGCATGGGTTCCTTAGGTGGAAGCCAGATGGATGGGCAGGCAGACAGGTGGCAGACAGGCAAACAGATGGACAGGCAGCCTGGTGGACAGATAAGCCGACATAGCCCCAGATCACTCAACCTCATCTCTCAGAGATGATCAGTGTCACTGCCAGACACATGTCGGGACAGAGTTTCTATTTATAAGTGAATGAGGTTGGCTGTTCTAAGAGGGGAAGGGCCCCCAGGACAGGGATGAGGAGCCGGGGGAAGAGGGTGATGATTAGTCTAGGCCCTAGGTTGATAGGCAGGGGAATGGGGGATGGTAGGAGAGGACAGACCCTGAAAGGGATGCAGTCCCCAGACATCCAATGGCACTAGAAAGGTGGGAGGAGGGGACTGCTTTTAATGTGTTAGATATCAGCAGAGTGAGCATTCTTGTTCAGCTAGGGACTCTCTAGGGACTCAGAATATGCTCAGGTATAATGAAGCCCATGGGCTCTCCTTAGAAGGTTCTCCTGATTCAGGCTGCACCAACTCCCCTCTCTACACTAACTCAAGCATTATCTTCCTGGGAGCTGGGAGATCAGTGAGAAGAGGGGATGTTGGGGTCTTAGTTCCAACAGAGTTCACACAAGAGTAGAGAATGACGAATGGGGGATGATTTGGGGATCAAGGAATAACACATGGGAATTGAGGACATTACAGAAGGGCAGTGGTACTTAGTGAGGGCAGATGTATAGTACTCTATGCCAATATCCATTGCCCAGTCTACACTCTTGGTATCTGGGTCCCATCATGCCACACCACTGTCCTGATGCTAGTCCAAAACTTTTTTGTGTCATGCCTAGACTAATATCATGCCAATCTATTCTGCACAGTGCTACTAGCTTGCTCTCCCCCAAACATCAATTGGGTCATGTTATTCTCCTATTAAAAAATCTTCCATAATTCCCCATCACCTGAAGAATAAACTCCGAATTCCTAAGCCTGCCATTCAAAGTCCTTCACAATCTGACCTCAGTTTACCTTTTAAGCCTTATCTCCCACTACTCCTACTAGACCTAGGACATTTTAACTCAGGACCAAATTATCTCTTATAACTCTCTTGCTCCTGGAAGTACCACATGTTGCCCATTCATCTGTGAATTCTATTGGAGCTGAGAACCCAACATTCTTCTTTCTCCACCTGTGTTCCTCTCTCACTACCTGTCTCCAGGAAGCTGGTGAAGTCCTTGGTTAGTGAGAGAGAAGGGAGTTAGTGTACCCTGCACTATATGGGATTCTAAGGAAACCCTGGGAGAGACCACAGGCATACATTATACCTGGGTATATCCTCTTGGCCCAATCCACGGAGTTTTCTTTCTCCTCTGAATTCCTGGCATATTTTCTTCTAATAATGGCCAGTATTTATATGATGCTTTATGGTGTACAAAGCAGTTTACATCTCATTTGAGCCTTATAACTCTGTGAGAGAGGTCCTGTTATCATCCCCATTCACCATGGACAAAGCTTAAACTAACAGAGGAAGCATTATAATCCCCATTTTACAGTTAAAAAACTGAGGTCAAGGAAGATAAGTGACTTGCCCAGGATCACACAGCTATTAAGTGTCTGAGGGAGAATTCTAACTCAGATACTCAATCCACTGTGCCACTTAACTGCCAAATTAATATACTCACTATCTCCCTACAGGCCTCTTTCCTTTCCTTTGCCTACACTGTGCCAGGAATGTCCTCCCCTTTGATCCAAGTTCTTCCCTTGTTCAAGAGATGTTCAAGTGTTCCTTCCTTTCTTGCCTTCTCTTTCTTTCCTCCTCTGAACTCCTAGAGTGAATTATTTATGCCATTCAGTTGGCTTTTACTTTGCATTATTTATTTCCTTTGAATGTACTTGTCCCATCTCCCTTACTAACTTGTAAGCTCCCTGAGGGCAAAGACTCACACAAAAGTGTTTCTCCAGTGGCTTGTACAGAGTAGGTACTCTAAGTGTTTGTTGATGGTTGTTGTTTAGTCATTTTTTAATCATATCTGACTTTGTGACTTCATTTGGGGTTTTCTTAGCAAAGATCCTGGAGTGGTTTGCCATTTCTTTGTCCAGCTCATTTTACAGATGAGGAAACTGAGACAGACAGGGTTAAGCGATTTGCCCAGGTTACACAACTAGTAAGTGCCTGAAGTCAGATTTGAACTCAGCTCGTCTTCCTGACTGTAGGCCTGGTATTCTATTTACCTCACCACCTCATTGCTTCATTCATTGTTAATGGCAAAGGTCAAAGGGGGTATTATCACCATGAAAAAATTGAGTCTCTAGTGCCCTTCCTATATGTCCTCTGGTGGAAAGAGCCATAGATTTGGAATCAGGAAGACATAGGTTTGGATCCTACCTCTTATATTTACTGGATATGTGACCCTGCAGCAGTCATTTCAATTTTCTTAGCGATAGTTTTCTCATCTGAAAAATGGGGGTGGTGATATTTGAAACATCTACTTCACAGGGTTATTATGAGGAAAGCATTTTGTAAGTCTTGAAGGACAGTGAGAGAACTGTGCTAACCTGTCCAGAGGTAAGAGAAAAGAGCCCTGCCTTCTTGCCAGGTCCATAGTTGTCAGAAAGGTGGATAGAAGGAAGAATTTTGTAAAAATGAAAATGGGAGCTATGGCTGCTGCAGACCTCCCTCCTCCCCATCCTGAGACAGCTGACTTGCTCTATTTTGTGCTTTGTGCCCTCGATCTGCCTTTTCAGAACTTTCCCAGGATCATATTTACAGCCCTGTCTCTCCAGGGAGGAGGGTGATTCCTTCACTTGTACCCCAGTAGAGACCAAGTCCAAGAGGGAAAAAGAGAGTTGTTTTCCAAGTCTGTTCGGGGTGTCATAGGTTCACAACCTGAACATCAATTTACAGAGGTCCCTGTAGGAGACAGAATGCTGGGCTTAAGAGTCAGAAAGACCTGAGTTCAAATTCTATTCTGGGCCAGTCACTTAACCTCTATGACCTCAGTTTCTTTGTCTGTAAAATGAAGGAAGGAGATTGCACTCAATAGCCTCCAAGAAAACCCTTCCACTTTTCAGTTTATGCTCCTATAAAATAATCCTTTTTGCGAGGTAAGACAGAGGGCCACCTCTGTCTTAGCAATGATGGCTAGCAGAACCATAACTAGCGATTGCTGCATCCAGGGCAAGGATGGGAGAGGATCACCTAGGGACCTACCTGGGATATCATGGGTTTTCCTCCCTGTTAAAGACCTGACCACTGCTTGACATGAAGAGAGAGAGAGGGGGGAGCTGCCCTAAAGGAAAAGGAAATGAATGTTGGATGAGCCTACTGCTACAGAAGCCAGCTGGGCCAAAGAGAAAGGGCACCAATGGATGATGTTAATGATGATCTCAAAAACTTCCCACCCTCCGACAAAGCCTTGGTTCCCATCCTAGTTACAGTTTTCCTTGTTGGGTCTGTCTCCTTCCTTTGAGCAATCTATGTTTCCTTGGGGAAATATCATGGCCCTCTGGAGGAAGAGTCCTGTTATCCTATCACCAAGATAGGACTTTTTGATGTGTATATAAGCACAGATATTCAACCTTAGGAAGGGAACTGAAAAACTGGAGAAAAGCTGTGTAAGGAAGTGTGTGTGTGTGTGTGTGTGTGTGTGTGTGTGTGTGTGTGTTCACGCATTTACACTGCAAGAAGATGACTAAAAGAGATAAAAAGTGGAGCAGGCCAGCCGACCACCTTGCTGGAAATTTGTCTGAGCAGCTGAGCAACGGGAGAGAACAGCGTAATACCTTCCTTCCTCATATTGCCCTAAAGCCTTCAGTCCCATGGCTCTGACAAGCCATCAAAATTCTCACTGTCATCCTGACCCTCCTTTAACTAAGAGACCGATTTACTGTTTAACTAGGTCAGGTTAATACTGCTCCCACCGCTACTATGTGGAGCATAGAAAGCAGCCAAGATGTGTCTGGTATAACTGCCCCTTTGCTTCAGTCATCCCCAAGTCCTGGAAGAGAGTTAATCCTCCTCCAGGTTGTTGAGTTTCTTCTCATTTCCCCCGCTTCCTTACTCCAAAGAACACAGGTTAGACACTGGCCTAAGAGCTAGGAACATTTCTCCTTCTGAGTAGTCTTTAAGGAACAAAATAAACAGAGCTCCCAAAATATCACTCTTTTCCCCAGTGTTGTCATTAGGGTGGGGGAGAAGACCCTTTCAGGATGGAGGTTGGAGGAGGCCTAAAATGAAGGACTCTAAGATTGTCTTACCCCTTTCTGCTTCCCCACAGGCCGGATACACAAGTGGTAGGCATTTTGTTGTATCTGTTCGTGACCAGAGTTGGACATGAGCTCTTTCTGTTTTGGAGAGGGTCAAATCAGGCATCTGGGGAGACAGGTGGTCTGATCTACAGGACAGTGCTTAGATGGGCACCTGATTAGATAAACAAAAACTGGCATTTTTATAGCAACTTTAGGGTTTACAAAGTGTTTTACATACATAACCTCATTTGATCCAGTAATTCTATAAGGTCACTAACCATAGTATATGGAGCTATGTATGTAAAAGTGTCCCCATTTAATAAATGAGGAGAAGTGAATTAACTTGACCATGCATAATTTCATAATTAATGGCAGGAGCAGAAGTCAAGCTTAGGTTTCCCTGACTGTAGATCCAGCCCTGGCTAATTCATATTTTTAAGACAATTAGGATTAAGTAACTTGCCTAGAGGGCAGATTTGAACTTGGGTCCTCCTGACTCCAGGGCTAGTGCTCTATCCACTATACCACCTACTTGTCCCCTGATTCAGATTTGATGGCTGCACATTTTCAATGGTTGTTGACTCAGTGGGGATTCTGGTTGAATGAAGTGGCCAGTTACTGGTCAGAAAGGAGAGATATTTAGATAAATGGCTTTTTAGTGGTTCTGTGATGTCTTAGAGTTGAGAAAACATCTGGGTTTGAAGTCTGCTCCTGCTGTTTTCTGTCTCTGTGACTGGACAAGTTACCTTACCTCTCTCATTTTCCTCATCTGTAAAATGTGGGTAATAATATCTTTATTAGCTAATTCAAATTGCTGTTGAGAGGATCAAAAAATGATGATATATGTAAGGTGAATTGAAAACCTTAAATAATTCTACAAAACTTAAAACATATCAGGTATTATTACTATGAGGTGATCAGTGTTTAAATGGGCAGATGATGGAACTGGGAAGGTTGTTAGTTTGTTTGCTGGTTAGGTGGGATGTCCAAATAGACAACATGACTGATTTATTAGGTTGGCAGGTAGATGGGACTGGTCATAAGTTCTTCTAATGAGATGGAAATTCTCATTCCCCATGAATGTGAAGGACAGGGTTTCATCTTTTTTTTTTTTTTAACAAATATGGCAACTGAGGTATAGAGAGGAAATATAGGTGACTTACTCAGATTCACTCAGTAAGTAGGTAGGTTTGGGGGGCAAAGAACAGGACATAGGTGTCCAGATTTTTAGTTTCAGGTCTGTGCCTTCTTACACCATCCCCTTCCTCTTTTTGCTTGGAGGAAGCGTATGTGTGACTATCTATGTGTGAGTGTTTGGAAAGAGGAAAATGTGGTCTACAGTTGGCCAAGAAAACTCTGCCAAATCCACATAGTAATTGTAGACCACGTGTGAGTCAGGGTGTTTGCGCATGCGTGGATGCTCAAGGAGGCATGATGCTGAGTGCAAGTCCACAGAGATTATCCTTCGACTTCTAAATAGCATCAAAATAGCTCTGGCCTGTGCCCATGGAACTAATGCTGCAGCACTAGGGAAAGCCAAAACTCTGGGGAAATAAGATGAGGATGGGCCCAAAGTATTCTAGCACAAGAACCCACATGGAGTAAGGTCTAAAATTGGGTCTGGCCCTCAGTGGGTCAGAAGCAGGTGCATGGGGATGGGGACAAGCTTGGAAGGGGAAGACGGGGAGTTTAAGTTGACTCATCGCTGCGACAGTTGCCTTCGTCCATGTGAAGGTGCTCCTAGAGCCCTTGTGGAGGGGGATATTGTATTCTCCCACCCCTACTAATCTCAGGACTCTGGAAATGGAGGTATCCCCTTGATTTTATTGACTTTAATCACAGCCAAAGATGGAAAATATGGCAGTAGTCAGGAACTGTAAAGTTACTTGTTCATTTGCAGGAGGAGGTGGAGGCAATCAGGAATTAAGTGACTTGCCCAGGATCACATAGCTAGTTAGTGTTTGAGGCCATATTTGAACTCCTGACTCTAGGGCTGGTACTCTATCCACTGTGCCACCTAGCTGCCCTGGGAACTCTAAAGTTTTTCAATGAAGTTTTCTTGACTACTTTTTCATTTTTATTATTGGGGGGGGGCTACCACTAGGCTTTTTATTTCATGGTAATTGGGAGCTCCCAGCTCTACAGTATATAATGTTAAAGAGTTGTCTGGGCACTGAAAGGTTAACTAACATGCTCACACAGACAATATATAACAGAGACTGAATTTGAACCTTTCTGGACTCAGAAGCCCTCTTTTTCTCCACTATACCAGGGGTGTCCTAATGTCCCCTGAGTTAAATCTCAGAGGAGGTTTGGATAGGAAGGCTAACTCCGAGGAGATGTGATGAGAAGATTCAGCTCCTCCGAGAGGCCCTAGTGGAGAAGCCAGTTCCCCAGCTTCCTCTTCTGCAAAGGGAGAGGACAGTCTTAAATCCATGCTGTGACAGCCCCTGACCTTATCCCCTTTTCTTCTCCTTTCCCCCACCTCCGCCACCTCCAGCCTGAAGAACTCACCAATGCCCTGGAAATTAGCAACATTGTCTTCACCAGCCTCTTTGCCTTGGAGATGCTGCTGAAGCTGCTGGTGTACGGCCCCTTTGGCTACATAAAGAACCCTTACAACATTTTTGATGGAGTCATTGTGGTCATTAGGTACGTCCTGCGTTCTCCCAACAGGCCTCCTTAGCGGAGGCCAGAGGACTCGGGGAGGGAAAAGATTGACTTGGGAAGAAGCTGGGGGCCTGGATTTAGCTGGAAAGAAGGCTGTCATCAAGCTGTACTCCCCTCCCACACTAAAGGTTAGCCAGATGGGAGGTGGATGGTTTAATAGACAGATTACACTTCCCACCGCACTGGAAGTCAGGAAAGTGGCATTCTAGTCCCTTCTTAGCTATGTGACCTTGGGCAAGTCACTTCATTTCCATCTGTATAATGACATGGTTGGGATTAGATGGTCAGTGCTCCATCTGGGACTATTTTATATTCTTCTTGTCAAGTCATTTCCTTTTTATGGAGACAATGTCAGAGGGCTGCCACGTCACCAGTCATCAATAATAGCTTCTTTTTCACTACTCTCTTATGCTTTCCCACTTACTTGAAAGTCTCAGTTTTTCTGTTTCTCTCCATTACCACCTACAGTCCTGTATGTCAGTCAACTAGCATTTACTGAGCATCTACTATATGCCAGGTACTAGAAATGCAAAGAAAGGCAAAAAACCAAACCAAAGCAAACAAACAAAAGAAAAAACAGTCCCTGTTCTCAAAGTTTCCAGCTTAATGCTGAGAGACAAAATGTAAAAACAAAACAAAACTACATACAGATAATACAGAGACAGCATAAATTGGGGGTACTCTCAGAGAGAAGGCATTTAGATTAAGGAGGATCTTGCAAGGCTTCTTGCAGAAGGTGGAATGTTAGCTGAAACATGAAGGAAGCCAGGAAAGCTATAAGGGGGATAGTGTTCCAGGCAATGTGTGTCCTAGAATACATCTCAGCTCCTTAGCTCCAGCACACAACCCTTTCTGTCATCTTCCCTCCATTCCAAGCCCTTCTGTCCATCCTACCCATTCGAGTTGCGGGGAAGCAAATAGAAACTTGGATACAGGTACTGGAGAGAAGGAGCAGCCCATTTTGTAAATTGCTTAAAACTCTTGTGGGTGCTCCCAGGAACTCAGTCTGGGATTTCCAAATCATTGCTCTATCCTAGCCCAGGCTTGGGGCCAGGAGAGACAGCTTTATTACTTTTTTCTGGTTGTCTTTAGATTTCATTAGAGGAGAACAAAGCAAATATTTCATAACCTGATGCTGTTCCATAGGCTCAATGGGATGGAGGGTAGGGGGTTAGGAGCGGCAGGAGGAGTCCTGTTGGCTTCAGTAATGGGGCTTCTCTCTGGGAAAAAAGATGGGAATAATCACAGACATAGGGTTGTTATTCGGAATATCATCATTCCTGAAGTAGTTTGAAGGCCACAAGGTGAGTGAGGTAGATAGTATCTCAGTGCTCAATATCTGTGGAAATTAATCTCTCCCCATTGTGGATCAGAGGGAGCTGCTCCCACTAAGGAGGGAAAGAACACTTCGATCCCCATCCCAGGAGATGGAGCATATGGGAAGAAATGGAAGACAGATTAAAGATAAGTGGAGAGGGACAGGGGTAGTTCTCCATAGTTCTGATCCATTCACATAGACAGGGAAGTTTACTTTAGGGTCCACCCAGGCTTGTTAAGCAGGGCCTAATACTGTGTCTTCCTCCCTTTATCTCTTCTCTGTTCCAACTTCCCTGCTTCTCACCACATAGCGTGTGGGAGATTGTGGGCCAGCAAGGTGGAGGTCTGTCTGTACTTCGGACCTTCCGGCTGATGAGGGTGCTGAAACTGGTCCGTTTCCTGCCTGCTCTGCAGCGACAGTTGGTGGTCCTCATGAAGACCATGGACAATGTGGCTACTTTCTGCATGCTACTTATGCTCTTCATCTTCATCTTCAGGTGAGGAGGGGATAAGGTGGGACCTGACCCTTCTGTGCAGGGTTCCAAGTCAAGGTAATGTAATTGACCTTTAAAAAATTTTTTTTTTCAATTAACAAACATTTATTTTTCTCTACCTAGCAACCCTCCTCCCTGCTCTGAGAAAGAAAAAATAACAACAAAACACTTGTAACAAATATGCACAGTCAAGCAAAACAAATTCCCACATAGGCCATGTCTAAAAATGGATCTTATTCTGCATGCTGAGCCTATCACCTCTCTGTCAGGAGTTGGGTAGCATGCCTCATCATCTCTTCTCTGGATTCATGGCGGTTGGTCATTGTGTTGATCAGAGTTCTTAAGTGTATTTTTTTTTTTACAAAGTAACTGACCTTTTAGAAGCACCTCAAAAAAAGGGTTTGGACCTTGAGTATTTTCCAGTTCTTTCTAAACCAGAGAAATTCTTCACCTTTTTTGGCACCATGGATCCCTTTTGCAATCTGGTGAAGCTTTTAAATATATAAAATACCTACGATTACAAAGGAAGCTAATTATATTGAAATAGTTATCTCTATGTATTTTCAAAAGCTCACGTACCCCAGGTTAAGAATCTTAGCTCTAAGCTCTGAGGGTTGAAGAATGGGGACGAGAAGCATCCTAGATTCTCAGGGACAGGACAGGGTATCAAAAGGGAACGGTGGGGAGGCCCTGCATTAGCTTTTCCCTGTGGGAGCTGGCCGAGTTATTCCCTTGTTTTACACATCCCCTAAAGGAGAACTGGATGGAAGAGAAGCCAGCCACAGCCGACATCTGGCATGATCGCTGGTCCAGGAATTCTGTCACTGGGGAGAAGGGATGCCTGACTTGACTCAGCCCAACTGAGGGTGGTAGAGTTCAGCATATGGGTTCCTGCTGGGAAGCTGCAAGCAGGGAGAGGGAGGAGGCACAGAGGGGGTTCCAAGCATCTGATATTCTCCACCAATCTGCCAGGTCACAGATTCTTTTCCTCTTCACATCTTCCTCACTTACTTGACTTTTTTCTCTCCCTATCATTCACACCTTCAATCTTAGGATCGAACAACAACATGATGGTAGTTTGCTCTCAGGTCAAGTTTGAAACCCCTGAGAACTTAGAGAGTTCTAGAAAGGGAGCTTGCCTACCCACAGGCACCTCTACTCCATGGTTTTATGCCTAAAAGTTTTTTTGGGTGAATCCAAAAACATTGGTACAAACACAACTCCAGTTTCGTGTTCCTTTCCCCTTCTCCTTTGACCAGAGCCTAGGTTGGTTGTCTGGGCAGTAACCCAGAACCAAACAGAGCTTCGCCACTGTATCCACCGTGAATCTGCCGGGTAGAGTGTTGGAGCAGTCTGCTCTCTGGGCTGGGAAAAAGTGATTTTAAGGATGTACCTGCTGTAATCAGAAGGAATCTGAGCTAAAGAAGAGAAAGCAACAAAATAGGGTTCCCCTCCTCCCCTCTGTCAGGGGAAACTGAGTACTTTACACTCCCTCCGATCTTTTATGTTTAGCATCCTGGGCATGCATCTCTTCGGCTGCAAGTTTGCATCTGAGAGAGATGGGGACACACTGCCTGATCGGAAGAATTTTGACTCCTTGCTTTGGGCCATTGTCACTGTCTTCCAGGTATATGGGTCAATGGGACCTTGAGGGTGGGTCTTGATCCTAAGATCCCAAGAGTGGATGACAAGGAGAGGCTTTGAAAGGCTTCTGGAGTTGGAAGCTGGAAGCACAAATGTTTACTAACTGTGAGACTCAGGGCAAGTCAAAGAACTTCTCTCGACCTCAGTTTCCTCATCTGTAAAATGGAGCTAATAATAGCACCTACCTCCCCGGGTTGTTGTGAGGATCAAGTGAGACCACCTATGTATAGAGCAAACCTCAAAGCTCTCTATAAATGCTAGCTTTTGTCATTTTGATTTCCTAACCTCTGATCCCCATGGTAGATCCTAACTCAAGAGGATTGGAACAAGGTCCTCTACAATGGCATGGCTTCTACGTCCTCCTGGGCAGCACTCTACTTCATTGCGCTGATGACTTTTGGCAACTATGTCCTCTTCAATCTACTCGTGGCTATCCTGGTTGAAGGCTTCCAGACCGAGGTAACCCACCCGGACATTACCATCTGTCCACTTAAGAACAAAATGATCCTTCACTAGAAATACTAGAATGAAGCAATCCAGCAGCCCAGTTCTCCTGGGCTCAGCTTCCAGACCAAAATAACTCCCTCCTCTAGGGTTCTCTTCTGGATAAATGTAATCCATCTGCATTCTTCCTGTCTCTTATCCCTTCCAAAGAGAAGTCATCTCTCTCTCCTGTAATGAGCCCCCTTTACTTCACAGCTGTCACCCCTCTATAAAGCACAGAACCCCTGACAGTTTTCAGACCCAAGCAAGCCCCAGGCAATGCACCCCCTTTGGGACCAAAGTAGCCCTTTCTCCACCCCCACCCCCAGTAACAGAGTTCTCTGACAAAGTGGGTTAGGGGAGATTAGAAGAAGGTTTTGAGGAAGGGTGCGTGGGGGAAGGACAGGAGGGTTCCTGGAAGCATCTTATCCTGAGTCATTCTGGAGAAATGTTGGGGGGTGGGGGTGGTGTGTGGCATTTCAGTTGTTAAAGGATGGAGTAGAATTGGCCACCTCCCTATCAAACCAGTTAGTCATTTCCCAGGATGAGAAAATAAAAGTTGAGTTGGAAATAGATGATTTCTCAGAACTCTTCCAGCCCTTGCCACTCCTCAGGGACCCTTTTTGGGTACATACAGTTTAGGCTACGTTTTCCTCCCCCAAAACGACCTGTTTTCTTTGGGGAAATCTTGCGGGGTGAAGGTGGATAACAACATAACGTCTTGATCAGGAGGGTTCGACCATTCCCCGGGACAAAATGAGGGTTCATCAGCTATATTTTGCCCCTCTTCCTGCTCTCCAAACATGGTCAGAGACCATGGCCTCGAGGCGGGGGTGACATAGACCCACTGAGATATGAGTCCAGTTAGCGACCTCTAAAATGGAAATGAGCCGTCTATTCCCAGATCATGTCTCCGCCTCCGTTGTCACCCGCCCAGTCATCGATTAATATTGGTTTATCCAGCCTTAACTGAGCCACGGAGGTCTGGTCTGGCGTCTTTCTGAAGGCCCCCTCCGCAAGGGCACGCCCCTGCCCTCATTTTTCTTTTCCTGCCTCGGTTTTCCTTCCCTCCCCCTTCCTCCCTGATGCTCCTTCTTCGGGGTCCTGCTGCGCGCCTGGAAAAACCTCCTGGTTGGGCGTCGAAAAGCTGTCGGGCCAATTCTTTCCTGGTGACCGGGATGGAAACTCCCGCTGCGGCCCGGGCTATAAATACCCGGAGGGGTGGGAGGGGATAGTAGAGATGGGTGTGTGAGGTGGGGGGAAAGAATCTCTTTTCCTTCTGGGTTCCCAGAACCTTGGGGAGGCCGATTCCCAGCAGGAGAGAATTGGGGACAGAGAGGGGATAAACTGGGCCTGGCAGCCTCCTCACCTTGGCTATTCCATCTGCAGCTATCCATCTATCTTCCCTATCTCTCTGGCTCAGAACAATGGCTGCTGGGGGGGTGTGGGGGGAAGGTGGGGGAAGAGAGAGAGAGAAAAAGAGAGAGACAGAGAGACAGAGACAGAGAGAGAGAGAGAGAGAGAGAGAGAGAGGAGGGTGTCCAGAAGAGGAGCCTGACCGTGGGCCAAAGCTTCTTTTAGGTAGCTAGCAGCCTTGTCGTGGTGCTCCCAGCCGCGAAGGGGCAATAACTCATTAATGGAAGAGAAGTTGAGGTGAATTTACTATTTGGCTGCTCAGGCAAGAAAGGGTCTAGGCCCTTACCCCCAGTGCACGAGCTCTGCCTTTGGTAGCAGTATATACCTTTTTTAAAAATGGACTTGGATTATTGCATTGATGCGGCCATTCCTCCTCCCTTTTTAGACTGGCTGTTACAAACCCAGAATGCTTTGGCTTCTTCCCAGGCCGGGGTGGGGGTGGGGGGTGACTAGAAGGGGACACTTCCCTATTCAAAGTCTGAGGCCAGGGCAGCCCCTTCCCCACTTTTGAACAGGAGATCTAGACAGTATCAGAGATCTAAGGTTGCCCCTGAGAGCCTCCCCACCTAATGAAGAGAAAATGGGAAACTTGCCTGCTTTCTCTCCTATCTTCCTCCCTCTTTCAGGTGCTGCCATATGAATATCCCACTTTCCAAGTTTACAACCCACATGCACCCCTCTCCATTCTGTGCAGGTCACTGACTCCCCCACTGCCACCCCCTCAGAAGAAGCCTCTCCCCACTCCCCACTCCCATTGTCCCTTTCAGCAAACACCTTGTTAATGTGAGTGCAGCTGTGCTGGGCTCCTGGTTGCTAAGCAGCAGCAGAGTCTGAGAGAGGACAGAGCCGACTGGGGCTCCTCATACCCTAGGGTGGGGTGACCCTAGTCCTGTTGGGTGGATGGTGGGAGTTGGGGGGAGGGGACGTGATGGAGTGGGGAGGCGGAGTAACCATCGCATTTAAATGCAGTAAATGATCGCAGTTAGCTAAGACAGCCCAGGAGGCTGCCTTGGTACCGGGGTGAGGAAACACGACTGCCTCAAACAATGTAACCCTCCTTAGGACAGTCCTGTCTAGGGGAGAAAAAAGGAGAGGGTATCCTACAGATTCTACAGTCTAGAATTTGGAAGTCTTGGTTTTTCCCTAGCCAGTAATGTCCAGACTGTTCCCTTGGAAGAGAGACTTTGCACCAAGATTCTTACTGATATTTTCCCTCCCAGAGGAGTCTTAGATCCCACCCTATTTACTCTTCCTATGGATTAAGTAAATTCACAGGCTGCAGGTTCAGATGAGGGGAGGAATTCAATCTCCCCTTCCTGCTGTAGAGTTTTGGAACTGCCTTATACCTGGACAATGGAATATCCATTCCCCAAAGTTGGGAGTGAAGTTCAGGACTGGGAGGTATAGTGGAAAGAGTTCTGAAAGGATATGAAAAACCTGGGTTCAGATCCTGCTTCTGATGCTTACCATCTGGGCCTCTGTAAAGTGAAGGGTCCCTAACTGATTTTTTTTGTCAGTCACTGCTTTGGTAGTCTGGGAAAACCTAGGTAGTTTCTTGTCCCAATTATTTTTATATGCATAAAATAAATTACAAAGGAAACAATTCTATTGAAATATGGTTATCAAATTCCCCCAAGGTTAAGAAGCCTGAATTAGATGGATTAGATGGCTTCTGCGGTCCACATCCTTTTGATAACTGAGGTTTGGGGTTAGAGGCCTCTCTCAGGGGCAGGTGCATCTATACACCTTCAGCCCCTTTCTTCCCTGCTCATTTTGGCATCTTCTTTATGTGAACAGTAAAGGTTAAGTCACATCAGGGAGGCTGGGATGTTATTCGTCTCAGTTCTGATTCACCTTCCGAAGGAAATGGTGGGGTAGCTAGGTGGTATAGCAGATAGAGCACTGGCCCTAGAATCTGGAGGACCTGAGTTCAAATGTGTCTTTGACACTTACTAGCTGTGTTACCCTGGGTAAGCCAACCAACTGCTTCAAAAAAAAAAAAAAGAGGGAGAGAAGTAAATGGTTTTTAGATCCCAAGTTTCCATTTTAAAAAAAAGCCACATAGTAGCAGCAAAGATCTGAGAACCTGCTTCCCAACTGCCATTTTGGTGGATTAAGTTAGAAATAGCCTTGCTGACTGCAGAAGGAGGGAAGTATTCTAGTTGTCTCCTACCTTCAGTGTACAGGGTAAACTTGTGCTCAACAAATTTCTCTGTGACGGTGGTTTGCTGCTCAGTGAGAGGCACTTGCATTCTAGTACTATGTGTTTATTACTCCTGTACAGAGGTTCATTAAATTCTCAGGCTGAAGGCATTATTAAACCATTATTTGCTATGAAGGGATATTATCACGTCATATTGTCCCATTCCCTCTCCAAGGGGTCACTTTAGAGACCCTTTGTTGAAGCAGCTTAGTTCAAAGGTAGGAGACAAGAGGCCTCTTTTTTGTCTCTTTGCTCCGTAGCTGCCTCACCTCCCCCACCACACACACACACACACACACACACACACACACACACACACACACCCCTATTCCAACTCCCTTGACTCTGGGACCTAGTGCTGCACCTGTCACTATTGGTGTGACCTTAAGCAAGTCATTTCATTTCTTGGGGCATCTGTTTTCTCATCTGTAAAATAAAAGGATTGGATTAGATCAGAAGTGGGGAAACTGTGACCCTCTAAGTCCTCACATGCAATTTTTTGACTGAATCCAAACTTCACAGAACAAATCCCCTTAATAAAAGGATTTTCTCTATAAAACTTGGACTTGGTCAAAAAGTCACACCCAAGGACCTTCTGTGAAATTTGGATTCAGTCAAAGGGTAGCACTTGAGGACATAGAGGGCCACATGTGACCTTGAGGTCACAGGTTCCCCACCCATTGACCAGATCATAGATTTTGAGCTGAATGGAACCTTGAACTCTTGTGTGCTTTAGCATTCTCATTTTACTTATGAGGACACTGAGACCCAAAGGAGAAGCAGTAACGCTGGGATTTTAACCAGCAAAATGAGTTCAGTCCCTTCCATGTCTAATAGCGTATAATTCTACTTTGGCTCCGATTTTCCTAGCTTTCTTGTCCTTGCCTCATTGGTCTCTACTTCTGTTCCTGCCCCTCACCTTCGTGGCTTTACCTCTCACTCCTCTTTCCTTTTAACCAGGGAACCTGAGGGGGCTTTCATCTTGAACCCCAGTTTTGCCCTTCCCCACCACACATTCCCTCTAGTCTAAACCAGGCACCCTACCCCAGTGTCTCTCATTTTTCACGATGATGGAGGTGAGTTTCCCTCCTTACTGTCCATTCTCAATTCGGATATTTGAAATCCTGTGCAACTGTGACCAGTGCCCACCCTGCCTCCCCCCTCTCCCTGTAGGAAATCAGCAAACGGGAAGATGCAGGTGGACAGTTAAGCTGTATTCAGCTGCCTGTCGACTCCTTAGGGGTAGGTACCCATTTGGCATGACCTCTCCCCCTCTGTCTGACCTCTACCAGCCTTGTGCTTCCCTCCCACTGCCATCCCTCCCGTTTTGGTGTTTCTCTGGTCCTTCACTCTTGCCTGCATTGGTGGTTGTGATTACCTTGGTGGTTTCTGTGGATGTCGTGAAGCTGACTGATTTTAAGTCCCTTCCCTCCTGATGAGCTCAAAGAGAAAGCTCTCCTTGCTAGGACCTTTCTTGGCTCTGCCTCGTTGATGGGGGAAAAATGTCCCCCACCCATCCTCACCAGATTGTGAAGGAAGTGACTTAGAATCAAGTATATACATATATATAATATATGTGCGTGTGTGAGATAATACTGAGCCATTCAGGTCTTAGATGATAAAGGACTCCCATGGCCCCTCACATGTCCCTCCTTCTCCCTTTATTCTTTGCCCAGGTGTTTGGTTTTATGGGGTTCCTCCTATAAGCTTCTTAGGTTGGGGAAGGACCACTGGAGGAGGTGGGGAGGTTTCTGCTAGAACCATAGCCATGTTTTAATACTACCTAAATACTAGGAGTATTAAGTGTTTCATTTCAGTTTTCATTCAAGCCCTTCTTGCATCCAGAAAAGCAAACAGGGAACTGAGAAATTCCTGTTCTGTGATCTCCCCTTGGGCTTATCCCCTCACTGTAAATATGGTGGTCCTTAGGGGCTTCAAGGTGCAGGGAATGAAATTAGGGACTTAAGGAGAGAGAAGGAGAACATTAAACCAGGATCCCCAGGAGGCTCTGCCTCCTGGAGCAGCACCCCAGAGCTCCCACTTGATAATTAAAGGCCTTGTTAGGGATGTAAACTGAGTTAATGAAAATGTTCCCCTGAGATGCCAATTATGCAATATTTATATCCTTATCAAAAGTAGCAATCAAGAATTTTTTTAATAACTTAACGACGAGTGTGCAATTACTGGGAAACCTACTGACCTGTTAAGAAGGGGAAAAAGGCCATCCCAGAGATAAGAAGAGGGATTGAGACAGAAAGGTGGCAAGAAAGGCAAAGAGAAAACCCAGGAGCAGGCTGGATCTCAGAGATGTAGGTGCCTGAAGTGAAACAATAGAAGAAACTACTTGGGGTAGGAACTACCTGCTATGTAGGGGCTATCTCCCTCAAAGATCTTACCCGGGCTTTGTTTGGGCAGAGGAAATAGGGAGCCTTGGAGGGGAGGGCTGAGGAAGCCCAGATGGCCAGTTAAAAATGAGGCTCCATCTGCCACTTCAGAGTTCCAGCTTGTACACCACCAAATCCCACTCCCATTCAAGCACAATCCAGTTCACCCACCTGAGGTCACTGGGAGCTGAGTTCCCAAATGATCCAATTCTGTTTGTGGCCATCTGAATTAGAAATGTTTTCCTCTGGCTTGTGGCTGGTTGGGGTCAGAGGAGTCCATGTAATTCTGGCTCAGGCTGGCCCCAGGGGAGCCTGACTTTGTGAAAACAGGGCCTCCTGGTGTGAACAGATGCAGGTGCATGGCTCATGTTGTGATCAATAGTTCCTGTGGTGTGTATGTGTGTAATCCTGGGTGATTCCTGCGATGTTGAAAAGCCCCAGAGTCCTGACTCTCCCTTCTTCTCCCTCTCCCTAGGGAGATGCTACCAAATCTGAGTCGGAGACAGATTTCTTCTCACCAAGCCTGGATGGGAAAGGGGACAGGAAGAAGCATTTAGCCTGTGAGTAGCCCCTGTTCCTGGGCTGGGGAGCAAAAGGGAGATAGATGTATGGGCCCTTGGGTGGCTCAAAAGGTAATTAAGATCTCCGTTCTCCTCTCCTCACCCTACCTCCAGTGATGTCCCTGGGAGAGCACCCAGAGCTAAGAAGGAGTCTTCTGCCACCCCTCATCATCCATACTGCTGCCACTCCCATGCCTTTGCCCAAGAGTGTTGGGTTAGGGGAGGCTTCAGGCCCTGCTTTTCGAAGACCCAGTGGCAGTGGCTCCAACGACCCCAATGTGACCCATGAGATGAAGTCACCGGTAGGGCCATGTTTGCATTTGGGGTGGGGCAGTGGGCTGGAGGTATGATGTTGGAAGGAAGATAGAGATGGAGGAGGGAGGGTCATAGAAGTTCCATGCTCATGGTAGGTGACCAAAGAGAGTAAATAGGTAGAAAAGGTTTGGAGAGAGACTGGGGCCCTGGTAGAGAAAATGGGACAAGACTGGTAGAGATTGATATGAAGGGGCAGGAGGAGGATTACATGAATGAATGAATGAATGAATGAAAATTTATTGAAGGGTTTCCGTGTGCCTGGCATGATGCTAAATATACAAAAGCAAGACTGATTCTGCTCTCAAAAAATTACATTCTAATGGGATAAACAACACATATAAGGGAATAGGCAATAAGAGGAAAGAGCAGAAGATTGGGAAGGAAGCAAAAGAGGGGCTTCTGTTTAGTCAGCTTTAAGAGGAAGTGAGGCTGCCTAGACAATCCCCAAAGTACTTCACATGGTAAAGATAATAGAGTTCAGGTACTAATCCTCTTAATTTTTGCGGCAGTGTCAATTTCCTTTGCCTGTCAATTCATCTATTAAGTGTTTACAGTATGCAAAGCCTTAGGCATTGAGGGACATGCAAAATTTGTGAAGTTCATAGTCTAGATATAACACATGTACTGATTGAGCAGAATGGACAGGGCCCAGAGTGAGTGACCTGGACAGGGGGCTTGGTATTAGGAAGCCCTGGGCTAAAATCCTTCCTCAGACATTTATTAGCTGTATGACTCTGGGCATGATTTCAACTATCTGGGCCACTGTCTCTTCATCTGAAAAATGAGGAGGCTAGACTAAATCAACTCTAAGGTTCCTTCCAGCTCTAAATCTGACCCCATAATTTACAGTACACATAAATTACATGGAAAATGCATTTAAGAGGTGCAAAACAAATGTTCTGTGAGGCCTGAGAGGAAGGGCATTGCTGACTGGGGATAGATCCGGGAAGACTTCATGGAGAAGATGGCATTTGAGTTGGGCTTTAAAGAGGATGGATGGGAATTCAGCAGATGATGAGGCATCTTTTGCCTCCTTCCTCCTATCTTCCATCTTCTCTCTTTGTCCTTCTCTGTTTCTGTGGGAAATGATGGTGCACTGGATGGCAGGAGGTTGGGGATGTGATAGAGGTCAGAGGAGAGAGCAACTCAGCTGACCTCTCATCCCACTTGGCCCCCTCCCTAGCCCAGTGTCCGAAGCTCCCCCCACAGCCCCTGGAGTGCAACGAGCAGCTGGAACAGCCGACGGTCCAGCTGGAATAGTCTTGGCAGGGCGCCCAGCCTGAAGCGACGGAGTCCAAGCGGGGAGCGTCGGTCGCTGCTGTCTGGGGAAGGGCGGGAGAGCATGGAGGAGGATGAAACCTCAGATGAGGATCAGGCCAGCCGGATGGGGAGTGACCCCCGGGCAGGTTCTCTGGACAGAGATGCCAAAGGCTCATTTGACCTCCAGGATACTCTCCAAGTACCTGGGGTGTATCGCACAGCCAGCGGCCAAAGTTCGGCCTCTGAACACCAAGACTGCAACGGCAAGACGGCATCAGGTCACGCTGACCGAAACCTGCAGCTGGATGAGCCCCAGCTAGAAGGGGATGATGCTGATGATGAGGGCAATATGGTGAGGGCCACACAGAGGTGTGGAAGACAAAAGGAAGGAAGAGGCTTGTTCTACCTAGAAGTCAACCCCTCCGCGTCCTCCCCCACCCTTCTTCCATTTCCCCCACCACTATTTGGTCCAAAAAGAACATTCTATTTCAGTCATTTCCCTGGTGGAGTCCAGCTCCCCTAGGATCCCAGAGGGCAATGATCTCTGGGGTAGGATCTGGGCATATTTTGATTCCTTTGGCCTGGAAGTTTCTTCAATAGTTGTGCCTTTTGTCTCCCTTTCCTCTGCTCTGACCCAGAAAATTAGGGAGCAGGCTTCATTTTGTCCCTGGACCTGTTAGTTCTGAGGTAGTTGGTGGATATGGATAGTTTTAGGGGCATATGTGTATGAATCTTTCATAGCCCTCCCTCTGTGTCTGAGAGAAACCAATCATTCATCTTTCAATGCTGATTTCTCCCCTCCCCCTTCCCCCATATTAAGTTCCCTAATTCCAGGGTAAGATGTTATTCATCACTCTGCCTGAACACTCCTTCCTTCAACTCTCAAAGTTCAATTAAGCTGTGGGTATGGTGGATAAGGACAAGGGGGTGTGATGGATGCTGGGGGCAGATCTCAGGGATGCTTGGAGTTCAGGATGAGTAGATTTGAAGGGGATAGGATATGTTCCTTCTACCCAGGTGTATCTATAAACAAACAGATGTTATTGGGAATGAGGTTAGATAATTGATGTGTCTCCAAAGAATAATAAAAATGGAATCCATGGCTGATACAGATTTGGGGGGAGGTGCAGAAGAGGGATATGGGAGAATAATGGAAATGAGGAACCAAGGAGGAGAGAGGAGAGGCAATGGGGAGAAAATGGGAAGTGAGGACAGTAGGAAAGGAGATAGGAGAGGGGGTGAGATGGAGGTAACAGTGTTAAGGGGATGGGAGAGGGAGGGGCTGAAGAGATGGGACAGAGGGGCTGAAAAATAGAGGAGAGGAACTGAGAAGATGGAAAAGGGGGACTGAGGAGATGAGGAGAGTGGGGCAGAAAAGATAGGGAGAGAGGGGTGAAGGAGATGGGGAGAAAGGGGCAAAAGAGAGGAGTTGAGAAGATGAGGAAGGAGGGGTGGGAGGGAAAGAGGCTCTGAGAAGATAGGAGGGCAGTTGAAAAGTAAGGGACACTGTCCCTTACTAGCTATGTAACTTTGAATCCCATTTTCCTTACCAATGAAATAAAGGAGGTGGGACTGGGTGACCTACTAGATCTTAATCATTGATCCTAAAAATGAGAAACGGGAAGACTTGAGACAATGCAGGAATCAAAACTGGGAGAATATGGAGGGAAGTCTGGACCTTGGTCCCTTCTTCCCTTCACAGACTCTGTTCTTTCTACAGAGCAAAGGGGAACAAATAAGAGCATGGATTCAGTCTTGGCTCCCTACCTGCTGCAGAGAGAGAGATACTTGGTCTGCCTACATCTTCCCTCCTCAGTCTAAGTAAGAAGGGACCCTGACCTCCTAGGGTGGCGTTGTAGAACAGTGGGAAAAGAACTGGCTCTGAAGTCAAAGGATTTGGGTTCAAATCCCACTTCTGATACTTAAATGTGTGACATTGAACAAATGACTTTGCCTATATGGGCCTCTGTTTCCTCACTTGTAAAATGAAAGAATTGAATTAGCTAGCTTCCAAGGTTCCTATCAACTCTACATCCCATGAACCTTTACCCCTCACCTTAACCTACTCTCATTTAATCATCTTGATAGAGCCCAGAATGAGTGGGGCAATCTCCTTCCACCAGCTCAATGTGCCCTTAGCCTTAGGAAGATGAGGCCACCAAAGGAGTCTGACCACCCCAAGGGTAGGAAGTCCTCACTTGATATGACCCCTGTGTCTCCCTTTTTGTCCCATGGTCACTCTCTGTCCTTGTCTCTCTTACTTTTCCATGACATACCTTTCTTCCCTATCTCTGTCCCTGTCTCTTTCTCCTATGTGTGTCTCTATCTTGGGCCAGGTTCCGACTGATGTGCCATAAAATCATCACCCACAAGATGTTTGACCATGTTGTTCTGGTCATCATCTTTCTCAACTGCATCACCATTGCCATGGAGCGTCCCAAAATTGACCCCCACAGTGCCGTGAGTACCCCATCCCCACCCTTTCACCTGGCCCCCATTCCACATGCTTGAAGCAATCCCATGTCCTGGATTTCCCAGGATTGTCCCCATTTCAAATATTCTGTCCTATTGCCCTCATAAACCATTTGAAATGTCCTGGAAATTCTAATATTTTGGCAAGTAATAACTGAATTAATGGAGTCAGCAAATGTTACAATAAAAATACACGTAAGTCACAAGAGACTGGGAGTTATAGAAAATGGAGAAGTGCAGGTTGAAAGAATATTTGAGGGCACTTGAAAAAGCTCAGGTTACTTTTGCTACTTACATAGGAGACACACTTCTTGGGCATGTGACCTAGTGGTGGCGATTAACCATGACCTCTCTTGTCCCAAAGCCCCTAAGGCCTTAGATAGTGAGTTTTTGCAAACTAACTTAAAAGTCTACATTATTGTGGCAGCAGAGAAAAGATGCTGGACCATTCATATTCAGCTTGGCATTTGGAAAATATGGTCATTGTACCCACATCAAATGGTGTTTCCATTAAAGGGAGGCGTCTACCTCAGCCTTTTCCACATAGTCCCCTCAGTAGCACAGGGAACAAACAATCGCCGTCATTACAATAGCCAGCATTTATGTGGCACTTTGAGATTTGTAAAGCACTTACATATGTGATCTCACTTGATCCTCACAACAATCCCATTGTTGAAAAGGGAGAAAACATGTCTCCCTATCTCGGTGGAAAAGACAATGTTTGTGTGAGTGAGTGCTTGTAGGAAAAGCTAGAGAAATAAGCATGTCTTTACCAAAGACTGGATTTGTGAATGTGTGTGTGTGTGTGTGTGAGAGAGAGAGAGAGAGACAGACAGACAGACAGACAGACAGAAAGAGATAGAGAGACAGGGATAGAGACAGAGACAGGCAGATAGAGACGTAGAGACAGAGATAGACAGAGACAGAAATAGAGAGACAGACAGGCAGAGAGACACACAAAGAGAGGCAGAGAGACACACAGAGAGAGGCAGAGGGGCACAGAGACAGAGAGACATAGTCACAGAGATAGGGAGAGAGAGATATAGAGACAGAGATCCAGAGGGACAAAGACATGGAAATAGAGACACAGACAGACAGTGAGAGAGGGAGGGAGGGAAGGAAGACGAAGGAAAGAGACAAAGAGACAGAGAGAGGAGATGAAAGGAGGAGGAGTTGCTATTCAGTTTCTATATCCTCTCATTTCATTTTGGTTTTTCTTAGCCCTGCCCTCAGGCTTTAAGTGTTCCTGATTTGAGGTCAGTCAAGAGGAATGCCCAAGAACTTTAGGCCTAATGGTGGTGGTAGTGAGGACTCTACGCTGCTTAGACTTTCTTGGCAGGATAGATGAGCCATGGTCTGGACTCCAAAGATACTCCCTCTGCCCAATGGTATGTCCTGGGGGAGCTCCTTGGCTACTTGGAGAAGGCCAGTCTCCTCCCTGCTCTGCATCCAAGGCCCAGTGCCCATGTCCACAGGTTTTCAGGGAACAATTTTGTTCAACTCCCTTCAGGAAACTTGAAAATGCTACATTCATTAGGACCTCAAATTTGGAGGTGATTCCTTCTTTCTGGTAACTTCAGTTTTTGTCTGGGTTGGAGGTGGGGAGAGGCTAGAGGGGTGGGAGATAGTTGTCTGGTTTCTGTTTTTAGCATCTTGTATGTCTTATTTGGATGTTGCCAAAGTGGCCACCACCATCCTCCTCCCACCATTGTTTAAATTTTGGATACCACTCCAGCTTCTATTCCCATTAGGGTGGAAGCTGCCAACTAGAGGGGTAAGAGTGAGCCTTGGGAATGGGAACATCAGTGACAGAGAAGTTTGTCGGGGCTCTGGGATTGGGGAGGAGGGGATTGACTCAGGAGTGTGTCCCAACCCCAATATCCTCTTCCTGCAAATGTAGCATTCTCTTATCCCTGGGAGGGGCCAGGTGATAGTGAAAGGAGAGAAGTCAAGGTTGCTCAAGGTGGAGCCAGGAGCTGAGTGGACCATACTGTGGGAAGAACACAGAGACTCTCAAATTCCTTTTCCCTTGGGCTGAAGCTCAGGACATTTTGCACCCATTATTCATCATCGAAGGACAGAACTCTGGAGACACCAATCTCCTTCTCATCCTTGCTCTACTTTCCAATGTACTGCCAATATTTATTTCTCTGTCTTTCACCCCAAGACCTCCTTCTTCCTTTCCTCTTTTCCCTCCTGCTTCTCTCTTCTCCCTCCCTTTCCCCTAGCCCCTGTGTTATCTCCACTGACTTTTTCCCCTCCCTTCCCCTTCTTTCCCTTCCCTTTTTCCCTCATCCCTTTCTCTTCCCTCCAATACCTGGTCTCTGGTCATTTGTCTCCCTCTGTCCTTTCCTTTCTCTCTGTTTCTATTTCTTCCGTCTCCCTAATAGTCAATCTTTGCCTTACGAATACCAAAGAGAAAGTGTACATTTCTTTCATGTGTACTCCCTGCCTTTCCCCATCCCTGAAATTGTATAGTGAGTCCCAGCTGGGACTGTAACTCTTCTCTTTTGATGGGCTTGGACCAGAATCAAGGAAATAAGGTGTCAGCCATTCAGCCAATAAGCATTTATTAAGCACCTACTGTATGCTAAGCACTGTGCTAAGTGCTGAAGATACCAAAAAAGGCAGCTCTAATTTTATGATAGTACCAACAAAGCAAACCAATAAAAAAGCTACCTCCATGATAAATAGAAAATAATTAAGAAGTAAGACTAAAATTAAGATGGACTGGAAAAGGCTGTGGTGTGTGTGTGTGTGCGCGCGCGTGTGTGATGGGAAATAAGAGCCACAAGTGAAGATAGAGCTTGCTTCCCCTTTATGGATAAGCTGTGTGAGTGACCTTAAACAAGTCATTTCCTGTCCCTGGAATGAGTAGATTAGACTAGAGTTGTTCCAAGGTCCCCAGCAGCAATAACATTCTATGTCCCTGTTACTTAAGATCTTCAAAGTAGGGCTCAAAGATTCCTTCATTCTGATTTTGGCCACAATATTAGCTTATTTTCTCCCTGGACCATCAAGGATATGCTGGTTAAGTTTAACAACCAGTTCTCCAAAAACACATCTAGCCCATCAACAAAACAATAAATCAGGGTCTGATTTGTTGTAGCCTTTATGAATTTCTGAAGTGTAAATGCTTACACTGAAAATCTCCTTGGTTATTTGAGCTGGTTCCAGCATACCCCTGTCTACAGTTGAGAACCAGGCTTAGGAGTAGGGTAGGAAGTTGTGTCCATGAAGCAAGTGCTCCTATGTTGGTGTACCAGGCTGGAAAGTGGGGAACCAAGTGAAGAAGTTTGGGAGAAAAGGATGGTGACCTTTGTGGATGGTTGTATCAATAATAGGGTTATTCTGAAATTTCATTTTTAGAAGGAAAAAAAAGAACTCATTTGCTTTCCAGCACGTCTGTATTAGATGTGAGGTACTTTGTGTATGTCTGTGTAGGTTCTATTGGTGGGGTAGCAAAAACAAAGATACTATTCTCGTTGGACAGGGGCTCCATGTTGTAGTTAGATCGGTGGATGGAGCATTGGTCCTGGAGTCAGGAAGACCTGAATTCAAATCCAGCCTGAGACATTTCATGACAAGTCACTTAACCTCTGTCTGCCACAATTTTCTCAACTGTAAAATGGAACTTTCTGGGATTGCTGTGCAAATCAAATGAGATAATATTTGTAAAGCTTTTAACATGGTGCTTAGCACATAATAGAAGCTCTAGAAGTGCTTGTTCCATTCCCTTCCCCTCCATCAAAAATTTATCTCTCAACTTTTCTTTCTCAGGAGCGAATCTTCTTGACTCTTTCCAATTATATTTTCACTGCAATCTTTCTGGCTGAGATGACAGTGAAGGTGACGGACAGATAGCACGTATTTGGGACTGGGTGGATTATTGGGGTGGGGGCTCAGGGAAAGAGGGTACAGCACGATGGGGCAAAGAGTGATAAGGGAGAAGGGGACTCTGGGCTTGTGTGAGCCTGTGATTGTAGGACAAAAGGGAGCAAGCTGAGTTGGACTGGGAAAGAGACTTGGGATAGGTAGTGGACTGGTTGTAATACGAAGAGGTGAAGGAAAGGTAGATTGGTTGGATAGGGAAGACTTGGAGGTTGGGAAGTTGGTGGGGGCAGATTTGAGGAAGAGGGCAGCCTGAGTTGAAATAGTTGAGGGGAGGGAAGAATGGTTTGGGGGAGGTTACGGGAAAAGACTAAATAGAGTTGGGGGAGGAACAAACTAGATTGTCTGGAGCAGAAGAATTGGGAGAAGTAGACTGAAGTGAGTAGAATAAAGTTGAGGCAGGGGTAGATTTGGCTTGGTACAAGAGATTTTGATGGAGGGAGCAAACTGTTGGATGGGGGAAATGGAGGAGAAGGGCAGACTGAATTGAGTAAGAAAACTGGGGGAGGGAGAAGCTTAACCTCAATAAAAGAGAGTTGTGAAGAATGGGGCAGATTATGTTGACTAGAGGAGAGGGGGAAAGAGAAGGGTTCTGTAGAAAAGATTTGGGAGAGGGGTAGACAAGGACATAAAAAGACTGATGGGTGACCATGGTTGGATAACTGGGTTCACAGGTAGTAGCCCTAGGCTGGTGCTTTGGGGAGAAGGCTTACCTTCGGAGCAGCTGGAATATACTGGACGGGCTGCTTGTGCTCATCTCTGTCATTGACATCCTGGTTTCCATGGTCTCAGATAGTGGTACCAAGATTCTGGGCATGCTTAGGGTGCTTCGGCTCCTCCGAACACTCCGACCACTCAGGTAACAACCTCCCTCCCAGGAAGTGTGACTATCCTCCCCTCAGGGTAACACACCCTTTATTCAAGAGATGAAACTACCTTCCCCAAAGTAACATCCATCCCTCAGGAAGTGTGACTACCTTCTCCCTAAGGTGGTTATCTGAGGGAACTGACCCTTCCTTCAAAGGATGAACCCACCTGCCCACAAGGTAACAACCTTCTTGTAAGACTTTTGATTCTCTCTCCCCAACTCCCTCCTTAAGTATGACTTCTCTGTCTCCCTCTTTCCTAAGGGTCTATAACAACCCCCCAAATTTTCTTCTCCCCCCACCCAGAGACATTTTGGCCCTAAGAGAACAAGCCTACCTAAGGTTCTACTTCCCCTTCACATATTTCAGATAATACATTTATTTGTATGCTAGAAGGATAAATAGACCCACCCAGGACAGGTGGGCTGTGGCTTACAGTGAACTGCTCAGTGCTGGAGAGTGGTCTGCCGCCGGAATTGGGGACAGCTGAGTTTCCAAGAAATGTCAAAGGAGAGGAGGAAGGCACAGTTCCTGATGTGGGGTCAAGCCTTCTCCCCTTCTAGGTCTGGATCCTCTTTGCTGCCTCAGAGACTTTCCTTCTTTTTATTATTGCTGCTACTTCCTCATTCCCCTCAGGGTCATCAGCCGGGCCCAGGGGCTAAAACTGGTGGTGGAGACCCTGATGTCATCCCTGAAGCCCATTGGAAACATCGTGGTCATTTGCTGTGCCTTCTTCATCATCTTTGGCATCTTGGGAGTGCAGGTTAGGAGGGCTGAGGAATTGGTAGAGTGTAAAACTGAATGAGAGGGATTGGGGGCCATCTGGTTACAAGGGACAAAAATGACTCCATCAAAGGGAGATAGGAAAATCTTCAGGAAGCTAGGTTAATAATAGGGGTGTCCTGGGCCCCCCCCACTGCCATTCTCTTCTTCTCTTCACAGACGGCATCGTCTTCCCTTTTTCCTTCCCCCATCATTCCCTTTGAGAATCCCATGGTGAGGTTGAGGGAGGAAGGAGGGATAAGTATGGAGTTTGGACATTCTGGGGACCTAAAGGGAATTAGGCTTTCAGAGATGTCCCCTTGTATAACTATTCCCCAAGCTCAAGCAATGAATCCACTTAGCAGATCCAGGACCAGCATCCCTTCCCTTCTATTATACTCCTACCTAGGAGGGTAGGAAGGGTAGGAGGCCAGGCTGGGGATCAGGAGCCTAGACAGCTGGGCCCAGTTAGCAGCAGGCGCAGGCCTCAGACGGGACAGGAAGTGGAGGATGGGGCTGGGGGGGGAGTGTTGGGGAAACTTGGCCCCCAGCCCAGAAAGGGAACTTTGCTTTGCTTTGGCCCCAGGATTGGGAGATCCCGACATGGGATAGCAAGACCAGATGTGGGTGGGAGCCACAGATGGAGGAACAAGGGAGGGGCCTTGGAGCAAAATAATAGAAGCTACTCATTGCAATGAAGCAAATTAGCTTTAAAAAAATGCCTAAGCCTCGCTTCCCAATTCCTAATCAAAGCCCCTGACTCTGGTAGTCCTAGTTAGGACCATCTGGGTGGCACCAGGGCTGGGGTTGTTAATATAGGAGCTGAGGTCTCCCAGGTGACTGACCCCCTTCCAACATCACCCCCTCCTCCCAGCTTTCCCCAGGGTCATTCTCTAAGGCCAGTTCAGTTGTCTCCTGATCTCCTGTTAGTGCTCTGGCCACAGGAGGTGGGCATTGAAATTCATCTTCTAATCATGGAAGCCACACAATGCTCAGACATCTGCCCACCCCACATCTGCTCCCCATCTCCTGATATTTAGCCAAGAATCGACCACATTTGCACCTTTACTCTCTGTATAGGAATGGAGACCCATTGCAGAGGGTCCAAGAGCTCCCATTCAACCCTTTCATTTCCCTCTCAATTCCTTTTTTAACCACACTCCCTATCAGTTACTGCCTTCTTCCCTCTCCCATCACCCCGCTAAAACAGCCCATTCCTTAATTATCCCTTTGCCTTCATTCAGTTGCCTCCTTCCCAAATCATCCTTTTCTCCCCCTTGTGCCTTGATCAGTACTTCACCACTACCCTTGTACTCCCCATTACTCTGAATCATATCAGGGAGGCCACAGACCAAGTGGGAGGTCAGGATTATGATGGAAGGTGGGGAAGTGGGTGGATGTTCAGAGCGGGAGTTGGGGGAAGGGTAGTACCATCTTTGTGTTTTCTTGGGTTCAGGCTCCAACCACTCTAGAGACATTGCACTAGCTTTCACGAGGAGGAGGAGGAGGAGGAGGATTCTTCTCCTTCCCTAATAATGGGTTCCTCCCTTTCACTGTTAGTCTCATCTGTGGAGCTGAGCTGAGGATGTGGAGGGGAAAATCTTAGTGCTACTTTGGGTGCTTACAGCTTCTCTCTCTCTCTCTCTCTCTCTCTCTCTCTCTCTCTCTCTCTCTCTCTCTCTCTCTCTCTCTCCAAACATATGTATGCATCTCATTCTTTGAGGACAGCTCTTCAAGGGGAAGTTTTTCATATGCCAGGGTGAGGATACCAGAAATATCACCAACAAGTCAGACTGCACTGAGGCCAGTTATCGGTGGGTCAGACACAAGTACAACTTTGACAACCTGGGTCAGGTGAGCACTGTGGAAGAGATGAGACCATTAAGAGGGAGCTCAGGGAGGGGTTGTTTAGTTGTTTCAGTAGTGTCTGACTCTTCATGACCCCATTTGAGGTTTTTCTTGGCAAAGATACTGAAGTGGTTTGCCTTTTCCTTCTCCAGCTCATTTTATAGATGAGGAAACTGAGGCAAACAGGGTGACCTGTCCAGGGTCACACAGCTAGTAAATGCCTGAGACCAGATTTGAACTCAGGTCTCCCTGGCTCTAGAACCAACACTCTATCCACTACCAGCAACAGGAGTGCCCCCAAGATCTTGGCTTCTTTCTTTTTAGATCCCCCTGTTTTGTTTCTTCTATGTTACTTCCCCCATGAGACTAAATTTCTTGAGAGAAGAAACCATTTTTGTTGGGATTTTTTTTTTGCTTTTAACTTTTCTGTATATTCCCATTACTTAGCACTGTACATACCACATAGTTAATGCTTAATAAATATCAGTTGACTTGACTCTTCTCCCCCTGCTGATATGAAAATTTTACGGGTTTCTAGTGCCCATGACCCTGACTTCTTGAAGCCAGGAGATATACAGAGATTTCAATGATGGTCCCATTAGCCTCCAAGTCTTGGTCTACAGAATGGAGAGGACTCCAAGGCTCTAGGATGTTTCCACAAGCTGACAGTCGATGGGATTTATATAGTCAGGGAATTGTTGCTGGTATCTGAGGATATTTTGGTGTGGGATGGAAAGGTTTTAGCAAAAGGAGACTTATGGAGGCATCCTGTGTTCCTGACATCCCTCTCTCTTTTCTTGGTTAGGCCCTCATGTCCTTGTTTGTTCTGGCTTCTAAGGATGGCTGGGTGGACATCATGTATGATGGGCTGGATGCAGTGGGTGTTGACCAGCAGGTAGGTGGATTGGTGTCAGATGGTTCCTTGTTTTCTGAAGTCTATCCATGATGGGTCTGGGTCCCTTTGAATTCTAGGTTTAGTAAAACCAGGCAGTAGGGATGGAAGAACCCAAGACCACAGAGCCTAAGGTAATGAAACTAATAGAAACAAAGTCCTAGTTTTATTTTAAAAAAGAAATTAAGCAATTCCTCTTAAGAGATTTAGTCATTGGTGCTACAGGCCAGGGATCTGAGGGCAAGGGTGGAAGGAGTTTTTACTTACCATCCTGTCTACTGCTAAAGCCTCTAGGCCTCATTTAAGGATGGACACAAGGTTCCCCACCTAAGCCTTAAGCTCTTTCAGCCCTGAGATCTCTGCTTCCTACCTATGTCTCCCGCCTTTGTCCCCAGCCCATCATGAACCACAACCCCTGGATGTTGCTGTATTTCATCTCCTTCCTGCTCATCGTAGCCTTCTTTGTGCTAAACATGTTCGTGGGTGTGGTGGTAGAGAACTTCCACAAATGTCGGCAACACCAGGAAGAGGAGGAGGCCCGGCGCCGAGAAGAGAAGCGGTTACGTCGGATGGAGAAAAAGAGAAGGAGTAAGGAGAAGCAGATGGCTGGTCGGTAGTCTTTCCACATCTCTCTGAGTCCTGCTTGAATCTGGCCTTGGCCTAGTGACCTCAGGTGGTGGAGGGCAGAGGGGAGGAGGCTCACCTCCTTCTCACCTTCTCTCCTTATCACCTCGAGCATGTCTGCCTCCAGAAGCCTGCATGATGGAGACTAGCTCAGCCCTGCCAGAGGGGATGATATCCCCAAAGGGACCCGCATGGTTTCAGCATCTAGTCCCTATGCCCTGCCCCACCCCAGCCAGTACAGTATTTTAAACAATGCCAGGTGAGACCTTCACTGTCTCTCCCACCTTAGCCCTGTTGTTGGGGTGGAGTAAGATGCTTCACTCTTGGGTTTCCTGACACCTGCCAGTGGAGACCCTAACTTAGCCCAAGGGTGGGATAACATGAAAGGGGTGGAATTTAGTAAATGGTTTAGTTTGCCTCAGTTCATCCATCAGCATGTGACTTCAGAGTGAATCTCTGGTTAATCTTTAAACTGATGGGATGAAGCAAAGGAGATCCTCCCTCCTCTCCCTTCCCTTGTAAACTATCTGACTTCTTGACCATTTCTTTTTTTTATCTTTTCAAGTTTTGGCCCTGACACAGAGAAGACTTGGGTCGGAGGTCAGAGTGACTTTCCATATAGTCCATGGCCATCAATCGGGCATTATAATTTCTTCTTTCCCGCTGCTCAGCCTTCTTTGTTTCATTACCTTGAAATCCTCTCCTTACAGCCCTTCCTCAAAATACACACTATTGTCTTTTATAACACACCCCTCCCTGTCCTACACTTCCTCTATTCTGGCTGGCCATTTGTGATCTCTGAGCACTAAATCCTTTCCCCAACCCCTTTATACTCTGAAATGGCTTTCAGAGTAAAGGGGCTTCATCTTCTGAATGAGGAGATCACCCTAAACTGATCTCTGAGGTTTCTTGTATCTCTGAGAAAATTATCTGGAGAGAAAGACAGGTCTTCATCTCTGCTTCTTGGCGCATATATATATATATAATCTTTCTGTTTTTGTCTGCATGACTTTCTATCCCTGCTTGAATGGGTTGTTGTTTTTTCCCTCTATTAATCTTTTATCTCATGAATCTGTCTTTCTAAGTGATGTCTCTTTCAGTAGATGTAAAAGTAGCCTGCTCATATTTATGCATCTTCCTGTTTCTTCCCCCCTTTAACGTGTGCCTCTCTATGTCCCAGCATTTCTTTCTTACTCCATTTATATCTCTGCAGTTCTTAACCTTGTCTCTGCTTGTATGTGTGTATTTCTTTTTCTGTGTTACTCTCTCTTTTTCTGAATGTCTCTGCATGGGTGCATGTCTCTGTCATTATTGATAGCTATCTTCCAGCTGTCTTTTTGTACTTCTGTCTTTTTTTTTCCAATCTGTTTTTAATCTATCTCTTGGTGTGCTTCTCTCTCTCTCTCTCTCTCTCTCTCTGTCTCTGTCTCTCTCGGTCTCTCTGTCTCTGTCTCTGTCTCTCTCTCTGTCTCTCTCAGTCTCTCTCTCCCCGGATAGATTTTTCTGGCCTTGTGCGACTGTCTAATCTGTATATGCCTCTTTTTCTGTCCCCCAAATTAACAAGGGATTTAGACTTCTCAGAGTTTTCTCTGTGATTTGTTGGAATGTGAATTTTCTAAGATGACTTAGGGGATTCTTTGCCTCTCCTTTTTCAGTCCCATCGGTCCTTACTATGTCAGAGGGGCCAGGAGTAAAGGACAATAATATTGGGGACCAAAATAAAAGAGCTGGGAAGATGTAGGTGAAGACAGGTGCTATTTATTGAGAGCTATAGAAATGACATGAAATCTTCCAGCCTCTGACCAGTCCTAGCACTGGGGCAGAGATGGGAAATGAGGTTCCCTAAATAGCATCTGTGCATCACCTTTTCCTTCACTTCCTCACATCCTTACTTAGCTGGATAGGGCATGTTCAGTCTGGGTTCTCAGCAGAGACATCTGAGGCCAACTCCATAAGTTGTCCCCCAGGGGCAATGTTCTGACTCGAACCTCCCCTCCATTCTCCTCCTTGTTTCCCTCTGCCAATGAATTTCAGATTTATTTTTCAGGATACATGTGTGGCCCCTACCCCAGTCTTGCAGAGCTGGAGACCAGACATAATAGCTAATCTCACATTTTGCTGAGATACAGGAGCCTTGTTCTGCCTCTTCCCTTCTAAAGGCCTCATAGAACTGCTGTTTGCTCTGGAATGCCTCTGATAGCCAGACAGCTGCTGTCCCTGTCACGGTGGTTCTGACAGCCTGGAAATCATTGCTTCTCCCTGGTTGTCTCTGATGACCCAGAAAATATGGCTGTTGTCACGGCACTGCTCCCTGCAGTTCAGGGAGCTTCTTCTCACTTGTGATTTAATATTATGGGTGAAGAGTGGGTTTGTGGGAGCTGAGGTCAGATATGATGCTTGAAGTTAGTAGTTGGAAGGGTCAGAGGTAAGGTCAGGGTGAAGAGCAAAGATCAGACAAAGCAGAGGTGAGGTCGGAAATAAAAGGTTAAGGTTAGGAATTGGGGTTAAGGAATGAGGACTGAGGTTAGGAGCTAGGGCAAGGGGGTAAGATTAAAGTTAGAAACTGGGGGTTAAGGTGATCAGAGGTGAAGGTTGAGGTTAGAATTTAGGCCATGGGTGAATATTAAAAAGAGGAGTTAAAGTCACATGAGGGTTGAAGTGAGGAGATGAGGTCAAGGATGAGTTTTGAGATTAGGAACTGGGGTCAGGGTTAAGAACTGGAGTCAGTACTAAAGATTGAAGATAGGAGTTGAAACCAGAGGTAAGATCTGAGGTTAGAAGTTGGAATGAAGAGTGGAAATAGGAATTGGGGTCAGAGATATCCAGATTCGGGTTTGGGGTGGTCAGTATTTCCAGGGCGAGAAGTGTTGTTCTGTGCCCAGCCCGGTGCCACCAGGTCCACTCAGTGACCAATGTCGTTTCATTCTTTTAGATCTAATGATGGATGATGTAATAACCCCTGGCAGCTCTACCAGCGCAGCACCAGGTACTGCGGCTATTGGGTAGCTGGTCCAAGTGGCATGGCCTGGGGGATATAACTGACCTCAGGCTTCGCCTACTTCCCTGTTCCTTTCTCATTTGTACATGGATTTATCATTTGCTTCCTCTCCATGGCACATCAATCTCATACTTGTGGGATGGGGGCGGGGGGCGTTGAAGGATCCCCATGTACCCAAGAAGGCACCATTTGAAATCCTAGGTCTTATCTGACAGAGCTTATGCTCAGTTGGGCAGGGCCTGAGGACCTAGGTGAGGCCATATCCCCAACCTCTGCCTTATATCTCTAAACTATCAACCTTCCCTGTTTCCCAACTCCTCCACTACCACCTTTGACTTTTCAGCATAGTGGCAATTATTACAGCTGCAAATCTCTCTATTCTCCTTTTGTCTGAAAAAGAAGAGACTTTGATCTGAGGGAGCATTATGAGAGGAGAGAGGATTTGTTTTTAAAATGTAACGATGAATAATTTAACAGACACATTAATAGTCAAGAAAACGCAGTCTCTACGTCAGGGCTACAAACAGCAGGAAATAGATCAAGACCTGAGTTAGCCAAGATCCTCTCCCCTCCAAAGACCAAAGATTTGGGAGAAATGTCTAGGCCATTTGTTGGAGATTGTGTCTTTGGGCGCCCCTGGCCAGACAGTGTCCTCTCTCTACCATTTGAGATATGGCTTCCCTTGCTCTCCTCATCTCCAATACACCCATGACATCTCCCATGAGGTTTCAAGCAGCTGTGTGCCAGCCCCTAACCCTGGCCATGCTTTCCTGTGTCACTGCACGCTTTTCTCCCTGCACGGACTCACAAAAGACTTACTTCATTGGTATGAGGCTGTTGGGTCAGTGCCCCATGCCAGGGGATAGGGTCTACGATAACCCCAATGGTGGAACCACAGGGAATGAAGTTAAAGATCTATCTTTTAGGGCTTACTGATCAACCTAAAGTGAGGCAGCCCAAATGTCCATTTTGAATACAGTATCTCAGTAACACCCCCTTAACTGCCTTCACCGTACCATGGTCAGTGTTGTTTATCTCATAATTATGGTGCTGATGGTGACACATCCAATATTGAGTGGAAACTTTTCTGGAATCATCAGCTGTGCTTTGTCTCTGGGTCCCCTGGATCCATATGTGATCATGTGATCATGTTATCATGCTGTGTTTGAGGGGAAGAACGGAAGACATGGGCAGTAGGAATACTATCCATGCTCTCTTGAGTGGTGTAAACCCTGACACATTCTTTCTCTCTTTCTCTCTCTGTCTCTCTCTCTCTGTCTCTCTGTTTCTCTCTGTCTCTCACACACACACACACACACACATACACACACACACACACACATACACACACATACACACATATGCACAGTTATACATGAGCTCATATGCACACTGTCATTTAGCCCAAAATAGGGGCTCCCAGTAGTCCTATTGCTACCCTATACATAATCTTAGACACCCACTATTCCCCTGTCTGCTTACCTTGTTTCCTTTGAAGGCCTTTGGTCTTCTGTGATTCAAGTAGCTGCATTATGTATGACTCAAGTAGAGGGTCCAGACAAATGGACAACCCTCACCTTCCAGTCTAGTGTGGTTGATGGATGTCCAAAATTTCTATTCGCTGACATGGTTCTGACACCTCTTCTACCTATATCCAGGTTTCCTCCCAGTAGGAAGGACTCTTAGGCCCCAAAGTGAAAGCATCAGTTCAGTGTAAACTAGGGTAAAAGGGGGGGCAGGATAAGTGAATTCCTTCCCAGGGATCAGCAGATGGGGAGGGAAGGAAGAAACAACAGTGACTAGGGCCCCAGTCTTTTGCTAAGTAGATTTGGCTATAGACAGATGAGGACTGTTTGGTTTGTAGCTAGTTTGGTTGTAGGCAGTGAACCCCACAGCCATTGAGTGCCCTCCTCTTCCTTCCCACTACATCCCCATCTCAATGACCAGACCTGGTCAAAGGAGCTGAATGTGTGACCCATTCCATGTGGGGGCCTGTGTCACATATCATATGACTCCTTTCCTCCCCAATTTCCACCTGGTTCTGCCCTTTCACCTGGTCTGTGCCTGAAATCTATTCAATGATAACCCCAACTAACCCACTGTGCCTGTTGCTCTTGGTCCTGTATTCTCCTCTCAGCCACCCAGCCCTTGGGTGGGTTGTGCAAGGAGGGACACGAATGGGGGAGGCACCCCACTTCCCACCTTGCGGATACGTCTGATATTTACTGAGCCTGCTTTGACTCATGCAGCTGGAAGGGGGCATGGGGACAAGGGAGAAAGGCATGGACCCCAGGATAATTCCCAATGAACTAAGGATTTTCCCAGTAACTTAAGGAAGAGTTCCCCATACCTCTCCCTCCTTCCCCCTCCCCTAATCTCCCTGGGCTGTTGTGGCTGAGACAGTAGCTTCCAAAGCAACTTAATTTGTGGCCCCCTGACAAGGTAATCTACATTTACACTAATCTGCATGCCAGGCATGTGGGGGATGTGCCACCCCCTGGTCCATGTAGCCAAGAGAATGCTAAGCAGGGTTGGATCACCAGGGCTACCCTTCCACACGGGCTGCCCGCAGGTAGATGCCTCTGAGGGCTTGAGTCTAAAAACAACCAAAGAATAAAAATAAAATCAAACCCCACAACCTGTCACTAGCTTGGGGAGGGAGTGGGGAAAGGGGTTGAGAGGGTGTGTGCTGAAGCAGGAGAATAATTTCACTGGGAATCAGGGGATTTTGGGTTCTATCCCCGGCTCTGCTCCCTAGCAAGCAGCGTAACTTTGCACAGGCCACTTTAGCTCTCTGGGCCCCCGGCTCTTCCTGTATAAAATGAGTGGATTGGATTAGATTATTTCTAAGGTTTTTTCTAGCTATGACGTTCTAGGTTTTGATGACCCTGAAACACCAATGAAGGGTTTCTAGATGTTTCTCCATGTTAGGTTTGGGGCGGGGAGAGGGTGAGGAGGGGGATAGGGAGGGGGAGACAGGGGAGGCTGCCTTATGAATGCTTGGGATGGTTAGTGATCAACCCTGCTCTAGGCAGACACCCCTACTCCTGCTTAACCTTGCCTCCCTGGCCTTATTTGGGGGTGAGGGAGTCTTGGAGAGCTTACCCATCAGGGGCCCCTGACTGTGTCCCAGTGTGACTCTTACTCAGACGAATAGAACCAGAGCAGAGGCAAGGGTGGGGACCTCTCAATTTGGCCAGTAACACTGCACATGAATTAAACCTATATAATTATTCAGTTTGGGGTAAAGGGATGGGGAAGGTCCCCTCCCTTCCTCTCTCCAGTTCTCTTCTGCATTGTCTCAGCTAATAATGGGGCTAATAAGAAGACAGTGTTTCTAGCTTAATTGTATTCAAACATTTTGGTTAATTCCCCATTCATATTTTAGCATAATGAGATCGGGTGCTCATAGCTTTTATGGAGATTAATGTAGAGCCAGAGAGATCCCGCCTCTTGAGCTGCATAGCTCAGCTCCCTCCCAACCATTGCAGAAATGGAAGGAACAGTCCTCACTTGTCTCCAGTCAACTCTCTGTTATCCACCCAATGGAAGATCCAAGGCTTTGTTGTTCCCAGCTCAGATAGACCTACCCCGCCCCCCCCTCCATTCCCCCTAAATTGACATATCTTTCCTCTGGGAGATACTGTCTTGAATCAACCATCACTTAGAAGATCAGTCTTCAGTGCCTGAAAATAAAACAAAAAAATCACAATACAGCCCCAAATTGAAAAGACAAATTCTAGGATGCTTTGGTTTGGGGGGGAGAGGGGAAGGCAAAGATTATTTGCATCATTGCTTTTTCACATTAGTCTAGATAACTGAAAGTTGACCTGTGAGAATTAAACTTGTTTTTTGTTTCTGGGCATTCCCCCTCCCCCATGGAGAATTTTAAGTCCTGACTCCTTTTTGCAGTCTTCATCTGGGTCCCACCTCCTTTTCCTTTCCTGTTTCAGTCTATCCTTCTGTTAAATAACCAGAGCAAGGATAGGGTCCTGAGTGTGAGCTGGTTCAGGGTCAGAATTTCCTACTGCACCCAGCCAGCCCCATCCTGGGATACAGTCAGTCCATGCTGCCAATGGGTTTAAGTTCTCCTAGACCTCCCTGGGGTGGGGGAGGACTGTCTGAGATCCATGTCTGTTTGGTGGAGCTGCCAGGGAGCCTGATCAGTGCCCGAAACACTGTCCCCTAGAATGAGGGGAATGTCACTCTTTCTGCTCTCACAAGATCCACCCCAGCCCTCAGTCTTTATCTAGGCTGGATCTTGCTCCCTAGATTTGTCCTTAGTGCCTCTAAGGGACAGGAGTACTCCTGGGATAGTGATTTTAATCACTAGCTGATCTGCTAATTACAAAAGCAATATTATGCTTCTGACAGATCTCAGACAACCTCTCCCACTCCAATATGCATTATCATGCTGCCCTGAATTTATGGTCTCAGGCTGGGCATTTCCTCATTAGAGATTAGGTGAGCAAATTAGTTTATCTCCTCAAACATCCAGGATTCCAAGAGCTTGTATCTAGGATGAGAGCAGACCCTCTTCCTCCACCTTCACTCCGGAAACAAACAGGCATCAAAGTGTGGGGGAGCAGAGGTAAAGGAGCTTGAGAGTATGGGGCTGGTGGTATCCCCCTCCCTGAGACCTAGTCCGGAGAGGTCCACATTCTAAGTTCTAGTTTTAATTCCAGATCCTTAGCTCCATTTAAAATTTTTGCAGTACTCCACCTCCACTGAACCTTGTCTAATCCCCCCGCTTTTTTTCTAATTTGTGGATCTGGCTTTGTCTAAAGAGTAGAGAGGTGAAGGAAGGTGGAAAAAATTTTCTTTTTCTTTTAAAGGGATGAGTGCTTCTTGGACCCTAAATGTAAGGGGAGGCGGTTGTCTCACCTGTTCTCTAATTTGGATTAGGAGCTGTGCATGTTCAATGCCCTACCTTATCTGGAGAGGTATCAGTAGAAATGCCTAGACTAGAGAGAGCAAATGCCTGTGATACCCTCTCCCAACTCCAACTCCCCCCCAAAAACAATTTGTCTTTTTGGGGAAGGAGTAGGAAGAACGGGGATGCTGATAGAAGTAGAATTATCACCTCTGGTGTTGGGGCTGGTGGCTGTTTGGGAAGCCTGTCTTGGGTAGGGCAGGGGAAACTGATGGAGTCAGGGGAAACTAATGGTCTCTCTGCTCTCTGCCCCTGTCATTGGCTTCTCCCCCACCAGAAGCACAATGCAAACCCTACTATTCAGACTACTCGAGGTTCCGTCTCCTCGTCCATCACATGTGTACCAGCCACTACCTGGATCTCTTCATCACAGGCGTCATTGGTCTGAACGTAGTTACTATGGCTATGGAACATTATCAGCAGCCTCAGGTAAGAACTCTCCCTCATACACACAGCCTATCCCCAACCCCCACCCTGTCCCCCACATATGGAAGGAACCTCCTCCTCCCTGTCAAATGGCTTATCCTTATGGGGAGACATCAGTGTACCATTGTGCATTGTGGGGGGGGATTCCCCTCCAAAATTTTTGACAGATGGGATTATTGAATCCTATTCAAAGCCATGATTCTGGTATAACAGAAAAGGCATAAGGTTTTTTCAGTGTCTCAGTGGGTAAAGTGCTGGACTTAGAGCTAGGAAGACCTGAGTTCCTGTCTCAAATATTTATTAGCCATGTGATCCTGGGCAAATCACTTAACATGCCTCAGTTTCCCTATCTATAAAATGGGAAAATAATAATAGCATCTACTATATAGGGTTGTTGTGAGGACTAAATGAAATAATATCCCTAAAATGCTACATAAATGCTATCATTATGAGATTTAGAGATTTGGATTTAGAGAATTGGATGATTTAGATTTGGATTAAAATCCCGCCTCCACTGCTTAGAAACTGTGTGTCCTTTCAAAAGTACCTTACCCGCTCTGTGCCTTAATTTATCCATTTGTAAAGGGAGGAACTTAGATTTCATGATCTCTAAGGTCTCTTCCAACGTTATGTCTTCTAATCCACAATTATCCAACCTGATTGGGTAGGTGTCAAAGGGGTGCTCAGCTAAGAACTCGCTGATCCCCTTTCCCTCCCCCCACTACCACCTAGACCAACTAACTCTCTGTGGCAGTATCTGGGGAGATCTGAGAAGGAGGCTGTTAGCCCCTCTGACATCAGTGATGAGGCCCCCTGCATCTGTTCCCCCTAGATCCTGGATGAGGCTTTGAAGATCTGTAACTACATCTTCACTGTTATCTTTGTCTTGGAATCTGTTTTCAAACTTGTGGCCTTTGGTTTCCGACGATTCTTCCAGGACAGGTAATTGAGAGTGGAAATACAAGGTGCCTTTGTTCCCCCCTGGGCAAAATCTCCAGAGAATTCTTGCCATTCCCAATTATTTTCCTTCTCTAGACAACTTGGGCAAGTCTGTGGGATCCTGGAGCCTCCCACTGGCTTCCTCTCACTGTTATGGGAAGGGAAGGTGGCCCAAGACTTGTCAGGAGATTCAGGATGCAATGCCAAAACAGAGGCTCAGAAGTGAGGGTGAAGAGAAGGGAGGTAGGAGGTGACAAGAAGGCTCCTAATGGGATGGAAAGGACATTGGACTGGGAATCAAGAGAACTGGGTTCTAGTCTCTTTTAGTGAGGGAAACTAAGAGCCTTCTCTGGCCCCACCATAGTCAGGTTCATCCAGGCAGATGGATGGTGTAGTGAATAGAGCTCTAGAGCTAGTGGCAAAAAGACTGAGTTCAAATCTTGTTTCAGACATTTTTGAGTCTGGACATGTCACTTAACCTCTATCTGCCTCAGTTTCCTCATCTGTAAAATGAGAATGATAATAGCACTTGCCTCTCAAGGTTGTTGTGAACATAAATGAGATAATATTTATAAAATGTTTTACAACCATTATAAATACTAGATATTATTAGAAGTCATCTGATATTACAGAAAGAGAAATCAGAAAATCTGAATTTCAAATCCCACCTTTGACATTTCCTGTCTCTGTGACCCTCAGCAAGTCACTCCTCTGTAAAATGGGGGAGGCCTGGCCTAGATGTCCCTCTAATATCCCTATGAGCTTTTAATCAATGATTGGATGGATCCACAAGAACTGCCATTGAACAGAATGAGGAAGGAAAGTCCTGTAAGGCTGGATTTCTCTTCGGGCACATTCCTGCACCACAGTGTGATGGAAAGAAAATCTAGTTAATAGTAAGCATGGAGTAGCCAAAAAAGAAAGAAAAGGTTACTATTGAGTACTGGAGTGACAGACCTGGATGCTCTTTGTGACCTTAGGTCAGTTCATCTCCTTTTTCCTCTGCAAATGTTGGCTATCTTTAAAGTCTCTTCCAGCTCTAGCCTTCAGGGTTCAAGAAAATGTCCTTATGCCACCCACTCCTCCATCCCAACAAACCCAGCTCTTCCACCTTCTGGGTTCCCTTGGCCCCTACCCCAGAATCCCTCCATCCCCCCAGGGAGACACGTTTCGGGTTTCCAGGTGGAACCAACTAGATCTGGCCATCGTGCTGCTCTCCATCATGGGGATCACTCTGGAGGAGATCGAGGTCAACGCATCCCTGCCCATCAACCCCACCATCATCCGAATTATGAGAGTGCTCCGGATTGCCCGTGGTCAGTGTCGGGAGAGGCTCACCCCAGTCGCAGCAGCACTCTAACATTGCTTCTTCATCCTATCTTTGGAGACTATAGGCAGGAAGGCTTGTACTTTGGTGATGGGTTGGGAAATAAGATCCTCCCACCTGCCCAACAAGTGGACCCATTTTTCTTCTGTACAATATGAAACTGATTGGAAGGGAGGAGATCTGGGCTGCTTTAGGACCCCTGGCCACCTCCCAGTCTGCTGTACCATTCTCAGTGCATCTAATCTGACCTTTCTCAGCCCATCTCTGCTGAGTAAGAAGGTTGTTGGGTTTCTCAGACCTCCACATTGCCTTCTTCTCTTTGTAGTGGGTGGGCAAGTTGTTCTTGGTGCCCTTCACAGTGTACCACCTCCACCGGAGCCCCATCAGCCCTCCCCTCCTCCCCCCAGCAACCCGTCCAGGCCAGGGTTAATGGGGCCTTGAGGTCTTAGATTGGAAAGGGGGAAGGGGCTATTCACCCTCATCCCATCCCTTTGTTTCCTCAGTGCTGAAGTTGCTGAAGATGGCGGTGGGCATGCGGGCTCTGCTGGATACAGTGATGCAGGCCCTGCCCCAGGTATTGGAGGGGGCTGGGATGGGGCAGTCATTTGGAATTTCTGGGCCCCTAATGACTCTACTTTTGTTTGGAGGCTCCATGAACTGAAGGAAAGGACAGAGGATTTGGGGAAGTGGAAGGGAGGGAGGAGGAAGGTGTGGAACTGAACTGGGATATCCATATGCATCTTTGCCTTTTCTTTTCCTCTTTTCCAGGTGGGGAACCTGGGGCTCCTCTTCATGTTATTGTTTTTCATCTTTGCAGCTTTGGGTGTGGAGCTTTTTGGAGACTTGGGTGAGTTGGGGTTGTGTGGGTGGGAGCTTTGTGTGGGGGCTGGAGGGTCCTGGAGTCTGGGACAAAAGAAGTGACTGTTATCTTCTCTGTTATCTTCTCCCGTAGAGTGTGATGAAACCCATCCCTGTGAGGGCCTGGGCCGTCATGCCACCTTCAGGAACTTTGGTATGGCCTTCTTGACCCTTTTCCGAGTCTCTACCGGTGACAACTGGAATGGAATCATGAAGGTGGGACTCTTCCCCTCTCCCCCTGCCTCAAATGTTCCTGGCTCTTCTTGGAGTTGGTCTATCCTCAGAATTTCATTGTAATAGTCTGAGCCAAGTGTTGTTAGGAAGTTGAAATGATAGTAAGTAAAATCTTGTGGCATTCTCCCCATAAAAGCACTCCTAAAATTCTCATTTGAGGACTCCTTTGTTTAGAGAGACAAAATATGCCTCTAAGAATTTTTTCATCCTTAGATGAACTTCTCTTTCCCCAGAAAATCCACTATAACTTCTGTCATATTCAAGATACCTAGTAACTTCTCTCTCCCCAGAGCACTGTATAACTTTTCCATTTTCCTCCGACATCTTATAGCTCCCTTTTTGACCAGGACACCCTATAATCATCCCATATCCCCAGAACACTCTATAAATTTTTCTTCTCTTAAGATCATCCCATAACTTCCTCCAAGTCCAATAAAAGTTTCTTTCTGACAACCTTATAGCTCCGCCTCTCATCAGTATACCCTATAACTCCACTTTCTTCCTTAGTGGCCCTTCCTTCCATCCCCAAAACATACCCTCCCTTTCCCCAAGACACTCTGTAATTAATTCTTCTCCTTGTAATACCGTATAACTTTTCTGTTCCCTCAAGAAACCTTGTATCTTTCCTTTCTCCCTAAAATTCCCTACAACTTTTTCACCTGCATTGCCACAACACCTTATATGTCTTTTGCTTCTCCCTTAGACACCCTTAACTCATTTTTCTCCTTGGAACACTCTATAACCCACCTCTGTCCCAGTATACTGTATGTATATATATGCATGTGATTTATACATATACATTCTCTTTTTCAGATCATCCTATAACTTCCTCCTGCCTCTCCCTTGGACATCCTATAACTCTTCCCTCTTTTTTGATACTGTATAGCTCCCTCTTTTACTACAATATCCCATAACTCACTCCTAACCCCAGGACATCCTCTAAATTCTCTTTCTTCTCAGGACGTTCCTCTCTCTCTCTCTCTCCTCCAAGATACCCTCTAACCCAAGCGTTCTTACCCTTTTCTGTATCAGGGACCCCTTGGGTACTCTGGTGAAGTGCATGGCCCTCTTCTCAGAATAGTGTTTTTAAGCACATAGGATTGTAAAGGAAATTAGTTATATTGAAATATAGTTACCAAAATATTTTAAAATTCAATTTATTTTATTTTCCTAATTTTCTTCCTCACTTCTCCCTTTGTCTCACCCATTGAGACAATTAAAACAAAACCCATATGAAAATATTTTTTGAAAATTTCAAGGACTTCCTGAAATCTATCTATGGATTCCAGGTTAAGAACCCTTGGTCTTGTCTGACTCATCCATTTCCCCACTCAGGACACCCTCCGAGACTGTGACCAAGAGTCTACCTGCTACAACACCGTTATCTCCCCCATCTACTTTGTGTCCTTTGTGTTGACGGCCCAATTTGTGCTGGTGAATGTGGTCATCGCAGTCCTGATGAAGCACTTGGAGGAGAGCAACAAGGAGGCCAAGGAAGAGGCAGAGCTAGAGGCTGAGCTGGAGATGGAGATGAAGACTTTGGCCCCGCCCCAGCCTCTCATCCCAGGAGACCCCTTCTCCTGGCCCCGGGGAGAAGGAGGGCCAGACAGCCAGCCTGGCAGCCCAAAGCTCAGGGCCCCTCAGGCCTTGCACATCAAAGTGGCTTCTCAACTCTCCTTGGCCCACCCCACGGTGAGACCCTAGTGGGAAATGAAGAGACTGGAAAGAGGGGGAGGAGTAAAGACCCCCTTCTTGGAGTTGGGGAGGTACTTTATGGAACAGGCAGAGGTTGGCAGGAATAGAAAACCATCAGACCCAGGCTGAGAGCCAGCCACAGGATACCATGTGGAGGCTCACTGCCATTTTCCTGCCCCCTAAAACTAAGTCCTCACTCTCCTCCCAACTGATCAAGGCCCTAGTCATAAACTCCACTGCCTCCCTAGGAGAGCAGATGAGCACTGGAAAGGGCATTCCCTCCATGGGATGGTGTTGGTAGAGACAGGACAAGAAGGGAGGTTGGGAAGGCACTCTGGCTCCTCAGCAGGGCTGCTGCCAACGGCAAAGCTTCATGTCTCTTCCTGTCTCCATCAAGGGGCACTGTGTCAGTAAAAACATTGCTCCCAGCCCTGGGTGGTCCCTAGGTACCTGTACGATCTGCTTACCAGGCAGCCTGGCCCTGGTGCTGCTCTCAGCACCTCTGTCTTTGCTATTCAGGAGTTACAAGGGAGTGCCAGGGGTGACAGTTTCCTTCTGCCTCACTGAGGATGGTGCTTTCTGATAGAAACAGAGGGTTAGTCTACTTGCCAGAGATCATAGAACTTCCCCCCGTTCAGTTTTTTTTCCCCTCCAAACAAATGTATTTGTTTCCCAGTGCTTATCTGGCCTCTCCTTCCTTGATTCAGGTCTGAGCTTTCTGAAAAGCTTTCTTTGTTTTCTTTTTTATGCCCTCTCATCTTCTTCCCCTCATTTTCTATCTATTTTCTTCCTTTTTCCTGTTTTCTCTTTTCTATCCTTCTCAACCATTCTTTCTTTAACCTGTCCTATTTCCTTTTCCTTTTCTGCATCCACCATTCTCTATGTCTCTTCTTCATTCTCTCTCTTTTCATGTCATCCTCTCTCTCTCATCCCCTCTATTCTGAGCCTTCCTCTCTCTCCCATCCCTTCTTTCTTCTTCATCCTTTCCTCTCAAACTCACCCTTTCCTTCATCCTTTCCTTTATCCTTTCTCTCTCATCCTCTCTCCTTCATCCTTTCTTCCTCATTCTCACTCTCTACATTGTTCTTGCCCTCATTTTATCTCTCCCTCATTCTTTTATTCATCTTCTCTCTCTACCTATCTTCTCTCCACATCCTCCATCTCTCTCCTTCATCCTTCTTTCTCCTCCCTCTCTTCTCTGTATCCCACTCCTGACTTCCTTTTTCCCATTAATCTTATCTGCTTCGCTTTTTTATTCTTATCCTCTCTTCCTTATTTTTCTTCCCATTTCTCTTCCCTTCTCTCATCTCTCCTTTCCTACTCAACTTTTCCCATTCATTTTCCCATCTCCTGCTCATTCCCCTTTTCTCACCCTTTCTCCGTATGTCACTCTCTTCTATCTGTCCCTGTCCCTCTCCCCTACTCCTCTTCCTTCCCTAAATTCTCCTTGGCACCACTAGGACAGACAACTGTTTGATACCATCTCCCTGCTGATCCAGGGGTCTCTGGAGGGGGAGTTGAAATTGATGGATGAGCTGTCCAGCTCTTTGGGCCGGCCCTACACCTTCCCTCCTGGCCCTGGCCAGGGCGACTCCGAATCTCAGGTTACTGTCCCTGTGTTGTGTGCCCTGCCCTGCCAGTATAGTATTGGAGGGGGGGTTACTGTGTCCACCACTAACTAAGTTGGCCAGTAAGAAGGGAAACCTAGGGTTACAGTGTAGGTTAGGAAAATAATTGACATTCTGGCAGGTGTTTCCTTGAGCTGGGATGATCCATTCTAATACAGCAGGAGGCTGAAAAAACATTAGAGGGAGAGAGTTGGTAGAGCAATGGAGGTGGGAAGCTGATGTGAGCATTACAATAAGAGAAGTAGGTAAAGGTTCAGGTAGATGCTGTAACAGGGATTTTTAACCTAGTGTCTACATACTCCAAAGGGGTCCATGAATAGATTTCAGGGTGTCCATGAACCTTGATGGGTGAAATTACATTTTTAACTAATCTCTAACTGACATTTATCATATCTTTTAATTCTTTAAAAAAAACATTTTTGTGATAAGGAGTCCATGGACTTCACCAGACTGCTAAAGTTTTCCATGACCCACAAAAGAGGTCAAAAATCCCTGTGCTAGAAGAGAGATGTGGTGGGAGGGTCTTTAAAGGCCTTTTGGGTGAATCACTGAGGAGGAGAGAAAGAAAGGCTGAGGAGAGAGGAAATATGGAAGGGAGGGGGTGTCTGGTCAAACACTTGTGGGATGAAGGGGGGAAGGGGCAAAGAGATTTTCTTGGCAGTGCTGACTGACAGACTGAGAGTATGGGAGGGACTTCCACAGAAGGGCCCTGGATGCCTGGCCTTGGAACCAAGATTAGTCCAGTATATGTTCACCCAGAGTGAGAGGCAGATTCCTCTCCCTGGGTCCTGGCTCCTGCAGTCATCCAGGATAGTGGCTTCTCATTGTATTCTTGTTTGGGCATGACACATGCTTCATTTATCTGATTATTTTAAGCCTGAATTTAGCCTAAAAGAGATTTGGGAGTTGGTAGAAGAGTGGGGGCAGGGAGGAATTAGGCCATGACACTAATCTCTAAGAACATGTGAGATGTGAAACATGAAATGAATGTTTTCCTATTCCCCTCCCTCTCCATCACAATTCTATCATGCCCCCGAGATTTCCACTCTAATTATTCCTCATTCTCTTGCTATCTTTAAAGCCTTTGTCCTTTCGGCTTTGCTACCTTACTAGACCTTTTCTTCTGCAATCTCACCTTCCCTTTCACACCCTCACAGCCCTCTCCATCTCTCTTCCTACGGCAAAGCAATCAGTTCTCTAAATTAGGACAGGAGACATGGCAGATTAGAGTTTAGGGGGATTCTGGGAGTTCACAGACCAAAGGAATTTGCTTTAAATCTCCCCATCTTTATTTCCTATCCTTTCTTCCTTTCCAGCTTCCCTTAGCTTTCTAGTCCAGTTGCTGCTCCCATTAAAACTACAAGAACATAGAATCTCAGATTTCATCTAGGGTGGAGAAGGATAAGAAGACAGGGCTCATCTGCCCACCTTTCTCCCAGTGTTATGGTCAGTGTGGGAATAAGAGTGTCAAGGTTTTACTCCAGAAGAGGGAGGCAGCCTTGGGAGCATAAGAAATGGGCTTTGGTGTGATCGGTGATTATTTCACTGGGTAGGAGCATGAAGCCTCAGAAGACAGGACCCTTAAAGATATTTGAAATAGGGTGGTAGTAGGAAAAGAAAGACTCCAGATAGGAGACTCTGGGGAAGGAAGAGTCAGAGAAAGCCCTTGAACTGAGGTTGCTGATAGGAGCCTAATCTCTCACACTTAGATTCCTAGAGCTCAGGGCCCAAAAGGAAGACACATCATCTTTCCCATACTCTCATTTTATGGAAAAGAAAACTCAAGGCCAGAGAAGGAAGTGGCATTCACCAAAGTGGATCTGAATCCACATCTCATGCTCTTTCCATGATGCTACTCTGCTAAGAGTGAGTCTAGCATGTGCACAGACCAGATCTTTGAGGGGAATGGGTCATAGCTGTAGCACGCCCAACAAGGATAACAGCAAGGAAAGTGTATGTTAATGTCAGCCCCTATGTGTGTAAATACATGTCCCAATATTTTTGGTGACTCTGAGAGAGAAGGAGGCTATCCCGAGAGGTTACTGGAGATGGATGATGACTATGGAAGAAAGGCAGGGACAGACTGCAGGACTGAAGGAGTCAGAAGCTGAAACCTTGACAAACCCTGCCAAGCCTTTCAGATGTAGAAGAGATAATAAGAACATAGCCAGGCTCTTTGTGGTATTGCTCCCCTCATCTCCCTCTCTGTGCCCCACCCCCCTCCATACTGCTGCCTCTGTCTGTAGAGAAAAGAAAGAAAAAAGTCATATTTCTTTTCCTTTTCTTTATTTCTCTCTCTCTTTTTTTGGTTTCATCTTTCATGATTGTCTAAAGCCCTCCCCCCGACCACAGGGTGGCAGGGGGTGGTCTAAGAATCTGCAGGGATCTTTTTTTATGTGGTTTCCCCATGCTTTGCTATTCAGGTTCTGTCGATGTTTGCCCTCAATCCTTTTGTATATGTGGTGACCCTTTGAATTCATGCTCTGATGCTGTGTGTGTGTGTGTGTGTGTGTGTGTATGTGTGTGTGTGTGTGTGTGTGTGTGTATTGGGTCAGGAAAGTCTGAGGGATGTCAGTTTGTTGGAGGTGGAGGGGAGAGAGGAGGGAGGTTTCTGTTGTTTGGTTGGTTTTTGATTTTTTTTTTTTCTTTTTGGTTTTTTGGTTTTTGGTTTTTTTTTCTTTTTGGTGTGTTTTGTTAAAAAAAAAAAAAAGAAAAAAAAAGATTTTCTTTTTTCTTCCATTTTTTTGTCCTGGTTTCTTATGCTTGATCATCTCTCTCCTTGTTTAGATCCCTCTAGCTGAGATGGAGGATCTGTCTCTGACGTCAGATATTCTGTCTGAACAGTCCTGCTCCTTAGCTCTGACGGATGATTCTTTGCCTGATGACACTCACACACTTTTACTTAATGCCCTGGAAAGAAATGTACATACATAGACCCGCTCACTTTCTCCCTTAGCTCTGTGTAGGGCTCTGAATACTGGCACCAGGGCTTCCCCCCCCAACTTCCCCCCTCCCATCCCCCTCTTCTCAAAGCTTCCAGTTCTCACTCTTCACCCCAGATACATTAATTCAGTTCCACTTCTTGGGTTTGGTTTTGTTTTCTTTTTGCCAAATTAACAGCTCTCACCAGCTCTTCTCCAGAGAGAGAGAGAGAGAGACAAAGGCTGAATGTATGTGACCTCTTCCACAATGAATACGGGGGAGGAGGGATAGTACCTTCCACACCTGTCTTTGGAATTGGCCCTGCCATGCTGCAGAATCAGGCAGCTGATGAAAAAAACAGTATGTTCTGGAGACCTTAGACCTCTGCCCTGGGGGTCCAGACTCAGCCCCCTGTATTTGGAGCCCTGCCCAAGCTGTACCCCTCATCCCACTTCCCCTTCTTCTCCATGCCTCCACTCCACCCTTATCAACATTAGACATTCACCACTGTGTAGTGGGGCGGTGCTTCTCCTCTGCTATGACCGACATAATTTCTTTCCCCGCTTTTGGAAGGGGATCATTCTTGTCTTTTCTGTAACTCTCCATGTCTCTCACCTCCTACCCTAATTTCTGAGGACTTTCCTTTGTGTTGCTGATAAATCCTTCAAACTCCCTTGTCTCTCCAGCCCTGTGTGACTCAGAACCTGCTCCCCTTTCTCATCCCAATCATCCCCCGAATCAGGTTTCCCATGGTTATGGTACAAAAGAAAGACGAGGCCTCCACAGGTTTTTGGGACTTGCTGGGGGAGGGAGGTGAGATGAAGTTAGTTCCCAAATAAACCTTCATTTTGCCCGCAGCCCAGCTGTACCAGCAGAAATGCACTAGGCCAAGGCCTACAGCCACTGGGAATGTTGCCACAAGGGGACCATGGGTTATTGGCTTCAGTGGAGCCCAGTGCCGGGAGAGTGGGAGCGAAGGATATAGTCCTGTCCCAGGCTCAGACATCCTCAATCATAGCCCTGAGTTGTACTCTTGTGAGGTTGGTAAATTGGGAATAAGGAGAACAAAATCCAGAACTGATGATGGCAGAGGAAGGAGACAGTCCATAGTTATGTTTCTTGGTCCTGGGGAGCTAGCTTCCATCCTGCCTGGCCTCTGAAGCTAAATTGCCTTCCTTCTCGTCTCCTCTCACTGGTCTCCCCTACTCCTGTCTACAACTCTCCTGACACCTGCTCCCTATTACTATAACCCTGGGACCACAAAATTGGTAAGGAAGAAGCTCAGGTGGATGAGAGGTTAGGAATTCAGGTCCTAGTGGACATCTTTACAACGGCTCCACATCCTCTGGTTCCTAGGAGGCACTGATTTTCCTGTAATTATCCCACATGCTGTACCTCTACCAGGAGCTGGGAGTGGGGAGTAGGGAGGGGACAGGAGATGGAATTGAAGCAGGCAAGACTTTATGTAGCCTTCGCCTGGAGATAGATTTAAAATCATTCCATCTCTAGGGTGGGAGACTCTAGGAATGTTCAAGGGGAACTCTATCCTACATCTTCATTTAGAAAGACCTCTCCCCAGAGAAACACTTGAGATTCTGATCCTATGATTGATCCTGGATGATCTCTGTTATAATCTATGGAAAGGGATATCTGAGTCTCCTTAAAATAAATAGCCTCCACTATCTTTTGATACACACACACACACACACACACACACACACACACACACACACACACACTCCTTTGCCATCTGGTGCTACATATAAAATGTATCAATGATATAAAATATAAACCTGGGAGCAAAGTTCCCCTTCATCCTGCCTCTTCCCTGGAAGTTCATTTGTCTCACTTTTCTGTCTCTGTGTTCCTTGTTCCCTTTCCTCAAACCCCCTGATAGTCTGCATGGCCATTGTTCCTATCTGCTGGGGAGGGGATCTGGTTTCCAGCTACCTAATTGTGCCTCAGTGGCCAAAACTGTGGGTCTCCTCTTCCTCCCTTCCTCCCATTTTCTTTTTCAGACTGTGACCCTTCCCCACCCTGAAGAGGCTCTGGCCACTGGACTCTCTGCCCTCCAACCAAGTCTGCTAACTGTCCGGAAGTCAGGGGTCAGCAGGACCCACTCCTTGCCCAATGACAGCTACATGTTCCGAGATGGGGGGTCCTATCAGGGCTTTCTAGGGCAGAGGGCCTGGATGCTCCCCAAATCTCAGTCAGGTAGGAGCTCTCAGGGGATAAAATGGCCCATTGAGGCTTTCCTAAAGCAATCAATGGACATCAACTCAAGTTCATATTCCAGTATTGTGCCAGACACCTGGGAGGATGGTAGAGCGAAAAGAATATAACTGGTCCCCAGTCTCAGGAAGTTTCCAAATCTTTTGGGAAAGAAAGGTTTACCCTCAGAAAACTCCTGGTTTGCTGGGAGGGCCAATCTTAGAAGAAGGGACGCTAGAGAGGATCTGAAACAAGGTTATGATGGTTTGGTAGACAGGAGCTGGGCAAAGTTTCACATTCTGGGAGAATAGTAGGAACAAGTATCTTTGATGGCAAGGATAGAGATAGAGAAAGAGATGAGATGTTAATGGGGCTGGGGGTCGGTGGGAAATTCAAGGAAGGTAGATTTTAGGGCAGACATTACTGATGCTTCTAACTTTCATGACCCCACAGCAGGCTCCACCGCTTCCATCCACTCCCAGCCAGTAGATGCCAGAGCACTCCTGCAGCTTCCCAAAGATGGGTCCTACCAGCTCCAACCCCATGACCACTCCTACTGGAGCATCATCCCCAAACTTCCCCCACCGGGGTGCTCCCCTTCTGCACAGAGGCAGCTTCGGCGACAGGTGAGGGAAAGACTCCATCCCCTTTGTCAAGTGGGAAAATGCCAAGGTTTTGGTAGAGGTATGTGTGAGCATTTAAGTCCTAGGTTCTTTATAGGGATTAGTCTAGAAATGATGAACTAACTCCATTGGGAGGGACCACAGCAGTCATGTAGTCCCTCATTTTACAGATAAGGAAACCAAGGCTCAAGTAGAAGCAATCTATACTAAATACCTTAGACAAGATTTGAACCCAGACTTCTCTGACTCCACATGTTTCACTTATGTCCTTTTTAAAGTGTAATTGTTCCCTTGGGCAAGTCACTAAACTTCCGGGGCCTCAGTTTCCTTATCTACAAAATTAAGGGGCTGGATGAGATGGCCTATGATTTAAAAAAAAAATTGCATGCATGTAAACCATGTGGGAGCGCCCAAGGAGCAGTAGTGAGCACACTGAGAAGGAGAGAAGAGCTTCATCTAGGCACAAGGTCCCCAAGCTTTAACCAGGAGCCTCACAAGAGACAGTGTGTTATATCATATTGGAAAGAACATTGGATTTCAAGTCAGAGAATCCCGGCTGCTTACTTGTGACTCTGAGCAAATCACTTTCTCTTCCCTGGCCCTCAATTTTCCCAGCTACAAGGTGAGCTAGATGATCTCTCTGACCCTTTCTGTCTGATTCCTGTATCCCCTATACTAAGATCATTCTGTGATCTGAGTTCAAATCCCACTTTGGCTGCTTGGAATTTGGGTGACCTCATACATGTCATTTCCTTTCCTCTGGGTTGCCATTTCTTTCTCTCTAAAGCAAGGCGCAAGGGGGTTATTTCAGGCCTGGACTAGATGGTCTCTGAGGTCCCTTCCAGTTCTAAAACTAGAATCCTATAATACTAATACTGCCAACAACATCCAAGTTTTATGACCAGATCATTTTTACACCTACTGCAGATACAATAATAATCACTTTTAAGTAGTGTTTTAAGGTTTATAAAGCATTTTACCTATATTATCTCATTTGACCCTCAAAACAACCTTGTGAAGGAGGCACTATAATTATCTCCATTTTACAGATTGGGAAACTGAGTCTGAGAGATGTTAAGTGACTTGCCCTGGGTTACACAGCTACTAAGCATCTGAGACAGGATTTGTTTGGGGTTCTAAACTCATCACTCTGTCCCCTGCTCCAAAGAAGGAATAAGAACAAGTTTTTGAAACCTCTGGAAACTTATTCCTTGGTGTTTTATAATTCTAGTTCTAGAACTCTCAAGGGCCCAAGCTAGATCTAATGTTTGCGGGTAGCAGAGGAACCCAGAAGATAGAAGTTAGGGCTAACCTTTCTGAGGTGGAAGGGACAGTGCCCAGCTAAAGGACTTATTCTTGCTTCCTTCCCCTTCTCAAGTATGTTTCATAGACTGACCCTATTTTCCCCCCTTGTACTCTCTCTCTTCTTATCCCCCCCTGCCCCAAACCAGGCAGCAATAAGAACTGACTCCTTGGACATGCAGGGTTTGGGCAGTAGGGAAGATGTTGTAACTGAGATGAGTGTACTCGCAACCATGCCTCCCCAAGACACTCCCAGCTGGGGCCGTTCCAGTATCAGAGTTCAGCAACGTCCTCGGAACCAATGCAAGAAATCCAAGCACATGCCACCAGCTCCCTGCCCAGGCACAGATCCTCCCCAGGACAGGTGCCAGCCAGGCCATGAGGCATCGGAGAACATTAGCTGCCTGGAACTGCATGCCCAACCAAGCTGGGGCTCAAGTCCTAGGCCCCAATGTCCCCCAACTCCAAAAGGGGGAGAACAATTGAGGGACCTGAAGAAATGTTATAGTGCAGAGACCCAGGGCCGCCCTCACCGGCCTACCTTGTGGCCAGATGAACAGAGGAGACACTCCATCGCAGTCAGCTCTCTGGACAGCTCTTCCCAGGCCTGCCCAGGGCCTGGTGCCTTGAGCCTTGGGGGCCAGGAACTGAACAGGCCAGGTATAGGGCCTAAAAGCTGGCCTAAGACAAAATTGAGCCCTCCTTGCATCTCCATAGAACCACCTGAGAGCCAGGGTTCCCGGCCCTTGCCCAACCCAGGCATCTGCCTCCGGCGCAGGGCTCCATCCAGTGACTCCAAGGACCCTTTGGCCCCTGACAGCATGGCCATCTCCTCGCCTCCCCCAAAGAAAGACTTGCTGATGCTCTCTAGTTTCTCCTCTGATCAGTTAGATCTGGAACCCTGAATCACCTTCCCCTTCCTCACTGGGCTCCGCTGGGTGCCAAATCTCTCCTTCTGGGCTATATCCTTGAAAAAGTTCAGTATAAACCATGGAGGGTATTACTTCTATCATCCTACCAGGCATTGGGTAAACAAATGCAACTTCCAAAGACAGTTTAAATGCAGCAGTTTGGGGTCATTATGGTGGCTGAGGCTGGGGCACCAGATAGAGTGAGGGGCTGGGCCAGGAAGTTCTTCCAGGTGCCCAGGAGCTATTGGGAGAAAGCAATATGTCTGTGCAGAATCTCTATGTATATTCTATTTTATTAAATTAATTGACTCTAGTATTTGCGGGATGTACGACATTTTGTGACTTAAGAGATTTTTGTTTTCCTCTTATTTTATGTGTCTCCTAATATTTCCGAGAAGGCATCTGTCTCTTGGCTATTTTAACTTAGAATAACCAGACTAGTTAGAGTCCCTATTCTTACAAAGCACAAGCTGTGACCGTGAGTGCATTAAGTCCCCAATTGTGTCCCACCTTTGGCAGAAAGGGAGAGCAATCGAGAGAGAGAAAGAGAGAGAGAGAGAGAGAGAGAGAGAGAGAGACAGAAACAGACAGAAACAGATAGATAGAAATGGAATTTTGGAAACTAATGTATCTTTTTTCTCTTTAACCACATCGTTTTCGGAAGGAAAAAAAGAAGTCATTTGGACAACAGTCACTTTACAAATGCAATGGAAACCTTTTTATATATACATATATAACTATACATATATATAATAAAAATGATTTTCCAGAATAAAAGTTAATCACATTTCAGAATAACAGTAGGCACAGGGTGGGGAGGGCGGGTGGAACAGAACTGTTCAGTCAGTGAGGGACAGATGCCCAGGGGAACAGATGTAGTTACTCTAAGGTATTTGTTTGGGGAGTGTAAATGGTGTGTGTGTGTGTGTGTGTGTGTGTGTGTGTGTGTGTGTGTGTGTGTGTGTGTGTGTGGTACACTACCAAACTTATCACTTAGTGAAGAAAACCTCCGCTCAAACTGAAAGAAATCTCAGGAGAGTTGGTGAGGCAGGAGCAGCTCAAATTTCCCCAAAGGTTGCTGGTTATCTCTTAGTCAGTGGGTACTGCCTTGAATGTCTTTCATTTTAGATTAACTCTAGTTTCTTCTGACTGTCATTAGTGATCCATTGAAAGCTACAAATTGATGTTAATGAAAGAGTTTTTACTAATGATTGTGGTTTCTTCAGCTTTTTCAAATTTACAGAGTTGGGCAGAACTCTTGGGAGACGGCAGAGAGAGAAAGGATATGGGAGCTGAGGTATATGAACTTGAACTGTTTTTTTTCATTTTCCCCAGAATATATATTTTAGCTTGTCCTTGAGTGGTATGTTTCTTGTAGGAGTGGGTGGTTTATGATGAGATCTCTGTAATTCATCACCCAAGATGCTGTTCCCCTCAAGCCTGGGGAAGCACTATTGACTGTTTCTGCAGTAGAGAACTGTGGGGGCTCTCCATGGGGCAAGCATTCTATCTAATCACTTGGCCTCCAGCCTTGACAATAATGTCATTAGAACTGGCACCACCAGTGACTGCTCCATCACTACTTTGCATTGGATAAGATAGAGGGAAAAAACAGGATTAGGGTTGATTAAAACTGAGCTGCATCCTTTCTAGGGAGCAGTGGGGGGTATAGGCTGCAGTGTGGGCCTGGGGTGAGCAGAGAGTGGACCATCTGGTGGTTGGGCAGGGGAGCGGAGGCACTAGGAGAGTCTGGCAAGGCCCCCTAGGAGGGTGATGAATGAGCAACATCTAGGTGTTTGCATGGTCTGGTGCTGCCTGCCAAGGGGAACCGCTTTCTCTACAGTCAATACAGAGAAAAGGCAAGTGATGAGAAAGATGGGAGGGAGAGCCAAGGGGAGGGAGGCAGCCAGGGGCAGAAAGTACAGAGGAGGAGACAGGGAGATAGGGGACAGGGAAGAGCTATCTTCCTGGTGCTATAATATGCAATATTTCTGTCTGAAACCTGGTGCAAGGAGGCAGCATCATCTGATCCATACGGAGCTCAGGTCTGCTTCTCATCCTTCCAGACACCTGCTCCCTACCACAGTCACCCTTAATTCTTCTCCTATTGCTCCTAGTAAATTCTTATTACTTTTTCTCCCTTCTCTAACTCCTATCTGGACCCCTCTCTTCCTGTTCTCTTGGCCACCCCCCCTTCCTTCCTCATCCCATTGACATATATGTCTCCCCCAGGGTTGAGGTTTCTGTACTCCAGGGCTAGGGAAACGGTAGGACCGGTTTTTGTCAGCCCAAGAGTAGACCAGACCAGATGGGGTGAGGGATGGGATGGGGCACTCAGGGCCTGGCCACTTTGTAAAATTGTGTATTTTCTAAGCTGTGGTGAGCTTTTCTAGTCACTCTTTTGGAGAAAAACAGTGCTAATCCTAAAGCAAAAACCTGGTTTGTATCATTCTGGGGTGTGCAATAATGTTGGGCTTGTTTTCTTTGGGTGTCTGGGGAGGGGTGGGTTTATAGGATTTCTTTTTTTTCCTTTTTCCTTTTTATTAAAAAAAAATCAAAACTGTACAGAACCCCTAGGGTTCCATCACCTGGTTCTGTTGATAGAATTTTTATATTTTTGTAGAATTCTCCTAGCTGTTTGTCTGTATCCTTTCCCCAGAAGGATATGGGAGGAGGTGGGGAACAGGTGTTGGGGATTTTCTCCCCTGTGGGTTGGGGGTCTCTACTCTAAATCATAGGAGGCCCCACCTACTATGGCCAGAGAACTGGACCTAAAGTCAGCCCCGTCCACTGCCTCCCTTTTTCCCCTGCCCCCCCAGCCCCCATCTTCCCTCATTACTTACTCCCCCATCCTATCCCTAGCACACCAGCACTTTACAACTGTGGAGTTTCTTACTTTTATCTTTTGGGGGGTGTCGGAATCCCTCATCAGTGGACCCTATGGGGAAGACAGAAAAGGGAAGAGTCATGGGTTCTAAGCAATTCAAAGACCCTTCCCCCCATTCCCCCACCCTATTCTCCCTTGCAGGGGCCAAAATAGCCTGAATGAGTTGTTGCATGAAATGAGGATTTTTTTGGAGGCCAAAAAGCTGAAGATATATTCCAGGTGAGGGAGGAGAAAGGCCCTCCCTCCCTTCTGGCTCCAGCCAGGGTCTGTTCAGCTGGAAGGCTGTGGTAAAACAGAATTCTCTGAAAATCTCTGGTTTCTTGTTATTACACCTCAAGCCCGGAGGGGGCAGTGCAGGAGAGAGATGCGCTAATATGGAAATGGTGGGTCAGAGTGAATAAAAAATACAACAGTGTGAAACCTGTACAAATGATGGAAACCCAGTGTGACTCTTGAAGGGGTTTTGAAATGAAAACCATGATGGCTCTGAATAATATTAACAACGAGAGTAAAATTAATCATGATGATGATGATGATAAATAACCTTGTTGTCTGTCTGGATGCTTCTTTGCTTCGTCGGTCCTGGGGCTGGGAGGAGGGGAGTGGCGAGACCAGCCGGTGAGGTTGGTGGCACGCTTGAGCTTTGCGAGTGTGTTTTTCATAAGCATTATCTCATCTGATTTACACAAAGAACATGTGAGGTAGGTGTTGCTACCCCCATTTTACAGATAAGAAAACCAAGTCATCGCAAAGTGAAGTTAGCTTGTCCATGGTCGTGAAGATGAGGACCTCCGGTCTCTGGTGACTCCCAGGACAGCATCCTTTTTCCTACTCAACTCTGTCTCTGTGAGGCAAGGCAGTGTGGGAGAGGGGGAGATGCAGATGGAAACTAGGCTCTCTCAGGGACACTAGGCACTGGAACTCGAGAGTAGGAGGATGATTGACTTCTGAACGAGTTTGGAGTTAGGGTAGCCTCATCTGAGCTGAGCAAGAACCCCCCCCCACACACACACAAAACTGAAGGTGAGAAAGTATCTAAAGGAAAGGCTAGCGTCAGTGTCCTAAGGAGCCTTGCCTAGACTGCCTTGTCCACTGAAAGGGACCCTGCAATGAGAAAAAAGACCAAGGATAGGCAAGGTGGGCATCCAAGGAGGGTATAATATGGAACTGGGGGATGGAATGGAATGAGGGAAACATTGGAATACTGCTCTTTATAAATGCACACATTTTTGAATGCTAGAAAATTCCATTCTCTGTGGCCTAAAGGCACTTCTTTTGAGATAAATCCAAGCACGAATGTTACAGTAAAAACTCCAAGTCTTCAGTGTCTAGTCACACGCAGGAGGCACAACTTTCAAAAATTTTCCAGGTCACACAAATACCTCGTCCTGACTCTGAGTATGTTTATGAGGCTACTTCCCTTCCTTTCCTACCATTACCCTCCCCCACTAACCCACACTTCCCTGTCCAGAGTAGTACCTATGGCAGAGGGTCTAAACCTGGGATCTACGTGGAGAGATTTCAGGGAGCCTTCAATTTAAAAAAAAAAAAGATGTTGATCACTATATTTTAATATAGCTAATTTCCTTTGCAATTCTATGTATTTAATATTCTGCATTTAAAAACATTATTCCATAGACTTCACCACAATGCCAAAGGGGTAAATGACACATAAAAACATTAAGAACCCCTACTTTGGGGTATGGAGAGCTAAACAAGCTGTTTTAGGATCAGCACTTAGTAAAAATCTTCCCACTTCTGCCCTGAAGATTTTGGCGAGCAGTCCATAAATGGTACTTAAAATTTGAAGTTCAAAAAGGCATCGTCATCTGATCCACACGGAGCTCAGGTCTGCTGATCAAGTTGCTAATCAAGTTGGGGGTGGGGGTAGGACACCTCCCACACAGATCCGTAGGCTGTTTTTCTCCCACAAGGGATTTTCTTTTAATTTGGGGCAGTCTTTGAGTTAGCTTCCACAGAAATGCTGAGACCTGAGAGGAATCCACTGTGATTCTCCATCTTCCCCTTTCTGAATCTCAGATTCTACTAGGGATGGCTGTGGACTAGCTTCTGTCCCTGAATCTTGAGTCTAACAGTGAATTCCCTTTAAGGTGATAGAAATTTCATCTGGTTTTTTTGGATTTGCACAATGCCTACTCACCCCCTACCCCCAGAAGAAGGACAAGGGAATAGGGATTGAATGGTGCATGGAGGGAAAGGATTCAAAAGCCCCTCAGGAAAGATACTCACAGGTTTTAAGGACTTCTAACTCACCAAAAAAAAAAATCAACTTTGTTTCCCAGGATTGAGGCCAGTTTGGGGGTGATGGGGTGATGGAGGAGCTTAAGAAGGGCTGTCAGACACAAACTCTTACAGTGTGGGTATCCCACATCCGAATTGGAGAGTGGGGCCCTAAAGGTATTCACAGAGGGATGGAAGGAGACTCCAACTCCATGCCCTGATACCCAGTGTGAGAGACAGAGTGTGTGGGGAAAGAAATGAGGGAGGACAGTGTCATATTGTTAAGGCTTTTAATAGTGGCTTTAAAAAAATCACAAGACAGTTTTGAAAATTGCTTGTTAGTAGGGACTGCAAACCTCTACACACAATAATACTAGAAACACATGAAAATAAGGGATGCCCTTCCCCCACATAGCAGAGCTTCATTAAGAATACAGGCATGTATGTACTTGTAGGTATACACACATACACACACACACACACACACACACACACACACACATCCTTGCTATGGATATCACTCTGCTATTATGAAACAAAGGGAGGGGAGGAGAGAGAATCAAGCCAGAGGAGAAATTAAGCAACCTTGAAAATCTAAAAATCTAAAAACCAGAGGGTGTTCCCTGTGTCAGGAAAAGCTGACTCTAGGAATCTCCTTTCCTGACCTTCTCATCTCCCTCCTCCATTTGTGGGCATTTCCTGGTACATATTCATAATATTGACTTTTGATCCTACCCCACCCTACCCGGTTTCTTTCTCTTCATTTGTCTGGTCCTTCTCACCCTCTGCTCTCATTGTCCAGTCCTTCAGTAATGTCTGATACTTTGTGGACAGGGTCCCCAGGGTTTTCTTGGCAAAGATACTAGAATGGTTTGCCTTTCTTATCCAGTGGATTAAAACTAATGGAGGCTAAGTAACTTGCCCGGGGTCACACAGGTTGTAAATGTCTGAGGTTAGATTTGAACTCAGGTCTTCCTGGCTCCAGGCTGAGGCAGTCTAATCTGCTGAGCCATGTAGCTGCCTCTACCCTCTGTTTTCTCAAACAGCCAAAGAAATTGTACTGGAAACTTGATTGGCCCTGGGAGGTGGGGGCCAGGTATCAGGGTGTGGAGGGTTAGGCTTAAGTCATTGATGTGACCTCCCAGTCATCTAAAAGCATAAAAGAGGCTAGCCAAGAGTCATCACTAATCCCCCAGACTTGGTAAATGGCCCACAGCCAAGCAAGTTAACTCCATTTGCCCTCTGGACCAGATATGTTTCTGTATAGAGATAAAGGGGAGGGGGTGTCTGCATATATATCTCAGAGTCACTGACATGTCCTGGTTGAGATTCCTTCCCAGGCACAGGTAACCTATTAATTTCATTCCCATCTTGAATAAGAATCAGATAAATCAGAGCCAGGCCTAGCTCCCAACAGTTTGATGTGGAAGGAAGGACTGAGGGTAGAAGTAGCTACATGGCTCAGTGGATTAGACCTCCCTCCATTCCCTGCTCCCCATCCCTACCTGGAAGTAAATGGCATCATGACGCATAGTGGCTGAAGTGTGGGCAGGACATTGCAAGTGAGGGGGAACAGAGTGATGGGATGGGCAAATGTGTGGCAAGAGCTGTTCTGGTGGCATATAGGAAGTGGATTAGAGAGAAGGCCCCACCAATGGGAGGGAGGAAACAAACATTTCTTAAAACATCTACTATGTGCTAGACATAGTGCTAAGAGCTTTACAATGATCATTTAATCCTTACAACAGCCTTGGGAGGCACCTGTTATTGTGATTCCCCATTTTAAAGCTGAGGAAACTGGGGCAGATGGAGATCAAGTGACTTGCCCAGGGTCACACAACTAGTAAGTGTCTCAGGCTGAATTTGAATTCAGGTCTTCTTGACTCCAAGCCCAGCATTCCCTCTACCTATTGATTAGCTCAGAGGGTGCTAAAGGAGACTGACAGGGAAGATAGACAACACCGGGTCACGCATTCCCTGGTTTTTGTTTTGGTTAGTCCAAATAAGGAATATTGAGTAGATTGGCCCAGCATATTCATCATCTAGAGAGAACTCCTGGTTTTGAAGGACTGGTCCATGATGGCAGGATAGCTAATTGACTTGATGAACTTGGGGTATCACCACAAATGAAAGAGGTGGGGGTGGGAACAGCCACAAGTAGGGAATGACAGACCATAGGGAGGAATTATGATCTCTGACTCAGGGGCTTTGCTGGAAAATGTGTTAAATTCCACTGAGATCAAGGCTATAAGGGGAGAGAATGAGAATCGGGAACTTTCACTGGTTGTACTAAAGCCTCAGGTTTATCCTGTTCTGACCCCTGGTACATGATTTGATCCATCTGGGTTTTGGAGGGTAGGTGGATTTTTACCACTAAAAACTGGGGAGATTTCAGGAGAAGTTCACGCAGCATTGTGATGAGTCACTGGAATGATGGCTTGGCGAATTGTGGAGGTCTCTGCAGCAGAATTCTGTTGGCTTGGGGAAATCTCAGGAGACTTACTTCTGAAAAGCCATTTAAATAAGTTAGAGGCATCAGATGTGGCTTGTCCTTTGTCCTCTTTTAGATGGCTGAGATGAGGAATTGTGGGTGGGGATAGGGAACCTGATACCTGGAGACCACATGTGACCCTCTAGGTCCTTGAGTGCAGCCTTTTGACTGAGTCCAAGTTTTACAGAACAGATCCTTCTATTCAGTTCAAGGACTATACTTGAGGACCTAGAGGGTCACATGTGGCCTCAAGGCCACAGGTTCTCCACGCATGATTCCTAGTCCCATAAAGATGAATTCCCTTTGCAGCTGGTTCCCCATGTGGGTCTTTAAGGAGAGGAGATGAAGTCTCTAAAGGAGATTAGGTTGACAGACTGTATTGTGTGCCCCATACCACTCCTATGGCCATCTATCTACACACTATGCTCAGCCTTCATGAGGGCAATTAGGTTCTACCTTCTAGGAGTATTCCCACCCAAATGGCATTAGGCTAAGGGACTACCCTACCATACCACCATACAAACATGGACAGATCAACTGGTGGAATCTGATTGGGAAAACTGTATCAAGTGGCTATCAGGGCAAATATGGCTTTCAATGCAAACAGTTACTCCAGAGATGGTAGGAGGAGGCATAGCACCCACTACCAAGGTGGAGAGTGAGGGTGCCCTCTCCTAGAGAGAGTTTTGAGTATATCTCCTGAAATATGGGGTTGGTGAGTAAGTAATCAATCACCAGGCTACAAGGAAGGGGGCAGGATAACTAGTAAAACTGTATGGTAACATCTGTGCTTACATCAGTAAGGGGTTTTCTGTTTCATCTATGTTTAACGAATCCACTAGAGCTCCCAACCCAGTTGGAAATACTGAGTTACTCAAGTCTCTATATTCAGATACTGGGAATTAGTTCCCCTTGAGACTAAGGCTGACAGTCAAAGTTCTGCTGAGGTTGGATCATCCTAGTTCTATATAGGAACACAAGTCCACCCAAGTCCATATCCTCAAGTTGAGGTGGACTGGAAATGAGAGAGTAGAGATGCCAGATACATAAGGAGACTTATTTTACACATGAGGAAACTGAGACTGAAAGTGGTTAAGTGACTTGCCCAGGGCTTACAGGGCTAGTAAGTGTCTGAGTCAGGATTTAAGCTCAGGTCTTCTTGATTCTAAGGCCATGGTGGGGAAGAGCATCCTTGCATAGGTGGAAGTACATGGGAAACTCCCTGTTTGGGGGTATGGTTGTAGTGGCTAATCAGGCTGAGTGCTTTGTGGGAATCGACATTATGAGCTTTGGAGAGTCTATACACCTGTGGGCAAACTTTATGCTGGTTACCATGGGCAGGGCCAAATGAAAACTCTTAAAATTGTTCAAGATATTCTGTGTAGTTAATACCAAAGAATGATGAGACTCCTGGGAGGTAAAAGATATTTCCTCTCTATTGATGGAGATGATAGAAACTGTAATACTTTTCTATAACATTTCCCCTGTGTGGTCACTAAGGAGGAGGATGGTACCTAATAATGAAACAGTTGCAAAAATAAAAAAGAGTGCCCTTGAAGCCATTTTTTAAAAATTGCCATAGAAGAGAACAGAAGGGAGGCCAGAAGGAAGAAGAAACAAGTAAGACAGCTTTGAAATCACATGTCGAATTGATCATATACTTCAAAAGAAAATCAGGCTCTACGTAATAGTCACGGTTTCATGTGCACACTTTTTTTTTTCTGGTTCCATTATTTATATATATTTATATGAATTTTACTGGTGTTTTAGTTCAACCTTTTAAAAAATTAAATCAATTAAGAAAATTAAGTATTTAGGTTGTACATCAAATTCTTGGAGAGGCAGTAGATAGGATGAACCCAGATGATTCTGGACCCAATCTAGAACCAGCTACCAACATTTGCCTCTTTACAATCTAAAAAAGGAAGCCCAGAAGCTTATTATACCCTTCAAGGTTTTGAAGAACCCATAATCCCCACCTAGATTTCTGGATAGCCTTCTATACCAATTTACCCCAAAGCCTTCTTTCAAGGAGGTCCAAAAATAGACTGTAGTTCTGGAAGATCTAAGTGAGTCATGCAACAGACTCCATCCCTGGAGTCCTTATTCAATCAGTGAGCAAGCATTTATTAAGCACTTACTATATGCCAGACACTGGTGATACAAAAAATCTCAAACAAAATAAAAAGCAGACCTTGACCTTAAGGAGTTTCCACTTTAATGGGGGAGATCACATATGAAACCTAGGCACAAACAAAGATACATATATATTCTATATATGTTTACATATGTATACACACACATATATCAAATGAAGACAGTCTGAAAAGGATAGGCATTAGCAGATGGGGGCACTAGGAAAGGTTTCCTGAAGCCAGGAAGATTCACCTTCCAGAGTGCAAGTCTAGCCTCAGACACTTACTAGCTGTGTGACCTTGGGCAAGTCATTCAACCCTGTTTGCTTCAGTTTCCTCATCTGTAAAATGAGCTGAAGAAGGAAATGGCCCAAAAAGCCTCAAATGGGGTCACACAGAGTCAGATGTGACTGAAAATGACTGGACAACAACAGAAGGGACCCCATGAGGCCTTTGTTTTTGGAGATCTCTGTCCACCAAGTGCAAACTGAGTGATCTTTGGTAAGCAATAGAGGCACTGGATCAAAGGATGGCTAGACTTCTGGAATTGCAAGCTCCCAAAGCAGCCACTTTTGAAATAGCTTTACCTATCTGGTACTGAGCTCTAGTTGGTATTAAAAGGGTGACTCATGGTCATACTTTCATCCTTTGTCCAGAGTTTCCTATTATGAGTGGGGTAATGCAAGATTGGCCCTTTAACAAGGTGGGTAGGAAGCAGGAGGCCCCTATTGTTAAATGGAAACAGTACATTTAAGATCTAATTCACCCAGGTCCCTTGTGGGGTTAGTGTCCTTCATGAACTCTGCCAGAAACTGAGGCCTTTGTCTAAGCCTCAACATTCTGTCTCTTCCACACTAGCCTAATGGGTCTCTACCTCTGAGGACATGGCTGCCGAGGAATGCCATTTTGCTGAGTTCACTGACAGATCCACCTGCTAAAAGAGAGGCCTGTGAAGCCATTAATCCAGTAACAGAGGATACCTTAGGGAAAGGAGTCCCAATGGGACATCCTGGCACATTGATCCAGTAGGCCGAGCTACAGTCCACATAGCTGATATGAGAGAGATGAGTTATATAAGATCTTCATCCACACTGATTACAGGATGGTGGCCATGGGCTTTGGAGAACTAGAGAGAACAAGATTGGTTGATCAAAGGCTCTCTCATTTGGAGGAATGACCAGTTGAGAAATTTTTCTGATGCTTCCACCATGTAGAGTTGTTTGTGGAACAGATCAGTGCTCATTAGAGTCATCATATTCTTCCTGATAAATTGAGTAATCAGATTGATTCCCTTCTGAAACAACAGAATTTGGAGAGTGGGTTCAGTGTCAGTCTCTACATGGTGGCTGTGGTACCATCTTGAGTTGGAAATGTGATCACATAGATTCCTAACTAAGGTTGAAGTAGCTGCTTCTGTCCACTGATGTTACTTAAGCCTACCAGATCTCTACTATGGCATCCTCCTGAATGGGACCTGATTTGGAAATTCATTATATTGGCCCACTTCTCCCCTCTCAGGGCAAGAAGTTTGCACTTATTTAGTTGATGCCTATTCAAGATATGTCATTGCCATGCCCATCAAGACTTCCATTGTGGCAGCTGTCATCAAAGCTCTCATGGAACATATCCTTCCTCCTTAGGAGTCCCCTTGAATTATTGCCTCTGATCAGGGTATTCAATTCTCCTCAAAGTAGACCTGAAGTTGGGTTTCTACAAACATTCCTGCTTGGTTTTTTTACCTCCTATACTATCCTCAAGAAAGGGGAAGGCTCTCCACGCCAGCAGTTTCATAATTCCACACTCTAGGAAGACTTAGTGATAAGGGTAGATTGTTTTTAAATAGTAAACAGCCCTTCTTTATTCCATCCCTACAAATTATATGAACTTCAAAGTAACTGCCTCTTCAGAGGACTGCCTTAGGAAACAGTTCAGGTTCCTTTCAGTGGTCAGGTCTCCTTTTCCCTTGAGAATTCAGATGATCCCTTTCCAGAAAGGACTTGGGAAACCATGAGACAGAATTGCTGAGAGGTACCTTGTTTTCTATTAATATAGGAAACTGAAACTATCTCTACATAACCATGTTGATTATGAATTTACCTAGAAAAAGAAAGCAGACTGGGTGGCAATCCTGAACCCCTGGATGAAAGTGAGAAAAAGAGGCCCTAGAATAAGAAGATAAGTCCACCAGAGGCCTCTAAAGGATCAAAGATTTGGTCCCATGCCTTGGTAGAGCACCAAGAAAGGGGGAGATTTTGGTTGGTGGACCAGGGAACAATAAATTGGTATAGGGTGAGTCTAGTATCAGCTTAGGTCCTAGGACATGCAACCTAGGATCTTAGTTGCATGTAAGACATTTATTACCTCTTAGCTACTCTACAAATGATCATGATGAAGAATTGATGGTCAGGCCATCTCTAGATAGAGATGAAAGGGGCTGTCTCTGAGTCAGTATGATGTCCTTATTGAATATTCCTTCTTGTGCTATAGCTAAGTAAGCCTCTTCTTGTTAAATGCTTAATGGGTCCATGAGTATCTCATTTTGTTTCCGTCTCAAACCTGAACTACCAGACTGGACTGAAGCACCGTATTTTTCTATCAGCACCTTTCCAAGACTTCTACAGAATTAGCAAAGGAAAGCTAAGAGGGTCTTAAAGGCTATTATTATAATAACATTATAGATTTAGAGATGTAAGGAAATAACAGAAATCACCTAACCCAACTCCTTCATTTTACAGAGGCAGAATCAGTGATGCTTGGTTCCCTTTTTGTGAGACTAGAGAAAGGGCTGTAGTAAGTCCATGAGTCACCAGGTGGCAGTATGAGGCATCATCACCACCATCACACCCCACCACCACATCCCTTACCCCATACCAACTCCATGACTGGAATGGTGGCTTCTCAGGTAAACACTTTGGCCCTGTAGCTTCTAAGGTCTTTATTCCAGGAGTACCCAATGACAAATAGGAATCAGGAACATCAGAAATCAACTAATTATCGCCCCCTCAAAAGTGGGTGCTGAGAGATCTACATCACCGATCTGAAGAGGGTCATCAGATTGTGTGGCAAGGAGGGAGACGGCGTGTAACCTCATTCCAGCCAGAAGTAAAAGACAATATCCTGCAGTAGGGTACCTCCTAGAAGTAAACTAAGAGGCTTGCTTTGATGTCTTCTTGACATTTCCTGTTCATTCCAGATGTTCTGGATATGCTGATGAAGCTGAGGTTGCTAATTAATTTGTTTTATTTTGTAAACTCAGAGTTAGGGGCTGAGGAGTCTTGCATGTTGATGAATACAAAATAAGATGTAAATGAAGATTGGGAGCTAAGGTCTCTAGCAGTCTTTCTTCTTAATTATGCAAAAGGAGTAATCAAGGTTTGATAAGGAAAGACCTTAGTATAGGCCTGGAGGAATAGATTTCAGTTTGTTGTGCTGTACGCGTTGAAGTTGGAAGGTGGGAAGAGGGAAAGTGAGTAGAGACAGAGGCATGAGAAGGGAGAAACAAGCAATTAGAAGAACCACGTGGGTGTGTTTGAAGGAGGCGCAGGGCAGCGTCAGGGAAGGACCAGTGGGCTGGAGCAAGTCTGCCCCCTGTCCTTGGGACCTCAGGAGAGAAGGCATCCCAACTTCAGATGGATTTAAGCAAAAAGTCTGATTAGATTTTTAAAAAAATCTTTAATCTTTTTCATTGATTTTTAATCAGTTTTGTCACACTAGTTTCCTCATTAGCTTCCCCACTCTGTTTCTCTCGGTCTCCTCCTTAAGTTTCTTTCTCTCTCCCTTGCTCCCATTCTCTGTTTCTTTCTCACTCTTCCTCCCTCTTCTGTACTCCCTAATCTCCCTTCCCCTTTCTAGTGATGCCCCCTCTCTCTTCTTCTTCTCCCCTCCACATCTTTCTCCTTCTAGATCCCCCATCTCTCTCCTCCACTTCTCTCTCCTAGTTATCTCATCTCTCCCTACCACTCTCTTCTTTCCCATCTTGAGAGACCTCATGGTACAATGGAAAGACTGTTGAGATAGAGGACCCAAGTTCAAATCTCAACTCTTCCTAAATTCAATGCATTAGCATATCTAACTATTCTATCTTTCTCATCCCAAAACTCTTTCTTGTTCTTATCCTAACCATGACCTACAATCTCTCTACTTTTCAGTATGTTGCCAGTTCACCCCTCCTCCAACTGCCATCTCTTTGCACCCTTAGTAAACCAATTCAACTCTAAACCCTCTTCTAAAGTGGAACTCCTTATTCCCAGGTCTTACTCCACTGACAATGCCAAACCCCAACCTTAAATGACTCCCAACATCAGCCTCCTCTGCTCTTACTCACTGCTGAACAGTCATGGAAAAAAAAAAGTCAATTCTACAATACAAACTGGATCCACTACAAGTTTATGTTATCTAATCTTGATTGAAATCTCAGGGTTCAAATGCAGCAAGGCAACCTTTTATTTATCCTTAATGGATTCTTTATCCCACTCTCCATGATCTCTGTTCCTAATCTTTTTTCTTCAGTCTTCCCACTAGACCCCATTCTCTCAGCTGAGAGCCTTGCCTCATCTTTTAGAGAAAAAGGAGGTCATTCAGCAGCCATCTCCCTTTCATTTCACAGCCCTGATTCCACATCTCATAATCGCTTATCATCCCCAACTATTTCCTCCTTTGCTACAGTCTGTGATGAAAAGGTGACTCCTCTCTAAGGTCATTCTCTCTACAAGTATCCGTGCTCCCATCTCTTCCATTCCAATTTAACCCCCATTCCCTTCAATCTCTCCCTAACTGGTTCCTTCCCGGTTGCCTACATACACCCATGTCTCCCATCTTTAAAAAAAAGTCTTTGCTAGATCCTACCACTCATACTATCGTTTTTTCTTTCTTAGCCAAACTCCTTGAAAAAGTCATTTACACTTAGTGTGCCTGCTTCTTCTTCCACTCTTTTAGAATCTTCACATAATATGACTGCTGACTTCATCGCTCAACTAAATCTGCTCACCCTAAAGTTACCAATGAGATAGTTTAAATTTTTTTCTTTAAAATATATTTTTGTTAATAACTTTTCAAATGTCACCTAAACTTTCCAGTGTATCCTTTTCCTTTCCCATCCCAGAGAGCCATGTCTTAAAGCAAAGAAGAAGAAAAAAGGGAGCAAAAACAGTTCAACAAAACTAACCAAGGTATCAGAGAGAACTGATATTATATACAGTATTTTATCGCCAGCTCTACAATTTCTACCAAGAATTGGGGAGGGACATTCTCACATCTTTGGATCATTACAAATTTACAGCATTTAATCTCAACTATCATAGTTTAAAACAATGGAAATGGAAATATTATATATATATATATATATGTATACATATATATGTGTATCTCTTCACTATGTTGTTTTCCTAGTTCTGATTTTACCACTTTGCAATGGTTCTTACGATTCTCTGAATTTATCATATTTATTGTTTCTTACAGCATGATAATATGTATGTATGTATGAATTCATTAATTTTTAATAGCCTTTACTAAGCACTTAATGGGAGCAGCTAGGTGGCGAATTGGATAGAGTGCCAGGCCTTGAGTCAGGAAGATTCATTTTTCTGAGTTCAAATCTGGCCTCAGACTCTTACTTGTTGTATGACCTTAGGCAAGTCACTTAACCCTCTTTGCCTCAGTTCCTCATCTGTAAAACAAACAGGAGAAGGAAATAGCAAACTAGTATCTCTGCCAAACAAAACCCAGCTGAAAAACGATTGAACAACACCGAGCACTTATTACATGCCAAGCCCTACGCTAAATGCTAGGGATCCAAACACAACAGTGAAGGCATTTACTACATATGAGGAACTTGTATTCTAATAAGGAAAGACAACACACATCTGAGGAATGTTGACAAGGGAGGGGTATTTTGGTCTGGAAAGATACAGGGTTGGTCTTGATATCTGCAGTCTTTGATGTTATCACTCTCCTTTTTGAAACTCCCTTCTCTCCCTTCTCTCTAGTAGTGTCTCTGAGACACTACTACCTTCCAGTTCTCCTACCTATTTAACTCTTTGTACATATGGATTCTTTTCCCTTTTTTATGATCTCTTTGGGATACAGACCTAGTCTTACTTGGGGGATACTGAAGTAGTTAACTATTTCCTTCTCCAGCTCATTTTACAGATGAGGAACTGAATTAAACTAGATTAAGTGACTTGCCTAGGGTCACCCAGCTAGTAAACATCTGAGGCTGGATTTGAACTCAGGAAGAAAAGTCTTCCTGACAACACTGGAGGTGCTTAAATGCTTATTGACTAAAAGACTATCCCTTCTGCCTCCATATTATTTTACTTGGTGATCTCATTAGCTCTCATGGATTCAATGATTATCTCTATGCAGATGATTCTCATATCTACATACCCTGCCCTAACCTCTTTACTGATCTATTCCCATCTTAAACTTAATATATCCAATCCTGAGCTTCCAAATTTCCCTATTATTCTCAAGGGTACGATTCTCCTAGTCCCCCAGGCCTGCAACATAGGTGTCATCCTTGACTCCTCACCATCTCTCACTTGTCATATCCCAACTCTTGCCAAAATCTGTCAATTTCACCTTTTCAATCTCCCTTGAAGGTGCTCCCTTCTTTCCTCTTATATTGCCACTACCCTGGTGCAAGATCACATCTCCTCAAACCTGGACTACTGCAGTAGTCCTTTAGTTGATTTGCCCATCACAAGTCTCTTTTCACTACAGTCCATCCTCCACTAAGCTGCCAAAGTGATTTTCCTAAAGCATAGGTATTGAGCATATCATCTTCCTACTCAGTAAACTCCACTGGCTCCTTATCACTTCCAAGATTAAATATAAAACCCTATTTTTGGCATTCGAAGTCCTTCATAACTTAATCCCACCATCTTTCCAGTCTTCTTACACCTTTTATGTGACCCCATTCTGGTTTGGCAAAGATACTGGAGTGGTTTGCCATTTCCTTCTCTAGACAGATGAGGAAACTGAGGCAAACAAAGTCAAGTGACTTGCCTAGGGTAAAACAACTAGTAAGAGTCTGAGGTCAGATTTGACTCATCCAGAAGATGAGTCTTCCTGATTCCCAAGCCTAGTGGTCTGTGCACCATGCACCCCTTAGCTGTCCTTTTACACCTTACCTCCCCATAACCTCACTCTGATTCAGTGACACTACACATGTTACCATTCTTCACCTAAGATACTCTATCTCTTAGTTTGAGGGCATTTTCACCGGCTTTCCCCCATACTTAAAATGTTTCCCCTCCTCACCCGTACCAGCTAAATTTCCAATTCTACAGGAAGCCCTTCTCAATCCTTATTAATTCTAGCATCTTTGTTGATTTCCTCCTATATATCCTGTATACAGTTTGTTTGCATGTGACCTCCGCCATTATATTGTGAGTCCTTTAAGGGCAGGGACTGTCTTTTTCCTTTCTTTGCAGTCCCAGAATTTAGCACAGTGCTGGGTAGAGAGTACATATGTTTATTGGCTGACTGACTAACCTAAAAGGGATCAGATTGACACACCCTTTCCTGGAGCAAAGGCAGTATGGTTTTGAATAGAACTGGAAAGGATAGTGGGGTGGAGCTCTTGTACATAAAGTTGACTAGGCAGCTGGTAAGAAAACGTCAGGATTATAGGAAATGAAATAAAGCATGACTGGGGTATGCTTGAAAACGCAGGTCAGGTGAGCACTCACCCATTAGCAGGAGTATCCTGGAGCCACCTGCAACTAGACCACTAGAGTCAATTGTTAAATTCAGCATGAACATTTATAATTTGGAAATTGACAGTGCTTGATTTATTGTTTTGCTTATTGTATAGATATTGGAAAGAAATGGAGAAAATGTTAATAATGCAGGTTAAAAGGATATCATACAGCCAGTTCATTTACCAATATTCCCTGCCTATCAGTCCATGGAAAGTAACATTCCATTACATCCACATCAACTTGCTTAGTCATCCCCTTATCTTTTGGATCTTGATTTAGGCATAGGAATTAAACCTATTGGTGAAAGGAATTTCTATGAAAAAAATTTCTCTGCCAATTTTGATTATGACCATCTGGAATAGATACTTAGAGCACTCAGAAGTTATTTTACCTGCCCAGAGTTTACATGGCCAGTATGTGTCAAGGACAGGACTTAAATCCAGCTTGTTCTGACTTCAAGGCTAGTTCTCTCACTGCTATGCTATACTGACTCTCATCTATTTCTTTGTTACAGGAGAAAGCAATCTTAAATATTTTGATGTTTACGTGACCTTCTTTTTGGCATTGACCTACTTGGAGAATATACCTAGCATCATAATCTCTGGGTCAAGAGTACATATTTTAATCTCTTTCTTAGCATAATTCCAAATTACTTTCTAGAATACATGAACCAATCACAGTTCTACCAATAAGCACATGAGTGTGCTTGTCTTTTCACAATTCTTCCAACATAGATTATTCCCATCTTTTGTCATCTTTGCCAATTTGTTGAATGTGGAATGAAACCGAAGTTCTCTTAATTGGCAAATCTAATGACCTCTTCTTGGTCCTCATTCCTTCTTGACTCTCTGTAGCATTTGATACTTGGGACCACCCTTCTCTTCCTGGATACTGTCTTCTCAGTGTTTTCATAATGTTGGTCTCTCCTACTTGTCTGAGTCTCCTTTGCTGATTCATCATTCATGTCACATCTACTAACTGTGAGTTTACACTAGCTCTTTGTCCCTGACCTTCTTCTCTTTTCTCCTGATCCTCTCACTCTACTAACTTCATCAGCTCTCCTGAGATCAGACTATCTCAGGGCAGATGACTCATAGATCTAACTATCTGGCCCTAGTCTGTCTCCTGAGCCCTCATCACAAACTGCCTTTTGGACTTCTCCAACAGGCTATCCTAGAGCCATCTCAAGTGCAACATGTCCATAATAGAACTTCCCTTTCCCCTTAAGCCCTCCCTTCTTCAGAATTTCCCTGTTACTGGCTATGGTACCACTATCCTTCCATGCATCTAGGCTCACAACCTCAGTGCTGTCCTCAGCTCCTCATTCTCACTCACTCTACATCCAGACAGTTGTTAAATCTTGTCATTTTTCTCTCCATGACTTCTCTTGTATAAGCTTTCTCCGCTTCACTCAGACAACCTAATTCAGGCCCTCATCATGTCTCACCTGGACTGTTGCAATAGCCTCCAACCTGGTCCTCCTTCCTCAAGCTTCTTCCCACTCCAATCTATTCTCTACATGGTCAACAAAAAGGATTCTCTAAAGAACAGATCTGACCAAGTCATTCCCTTACTCTGTAATTTCTAGTGGCTCCCTATTACCTCTAAGGGGCAGCCAGGTAATGCCACAGTGCACAGAGTGCCAGGCCTGGAGTCAGCAAGATTCATCTTCTTGAATTCAACTCTAGCCTCACACTTACTAGATGTGTGACCCTGGGCAAGTCACTTAAACTTGTCCATCTCAGTTTCCTTATCAGTAAAATGAGCTGGAAAAGGAAATGGGGTGATGAAAAGTTGAACACAAATGAAAGACAACAACAATTACCTCTTATATCAAAGATAAACACCTGTTTGGCATTTAACATTCTTCTATCTCCCATTTCCTTGTTTCTGCCTTGGTTCTTTCCTGTTCTTGAATGCTATCCCTTCTTGCCTTTACCTCTTGTAATGCATGGTTCCTTCAAGATTCAGCTCAAGCTCCACTTCCTAAATGAAGTCCTTCTTGTTCCCACAATTGCTATTGAACTCCCTCCCCAAATTATCTTATATTGATTTTGCATACATTACAAATTAAAATTTGGTATATATCATATATGTACATGTTGTGTCCCCATAGAATATAAGGGCCTTGAGGGCAGGAACTGCTTCAATATTGTCTTTGTATGCCCAGGACTTAGCCCAGTGCCTGGCACATAATAGATGCTTATTGATTAATTGAATGATTACTGCGTGACCTTGAGCAAATCATGTCACCTACCTAGTGGCTTCCTGGCTTCCTTATCTGTAAAATGTGGTTGGACTAGATGGCCTCTGGGTCCCCTCTAACTCTAGATTGAGAATTATTTGCCTTCCTTCTCCTTATCTCCTCATCCCTTTTGTCCCTCAGTCTCCTTCCCTGCTCACCTTTCCCTTTTATCTCGCCTTTTAATCTTCCATGTTTCTTTCATTTCTCTGTAGTTCCTCTCTATCTCCCTCATATTTCTCAACTACACTTCCCTTTCTCTGTTTTTCCTTTTATTCTGCTCCCTTTCCCTTTCCCTTGGTGTTATCATGCCTAGTCTGTATTTTTCCCTGTAATTATCTTATTTCTTCATCTGTCTTCTTTTTCAAAATCCCTCTTGCTGGTTTTTCCTGGGATCTTATCTGGGTATTGTGCATACTCAGTCTATCTCTCTCTCTTCACCTATTCCTGAGAACTGCAGGAAGGGCTGTAATTAGTGTTGGAAAGGACTGAATGTAAGGGAATGTGGTCTCTAACTATTTCAACTTGGAGAGAAAGGTTCAGTACCAGAAACTGGAACAGTCATAGTTCATTTCTCTACACTTGGGACTCATCCCCTACTGATTCCATTGGGCCTGATAGCTGAGCCCATCATTTCAACAATGAAAGGCTGTCAGACTGACAATCTGACATTTTGGGAGCCTCAAAGTTGGAAACACTTAGCTTCTTCAATTAGAAAAAGCAAACAGTTGGGATCCCAGAGCTAGCATCCAATGCCAACAAGGCTGGCCTTGGTGCCCATGATTCCATCTTATAGGACTAACTACAGATAAGAAGCCTACAGTGCAGTCAATTTTACATGGACTGCAACAGAAGGGAAAGTACCAGATTTGTTCCTTATCCTTTATAAGAATTAGAGGAGATGACAGCATAGGTTCTGCCAAAAGCTCTAAAGATGTGACCGTCCAAGCTCATCCTGGGATCCACAGGAACTTTTAGCATGATCTCAATTACACCCATTAAGCACATGAGTCTCACAAATGATGCTTGATTGTAAGGATAGGCACTAGTCCTGTGATTTCATCAGTGTAGGGAACTCCCAGGTGAGGGAATTCCCAGGTGAGTAATCAGTCTCTCTCTACCTATTCACCTATTCTCCTCTCTCTGTAACTTAGTTTTAGAGACCTGCCTAGAGGACTGGATGGTTAAATAATACACCTTAGGCCACAGAGCCAGGGCATGTCTGAGGCAGGACCAGAACCCTGGTACTCTTGACTCTAAAGTCAGCTCTCTACCTACTAAGCCACACTGTCCTTCCCCCTACTAATAAAGACATGGAAGCCTAGAGATATGCAGAGACCAAAGTCACATGACTGAAGTCAGACTCCAGAATCCTTTGTTCTAGACCTGAGCTATGACAAGACAGAGAGGTAGATGGATGGATGGATAGAGAGACAGAGATAGAAACATTAGAAAGAAAGGTAGACTGATAGATGGATGGATAAATAGATGAGAGAGAGAGAGAGATGAGAGAGAAAGAGAACTAGAGAACTATGTACCAGCACTGTGCTAAGAGAAGAGGATGCATATTCAAGCAAGCATACTTTTGACCCAACTATATCACTACTAGATCTATACTCCAAAGGAATCAAAGAAAAAGAAAAAGAATCTATAAGTACAAAAATATCTATAGTAGCTTTTTCTGTGCCATCCTCATATGAGAAACTAAGGGAAGGGGTGTCCTACTGGAGAATGGCTAAACAAATTGTGATATATGAATGTAATGGAATATTATTGTGCCATAAGAAGTGATGAAACGCATAACTCTAGAGTAAATTAGGAAGACGTCTACAAAATGATGCAGAGCCAAGTCTGCAGCACTAGGAGAACAATTTGTACCATGACTACAACATTATAGAGAAAAACAAAACTTTGCAAGACTTAGAAGTGTGACCAACACAATGAGAAACCATGAGTCCAAAAGAATGAAGATAAAACACACCATTCACCTCCTTCCAAAGAGGTGATGAATTTAAAATGCAGAGAGAAGCATACATTTTTGGACATGGCTAATGTGGGAATTTGTTTTGTCAGACTATGTAGTTATATATTGAGGGATTTGTTTTTCAGGATTTTTTAAAGTGTTTGCTCAATGAGGGTTAATAGGAGAAATAGATTAGTTTTTTTTTAAATACTTGTTACTTAAAAAAAAAACAAAGTTATTTTAGAAAATGAATACAAGCAAACAAGTAGATCCCTGCCCTCAAGGGGCTTACATTATTGTTTAAAGCATAAAATTTTGTTGATCTTTGGATTTCATGTTGCCTAAATTTCCCTTTGCATCCCTTCCCTTGCCCCTTCCTAGATAACTATCCCATATAACAAAGAATTTAAAATATAATTAAAAAAGAGGAAAGAGAAAAATCTGCAAAATCAACCAATACAGCAAGAAAAGATCTGAAAATGTGTGAAATGACCTGTAGACCTCCCCCTCTGCAGAGGAGTGGAGCAGAGTGGAGATGTCTTTTCATATCTCTTCCTTTGGACCATACTAGTTCTTTGCAATTTTGCAACATTAATTTTCCACTGTTTTGTTCTTGTTTTCCCACCATTTACGGTGTTTAGTCATTGTGTATGTTGTTTTCTGGACTCTGATTACTTCATTTTGTATTAGCTGATGTTTTTCCATGCTTCTCTGTATTTATCATAGTCATCATACAGAACATGACATTCAACTAGATGATGCAGCAAATAGGGCCCTGAACCGGGCATCATTAATTTCTCAGTTCAAGTCTGACCTCAGACACTTGCTAATTGTGTAACCTGGGAAAGTTACATAACATCTGTGTGTCTCGATTTTCTCAAAGGTAAAATGGGAATGATAATAGCATCTACATCCCAGGGTTGTTGTAAGGGTCAAATGAGATGACATTTATAAAATGCTTTGCAAAACCTTAAAGCACTATGTAGCTTTTCTTATTATGATCCACAATGTGGTTAGCCATTGCCCAATCAATGGCCTTCTACTTTGTTTGCAATTATTTGCTAACACAAAAAGCACTGCTATAAATATTGTGGTATATGTAAGGACTTTGCTTTTGTCAATGATCTTTCTAAGGGTATATGGCTAGTAGTGGAATCTCTGAGTCAAAAGGATATGGACGTTTAGTCATTTTATTTGTATATTAAGTTTTTATAAGATTGTACTAGTCACATCATCACCAACAAAGCTTTAATTGTTCCTATTGAACCACAACCCCTCCACCATGGACTATATTCATCTTTTGTCATCTTTGCCAGTTTGCTGAGTATAAGGGGAAACCTCAGGGTTGTTTCCATTTGCATTTCTCTTATTGTTTTCTTTCCAAATTTATATATTTATTTATTTGTTTTCAATTTTCATCAATCACTTCCATAAGTTTTAAATTTTCTTCCCCTCTCTCCTCCCTCCCTCCCCAAGATGGCGTGCAATCTCATATGGGTTCTACACATGCATTCTTACTAAGCACATTTTCACATTAGTCATGTTGCATAGAAGAATTAAAATGAATGGGAGAAAGTATGAGTAAAACTAAACAAAACCAAACATGACAAAAGAGAAAATAGTCTGCTTCATTCTGCATTGCGACTCCATAGTTCTTTCTCTGGATGTGGATGGCATTTTGCATGAAGAGTCCTTAGGAAATGTTGGAGAAGATGTGGGAGAGTTGGAACAGTAATTCTCTTATTTTAGAGATTTGTAACATTCTTTCATGTGTTCTTAATAGTTATCTTACGGGGCGTGTTTTACTAGGAGGGACCTGTCCCTTGTGGCTCTTGTTCAGTGAGAGTCATTTCACACATTTACTGAGTTACTGTTTAATCAAATGGAATATAAGCAATATGAATTGTGCTCATTTCCCTCTTTACTAATGTCACCTTTGAGCCTCAGTGAGGGGACTGCCACCTTCTGGTTTTGCATCACATGTAGAGGACTGCCTTCCATGCATTTAGATTGTAGTGATCCAAACAAAGACTGTGGATCCAAGAGGGAAATGAGAAATGATTCATTGAAGACTCCTACTCTATTCCAATCAGTATCAATAAATTCGATATGACTCTATAGGGGTAATGATTATAAGTTCTGTATATTTGACTCTAGAGCTGTGAGCTGCAGATTGAAAGTTTACTTGCTTAATCATAGAAAGTTAACTAGAAGCCCTCCACTCTTATTTTTCATTGTCATGGTGACCAAACCCAGTGTGATGGAGGTGATTCAATTGCATGGAAGGTCTCCCAATTTATTTTTGTACTTTTGGACCAGTCTCATCCAACACAAGTCAAGTCATCTTGTGACCACCTAGTCAGTGGAAATATTCCTTGCTATATCCAACTTGTGACCCTACTGACATCATTTTTATCATAGCCTATGCATCATATGTCAACCAATAGAATTATTCTGTATTTAATATAATTGTTCTTGAATGTCTGGATATCTAATCCTATAAAAAAAAATAGGGCCTTGAAAAAGGGGGCATCTCAGATTATGAGGAAGATCTAAGGTCCACTTCATTAGAAGGGATCATGGATCTTTTAATAAAGTGCCATTTGCTAAGAGCTCTGCCTCAGTCTCTCTTATTACAGGTTGAATAATTTGTATTCCCACAATATCCTTTGTTTATTTATCTCTTGGAGAATGGCTTTTGGTAGCATATTTTTTGCCAGTTATACATATATATATATACATATATATACATATATATATATATATATATATATATATATATATAGATATAGATATAGATATAGATATAGATATTTGGCTACCAAACCCTTATTTGGAAAATTTGATGCAAAGGTTTTTTTTTCTCATATAACTGTTTCCCTTCTAATAACAACAATGTTAATAATAATATAAAAGATTTTATTATTATTAATACTATCTAGAACCAAGTGGTTCCGAGATGAAGGTCCAGTTATCCTGTGGCAAGGAGCTGGAGATTAAGACCTGAGAGATGAATATTAGACATAGTCTTCTATACTTTCTCTGAAGACGAAGGACTTTCCTTCCTAGTGAGACTCTGACCTTATCTCTCCCCTGCCCTCCAGAAAGAGTCTTACCAGTAAGATCACCCAAATACCTGAAGGTGAGGAATGGGGAAAATCCCTGTATATGAACCTTATCAATAATGAACCTATGATAGATACGTTTATCTCTGAATCACTGATCTCCAAGTTCCTATGGCAGAAAGAGTACAGATCCTGGAATTGGTAGTCCTAGGTTTGGATCTTGATTCCCACCATTACCAATTGTATCACCTTGGGCAAGTTAATTAACCTCTTTGAGCATCCTACTTTTCATCTATAAGCTAGAGATGATACCTGTATTCCTTATCTCAACAGTCATTATGAGAAAAGGCTTAGCAAGCGCAATTTAAAGGACTACCTATACAAATGTGACCTATTATAAAAGAGACATTATTGAATCACACCAGGGTATGTATGGTGGCTAGTGATGGAAAGAGAGGAGGGAAGGGAAGGAAAGTGAAAACAGAGGGAAAAGAAGATGAGAAGAAAGGAAAAGTGTCCCTTTACAGAGACTGAGACTGGTAGGATCACATTTTAAATATGGGGAAAGAAAAAGAGGGAGGATCTGACCATGGGTGTTTTTTAATTGGTGAAGCTTTTCAATTTTAACTTTTTTTTAATCCCCTGACCCTAAAGTAAGGATCTAAGTGCCAATGATGGAAGAGTATGAAAGAGGGGAAGATTTAAGTTCTCAGAAAAGAGTGGGGGAACACAATGAAGCAGACCCAGGAATCCACTTCTTTCAAAAGCATTGATCTAAATCCTAAAGAGACTAGAATTGGAGTAAGCTTGGCCCACTGGAAAATTTTTTAGGGCCCAGGCAGCCTTAGGGAAAGGGATTATAGAAAAAAAGGCTGCGATTTCTACTCAGGCTCCACCCCAACCTAACATGTCCTTCAGGGCAGGCCCCATCTAGTTTCTATGCCTAGATTTCACCTGTGACCCAGTCCTTTGTAGACAAGGCAAACAAAGGGCTAAGCCAGTGTAATCTGGTGAGTTGGGACCTACATTGGTGTGAGAAAGGCAAGAGGAAGGGAGGAATAAAAGAATGAAAAAAGAGAAGGCGAGTCAGAGTTTTTTGGCTGCTTTTGCTTTATCTCAGTGGCTGATGTCCGCCCACCACTGCGGACGAGTCCAGGAAGGAGTCAAAGAAGAAAAACACTTTTGCGTTAGAACATGTGCCAAGGAGCTGGGAAAGGACAAGAAAGAATAGCTTTCCCAGCCCTCAGGCCTGGGGGGATGAAGAACAAGGGGCAGGGGCAGGAGCAGACAGGAGGCTGCCCATGCTACAAAGTGACACCCAAGCTTGTAATTTTGTTCCTTCCTTCTGGGCCATTGTGAGAGAGAGAGAGAGAGAGAGAGAGAGAGAGAGAGAGAGAGAGAGAGAGAGAGAGAGACAGAGAGAGAGAGACAGAGAGAGAGAGACAGAGAGAGAGACAGAGAGAGAGATAGACAGACAGAGGGGGAGTAGAAGCTACACAAGATTGTACGTAGTCTCGGGAAGACAGGAAGGAGAGGGGAATGAGGGGGAGGGAGGGGGAAAAATCTAAGCTACATGGAAGCGATTATCGAACACTGAAAATAATTAAAATAATTTAATTTTTAAAAAAAGAGAGGGGGAGAAGAAAGAAAAAAGAAAGAGAGGAAGAGATAGAAAGAGGGAGAGAGAAAGTGCAAGAAACTGCCTCCTGTTTTATAATCTCAAAGTATATCAAAATATTTAAATTGAATAGTAAGAAAAATACTTCATTTAGCTTATAAAATATATTTAATGCAACTGGCAGCAGAGGAGAGATATTCTTGACCACAATTAGAGAGCGTGGGAGGGAATGAAGGAGCGAGGGAGAAAGAGAGAAAGCGAGAGAGACAGAAAGAGAAAGAGACAGAGACAGAGGAAGAGGAGGTGGAGGAGGAAAGGGGGGGAAGGAGGGAAAGAGAGAGACAGAGAGAGCACTGGAAGTATATGGTAGCGACCTGCTTTGAAGGCCTGCTGGGTAATAGCAGCTAGTGGTGAAAACAAGCAAACCACCCTGACAGCCCAGCACCGACCTTGATGACAGCTTTTGTCAGTAACTCAGGCAACATTTTTCTGGGGGGAAGGGGGTCCATCCATTTGGCTTTCATCAACTCAAAACCCTTGACATCAATTATTTGTATAATAGGCACAAAACTCTCCTTTCCTCAGTTTACCTCGACCAACAGTCTCTGACTGACTGGTACTGTTTCACCTGGGTATATCACCCAAGACAGTGAAGATCTGAGTACTGTTTTGGATTTAGAATTTAGGGACATTATCTTTTTTTCTCTTGGGGGTGGGAGAGGGTTTAATCCTCTCCCTTATATAACCTCTGATCTGTCTCCAGTTAGCTAGTCGGGTGGACTTTTGAGAGAGTGTCCTATTTTGTGAGGGATGCCCACGTGCCTATTGTTTAGGGGAAGGGTCTCTATCTGAGGGGTCCCTCGCTTCTTCCGGACTCTCCTCACCCTGAAATCCCTCTCAGGGTAGGGTCCAGGGAAGCCCCTTGAAGCAACCACAGCCAAGCCCAAAGAGATACGTTCCCTCTCTCCTTCTAGAGTCCCTGGCCAAGCTCCCCAGGGACCCGCTTTCGAAAGAAGTCTGAGGAGAGGCTGGGAGGGAACAATTCGCTGCGGGGACGGGCGGGGGCGTTCCTGCGGGTGCAGGGGGTGAGGAAGGCTTGGGGTGGTTCTTTGGCGGTCACACCCTCCACTATCTCGACTGGCGCTCCAGGCTCTGCTTTGGCTCGACTCGGCTCCGCACTGCCCCATGGATGCCCTGTGCAGCTCAGGGGAGCTCGGCTCCAAGTTCTGGGTAAGACACGAAAGCGCAGGGCCGCTGTCCGGCAGGAAGGCCATGAGGAGCCAAGGGAGAAACGAGTCCTTTCCGGCACAGAGGGAAGGGCGGAGGCAGGGAAGAAGCCACGGGCCAAGGAAGGAAGGGACTGTCGTTTTCTTGATTGCCCTCCAACTGGGGAATCACCTGGGAGGGAGAATAGTGTACTGTCCAGCTAGGGAAGTTGGTGAGGGCTCTCCCTGGCGCAGAGTCCAGCGTGAACACTCTGAATGCCTAACCTGATCGGGTTAGGATTGGGTCCATGTCATTGTGAGCCCCCCTGAAAAGAGCCGTGCTCGGGCCAGGGAGGATCTCGCTGAATGCTGGCTGGTCACCGCCTGTACCCCTAGAACTCTGTCCGTGCGCGCCTCCATCCCATTCAGCGCATAGGTTTGCTGGTGGGCTTTCCTGTTGTTGTTTGTTTGTTTTTAGGGTGTGTGCGCGTGTGTGTGTGCATGTGTGTGCGTGTGTGCATGTGTGTGCGTGTGTGCATGTGTGTGCGTGTGTGTGTGTGCAATAAGGAGACACGTGGAAAAGGGGAAGCTGGGAGCTCCAGTCAGAGAATTTCACCAGTTCTTTATGAGTGAGGAGACAGCTGGAAGAAAAGTAGCAGTAACAAGAGGTTTCTTTAAGAGAACCCTTCCCCCAGTCCCTAGATGAGCTTTGTGATTTAACTCTAATTTCAGAGACTTTTAGGATCGGGCAAGAAAAGAGTTCCCCACATCCCATCCCGCAAATAGCACTTGGATGTTTTCTTTCACTGGGGGTTTTTCAGATGTGACTGGCTTACTAACTGCCCCCAAGACCCCCAGCCTCACCAAGTCCAGATGTAAGGAGAAGTCAGCTTAATTCGGCGCACTTTCATTAAGCCCCTCTTAAGTGCTGGAGGTGGGGATAGGGCCTGGACCTGGGATTTCACTGATATAGGGTTCTGATTGGCTGAAATTTATAGGCTTGGAAAGTTGCCTAGGAACTCAAGATAAAACGATTTGCCCAGGATCACATAGGTAAGTATCAGAAGCAAGACTAAAACTTAGGTCTTGTTGGCTCTTTGTTGGCTCCCTATGTGGGTATGGGGATACAAAGACCAAAAGAAAAAAAAAGGGCGAGGGGGACACTACTAGTTCTTATACTCTACTGGGAGGATACAGCATATGCAATAGCTAATTAATATAATTTGAAGAGAAAAAAAATGTACTAATAATTGGAGGTGATCAGAAAAGACGTCTAGGAGAAAGTGGCATCTGAGTTTTGAAGGATACCAGGGGTCCTAGGCCTAGGGCTAGGAGGAGTACAAACATCCTGCCCAATCCAGTGTTTTCGCAGATTTGGATGTGAGATGTGGATGGGAGGCAGCCAGGGTGATTAATGATGATGAAGCAGATTTTCTTTCTTATTGAGAACAGGCAACTTCTTGCTTCTCTGACACTTGGTGATCATTCCTACCATTCAAAAAAGTAAAAAAGATGGTTGTGTCCTACCCCTACTCCAGTCCCTTGTTCTGCTTTCCTAAATAGGTCTCTTGGAGTGGGCTATGCTTTCCTGTTCAGTAGTAGTATTCCTGGGGAGCTGATCTGGGTTAGTCAGTTGACCTTCCAGGTGTTTTCCTGATAGACCAAGAGCTGAGCTTGAGAGGGGTGAGGGAGTGCCCAGTGTTTGGGCTGGCAGAGTGCCAGGTGCCAGGTGCCAGGTGTTCACCCTGGCTGGTGTGGGGGTGGGGTGAACCTGGCACCAGCTTTTCTCTGATATGTATGGCTTCCCCTGCTCTAGATGAGAGTTTCATAAAGGAGTGTACTCTTTGTTCTTAAATCCTATCCTTGAAGTGTAAAACTCCAGTAACCAGAGACATTGTGACTTGTCACCCATTCACCCAATCTTGAATGGATCCTGCTCAGGACTGGTCACTCACCAGGGTCCAGAGGTTGACATGTTGGGCTAATTAATATTAAATTTCCTGTCACCCATTTTCTCATCCTCATGGGTCAGGCAGAGAATATGACCAGCATTGCCTTTGTTTGGGAGATGCAAAGACAAACTTTTAGAAAGCTATGGCATCACAAGGCAAGCTCATACTTTCAGAGTTCTTTAACCCTTTCCTCACAACGGCCCTATGAGTTAGGGAGTGTAAGTATTGTTATCTCTATTTTACGGATGAAGAAACTCAGCTTTAATGTGGGGATGGTAACAGCACCTACCTCATAGAGTAGTTGTGAGAATCAAATTGCATGACATTGCAAACTTTAAAGCACAATGCAAATGTCATTATTAGCATTACTATCAATCACCACCTCACAAAATGTGGGTGGAGATTTCTGCTGGTGGCTCAGAAAAATAAAAAAGCAACTACCTCTGAATAAGGACGTCAGTCCTTGGGGAAGGGAATGAATGTCTGGGGATTGTCAGCTGAGGGCTGACTGATGTCAGAGAGACAGAGAATTCTATCTTGCCCTGGACTCTAGGATCAATTGTCATCACTGAGTCCATCCTCTTCATCCTCGATATGCTTCCACACTTCGAGGACCTAGTTAGTATTTCATGGCTGACACAGATAGCAACTTGCCTCCAATACAATTCTTAACCTGGGATCCATTCACTTGGGATTTTTAAAAAATATTTTGACTACTGTATTTCAATATAATTGGTTCCCTTTATAATGTTATGTATTTTATTTAAAACATTATTCTGACAAAGGGTCCACAGGCTGCCAAATGCACCCATGATACACACAAAAAAAGTTAAGAATTCTTGAAACAGAGTCTTGGAAAGTTCCTATGACCAAAAAAAAAAAAAATCCATCACCTTTCAGGAAACATGGAAATGTGCTTCTTTGGTCTTGGGACCTAGAGCCAAAGCTGCATTTGAGTACTCAAGTTACCTCCAGGCTGCAGTGAGCCTTCACTGGAGGTTATCTTCTCTTTACAGTGTTTAGATATTTTTTAACCCCTTCTGGAGTCCCAGGGTCAACTGTGCCCTTTGTGTACCCACATGCAGATTTCCTTGATAACAGCTCTTGCTTTGTGAGTTGGATGCATAGGGGAAGGTATGGTTTAAAAATTAAGAGTGATCTAAACACCTTCCAACCCCATTCCTTACTTTTCAGGTCCAGAAAGAGAAGAAGAGATTCATCAACTAACTGGTGGGGGAAGGAGGGAAGGATAGATGTTTTCCAAACTTAGCTGAGAAGCTACTAATTTGGTCCTTGACACCTCTAGCCCTGAACTTTTCCACAGGAAAAGATCTAAAACCTAGTTAGAAGCTAACCCCAAGTTTTGAGGTAGGAAGAAAGAAGACAAGGATAGACTGAGGAAGGCAAGATAAGGGAGAATGCTTCAGGGGTCTTACAATACTGCTGCAGATCACACTCGCCTATCAACCTCAAGAACTAAACTGACCTACAAATGAAATGGCAGATCTAAAAGTGAGCCAACCATCTTGCCTCCATGTTTTGTGGCCCTAGAACTAAAAAGAATAGTATTTAGAAGATGCCTGGAACAAGAGCTTTAGTCCTAGGACCTTTGAGCAAGCTTATAGAGGATATAGACTTAGTTTGTCAGCTCACTTAATGGATTTAGTGGGGTAGAGGTTGAGGGTATTAAAAGGAAAGGATGGAGGGTGGGGCCCTTTTCTTTTTGTAGAAAGTGACCCATGACCTTAATTACTTCCATATTCCTTTTAGGGCCTGATGTAGACATTCCCCTCTTGGGTCCCCAGACCCCTGAAACTTTCCCCAGAGTCAGGACCATGGACAGAACCACATACCCACCTAAAAATCTCACCTGCTAACCTGTCCTCTTGCCTGAAAGTCTCACTGTAAGATTTTCTTGTAAACTTCATCTTAACTTGAATTTTTGTGCTTGAAGGGATATCATAGGATATAGAAGGGATTTACAGTCTCATAACAGGAAGACACCTCAAAGTCCATCTAGTTCAACTCATACCTAATTTTGTATATAATTTACAAATAATAAAATAACAACAGCTAGCACTTATATAGCACTTCAAAATTCTTTGCATGTTTTATATCATCTGATTCTCACAGTGACCCTGGAAGGTGGGTACTGTTATTATCCCTGTTTTACAGATGTGGAAACTGAGGCTGAGAAAGCATAAGTGACTTACCCCAGGGTCACACAGCTAGTAAATATCTGAGGCAGAGCTCTATCCACTCTGTCACCCAGATGCCTCTATTTTATCTTATTTACTCACTGTCTTTTGACCCATCTAAGGGTACCAAAGGAATGAGCCATAGGATGAGTCTATTTTCTTGGGTTACTGTAAGGAAAAAAGTGCTCTTCTCCCTAGCAAAGAGCACTGTTCCTTCTAGGGGAAATCTGGGAGACCTATGCAGGCAACTGACACCATCTAATATACCTGGTAAGGTTCCAGGGAGGAACTGGAGGACTATAAGAGTACTGAATATCAGCTGTGCCCAAGGTTAGGTCTACTGAGATCTTAGAAGAGTTGAGTAAGCCAGACTCTGGGGATTTATTAACTTAGATTGTTTCATGGCATAGTTTGCTGTCATTTCTCAAGGTTGAGTTTCTGGCCTTGGGAATGAGATCTAACACAAATAAATTTCTAAGGGTGAGGGGTTGACCACACGACTCAAATGTGGATGTGTTTTTTGCAGGGAGAGTCTGAAAAAAAGGAAAATGAAATGGTGTCAAACCCAGAGAAATATATTGTCAAGGACCAACTTGGCCTCATAATGGCAACTTCTAGCTCTTTATTGAATGCCCTCTATATGTAGTTATGTGACCGTGGACAAGTCACTTAATCTCCCCTAACCCTCAGTTTACTCATCCATAAAATAGACATAATAGTACTTGTGCCACCTACCTTACAGGATTGTGAGGAAAGCACTTCATCATCTTTAAAACACCATATGACTACTGAAGTCTTCCTCTTCCAATGCCATAGAATAGTTTGTCGAGTGACCCAGGATTGTTGAAGGCTTTGGCATTTGAGCAAAATTTTAGTATCTCCTACCTACCTGGAAGCATTCAAAGATGGACCTCATAACTAACCAGAAGGACCATCTATTGAATTCTAAAAAAGTGTTAAATTTGTGTTAGTGGAAGGGATGCCCATAATGACAAAATCATGGAAATATTAATCTATACATACAGGGTATCCCAAAAGTCTTAGTCCAGTTTTAAGTTATTGTAGCACTAAGACTTTTGGGACAACCTGTATTGGTGTGATCTATTAGCATCCTAAGATCATCCTAGCTTTAGAGACAGAAGGGACCTTGGAAAACATCCAGTCCAACTCATTTATTTTACAGACAAAGAAACCGACTCAGGGAGGTTAAGTGACTGGTCCTTGGTCACATAGGAGAAGAGGCAGGACATCATCTGCCTTCAAATCCTCAGGGTTTATTCCATTGTACTGTGGTACTCTAAAGCTCTGTATTAGGCTCTCTGATTCCCTCCAACAATAGGGAGTTGTTTCTACTTCCAGGGAGGGTGCTCAGTAAACATCTATTGATTGACATCCCCATCCCTTTCCTCATCCCCCAGGAAAAAGGACTAGAAGGAGGTCCTGGGAGATAAGACTTTTTGCATAAAGACAGAAAATGATTGTGCCATGTAAATGAAATGCAAAGTAACATGCAAATCAGCAGCCTCTGACTACAGGTATTTTAGATAACTGGAAAGTGGTTAGGATGCTTTTATGTCCCCCAATATCTAGAGTGAATCAGGTTACAACTGGAGCCAAAAAAATTCCCTGTATGGATTATGTATCTTCTTATTACCCCTCATTTCCTCAATCACCACCAATATCAATCAAGCAATGAATAAGCATTTACTCTGTGCCAAGAAGGTAATATGTACTGGAAATACAAATACAATGAATGAATGAAATAAAATTTCCTTGCGAGGAACCTTTCCCCTGCTCTTCCTGATGGAAAAAAAAAGATTTTTTTGAGCTAATGTGGTTGAAGACAAAATGAAAAAAAGTGGAGGAAGGAAAAGGATGAGAGGAAGGAGAAGAAAGGCTGGAGGAGGAACAGGAGTAGGATGAGAAGAAGGGGGAGAAAGGATGAGGGAAGGGAGAAAAGAAGGGAGAGAAGAAGGAAAGAAGGGATGGGAGGAAAAGATAGGGGAGAGAGAAGAGAAGGAATAAGACAGGAAAAAGAGGAGAGGAAGGTTAGAAGTTAGATGTTCATCATTGGCTCACACAGATTTAAACTTAATAATAAGTAGCATTTTATGTGGAATTTTAAGGTTTGCAAACTACTTTCCAAATATTATCTCAGTGGACCCTCATGATAACCCCAGAAGGTAGATGTTACTATTACCCTTTTTTACAGATGGGGAAACTGAAAGAGAGAAAGGGCTAAGTGACTTGCCCAGGGTGACAGCCAGCAAGTGTCTGAGGCTAAATTTGAACTCAAGTCTCCCTGACTCTAGTTTCAGTACTTGATTCACTGTGCTACCTACCTGCCTTTTCTGAGGGGAAGAAAAAAGGGAAGGGAGAAGGGGAAGGAGAAAGATACAATGGAATAAAGTGAAAAGGAGGAAGAGAAGGGGAGGAAAAAGAGAGAGAACAAGAGAGGAGAGGAGGAATAAGGATCAGGAAGGGGAAGGAAAAGGACTTATCTTTATTACCAACAATAAACTTGTTGGGAAAGTAGGACAGAGGGAAGGGAGGAGAAAGGAAGAGTCCAGCCCTTGGAAATGACTGAACAGCTCTTACTTTAGGTGAGTGATCAGTGAAGAAAATATTGCTTATTGAGAGCCTCTTCCCTTTGAACATCACACAAACCTTAGACCTCATAATCTGACCCTCTGATTTTACAGATTAGGATAAACAGCATTTGGAATAGTCCAAGGACCTACAATGGGGAACAGAGCCCTGATCTCCTGAGCCACACTGTACTTATTTTGTGGTATTATCTACTGTGGTTCTACATCAAGGCCTGGAGCTCTGTTCTATAGTCTGTTCCCTTCTGAATGGCTGTGAGAATGCCAAGGCAGAATAATGGCCTGTTTCCTAATTCCTTGACTGACAGAAATTTTGTGCCTTCTGTAAACCCACTTTAAAAAAATAGTATGTTATTTTTTCCAATGATATGTGAAGATAATTTTTAGCATTTTTTTTTAGAAACAAAGCAAAAAATATAATTTAGGTGATTTTAAAATTAAAAGAAGATATTTTGTAGAAAAAACATGATTTTTATTATTGTTGAAGGAAAAATATTAATATTGTGCTTTGCATTTTAGACACAAGTCTGCCAGAAAGAATTTTATTTACATTGACATTGTTTAAGGAAGCCAGATGGAGGAGGAAGTCTTCTCTCTTTCAGGCTAAAGTCTAAACATTCCTGACTCTTTCAGCTGATCTGTATAAGGATCAATCCTAGATCCAGTCTGGTAGTTGTGTCTTCCATCCAATCTCAGAGAATGATTAAAGGGAAACTTCAAGCTCTCTGTGGCTTTTACAGAGATGGCTACCTCTGTAGCTCTGCATCATTTATAGGTGACCGTGTCTGGTTATTTTGTGTGGGTTTATTCAGTTAGTTACTGTCTCAGCCCTCATTCATCAGAATTGCTGTCTTTCTTGTATTTCAATGAAGTCTGGTAACCAAATTTTAGCATTCATTTTTACAAAACTTTGAGTTCCCAATTTTTTCCCTCTCTTCTTCCTTTCTCCTCTTCCTAAAATGATAAGTAATTTGATATAGATTATAGATGTGCAATCATGCGAAACATATTTCCATATTTGTCACAGTTGTGAAAGAAGAAACAATCTAAAAGGAAAAAATAAAGTGAAAATAGTATGTTTTGATCTGCATCCAGAGCCCATCAGTTCTTTCTCTACATGTGAATAGCATGTTCCATCATGAGTTCTTTGTAATTGTCTTGGATCATTGTTTCATTGAGAAGAGCTAAGTCATTTATAGTTAATCATCACACAAGGTTGTTGTTGCTCTGTAATGTCTTTCTAGCTCTGCTCATTTCATTTTGCATTAGTTCATACGAGTCTTTCCAGATTTTTCTGAAATCTGCTTGTTCATAATTTATTGCTCAATAGTAGTATTCCATTACATTCATATACCACAACTTGTTCAGCCATTCTGTCCCCAGTTGATGGATATCCCCTCAATTTCCAGTTTTTTGCTGCCACAAAACGAGCTATTATCAATATTTTTGTCCATATAAATCCTTTCCCCCTGTTTTTTATCTCTTTGGGATACAGACCTAGTAGTGGTATTGCTGGAACAAAGGTTATGCACAGTTTTGTTGGGCATAGTTCCAAATCGCTCTCCAGAATGGTTGGATCAATTCACAACTCCACTAACAGTGCATTTGTATCCCGATTTTCCCACAGTCTCTCCAACACTTATTGTTTTCCTTTTTTGTCATATTAGCTAATCTGATAGGTGTGAAGCAGTATCTCAGAGTTGTTTTAATTTGCATTTCTCCCATCAAAAGTGAATTAGAGCACTTCTTTATATTACTATGAATAGGTTTAATTGTAAACTCACTTTTGAAAAGATCCAAAGCCCACTGAATAGGATGGCTTAGGAGTTACCCTACCTGAGTGTAACGAGGTGGTTCAGACAACCCCTGCTTATTGACAAGGCCTGCTGGGGATTGGATAGCAAAGAAGTCCAGACTTGCTTTGGCTCCAAAAAACAATGGAGCCATGACCTTATACTGAAGGCATTCCTTCTGTTAGTATTAATCACAACCTCTTGGCCTTCTTATCTTGTGCAATTCTTGACCTTGCTGTCCATGGAGGACACCCAATATATTTGAGGCATTCTGCTTGGTTTCATGACCACAAGACCCAAATGGCTCTGGAGGGAAAGGAGAGGCTAGTGGCCTTGCACAGCTCTCCCTTACGCAAATCAAAGTCAATTGCAAGACTTGTTATCATTTCCCTGATGTTACAGTCCTCTTCAAAAACAAAGGACAAACACAATCTGTGAGAATTCTCAGCTGCCTGAATGGGGACCCAGCCAACTTGGTATCTCAGCTCGTCCTCTCCCCCTCCCTTTCCTTCTCCTCTCCAAAGAAAGGTAAATTTTGATGGCCAAAAGCTACCTGGTTTACTGGCTAGATTCCTTTCTTCCTTCCTTTCTTTTTCTTTTTTTCTTCCTTCCCCCCTTCCTTTTTTTCTGCCTTTCTGTCTTTCTCTGTATCTCTCTCTGTCTCTCTCTGTCTCTGTCTCTCTCTCTCTCTCTTCTCAAAAACCCAACCTTAAACCCGTTTCACTTTGGAGCTCATAGACACTGCAATAGATTCTTGCCCAAGAACCCCTTAATGGCTAGATTTTGAGCTTTCCAGATTGAATGTCAGTAGTAACTGTTTTTCTTTTGACCAGCAACCATGAGGGTCTTACCCTCCCAGTTTGATTGTTTTTTAATTAAAGGGGTCATCCCTTGACTCACTTCTGTAAGTCACTTCTGTAAGTCTATAAGTCACTGAATCAGCATTACCTCATTCCAAGTGAGAATCTGAAAGGGCCTTAGCCTAAAAGGGCCAGGGTCTCCTATTGTACCCTAGACCATCTCGAGTCATCCTGATGAATATCTGACCATTGGACCCAGATGGCCCTGGAGAGAAAGTGAGACTGGTGACCTTGCACAGCTCTCCCTCACTTAAATACAATTCACATGCAAGTCATGGCCTCATCTTCTGGATGTCACGGTCCTCTTGGAAAATGAAGGACAAACACAGCAACCTTGGTTTCCTGGATGCAGGCCACTCTTGAGATAACCATGTTCTTGCTGATCTGAGTACAGGCAGTGAGTGGAGACAGCCTTCTCATCATACATGAGTCTTGGCTACCATACTTGGAGCCTTACCACATGAGTGAGGACCTCTCTACACATGGGATCTTGTAACACGTTGTCACCAGCACAATTTCTTTCTCTGCTATATATTTCCATAGTAAGAGATAGCTCTCAGATCCATTTCTTATGTCATCGTCAATGACATGCATCAACTTACTCCTGTACCTCTCCTTCGTCCTTGTGGTCAGCCATAATTTTGGTTGTTCCATGACTCATAACCATTACTAGAGGAATGACGGTGTTTAAAAAGCTACTTTTTCTGTGGTTGAAGGGTTGGGTTCTGTTGATGTTATTTCGGTCAGGGAGCAACTTGAGAGTTCTCTGCAGTTTGCCAGATCAATCAGCAATTATTTATGAAGTAACTATAATATGCTAGGTTCTGGAAATAAAAATGTGAAACATTAGCAGCCTTCAAGGACCTTACATTTTACTAGGGAGCATCAATATGTAAATAAGGATCATAATAAATATAATTCATTATATTTCACTTTAAAATAAGGGTCTATTTTATCTTACAATAACTCTGCAAGGTAGAGCCTATTGAGATCCCCATATAACAGAAGAGTAAACTGAGGCAGACAGAGGTTAAGTGATTTATTCAAGATCACATAGCCAGTAAGGATCTGAGGCTGGACCTAATGTCAGTACTTCATGGCCCAAAGCTCTATGCCCTGTATTACCTAGATACCTAAAATATATACAAAATTGAAATGTAGTATCTATACTGAGGAGTGGGGAAACACCAATAATTGGGGGAAATCAAAGAAGTCCTCCTGAAGCAGGTGATGGGTTGAGCTTTGTGAGTTTCAAGGGGCAAAGATAAGAAAGGAGAACATTTCATGCAAGGGGTACAACCTAGGCAAAGGCATGGAGAGAGGAGGTGGAATGTTCTGTAATCACAACAGCAGGTAGGCCATTTTGGCTACAGGGCCTGTAGGCTGGCACTATATTTACAGTCTGGCTTTAAACTCCATCAATATTTTAGCCTAAGGATATTGGGGTAGCTTCTTGAGCAGGGGAATGACACAGTCAGACATGTGCTTTACTAATACCAATTTGGCAACGGTGTGGAGGCTATCTCAGAGAGGAAAGTCACTGGGTGCAGGGAGGCCAGTTACAAGGACTTCATAGTCATAATGGTCTAGGCAAGGAGTGATAAGAACCTTTAAGTGTTATCCAGATCCCTGTCTTACAAACATGAAAAAAGTAATTCTGTATTCTCTGTTTTGGGCACAGGCTTGCCGGAAACTATTTTTTAATCAAAATATTCTAATTCTAAGTACCTTTGCCTAGAGTGAAAGAAAAAAAGGAAAAAGCAAAAATCCATCCTACTTTTGAAAATCTTTACCACTACCCTCAAGTCATTTTGGAGTTACAAAGTCTAGTATTCCCACACAAAGATAAAATTTCACAATAACATAAAATTTAGTACCAGAACTTAGGCGAAAGTTCAGTTAATAGTATGTTTTAGAGCCAGATGATGGGGCAGACACCTCTAAGCCTGGTTACTGGAGTGAGGGGGGACCTATGGCTGACTGATCTCAGCTCAAGAGTTCTGAGTTTTAATGAGGCTAAAACCAATCAGAGGTTCACAATATGGTGAACTCCTGTGGAGTAGGGGGTGTCACTAGGCCATCTAGGGAGGGGAACTGGTCCAGGTTAGATACAGAGCAGGTCAAATCTTCTGTGCCAAGCAGTAGTGGGATTGGGCTTGTGAGAGGCCACTGTATCTCCAGACTGAGTGAAATAGTGAGACCTAGTCTTAAAAAATATATATATTGGTTTGTAAGACAGAGTAAAAGTCACTTAGCAATAGTCAATTTTTGGACAATTATTTTCCTAAAACCCTTCAGTCCCTCTTTAACCATTTGTCTCTTCTTAACCTGGTCAAAGATGAAATCAAGAGATGCTTCTATGGAGAGGATTAGTCCTGCTTCTTTCTCGTACATTAATCACTTCAGGAAGGGCTAAGTCCTTCTAGTTCCTTCTAGTTATAAATTGATTAGACTTTTTATAAGAATGATGTAAGAATTCTAAATGTGGAACCTTATTTGGGCATTTATAGTTAAGGAAAGACTGATAAGAGTTTCTTATGAAGACTTCAGACTAAAGAACTGTCCTAATACTGTTTTGTAATACAGAGCCTAAAGAGGGCATGGGGAGAATTTGGAGTGCTTCCACATAGCTATTTAATTTTAGGCCCAGCTCACTGTCTATCTGTGGTCTCTACCCAATATAGAAGTATTGATGAAGTAACTCAATGAACTGCTCATCTGGGCAATATGAATTATTTATCTGCTGAAGTTTATTAAGTAGGGGGATGACATGATCAGATCTGCACTTCAGGAAAATCACATTAGTGACTGAATGGAGGATGAACTGGAGTGGAGAGAGAATTGAGACAGGAAAGTACATCAGCAGACTATTGCAATATGCCAGGGTGATGGGAGTGACAGAGAAAAGGGTGGTACCCCAGAGATGTTGTGGGATGAAATCCATAGTCCATGGCAAAAGCTTGGATATGGTGAGAGGGGTGAAAGAGAGGAAGGAATACAGGATGACTCCTAGGTTGACAGCCTGAGGGTCTGGGAGGATGGTATGGTCCCCTACAGTAACAGGGAAGGTAGGAAGGGGAGTGTTTAGGACAAGTCTATACAACCCCACAAAACAGGCTACCCGAAATCCTTTGGGAGGCTGCAGGTTGTGCAGGCCTGGTTTAGAAGGAAAGGAAATAAGTTCTGTTATGGATATATAGAGTTTTAGATGTCTACTGGACATCCAGTTCCAGATGTCTGGAAGGTGGGGAGAGATGCAAGATTGAAGGTCAACAGAGAGTTTAGGAAAGTGACTCTATTCTCATTAGCAATTCAAGTAGAATGCCAGAAAGACTGGCAAATCTGTTCCATTCTGCATCTATTTGTTGCCCTTCCAATTTCATCTATAAATGATCTTTTGATGATCTGGCTTAATTGATTCTTGTGTCAAGTTATCTATAGACTCATTTTCTAATCCTTTCTTGTAGTTTTATGAGGGGATACTGTTTTTTATCTTCTATTACATACTTTGTAAGCTATTTTTCAGTTGTTTCAGTTGTGTCCAACTCTTTATGATACCACTTGGGGTGTTTTTTGCGAAAGATAATGGAGTTGTTTGTCATTTTCTTCTCCAGCTCATTTGACAGATAAGAAACTGAGGCAAACAGGGTTAAGTGACTTGTTCAGGGTTGCACGGTTATTAAGTGTGTGAGGCCTACATATATATATATATATATATATATATATATATATATATATACGTATATATATATACGTATATATATATATATACATATATATATATATGTATGTATGTATATATATATGTATATATGTATATGTACATATTCAATACATAAGCATGAGAAGCAGCCTGATAGAGTGGAAAGAAGATTGGCTCTGGAACCAGGGGACCTGTGTTAAAATATTTAGTTCAGTTTCCTTATCTGTAAAATGCTAGAATTTGACTAGATAGCTTCTGAGGTCCCTTCCACTTCCTCTTGGTCTGTGATACTATAGCAAGTGAAAAGATGAATGATTGCATTGATAATGGAAATGAGGAAGGTGGGGGCCTCTGGTTTCTGTGTATTTTGGCTTTAAAGTGAATTGCATACCAGTGGTATACAAAGTACTATTTAAAACCTTTTTTGTTCCTAGGAATCCTAACCTTGGGCATGGTAGGCCAATGGGAAAGAGACTCAGTCCTTGCCCTGTGCTCCATCTTACCTTGCACAGCTCCTCCAGTACAGCTAGGAGGAAACCATATCTTGCCCGTAGAGATTTGAACCTGTGAACTAGGTCCAGATTATGCTTACCTATCCCACACCCCAGAATTCATTCATTTCTTACCTGTCCTACTGATCTTTCAGGGTGTCCTCTGCAATATCATCATCCATATCCCTTACCCCATATTCCTGGGTTCTGTCATGGACTTTCTTCTCTTCTCTCTATGTACTCTCTTTCTTAATTATCTTATCAATTCTCATGGGTTCAACTGCTGTCTCTATGCAGATGAATCCCCAATTAGCAACCTATCTATCTAGCCTTCCCTTTTCTTTCTCCCACTCTCCAACCTTGTATCACCAAATGCCTGCTAGACATCTCCACATGGATGTCCCATGGGCATCTAACTCCACATGGCCAAAACATAACTCATCATCCTTATGCCTAAACCCACTGTCTTCCTAACTTTCCCATTTTGGCCAAAAGTACCACTATCTTTGCAGTCACTGAAGGCTCACAACCCAGGAGTCATCCTGGATTCCTCCCTCTCCCTTCTTAGTCAACAAGCATTATTAAGCATTTTACTATGTGTCAAACACTGTGTTAAATACTGGGGATAAAATGAATGCAAAAACATGGTCCCTGTCCTCATTTCAATGGAAGAGAAAGCATGCAAAAAATTGAGCATGCACAGTATATATGGTGTAAATGAGAAGTAATCTCAGGGTAAAGGTACTTGGAGAAGTTAGGGGAGGAGATCCAGGAAAGGCCTTCTACAGAAGGTGGAATTGAGCTGAGTCTATAAAGAAGCCAGGACACAGAGATGAGGAGGGAGAACATTCCAGGTATAGGGGGACAATCTGTAAATGGAGGGTTCCCCTGAACCACAGCAAGAAGATCAACGATGCTAGATCATAGACAATATAGAAGGGCATAAAATGTAAGAGGACTGGAGAGGTGGGAAAGGCTTTGAAAGTCAGGCAGAGAATCATGTATTTGATCCTGGAAGTAACAGGGAGCCATTGAAGTTTATTGAGGGAGGGAATGTCTGGGGATGGCATGGTCAGACTTCCATTTTGGGAAGATCACTTGGGCAGTTGAGTGGAAGATGGACTAGAGTAGGGGTCTTGGACTGGAGTAGGGAATCTTATCAGATCTGTCTCAGTATCTCTTGCATCTCCAGCCTCCTCTCCACTCACCTCACAACCACTGTAGCTCAGGACCTCATCAGCCCCCTAGTCTCTAGTATGTAGATGACTCTACATAGTCTCTCCTCTCACTAATCTGTCCTCCATCTGTTGTGAAGTTAAAACACAGGTCTATCCAAGTCATTCTCCAGGCTTAAGAAGCTTCTGAGGTTTTATAAAATAACTGGGGCAACGAATAGAGAGCTGGACCTAGAGTGAGTTCAAATCTGATCTCTGATATATACTATTATGACCCTGGACAAATTACTTAACTTCCCTGTGCCTCAGTTTCCTCATCTGTAAAATGAAGATAGAATTAGTTCCTAAGTCTCAGGCTCGATGTGAGGATCAAATGACATGATATTTGTAAAGCACTTTGCAAACCTTAAGGTGTTATACAATTAATAGTTATTATTGGGTTTTGTTTTTTTAATTTCAATTTTGTTTTTATTTTTAGTTCCAAATTCTCTCCTTCCCTCTGTTCCCTCCCCCACCCACTGGAAAGGCAAGAAATACAATACTCATTATACGTATGAAGTCCTATAAAACATACTTCCACATTACTAGCTATTATTGTTAATAATAATAGAAACAGTGATGATGGTGATGATGATGTGTATGATGATGATGACAAACCACTCCTCCTCTTAGCATTTAAAGCGTTTTACTATCTGGTTTCAATCTTGCTTTCCTGGTTACATGTTTCTCCCTTAACACACTCCATGCTGCAGCCAAACTGGATCATTTGCTCCTTCCATACCTTCCCTTTCTGTCTCTCAGGCTTTGCACCATGCTTGGCATATAGTGAATGCTTTCTAAATATTTACTCATTGATTCCATGTCTGGGATATTCTCCTTCCTCCCTTCCACCTCTTAGAATCTTTTGCTCTCTTAAGAGATCAGCTCCAGTCCTAACCTAGTACCATCTCCTTCAAGATGCTTTTCTCTATCCCTCCAGTTGTTGTTCCCCCATCCCCCTCTTCCTTCTCCCCTCCCTCATCATGGGGAATTTATTTTATGCCGTAGGTTTACAAGATGTGTTGTAGCAATGCCTTGAACTTGAGGTGTGTTGGTCCTTCGTTGCCAAAGAAGACTATGCCATAAGAGAAATAATGATATGACTTGCATTTGACTTTTGTTTTTGAGTAAGAGAGGGCTGCACAGGTCACCAGCCTCACTTTTCCTCCAGAGCCATCTGAATCCAGTGACCAGATATTCCTCAGGATGACTGGAGATGACCCAGGATGAGGCAATTGGGGTTAAGTGACTTGCCCAAGGACACACAGTTAGTGAGTGTCAAGTGTCTAAGGTGAGATTTGAACTCAGGTCCTCCTGAATCCTGCACTGGTGCTCTATCCACTGAACCACCTAGCTGCCCTGCCTTGAACTTGAACTGAAACCAAGAAGAACAGGATTCAAGGTTTTACTCTTTCACAGACTGTGTGTCCCTGGGCAAGTTACTTAATCCTGTTTGTCTCAGTTTCCTCATCTGTAAAATGAGCTGGAGAAGGAAATGGCAAATCACTCCCATATCTTTGCCAAGAAAACCCCCAAAACGACCAGACAACAAAAAAGTCTATAGTTATAGAGAAGGTGCCAACCTGCATTCATAGGGGGAGTTTCCTCCTGGGAAATTCCATATACTAATGAATTCATAAGTCCAGTCCCTATCCTGTATTTAATTACCTGATAGCTCTTTGTTTCTCCCTTCCACTCCTGTAGATAGAAGTTCCTTGGGGGCAAAGGTTTTCTCTTCCATTGTATATCCATCACCCAGTATGATGCTTGGCACATGGTGAGCAGGCAGCACGTTCTTGTTGGTTGATGTTGGCTTGGTTTGTGCCCTGGGGACAAAGGAAATTGTAAATGGTCCCTAGTTTCTGGCTAAGGGAGAGTTGGTTCAATGTTTTACTTTACCTCTTTTCTCCCCCTACCTTTTCCTTCTTTTCTTTCTTTCTTTTCTTCTTTCTTTCTTTCTTCTTTCTTTTTTGATGGCACAGGGGAGGAAGTGAGTCAGGGAACTGGTACATTAGAGAGACAAATTGTAATAGCCTTCTGATTGGTCTCTTGGCCTTAAATCTTTCTCCCACCTAATCCCTCTTCCATGGAACTGCCAAGTTGATATTCCTAAAGCATAGGTCAGACCTTGTGTCTCCTTTTCAGGAATCTTCAGTGGCTCCCTCTTACTTCTGTGAAAAAATAGTAAACCCCTGTGTGGTGTTTCAAGTGATTCTGATTACTTCCCCTCACCTTCTCCTACAGCCCAGCCAAACTGGCCTGTTTCTATACAAAATTCCATCTTTCTTCTCCATAAGTTTGCACAGACTATGCTCATATTTGGAATATTCTCCCTCCCTACCTCTGCCTCTTGGAATCCCTGCTTCCCTTTAACGATTGAATTTCAGTACAATCTCTGACAAATGGACTTTCTTCATCTTTCCCATTGTTAGTTTTCATCCTGTTCAAAAAAAAATCCTTTATCTTTATACATATGTTGAATTTATTTTATTATTTGGTTGTGTTCTATTTTCCATGACCCCATTTGGGGTTTTCTTGGCAAAGACACTAGAGTGGTTTGCCATTTCCTTCTACAGCTCATTTTACAGATGAGGAAACTGAGGTAAACAGGGTTAAGTGACTTGCCTAGGGTCACACAGCTAGCAAGTGTCTGAAGGCAGATTTGAACTCAGAATCCCCAGCCCAGTGCTCTCTCTGCTGCACCACCTAGCTGCCCAGAATTGGTTTAATTAGATATATACTATTTCCCTCATTAGAATGTAAACCCCTTTATAACAAGAAGTTTCTCTTTGGACCTTATATCCCCAATGTCTGGCTAGTGCAGTACCTTGTACATTAGTAGGCACTTTAAAAATGCTTGTTGAAATGAATTTTTGAATGGAATCAGCACCAGATTCCTACTTTCCAGTTAGGGAATAGTCTGCTTTCTGAGGAGTCTAGGTCACTTGTCCTGAAAGTATGGCCTGATATGCTTTGGGAAAGGGTTTGAGGGAAAGGGTAACTGAAGGGGATTGGTGTTGGGGCTATGATAAGGGCAGGACTGAGGAGACAAACTTCAAGAGATAGATAGAAGGGGCATTAGAGAACATGGGAATGGTATAAAGGGGCGCCCCTTCTATGAATAATGAGGTATTCCCATGTCTATGGGAAAGGGGAAGAGAAAACGGATGGAGACAGGAGGGAGCCTGTGGAAACTCAGTTTGCATTTCAAATCCTAACTCGATATTCAGGTTTTGTGTTCTCACCTCTTCCAATGACTTTTGGACGAGATGAGAAAATCTCACTCTGCTGACTTTTCCCTTGTCACATAGAATCTTTCCTGTCATGTATTTAAGGACTCCGACTACAGCAACTCCCCCCCAAAAAGCCCTATTTACAACCCTTTTCCCTGTAGATTAAAGAGAAATCCCACACAGGGCTCAGCTGAGGCAGGGGTGAATGAAAAAATGTCAAAATACTGGAAGTTCCTGACTCCAAACCGCATGGGGACCTTGTGGGACATGGTCAGGAGATCAAGGGGCAGGTTATGTAGTACAGAGAGAGCCTGATTCTAGTGTCTCTATGCTAAAATACAAACTCATCTGACTTCAGCCTATCTATCTTTCTGGACTGACTGCACATTGCTATGAATCCTGTCATCCCACCTCCCCACCTTCTAGCCAAAGTGCCTACTGTACCTGACATTCTTCTCCCTCTAAGTCTAGGAAACTTTCTGTCGTCACTGCTTGCAAGCCCTGGTTCAGTGCCTATGAGAACTCTTTCCTGATTTCCAAAGTAGTTAACATTTCCAACATTCTTCCCTGCCCCCTTCTTTGTATTTATTTTTTTATACAGAGAGTCAGCCAGGTGGTATAGTGGTTAGAGCTCAGGAGCTGGAATCTGAAAACCAGGGTTCAGTCTTGTCCTGGACACTTTACTAGCTGTGTGACTTTGGCGAAGTTACAGCCTCAGTTCCCTCATTTGTAAAATGGGGAATGATAATATCCCCTACCTCATAGATCAAATGAGATAACATATGTAAAGCTTGTTGCAAACTTTAAAGTGATATAAAATATTAGTTATTAATATTATTTATGTCTATACATGCTATCCCCACACTCTCACATAGCACCCCCAGGAAAATTTAAGTTCTTTAAATTAAGGGATTGTTTTGTTTTTTTGTCTTTCTGTTCCCAAGTATACAAAGCATCTGGCACATAGTAGGGATTTGTATTCCCAAGTGTACATGACACTTGGCATATAGTAGGGACTTACTTAGTAAATGCTTGTTGAATTGATTTGAATACAAGGCCTGTCCCTGTCCACAGAGGGTCTAGTTGGGTGTCACAATATTTTGTCTCTGACTTCCACATAGTTTCTATTACCCTGGACTCCTTTTAACTTTAGAGAGTTATCTGACACTTTGGGCAGAGGGTGGGAGAGGTGGATTGGTGCAAGAGAATTGAAGCAAGAAAAGACTTTGGAATCCTAGGGAATTCCAGCTTTGGAGTAGACAGTCCCCCACCCCCACCCTATTCCGGCTTCATCCCTCCCCATCCTCTGGATGGTGGCAGCAGAAAAGTCCCCAGTGGAGTTCTGATGGAAATGTGGCTGAGAAGGCCCTGTTTGGAGGCTGCCCAGAGGAGAAATCCTTTCCTCATCCAAGAAAGAGCAGAAGCTGGCCTCCTGCCTCCTGCTTCATACTCCATTCCCCATGACTGTGACTCTGTGATAGAAGGACAGGGGACCTGGCTTCTTTTCTCAGCTGTACTACTTTCTAGCTGTGTGACACTGGTTAAGAGAATATTGGACCTGGAGGTGAAAGACTCCAAATTTTGTAGTCCTGTGACATGGGGCCACTTAACTTCTCAGGCTCTCCGTTTCCTCATCTGTAAATTGGGAGGTTTGGATCAGATAACCTACAAAGGTCTTTTCCAGCTCTAAAATCTGTTATCCTACTTCCTCTTTCTGGGCCTCAGTTTTGTAAAACGACTTCTCAGGTCCCAACTTTCCAGCTCTAAATCTATGATACTACTGTCATTCTCTGAACCTCAGTTTCCTTATCTATAAAATGAGAGTGAGGGATAAAGGTTCTCTAAAGGTCCCTCCTAGTTCTAAATCCTAAAATCCAATGAGTCTCTAATTATCTAGAAGTCATTCAGTCCCCAGCCTCAGGTAAGGATAAAACTATAATTACTTTCCCAGTTAATTGTAGACTGAGATACAGGGTGGGGAAGGCGGATTGTCCTAGTATTAGAGAAAATCATTGGCAATGCTCGGGTAGACTCACAGTGAGCTACATGGGACATGTCCCAGGGGTGGGAGGAATTTTAGTCTTGGTGCAAAGGAAAGGTCCTCCTGGCTAAAAGGCTCTAAAGGACCAGACCTTTGGGCTTTATCAACCCCATCCAGCTGTTTAATCGTGCTATGAAGGAACTGGCCGTTGCTGTGGAAACTGTGTGTGAGAGGGGTAGTGCAGCTGGTTCTCAGAGAAAATGTGGTCAGAGAGGGAGTGGAGGACAGCAGTCATGGCCCTGATATCTAACAATTCTTACAGTGTAGGCAAAGAAGTGACCCTGGGCCTCTTAGTCATTCCATTAATGAGATGCCGTGCTAATACTCTAGGCGGATGTGACCCACAGCTGCCCTAGGTTAGGGTAATCTGTGGTTTGGAGTGAAAATGGCTGGGTAACAGTTTCAGTCCTCCTTCCCCTTCCCCTTCCCCTCAGTGAGGCGTTTAAGTGAGAACAGCTAGGTGGTGAAGTTGATGATGGAGTGCTGAGCTTGGAGTAAGGATAGCCCTGAGTTCAAATCTGGCCTCAGAAACATCCTACCTGTGTGACCTTGGGTAAGTCACATCACCTCTGTTTGCTACTGTAGAAGAAGAGGTCAAACCATTCCAGTATTTTGGCCAAGAAATCTTTATCAAGAAGAGTTGGACAACAACTAACCTTGGGGTCAGGCAGACTTCAGTTTGAATCCTCCTTCAGACACAACTAACTGTGTGACCCTGGGCAAATCACTTCACTCACGTTTTTTCCCAGCTGTAAAGTGGGAACGATTGTAATAGCCTCTCAAATGCGATAATATGTGTAAAGTGCTTTGCAAACCTCTTGGCACTTTACCAAAAAAAGTTGCCTGTTATACTTAACTTTGCGATAATTAGGTGCCATTTGGGGCCTGAGTGAGATGGATGGTGTGAGAGAGGGAAGACTGTCACGGGGGCAAGTCAGAGTTCTTTCTGGTCTGTTCAAGTTAAGACCATAGATTTAGAGCCAGAAGGGACCTCCAGCTACCCTCATGGTCATCTTGGCTAGTGAGAGGGATCAAGTTTCTGAAATTAACATTGCTCAAGGTCACAGTCGTCCTAGATCCCTGGTCAAATCTATCAGTTTTACTTCCCGTTCCTGATCACTCAGCTTTCTCTATGGGTGAATCAGAAGAGGCAGGAAGGTTAGGTTGCAAGAAGTCAGGGATAGAGGAGGGGAATGGAAGAGGATTGGGCTGGGGCGGGGTTGGTTTGGGGTGGGGAGGAAGAACTGGATTGTAGATGAATGCAACAGCAGGTGAGGGATCTGCTACTGGTCCAAGGTTCAGGGAGTGACTCCACAAGCAAGCTGTGAAGAGAGAACATACAGGACAGGGCTGTTTCTTTTCATATTCATCTGTCTGCTGCTTTGCACAAATTTTTTCCCATCTAACATGAGGAAACTAACTCTACCATTGCAGACTGATATTTGATCCATAATTGATGTCCTTAAGAGTTTTCTGAGTAACTGAGAGATAAACTGACTTACAGGTAGGTCTGAGAGGGAAGACTTGAATTAGGTCTTCCTGTCTCTGAGGCCAGCTCTCTAACTCCTACATCATTCTGGCCCTCACTTTGTATATTAATAAATGTGTCCACTCCAGGCTCCAGCCAAACAGACCCCTGACTTCCTTCCTTATGCAACATTCTATCTGTCTCCCATGTCTGGAAGGCTCTCCCTTTTCACCTCTTACTTTCTGAACCCCTAGTCCCCTTCAAGGCTCAGCTGAAGTCCCATCTCCCACAAGAGGATTTATCTGATTCCACTGAGTTACTAGTGACTCCCCGTACCATTAACTTTGTCTATAGTTTGGACTTGGGTATTTGTGTTCATATAGTCTCCCTCTAGACTATTAAGTTGTTTGAGGGCAGGGACTGATTTTGACTTTGTCTCAGTGCCTAGAATAGAGTAGGTTTTTATTCTTGTCAAATTGAATTGAATCAAACTGTTATCATTGCTGTAACAAATCAGCCTTGTTTTGCTCTTTTTTCTGACATCCTAATCTTTTTAGGATGGGAGTTCTTTAACCTATGGACCTCAGAAGAGGTCCATCAATAGAACTCTAGGGATCTGAGAATGAAGGAGGGGAAAATATCTTATTTTCACTAATCTCTAACTGAAAGTTAGTGTTTCCTTCAATTATTTAAAAACAGTATTCTGAGGAGTCCATGATATGTTTTCTGTGATTGCACATGTATAACCTATATCAGATTGCTTGCTCTTGGGGAGGGGGAAGGAGAGAGAGGGAGGGAGAAAAATTTGGAAATCAAAATATTATTTTTTAAAAAAATGAATGCTGAGGAGTCCATAGACTTTACTAGACTTCCAACCAGGTCCATATTACAAGAAAGGTTAACAGCTTAGGACTACATCATACACAGTAACAGCAACATTGGGAAATGATCATCTGTGATTGACCTAGGTCTTCTCAGCAAAAGCCTCATGATGGGAAATGCTACCCACATCCAGAGAAAGAACTGATGGACCCTAGATGTAGAGCAAAGCATACTATTTTCACTTTCTGTATTTTTTCATGGTGGGCAACTAGGTGGTACAGTGGATAGAGCACCAGTGCAGGAATCAGGAGGACCTGAGTTCAAATTTCACCTCAGATACTGGACATTCACTAGATGTGTGACCTTGGGCAAGTCACTTAACCCCAACTGCATCATCCTGGGTCATCTCCAGTAGTCCTGATGAATATCTGGTCAATGGATTCAGATGACTCTGGAGGAGAAGTGAGACTGGTGACCTACACAGCCCTCCCTCACTCAAAACAAAGTCAAGTGCAAGTCATGTCATTATTTCTCTGATGGCATGGTCTTCTTCAGCAGTGAAGGATGAACATAATTTTTTCATGGTTTTTTTCCTTTTGCAAACTGTATTTTTTTTTGCAAACTGTTTCCTCTTTCACAACATGACTAAAATGGAAATATGTTTTACATGATTGCATATATATGTATATATATATATATATATATATATATATATATATATATATATGTACACACACACACACGTATAACCTATATCAAATTGCTTACTGTCTTAGGGAAAGGGGAGAGAAGGGAAGGAAGGAGAAAATTTGGAACTCAAAATTTTATAAAAAATGAATGTTAAATTGTCTTTACATGTAATTTGGAAAAAATTAAATAAAATGCTATTTAAATAAAACCCCAAACTTCTGTTCTAGAGGCTGTAGGGATTTTTCCCATTTTATGGATGGTGAAATCAAGACTTCCCAACTTTGGGGTTGATACCTTAAGGGCTCAAGGTTCTCCAGTAAGTTGCCAGGGTAACTAAAATTAGAACCCATGTCCCAATTTCTACTCAGCTCTACCTTGCTAAATTCTAATATCAGATATCACATCTAAGAGTTATTCTGCACATTCACAGGTCCACTCACTCTCAGTATTCTCTCATACTCATGCCTGTTCTCACTTGTTCCAGTGCACTGCTACTTCACCTTTTCCCACATTCATTTAATAAACATTTGACTCATGTTTGTTTAATACCTATTATACACAAGGTTTTGTACTGAGTTCTGAATGGGATAAAAATAAATACGGTAATGTGCCTACCCTCAAGGAGCTTATCATCTAATAGAGAGGTAAGACAAGGGTATAGAAAAAATATTAGCAAGAAAAAGAGGCAAAGTTGTACAAATGAGAGGGGAGAGAGATGGTTGAGAGCTGCTGAGTTGGAATTTGAATTAGGCCTTGAAGAATGCAAAGAGTACATAAGAAAAGGTCAAGGACAGATCGCAGGCTGTCTTGGCGTGGGGGGAGGGCAGGAAGGGAGAGAAAATTTGGAACTCAAAATCTTATAGGAGTGAATGGTAAAAACTAAAAATAATTTTTAAAAAAAGATCAAGGAGAGGAGGCACTGAGTAGTAGGAAGAGAGTTGGCTTAACTGCGCTTAATGTTAGGAAGCCTGGGCAGAAGGCAGAGGGGGTGAGTAGAAAGTACATATGTATTTGGATACAAAAGCCTTAGGTTCAAGTCCACATCCTCCTAGCTCTGAGCTTAGCTTCCTCATCTACAAAATGAGCAGGTGGGACTACATTAATCAGGTCCTTTCCATATCTAAATCAGTAGTCCTGGAAGTCCTGGTTCTACCCTTACTAGCTCAGTGATTGAACAAACTCTCTGAATCTGGGTTTCTTTACCTGTATAATGAAAGTCCTAAAACTAATCCACCACAAGCATGTTATGATGCATTTTCTAAAACATTCTGTAAATCTTAAAGAGCTTAGTTATTAACAAAGAAGTCATTCCAGGTAAGGGGAATGGAATGAAGTGAATTACTGGCAAAGGGTTAGGTGTGGCTAATTAGAGGAACAATGGTAGGTCTGTCTGTCTTAAGGGGACAGCTGGAAAGATAGATTGGGGCCAACTTGCTATCAGCAGCTGATTGGGGCCAAGTTATTAGCAGCAGCACCTAGAGTTCATTAAACATCTACAGTGCTCAGGGCATTTTGTTAGATACCGAGATGTGAGAGAGTCCCTACTGCTATGTGGCTTATATTTCCGCTGGGGATGTCCCTAGCAACTTGGCATGTCCCTAGAGCCAAATGAGGGCTATAAATAGTGCATGGAGGATCTAGTAAGCATTGTAGGCTAAGGATGAGGGCAGGAGTGGAGGAAGGCTGCCTGGAGTTCTTCACCTGGGCTTTGCAGGACTTAGAAATAGAGGAAGAAGAGGGGTATGATAGGATTCAGATCCTAGATAGATTATAGATAGGTATATACTCTATAGAGAGATTATAGAAGGGACCTCACAGGTCACCTAGTCCAGTGCCTTCATTTTGTAGCTGAGGAAATTGATTAGTAATTAATTTAGTAACTAAGTTAGTAAATAGAGAAGGGATTTGAACTCAGATCCTAGAAGTTTAAATCCAGCTTGATCTCCCTTGTACCATGCAGATAGCAGTCGGTGAAAGGAATTAAGCAAGAGAATAGAGTTGGAATGTACAAGGCATGCTTCAGAAACACTAAGGAAGTGGGGCTATTAAGGAAGAGTGGGAGATAAGGCTGGAGAGATCACTAAGAGTCCAGATTGCAGAGGATCTTGAATGCCAAAATCAGGAGTTTGGCTCGTCATCTGGCCAACAGGCATCTATTAAACACTAACTTTGTGCTAGGCATTGGGTTAATCCCTGGACTCACAGAGCAGGGAAGTGACATCTCGAGACCTATACTTTAGGAAAAACACCTTGGTGGCTAAAGCAGAAGGTGTGTTTTATATATATAGTAGGGAGAGAATTGAAGGCTATTATAATAGCACAGGCAAGGAGAGATGAGGGCCTGAACTAGAGTTGTAGCTCTATGAGTGAAGACAAGTTGTGGAGATAGACATGATTTGGTACTAGATTAGATATGACAGAGAGAGAGAGAAAGGAGTCAAAAACGATGAGTTTTCTAGCAAAGTCATCATCCTCATTCTTTCCTCCAGAGTCATGGAAGTCCAATGGCAAGATATGTCGAGATGACTAGAGATGGCCCAGGATACAGTGGGGTGACCATTGCCTTTCTAAATTAAGATCTTTCCCAGGTCTCACTTTGTCTAAGGCAAAGGCAACATCCTTTTTCTTTTTTAAAATAAAATTTTATTTTTCTCCCCAATTACATATAAAAATAATTTTTAACATTCTTTTTAAAATTTTGAGTTCCAAATTCTATTTCTCCCTCCCTTTTCTCCTCTCTGAGATGTTAAGCAATTTGATATAGGTTATACATGTGTAATCATGCAAAACAAGTCCCTATTAGTCATTTTGTGGAATAAAACTTGAACAAGAAAGAAAAGGAAAGAAAAAGAAAGAGAAAGAGAGAAAATGAAAGATAGTGTGCTTAGGTCTGTATTCAGATGCCATCAGTTCTTTCTCTGGAAGCAGATAGCATTTTTCATCATGAGTCCTTTGGGATTATCTTGGATCATTGTATTCCTGAAAATAGCTAAGTCATTCACAGTTGTTCATCATACAATATCACAGTTATTGTATGTAATGTTCTCCTGGTTCTGCTCACTTCACTCTGTATCAGTTCATGTGAGTCTTTGCAGGTTTTTCTGAAATCAGCCTGCTTATCATTTCTTATAACACAGTAATATTCCATTACAACCATATACCACCACTTGTTCAGTCATTCCCCTACTGATAGGCATTTCCTCAATTTCCAGTTCTTAGCCACCACAAAAAAAGAGCTGTTATAAATATTTTTGTGCAAATAAGTTGTTTTTTCTTTGATCTCTTTGGGATACAGACTTAGTAGTGGTATTGCTGAGTCAGAGGGCAGGCGTGGTTTTAGTTCCAAATTAGTTGGGTATAGTTCCAAATTGCTCTCCAGAAAGGTTGGATCAGGCAACATCCTTTCAGTGACTAAGGGTTAGATAAGAACTGAGTCAAAAGATTAGCTTAATTTACCATCACAAACATATCAAAGTTTCTGTCCAGAACAGAAAACAATTGCTTTTAGGTATCACAAGAATGATGACTCCAAATGGTGCCAAGGAAATCTGTAAGGGAGGAAATTCTTTGAGGAAAAAATGAGTCTGGATGTGTAAAATTTCTACGGGGTATCCAGTTCAAGATGTCCAAGGGGCAGTTGGAGATGCATGTTTTTGGCTCAGCAGGGAAACTAGAGACAGATATATAGATCTGGAATTCATCTGTAGAGAGATAATAACAGAACTCATGGGCACTGATGAAATTACCAAGTAAGATAGTACAGAGAGAAGGGACTAGGACAGTTCCTTGTGGGTCACTTATAGTTAGTAGAAGAACCAGCAAAGAAAACTGAGGAGTTTTCAGACAGCTAGGAGGAAAACCAGGAGAGAGTACTTATATGAAAACCAAGAGAGGAGAGATGTACATAAAATGATCAACAGTGTCAAATACCACAGAAAGAACAAGAAGAATGAGGATTAAGAAAAGGCCATTAGATTTGGCGGTTAAGAGATTACTGGTATGTTTGGAAACAGTAGTTTCAGTTGAGTGACAAAACAGGTCGTCAGATTGCAGAGGGTTTAGAAGAGAATGAAAGGAGAGAAAGTAGAAGCAACACTATAGACTGCTTTCTCAAGGAGTTTAGTCATAAAACAGAAGGGAAATACAAAATAATAGCTAGTGAAGATGGTTGGATCAAGTAAAGATTTTTTTATAAGAATATGGGAGTCATATTTGTAGGCAGCTGGAAAAGGACTGGTAGAGAGGAAGAGATTAAATTTGAGAGAGAGAGAGAAAGAGAGGAAGAAAGTGGGGGCAATTTACTGGAGAAACTGTGAGAGGAACATCATTAACGGTGCCTGTGGAAAGGCTGGTCCCTTCATCTGAGACCAAAGTGTACAAGGAGATGTTTGAGAGACTCAAAATGAGGAAGAAAGGTTGTTCTTGTTGAGTAGTCTCCATAGGCAATGGAAGGTTACTCACTGGCTTTGAGCAGAGAGGTGATATGTATAAGTGAATCTTTAAATAAAATTTGAAAATGGTGAGGAGAAGGCATTGGAGAAGAGAGTTGGAAAGGGTGGGGGTGGAACTTAATTTATAAATTGCTTAGAAATAAGTGGTTGCTACAGCCATGAAAGAAACTAGTGTTGACTACACTAAAAACAAACAAACCCCAAACCCAACAACCTCTGAACTTGACAAGCATTGAACAAAATGGGCATTTCCATATACATACTATAATAGAAGATTGTATGTGAAACTGTGGGTCTCTATTATATACAACTTATTTTTCTTTTAAATAAATTCAGCTTATAACTTTCAGGATTCTTTCTGGTTTTCCATCTGTTCTGTTTGATTATTTGTTTGAGAAGCTTGGTGGTGAAAGAAAGGAGGAAAATGGGATGATAGTTTGAAGAAACTAAGGCCCAAGTGACTTGCTTGAAGTAACATAGGTGAGTGAGAACTGACTTTCTTACCCAGTTCTCCTCACTTCAGATCCAACACTCCCGCATTACAACTTGCGTTTATAGACACAATTCAAGGCAACAAGCATATATTAAGTGCTTTTTTGTTGTGGTAGTTCAGTTGTGCCTTCATGACCTCTGGGATTTTCTTGGCAAAATACTGGAGTGGTTTACTACTTCCTCCTCCAGCTCATTTTACAGATGAGGAAACTGAGGCAAACAGGGTTAAGTGGCTTGCCCAGGGTAATACAGCTGGTAAGTGTCTGAGTCCCAATTTGAATTCGAGTCTTCCTGACTCTATGTCCAGCACTCTACTCACTGCGCCACCTAACTGCTCCTATTACATGTCTACTTTGTGCCAGACCTTGTCTTAAAAACTGAAGACACAAAAGTCTGCCCCCCCAGGAAGCTTACATTGTACTGGGGGAAGGGGAATACAGCATGTCAACAGTTCAATAAATATCAAATAGTTATAAAATAAATGCAAAGTACTTGAAGAAGATTCTTGTGGGGTCTTACTCTTGATTGGCACCTTGAAGGGAACTCAGGATTACAAGGCATAAAGGTGAGGAGAGAGTGCATTCTAGGCTGAGGACACAGGAACAGAAAGTAGATAATCCTCTACGATGTACAGGAAGGAAGCCAACTTGGCTGGACCAAAGAGTATGTAAGGGAGAGAGACAGGAAATCAGCTGAGAGGCTGGAAGCAAGCAGTAAAAGGCTTTTAAATGCCAAATGAAGACTTTGTATTTTAGCCCAGAGGCAATGAACTCCATCAGTCAATTGACAAGCATTTATTAAGCATCTCCTATTGGCCAGGGGATACAAAACAAAGATTCAAACAATCTCTTCTCTCAAAGGAACTAATGCAAAGCTTTAAATGCCTGGTTAAGGATTTGCTCCAGAATATCGCCCAAGGTTTTTGAACAGGAAAAGGTAGGAGTTGGGTATTTCAGAAAGATTAATTTAATGGCGTTGTACAAGGCTGCCTTGGAGGGTGAGAGAGGAATAAGAGGCAAGGAAACTAGTTAGACAGCTATTCTAGGTGGAATGGATTTAGAAGGAAAAATCAATAGGAATTAGTGACTGATTAAATTGGAGGCCTGGGAGTGGAAGGAGATAATATAACTTTGAAATATCTAGCCTGGAGGACTAGGAGGACAATGCTGTCATTGGCAGACATAGGGAAGCTCAATAGTGAATAGTTGATAGTTGTCTGTGATGTATTTAGTTATAAACAGTTTGAGTTTGTGACCAAACATAGGGATTTGGGGCCAGAAGGGAATTTAAAGTTTCTCTTCTAGATCAGGGATGGGGAACCTTCAGCCTCAAGGCCATATGCGGTCCTCTAGGTCCTCAAGTGCAACCCTTTGACTGAATCAAACTTCACAGAACAAATCCCCTTAATAAAAGGTTTTGTTGTGTAAAACTTGGACTCAATCAAAAGGTCAAGATCTAGAAGGTCATACGTGGCTTCGAGGCCATAGATTCCCCACCCCTGTTCTAGATCAACCCCTTAATTTTGCAAATGAAGAAACTGAGGCCAACGCAAAGCTGGATTTCAAACCCAGCTCTGACTCCAAGTCCAAATTCAGTTTTCACTGGATGCAAAGATGATTTTCATCATGCAGCTAGAGATGTGGGTCAGGAGGTCAGAAATAGGGACTGGGGAGTTATAGTAAGGGCTGGAAAGGCTATGTAGTCCAACCTCCCTCTGGCAGGGGAGGCAAAAGCAGAAAGTGGAACCATTAAAGATAGAAGGAATAACAGAGAAATAGGGGGATCCTGAAAATAAAGGAGAGGATGTCAGAAAAGGAGTGGGGGAGGGGCAGGGCAAGGAATAGTCTGTAGTATCAAATGCTAAAGAAAGCTCTCTGAGAAAGAGGTCTGAGAAAAGGCCATTGGATTTGGCAACTAGGAAATCATCGGTGAAGTTGCAGAAAACCATTTCAATGAGGGCTAGGGGATGGAGGCAGAAACCGGCTTAGAAAGAGTTAGGGTGTGAGTAGGTGAAGAGGAAGTAGGGGCAGCTTTCACTCCCACTCACTTGCTCATTTGTATACTCACCACATTCCAATTCTCTCACACATTTATTTAACATTAACAAACAATTCACTGGAACCTAGAAGCTCCACTGGAAAATCTTCCCTTCTGCCTTCCAGCAGCTCAAGCCTCTTGCAGGGTTGGGGATGGGGGTGAGGTGAGTCCTGTGTGCTGTTGATTGAAGTACCAGAGGGAATTCAGATATGTGGCAGGCATGAATGAATGAATGAAGAATGGAAAAGTGTTGGTTGAGCTCTTACTGTATGCCAGGCACTCTGCTAAGAGCTGGGGACATAAATAGAAAAGTAAAGAGAGTCCCCCGTGCTCAGTCAAAAGGGGAAGGGAACATATATTTGCAGGGAGAACAAAGGCCAATGGTCATTAGGATCCTGGGGCAAGGCAGATGGTAATATGTTTTATGGTCATTTGCATCAATAAAGCCATATCCGTTTCTGATTTTGAACCAGTTGATGGTGCCAAAGACTTTTGTGCCTATCCTCACTTGAATGTTGCTATTCATTCATTTCACAAACATTTATTTAGGATATGCTACGAATAAGGCGCTCCGCTAAACTTTAGCCACACAGAGATAAATGGACACAGATCCTGCTCTCAGAGAACAAGTTGAGAACAGGACATAGAGACGAGTCCAGTTTTCCTGGACTGTAAGGAGAAGCAATGGAAGAGTAAGTTGAAACCTTATTGTAAAGGGCATCGAATGCCAGGAACAGACATTTATTTTGATTTTGTTGGTAATGGGGAGCACGAGTTGACTGATTTTGAGCAGAGAAGTTGTGTGAGTAGAGACATGACAATATTGGAAGTTTTCAATAGTTTCCAATAGGAAGAAGACTTGGACAGCAGAGTTGCTTGCACAGCTCCCTTGTCTGAGCTCTTCTCTTTCAGATAGATCTTCCCCTAATTTCCATCTTCTCTTGAATTTTTTTTCTTTTTCCTTCTTCCTTATAAGATCATAGATTCAAAGATTTAAAGTTGGAAAGGACCTTACAAGCAATGAAGTCTAAGCTTCTCATTTTACAGATGAGTAAACTGAGGTACAATGGGATTAGACTGAAGGATTTCCAAGTTCCCTTCTAATAGGACATTATAAGGTTTATACGTTGGACTTCAAGTCAGAAAAAGTGGAGTTCAGATCCTGCCTTGGATACTTACTAGCTGTGAGACTCTAGGCAAGTCACTTAACCTCTGTCACCTCAGTGTCCTCATCTGTTAAATTGGCATAAGAATAGCACCCACCTCCAAGAGTTGTTGTGAAAATCAAAAGAAATAATGTTACATGAAGCACTTTGCAAACCTTAAAGTGTTAACCATCCTTAAATACTAGCCATCATCATCATTAATAATAGAAACTCCTTAGAGGAAAGGACACTTTCATTTTGAGGGCAGGTAGGGTCTCAGCGAGCAGTATGCCAGGCTGGAGTCAGACAGACTCCTCTTTCTGAGTTCAGATCCAGCCACAGACACTTCCTAGCTGTGTGACCCTGGGCAAGTCACTTAACCCTGTTTGCCTCAGTTTTCTCATCTGTAAAATGAGCTGGAAAAGAAAAAAATGTCAAATGGGGTCCTTGAGAGTCACAGATATGACTGAAATGACTGAGAAATCAAAAAAAAATCCTAAAGTAATGGGCCTTTAATAATTGCTACAGTTTAGAGATTACAAATTCAGAGCTAGAAGGAAGCCCTAGAGGCCATCAAATCCAGCCCCTCATTTTACAAATCGGAAAACTGAGGGTAGAAGAAGTTAAATAACTTGCCCAGAGTCATACACCCAGCACATATCAGGATTTGAAGTCGTCTTCTTGGAATGAATGAATAAATTAAAAGTATCTCCCTTTTTTTGTTAGAAGCATAATTATTTTTCCTTTCTATGTTATGGACTAACTAACCTTTCTTATTTTCTTCTTTCTCCAGGACCCAAACCTAACGTTGCATACAGACAATCCAGACCTCACCCCCTGTTTCCAGAACTCTCTGCTTGCTTGGGCCCCTTGCATCTACCTTTGGGCTTCCCTGCCCTGTTACTTGTTCTACCTCCGTCGACGAAACCAAGGCTATATCATCCTTTCTGGCCTCTGTAGACTCAAGACGGTCAGTGATTTAGACAAGGGTGCCCTTGGGTAGGGTCTGGCTGCCGATATCTTGGAGTGGAAGAGAAATTCTATTCTAAGCCCTAATTTCCCTAGCTGCTAGGCCAGGCTCTGAAGGTCCTTGCTACTCTTCCCCACTCCCTGTCCTGGCCCACAGTAATTGGCAAGATGCCTTTTAAGTCCAATAGCCAATTAGGAAACTCCCTATATGAGGAAGTTGAATCAAGTTCCTCAGTGTTTCACCCAAGCCTGGGTCTTCTCAGCCCTGTAATTCTCAGGCTGTGTATAGACTTGGTGGTTGATTGCTGCCAGTGAACTCTCAGTGGACTCTCCTCTGGGTCAGCAGCAGCTCCTAGCATAGGATGGCAGCTTTCCTTTCCTCAACCCCTTTTATCCCAAAGGAAGGCTTCCATATCTTTAGTCCCTGCCCCTGCCCCTGCCCCTGCCCCCCTCCACAGTGTCTTCATCTCTTGATAGGCAGTTGGTGTCCTGCTCTGGTGTGTGACATGGGCCGATCTCTTCTACTCCTTCTCTGGCCTGGTGAGGGGCTCCATCCCAGCCCCCATCTACTTTGTGACTCCCCTCATCTTGGGGGTAACCATGGTTAGTATGGGACTCTGGAAGCTTGGGAGAGGGTAAGCAGGCTGGCTTTGGAGTTGGGGAAAGTGTAGTGCACCTAGAAGGGAGGTAATGACATTGCCAGTGGCAGCCTGAGGCAAGGTACTAATGACTTTGAAACACTTATACTGGGTATAAGTGACCTCTGGGGAGGGAGAAATGGTGACGCCAACAGTTATCTACATATTTCTTTTCCTTATATAACATAAGCTCCTTGAGAGCAGGACTTTTTCATTCGTGTGTGTGTGTATACACATCTATACGCTGACATACACATAACACATATACACATATATACATACATAATACATATATACAATACATACATATACACACATATATCTAGTGCCTCATGCTGACACTTAGTGCCTAATCCATGCTTGTTGATTGACTGGTCTAGCCCAGAGGTTCCTCCCCTCCCATCTTCCCTTTAACTCAAATAGAGAGCTTGGGGCGGGTGGGGGGAGCAGGGAGTGGAGTCATGCAGGATGCTCTCTGGCAGCCAGAGATTACCTGTACTACCACATGCAATGGATCCATGTTTCTGCTCCGTATTCTCCTCTCCTCAGCTCCTGGCCACCCTGCTGATTCAATATGAACGACTTCGGGGTGTTCGATCCTCTGGTGTCCTAATCATCTTTTGGTTCTTGTCTTGTGTCTGTGCCATCGTACCTTTTCGCTCCAAGATCCGCATTACCTTGGAAGAGGTATAGTGTGTGTGTGTGTGTGTGTGTGTGTGTGTGTGTGCGCGCGCCCGCGTGCGTATTGGGGGGTGGACATAGGTCGAGTCTAAGTTCCCTGGGGGAGTGACACCTTAGTAACATCACAATGACTCCTCAGTTGAGGACTCTTATTATCATATAAAGGTAGCTAGGTGGTGCCATGGATAGATCACTGACTTGGAATCAGAAAGACTGAGTTCAAATCTGGCCTAAGACACTTGCTAACTGTGGGATCCTGGGCAAGTCACTTAGCCCTGTTTACCTCAGTTTCTTCACCTGTAAAATGAGCAGAAGGAAATGACCAACTACTCCAGTATCTTTATCAAGAAGACCCCAAATGGGGTCACAAAGAGTCAGACATGACTTGAAACAGCTGAACATCATCATATATTTAGGGAGTGGTGAGAAAGGAGAGCATGAGGTACCATCTTTAGAAAGGGAAAGTTAGATTGCGGCAGGATCTGGATCTGGGCTCCAATGAGAACAGCCACAGGCATATCCATAGACAAACTCCTTCCTCTTCATAACCTTGCTTCTCCCTGATCCCTTGTCCTCCACAGGGTGAAGTCAAAGACCCTTTCCGCTTTACTACTTTCTATATATACTTTGCCCTTATCCTTTTCTCACTCATCCTTTCCTGCTTCAAGGACAAACCACCTTTTTTTTCACCCTCTGTCAACATGGACTATGTAAGTGACTGAGAGAGATGGTGTTGGGAGGGATGGCAGAGTTTGGGGAGTTATACCTTGGGTTCATGGAATCATTTTCCCCAGGATGCTTCCTCCCTGGGCCTCCCACAGTGGGTCAGAGGGTATGTGGATGGTTGTGGGGGAGAAGAAAGGGAGAGGGTATTAGGCATTAAGTAGCCCAGAGAGTAGTGACCATGAGAGTTGGTGGTGTTTGTTGCTCCTGCTGTGGGAACAAGGGAGCAGGAACGATCCAGACTGCTCTGACTCCTTCCTCATGACCTCCATCTCTCAAACCCTGACAGAATCCTTGCCCAGAGGCCACTGCTGGTTTCCTCTCTCGTCTGACCTTTTGGTGGTTCACTAGGTGAGTTGACTTCTCCTGACATTGATTTCTCATGAGGGTGAGGGGTTGGAAACCCAAAGAATTGATTTAGTCTCTTTGATTTGGGAGCCATAGTGTTTCATTTGTTTGCAACCTTCTCCTACCCCAAATATAAGACAGAGTTCAGCTCAGGGAACCATGTCTGTTATTGGGACTAACCACCAACCTTCAGCCCCAATCTGCAGGGCTATCTGCCAACCCTGAATCTGGCTAGTTAGGACATACCCCCAGGCCAGATTCATGGGGGTAATTAGCCTGGCAAGGGCACCGGTAGTAGGTACATTGGTTTTCAACAATCTGGCCAGTTTGTCATCTTCCTTGGCTGAACCTCAGAGTTAGATCATCAGGTGATAATTATGCCTTTGAGTGTCAGACTGATGTAGTTCATTATCTCTGGTTCATAGAAAAGAAACCTGAGCTTCTGATCCAACACACTTTCCATGATGTAACTACCTTTAACCTAGATATTAGACCCAGGGAAGTGCAGCCAGAGCTTGAATCAGATTGAAAGTTGACCAGATTTCCTTGTGTTGGGTGGAGGCGGGGTAAGATAAGGGGCCAAGGAAAGGATTGAGAACTAGATGACCAACCTGTCCCCCTCAATGGTCCTGTGACAAATTCTTGAATAACAAGTCCACCATGAAACCCTGTTCTCCAGAGTCCTGTGCTCACTGAAACCTAAAATCCTACATTAGGGAGCTACCACTAACCAATGGCAGAATTCCATTGGTCTTTTTCTCCCTGTGAGTGATTATGTCTCCCTCTCCCTTTTCCCCTTCTCTCTAGCATGGCCATCCTTGGATACCGACGACCTCTGGAGGAGAAGGACCTGTGGTCCCTGAATGAGGAAGAATCTTCAAAAACTATAGTAGCTCGGCTGCTCAAGGAGTGGGAGAAACAGAGAGTACAAGCCAAACAGTGAGGACTAGCCCTTTCCTCTTGAAAAGTTGAAGTTAATAGTCAACAAGCATTTATTAAGTGTTTTGTGTGAAGCAATGCAAAGTATAGGAAAAAATGGAGAGGGGAGAGGGGCAACCCGAAGCAAAGTCAGTTGACTCCTTGATACTAGAGCCTTCTTCTGTCTCTTCTTTAGGTACTCCTCTCTTTAGGAGGCATGTTGTCTATTCCTTTTTAAGCCTGCCCTTATGAGTCATTTCAAATAGAATTTAATGATTAGCTCTCCTGAGTAAAAGGTCCCCCCACTCCTCTAAGAATAGTTCCTGCCCCTGAGTCTGGAATCCTGCTGACCTCACTGGGCACTTCCTTTAACCTCAGGTCAGGGAAGGAGGCTAGACTCTGTTCCCTCAAAGAAAAAGGTGGGTTCCAAGAACTGGAAGGCTCCCCACTTCTTGTCTTCATTGATCTATATTTTATGTCCTATCTCTAAACTTCAGTTTCCTCATTTGTGAAATGAAGAAGTTAATCTCTAAGGTTTCCAGGTTTCATTCTTTAAATACTTGATCTGGAGACAGGAGAGTGGCTAAGAATGACTCTCTAGGCCAGGGTCTCTAGCCATTTTTGTTTCCTGGACCCCTTTAGCAGTCTGGTGAAACCTAGGGACCTCTTCTCAGAATCATGTTTTTAAATAGTTGAAGGAAATAGTGCATTTCAGTTAGAGTTTAGTAAAAATGAAGATTAGCGGTTTTTCCCCATTCAAGTTCAGAGATCTCCATAAATCTGTCCATGGAATCCTTGGTGGGTGTGCTGGGGGTGGGGGTATCTGTGGATTTCATATGAAGAATTACTGGTTTAGGCTAAGATGGCCATCAGAAGGGCAACAAGAAATTCAAGAGTGTGCCCCTTGGATATTTGCCTTGGCCAACTCAGGCAAAAGAGATGAGAGCTCATAGACCTCTGACCTTTTTCAGCCCCAGGATTGCATATACTCCCTGTCTCCTTGTTCCCATTAGGCTCTGGATTTCACACTCTTCTCTCTGCCTCCTCCTCCATCCCTCCATCCTCTCCTAGGCCTGGGGCTGGAAGTCTTTTAAACTCAAAACTGCCTTCTGTTGACTGGCTGTCGGCCTAGCTTGAGATACAGGATTGTCAGGAATCCCAGCTCCTGTGTTTCTGAGTCTTCTGAGCATCACACCCTGCCTGCACCCCCTCCCCCACCTCCAACAAATGGTCATCCTTCCTGCTTTGGTTCTCCCCACACACCCCCTCCCATCACAACTTCCCCCTCCCAGCTGCAAATCTGCCTCTTTGGGGCCTCAGCAAATGAGCTGAAACCACGGCCTCTTATCTTCCCTTGTGATTAAGAAACCATTTAGACTTTGTGCTACTAGCTGGCGCAGCAACCTCCCTGGAGCCAGCTGGGCATGTAGCAAGGGATTGTAGCTCATTCTTCTCCCAACTTTCTCCATCTCATCCCATCTCAGACACAGAGAGTTTTAGGAATTGCTGGGAATTTTGACCTTCTAGTTTGAGACTAGAGGGAAGGAGGGCCAAAGTATGAGAGGGATGTGGTGGAGATGGAATCTGTATGCCTGATGGATTTACAGCTGGGGTCCCAAATCCAATTCATTCTTGTACATTAGAGAATTAACAGTCACATTCTGCTTGAGGAGAGGTCACCTCCGAACAGGACTGCTCCAAGTCTGGATTTGAGAGAAGAGCAACTATTTTCCTCCTCCAACCTCAATGAAGACCGCTCCCCTCACCAAAAATCCAACCACACACCCTATTCAACCCTTCCATAAGGGCTTTCTGACCATCTTTTTACCCTCTGCTCCCTTCTCATCCAGGTCCAAAGATGTGGCATTTACAAAAACCCCCAATGCAAAGGAGAGTATCTCTAATGAAGAGGCAGGGGAAGGTGAGGTTCTGCTCTCCGACCAGCCCCAGAAACGGGAGCCGTCCTTTCTTCGCGCCTTGTTGATGACTTTTGGACCCTACTTCCTCATCGGCTCTTTCTACAAGTTGATCCAAGACTTGCTGTCCTTTGTCAACCCCCAACTGCTCAGGTCTGACTGCTCCTTCAGGCTGTGGGTTCCTTTGGGTATTTTTACCATGGGGCAGGGATGAATGGGGATAAATGGAATGATTCCATGTTTTGATGAAAAGACCAATAAAGTTAGAAGACCTATATCAAATCTATCTCTGACATGTGTTATATCAGTTATGGAAATGTGGACAATTCTTTTCACCACTCAGCCTCGGTTTCCTCACTCATTTGGAAAGTGAGGAAAATGAAAACTTACACCATCTACTGGGACTTTCTTTAACTATCAATATGCAGAGCTGAGTCCAATTCAGAAGACAGCACAGTGGTACAGAGTGGGAAAAGCATTAAATTGGAAGAGTCTGGGTGCTGGCTCTCCTAACTTGCTGTGTGACTTTGGGAAAGTCTCTTGTGACATAATTTTTCTCCTCTGTAAAATGAGTTGGTTTTGGTGTTGGTCAGTTGTCTTTGACTCTTAATGACCCTATTTGGGGTTTTCTTGGCAAAGATATTAGAGTGGTTTGCCATTTCCTTCTCCAGCTCATTTATAGATGAGAAAACAGGGTTAAATGATTTGCCCAGGGTCACGCAGCTAGTAAATGTCTAAGGTCAGATTTGAACTTAGGTCCTGATTCCAGGTCATTCCCTCTATCCACTGAGCCACATAGCTGCCCAATGGCTGCTCATTGAGAACTGAATTTTAGATGTGTGCTCAAGAGAAAGTTTTCCCTTAGCTGAATCATGTTAACCGATAGCCTTCGCTTACCCTCATACAACTCTTCTCCAATCTTCCTGCAGCATATTGATCAAATTCATTTCGAACCCTTCAGCCCCAGCCTGGTGGGGTTTCTTGGTGGCTGGGCTGATGTTTGGGTGCTCAGTTATACAGACTCTGATCTTGCACCAGCATTTCCAGTATGTCTTTGTGAGTGGCATACGGCTTCGTGCGGGGATCACTGGCATCGTCTATCGGAAGGTCAGCTGGAGGAGAGGGAGGAGGGACTGGGTAGGCTGACAGGCTTCTCATACCCCATCATGAATGAACACTTGGTATTGATACTAAGCAGACCTGGGAACCTTTGAGTTACAGTGTGTCCAGGGGTCAATTCCCATCCCCAGCACCAAACCCATGTCCCACCCATCCCTCTACTCTGCTTTATCTGCTTCTAGGCCCTGCTTATCACCAACTCAGCCAAGCGTTCTTCCACTGTGGGAGAGATTGTCAACCTGATGTCCGTAGATGCCCAGCGATTCACAGACTTGGTCACCTTCCTCAACATGCTGTGGTCAGCACCCATGCAGATCATCCTGGCCATTTACTTTTTGTGGCAGGTGACTCACCCTGTCCTAATCTCCCAGCATTCTTAGAGTCTCCTGCTACTATGATCTCCACTGCCTTGTATTGACTTTCTCACTGGGGTGACTCACTACAGTAACAGGAAGGAAACCATTATCTCTGACACTGGGGGCAAGTAGAAGAAATAGGGTGAACCTGTACTTAATGAGACTCTAGAGCTCTGCATCTCACCCCAGTCCTACTACATGATCTCTTCCCTCCTTCCAGGAAACTCTATTATAGAATTGGGATGGTCAGGATCAGGGGAGAAAGGGAATCTGTCAGCAACTGGTCCTGACTTGAAGAGGGGGGCCCTGGAAATAGTGAAGAGGTGTGTCTATGCATCCCTCTCTCTTTCTGTCCATCTCTCTGTCTGTCTGTCTCTTTGCCTCTCTGTCTCTCTGTCTCTGTACCTGTCTCTCTGTCTCTTTGCCTCTCTGTCTCTGTCTATCTCTCTATCTGTTTGCCTCTCTGTCTCAATCTCCTTGCCTCCCTGTCTCTTTCTGACTCCCTGCTTCTCTGTTTCTCTGTCTCCCTGTCTCTCTCTCTGCCTCTCTGTCTGTGTCTGTCTCTTTGCCTCCCTGTCTGACTCATTCTAGCCCTGTCAGTTCAGATGGGTCTGGTCCTCCCTGACTGCTTGGCCTTTTCTGACTATCTATTTTGTTTGCCTTTCTTTATCCTGTCACTCTGGTCTGTCTGTCTTTATCTGACTCTTTCTGTACATCTGGCTCTTCCTGATCCTCTTTGTCTAGCTCTGCCTGGTCCTCTCAGTTCGCCTTATCAGACTTTCTGTTTCTATTTGGCTTTTTCTGTCTGTTTTAAACAATAATAGGTAAGATTTATGAGGGAGCCTAGGTGGTGCAGTGGATAGAGTGCCGCTGGACCTGGAATTAATTCAAATGCGGCCTCAGACACTTACTGGCTGTGTGACCCAGGGTAAGTCTCTTAACCCTGTTTGCTTCAGTTTCCTTCTCTGTAAAATGAATTGGTGAAGGAAATGGCAAACCACTCCATATCTTTGCCCAAAAAAACCTCCAGAGGAGGTCATAAAGAGTCAGACACAACTGAAGTAACTCAAATGACAACATAACAAAAGCCCCTGTCTTCCAGGGTTGTTATAAGGATCAAACGAGATACTAACTGTAAAGTGCTTGGCACAGTACCTGGCACATAGTGGGTAATATATTATCATTATTGTTTATGTGCTCATAGCTTTAGTGCTGGAAGAGATCTGAGAGGCCGGCTAGGGCAACTCTTTCATTTACTAGATGAGGAAATGGAGGGCCAGAGTCATCCACAGGTAGTGAATGACAGATCTCCAAGACTTAAACTCAAGTCCTCTGGTTCTGAGTCCATTGCCATTTCCCCCTGTGCCTCTCTACACTGCTGCTGCTGCTGCCTCTCACTGGCCTTCCTCTGCCTCAGAACCTGGGTCCCTCTGTCCTGGCTGGCGTTGCTCTGATGATTTTACTGATTCCTCTTAATGGAGCCATTGCCATGAAGACCCGGGCATTCCAGGTGGGTACCGAACCAAGCCCCAGGATAGTGGAGGTGGGGTCAGAGACTATCTGGGACTGGGGGAAGGGTTTGAAGAGGCTCCCGGAGAGGAAATGAAGTATCATTCAGTCTCAGCTGAAGCTATTCTGAGCCCTTCCCTTGCCTCATCAAAACTCCCCCTCCAGAAGAAAAGGTTCTCAGGTATCAGTCAAATAAGATATGGGGTGGGGTGGGTTGATATGGAGCCTTCCTTGTTAGCCATAGTTACAAAAGGAGAAGTAGCAACCCTTCTTCCCTACCCCAAAGAATACTGTGTATAGATGCAGTTTTCTATTTATTTTTCTGTGTACATTTTGCAGAATGTAAGATCTGTGAGGGCAGGCACTGTTTTCACAGTTTGCTTCATCTCTCCAGGGCCCTGCTCAGTGACTGGCACATAACTAGGTGTTTATGTAAATGCTTGTTAAATGAATTAACTGAATGAATTAATATGACTTTTCCCCTAAAACACACCCAGGTGGAACAGATGGGGTACAAGGACTCCCGAATCAAATTAATGAGTGAGATCCTGAGTGGAATCAAGGTTCTAAAACTGTATGCTTGGGAGCCCAGCTTTTCCCAGATGATAGAGAAAATCCGCCTAGGAGAGCTTCAAGTGCTACGCAAGGCAGCCTTCCTCAGTGCAGTGTCTACCTTCACCTGGTTCAGTGCCCCCTTCCTGGTATGATGGGGGAGAAGGGGAAAATAAGAGGGGGGGGGTGGAAGTGGCTGTCCCAAATCCTGAGACCATGATGGAGAGTCTCTTAAAAGTTAGAAGTCTCTTGACAAGCATCTTGTTGCACCTGTGGTAGACAGACGCAGTCTAGGAGGAAATTGAAGCAAACTGGGGTTAAATGACTTGGCTAAAGTCACACAGCTAATAGGTATCCAAGGCTGGATTTGAACTCAGGTATTCCTGACTCCAAGCCCAGGGCTCTGTCCATTGCACCATCTAGCTGCCTTACAACTGATTTTTTCTGTTTGGCTCTTCCTTGCTCTATCTGTCTATCTGTCTGTCTGTCTTCCTGGACTTGTCTCTTGAGTGATGTTCAGTTCTGAGTAGGCGCCCCTCAGCTCTAGTATGTTCAGGGAGATTTGTACAGCAGTCTAATTTGGGGTACACTTAAAAAAGAGCACTGATCTTGGATTCAGAGAATCAGAGTTCAAATTCTCCTTCTGTTACTACCTGGACATGATCATGAGCAAGTCACTTAATCTCACTGGGCCTCAGTTTCCTCATTTGTAAAATGAGTGGTTTGACTAGATGTCCTCAAAGATCCCTCCTGACTAGGATCCTATGATTTTCATCATAACTGTAACTGGGAATCTTGACATTTGGGTCAGACTCAGTTTAACAGAGGTATGGAAGGTGTGGTGCAGGTAGGGCTTGGAAGAGACAGACAATGCTGTTATGTGTAGGTCCAACCTATTCAGTAAACTCCAGTAGCTCCCTGTCACCTTGAGGCTCAAATACAAAACCCTCTGTTTGGTGTGCAAAGTCCTTCACAATGTAGCTCATCCTCCCACCTTTCCAGTCTTCTTATACCTTACATATCTCCAACCTCCTTTATCTTTGATCCAAAGATACTGGTCTCCTTATAGTTTCATGTCTTGGCTCTGGGAATTTTATTTATCCCCCATGCCTGGAATGCTCTCCCTCCTTGTGCCCCCTGGATTCCCTGGCTTCCTTCAAGTCCCAATCAAAATCCTATTTTCTACAAGATGCCTTTCCCAATTCTTCTCAATTCCATTGCCTTCTCTGTTGATTATTTTCTATTTACCCATTATTTGTTAATACATATTTGTCTGCTTATCTCCGCTACTAGACTTGTGAGTTTCTTGAGAGCAGAGACCACCTTTTGCCTTTCTTGATATCCTTAGCACTGTACCTGGTGTGTACTATGTATTATATTTTATTGACTGACTGACCAACTAGTCATGCCAGGAAGAAGGGTGGTCTGTCTCCTACGAGGACCTCCTCTGGCCCTTGATCAAGTCCCTTCAACCTTCCCTGGGACCTCTCCTTTACCATCCTCCCAACAATAACTGCAAAAACTTAGAAGTATAGAACCTGCTTTGCAGAGAAATCTCAGCCCACCATCTGGAGGCAGTGTGCCCCCTCCATTTAGTTCCTGGAGCAAAGCCTTAGTTATGACTCTGACATGAAGAAGCATCTATCAAGCACCAACTACAGCTAGGTACCCATTCGGCTGAAAAAAGAATTCCCCCAAGTAGTTGCAATATTAGAATTCACATTGCATATTTCCATAAGTCTGGAACAAATGACCACATTTTATACAGTTATCGTTTTGAAAAATGCCAGTTCCAAAACATGAAACCATCTCAGGAGATTTGCACTCATGTTCATGATGCCCCAGACACCTCGAGGCTTGTTCTCACTTCCCCTTCTTCCAAATTGGATCTCAAACCCACCTCCTCCAGGAAATAGAGCCTAAATCTGCTTTCTAGTCAGAACTTCTGCTTCCCCAAGCTTTCCACCTACCTCCCTGGCCTTCTTTGGTATTTCCTTTCCCTGGTGGGAGGAGAGACATTTGGGACAGATGTACCATTTACACAGACCCTCCTCCCCTTCCACTTATGCACACACACACACACACACACACACACACACACACACACACACTGAATTGGTGAGTATTCTTCAGGGATTTCCTATGTCTTCCTCCTTGGACCTGAAAGTTAATCTATCTCCCAGGTGTCACTGACCACCTTTGCTGTCTACGTATCAGTGGATGAGAAGAACATCCTGGATGCCGAGAAGGCTTTTGTGTCTTTATCACTGTTCAATATCCTCAGGTTTCCTCTTAATGCTTTGCCTCAGGTCATCAGCAGCTTGGCTCAGGTAACTACAGACTTTGGGACTCTAGGGAGGTCACTCAGGATCAAGGGATGGAGATTTTATTGGGGGTTTCCAAAATTGCTCATAGGGAGTCAAGCCTCTGGTGACTAGAATCCTGGAGTGGGTTACCTGTAGTGGGGGTGTAGAGCACCTGCAGTGCTCAAGTTGACCCTGGAGGTTCCAGTTCTAGCTAGAACAACAGTGGATCACAGTCAGCAGTGAGTAAGGAGGACATGGTACAGAGCTGTGAGCTCTCTGTGCTTCCTTCCTGGCTGGATCAAGGGGCAGAGGGGGCAGAGGCTTGGACAGAGGCCTTAATGTACCCTCCATCTCCTCAGACCAGTGTGTCTTTGAAACGGATCCAGCATTTCTTGAATCATGAAGAGCTCGACCCCCAGTGTGTGGAAACAAAGACCATTTCTCCAGGTTCACAGACTCTTTCATGCTCACCTCCCTCTTCTCCTTCTCCTTACCCAGACTTCCCCTTTGTCCAGAAAAATCCCTTAATCCGCAGTTTCCTTGTTTTTCTCCATTGGCTCCTCCTCTTCCTCTTTCCCCTTCTGCTTTGGGGCTCCCAAGGTTTCCTGCCCATCTGGACCCTGCCTCCCTCTTCCTTCTCTCCGTTCCCTTTGCCCTCCCATGCTCCAAATCCCTCTTCTCTCCTTCCCCCGCTGCTCCCTGCCCCCATCACATGGGTCTGATTTCTGCTTACTTGCTTATCACTTCCACTTAGTCACTAAGTCTCCTTAACCTCTATTTAGAATTCTGTTCTCCCAGAAATTCCTGGCCCACTCTCAATGCCCCCAGGACTCCCTGTCTTCCCCATTACGTCCCATCACTCACTCGATGCCCTGAACCCCCACCCCCTCACGTGCCCTGAGGAATCCACGGCATCCCAGCATTCCTTTCCCCTTAATTACACACACACACACACACACACACACACACACACACCACACACACACACACACACACACACACACACACACACACACACACGGCCCCTGCCCACCTACACCCCTGCCTATTATTCTTGTTCTTTCCTTAATCTTTTCCCTCCACGACTCCCATGGACCTCTACCCCCATCATTCCCTACCATTCCCTGAGTCTACATTAATCCTTCCTAGCATCCTGTTACTCCCATGATACCTTGCCCATCCTTAATCCTCTCAGGCCTCCTCACCGCCCCCCCCACCCCCAACAGGAACAAAATGCCTTCAGCATGCCGTGGTCCCTCCCTGGTCCCCTCTTCCTCCTAGTACTTTCCTCTTTTAATCAGTCTGGCTTTCTGTCCATCCCTACCCCATCACTCCCTTCTCATACGCTCCTAGAATTATGGGCTCACTCTAAATCTTGTCCACACTTAATCCTCTCCCACTCCCTGTCTTCCTTCTGTTTCCTCTCTTGTTATCCCTCAGGGATCTCTGTGTTTTCTAAAAGTTTTTATTCCTTCCCTCCTTTAACCATCCCTTGGAGGGCTCCCTGTCTTTCCCATCACCCCCTCCCCACCATCGCATACCTGCCTCTCCCCCCAGTCCATACCCTCTCTCACTATGGCAAACCCCCTTATCACTACAGGCCATGCCATCACCATAGAAAATGGCAGCTTTACCTGGGCCCAGGACCTTCCCACAAGTCTGCACAGGTAAAAGTTGCCCTTCCCCTCAGCTTTCTCAGTACCTCCTTCTCCAAACTCTTGACAAAGAGGGGCTGATCAGCTTGGCAATATTTTATGCTTAATTCTTCTAGCTCCATAATCTTTGGTGTTTAATTTCAGCATGGGTTGACCTGGTTACAGTTTGATTTCTGACATGCATTGGGTGTGTCTGTAGTAGGGGCAAGTGTTGGATTTCAAGGTTAAGGAGCCTGGAAATGACAAGTAGGTTTCTCTCTGCACATACATCCCAGCTCATTCTGGGCTCCTGGTTCTCCTTCCTCCCCTATAGCCTGAATATCCAAGTGCCAAAAGGGTCGCTGGTGGCCGTAGTGGGGCCCGTGGGCTGTGGGAAGACCTCCCTTATATCTGCCTTGCTGGGGGAGATGGAGAAGTTGGAAGGCAAAGTGTCTGTAAAGGTCAGTGAGATGGGATGATTGGAGGCTGAGACATGGGAGGCATGGGTCAGGGTGAAGGTAGGGTGCCTGTGGTTTGATGGGAAAAGAGACTTGGAGGTAAGTTCACCCCTTCAGAGTGGGGAGGATGATGAGTAGGCCATGGATGGGTCTTGTCCCAAGTCCAGTCTCCTGAGCCCCATGTTCCTGTGGTGACCCTGAATGCTGTGGCCAGGGCTCCGTGGCCTACGTGCCCCAGCAGGCATGGATTCAGAATGCCACACTCCAAGACAACATCCTCTTCGGCCGGCCAATGGACCAGAAGAGATACCAAGGCATCCTTGAGGCCTGTTCTCTGCTCACCGACCTGGATGTACTGCCTGGAGGAGATCAGACTGAGATTGGGGAGAAGGTGGGACATGTTTCTCTATCATTCCCCAGAGGCTGGATCTGATCCCACCCATCCAGATATACTCTATTACCTCATGACTCATGCACTCAGCCCCCTCCCTCTACTTTCAGAAGTATAATGGAGTGGAAAGATGGTAAAGAAAGCCCACTGTTTGAATCTTGCTTCGGTCCCTTACTAGCTATGTGGCCCTGGGCAAATCATTTACTCTCTCTGAGTCTTAGTTTCTAAATCTATAAAATGGGGCTAATAATGGCTCCTGCCTCATAGGGTTGTTGTGAGGGTCAAATGAGATAAGGTGTATAAAACTACATATAAACATCTGCCATTATTAGTATGTACATCTCCCCCTGATCCCTGTGATAACTGTCATAAAAAATTCCCTAACAGACTCTTTACCTCAACCCCAACCTCTTATAGAGATGGGGATCTTGACCCAAACTTCCCCCAACATGTGTACTGAGCCCTCAATAATAATATTAATAATTAATGATGAACCCACCATTTTGGAGTACCTTGGAGCTTGTAAAGTGCACTCCTCACTATGGGCCTGTGAGGTAGTCGGTACAAGTCCACTTCTCATTTTACAGAAGAGGAAATTGAGGATCAGAGATATAAACTGATTTACCCTGGGGTCAGTCACTCAGCTGTACTCAAAGCATCAATGGCACAATTCAAACCCAGAACCCCAGGCTCCAAGTCCATCACCCTTTCCACTGTCCCGCCCTGGCATTTTTAGCCTATACAGTCATCAAAAAAAATATACAATGAGAAGACATGTGATTAAGTAGAAAGAACCATATATTTGGAATTAGGAGAGACCTGGATTCATATCCCTTAGAACATCTAATTGCCAGGGGTATGCCGCTAAATGTTTAACAATCAGCTTGCAGGGGAGGATGGGGGGGTGGGAGCAGGGAGTGATGTATACAGGACATACATTTTAGTGTAATTTTCATCATTAACATTTTCTCCATCACTTTCTGAAGTTTAGACAATCAACAAAACAATAGATTAAACCTTGATTTGTAGCATTTGCTGGTATCCAAGGTGTAAATGTTCAAGCTGAAAATCTAACAATCCTCTCATATATGACTTGGCTCCATCACACCCCTGCTTACTTTCCTAAAGACCTTGGACAGATCACTTGGCCTCTCTGTGACTCAGTCTCCCCATCATAAAATGGAGATTATCCATCTACTTGCAGGGTTGTTATGAGGATTAAGTGAGCCAAAGTGCTTTATAAATGTCAGTTATGAGTAGGTTATAGATAAAGACTAGACCTGTGATTTTACTGACATTAGAAACTCCCAGAAGAAGAAACTCTTTCCACTAGAGCAGGTTAGTACCTCTCCTGAAACTTCTAGTCTTGGAGAATTGCCTGGAGTGATCAGAGGGTAAATGTGTGCCCAGAGTCACACAGTATCACTGGCAGTGTCAGGACATGCACAATTTGTATCATTATAATATTCAATAATGCCAATTTAATATTATAATAACAGCATGGTCTTATTAAATAATAGCAGTGTAATATAATATCATAACTGTATAATTATCATCATAACAAAAATAATATTCAACAAGCATTTATTATCTACTGTGTACCAGGTTCTGAGTCTGGATCTTCAAAGACAAAAAGGAAACAGTTTCTGCCATCAAAGAATGTCACATCCTATAAGCATATACATATATATACACATACATACATACATGTAGATTCAAGATGTCCCCAAGGTCTTAATTCAGTTTTAGCTTTAATAGCTTAAACTTCACTAAGACTTCTGGGATTCCTTGTATAAGCTAAATTACAAAGTTATTTGTAGGGAGAAATTTTCAGCTACAGGTGAAGGGAGGAAGGAAGGAAGGAAAAAAGGAAAGAAGAAAGGAAGGAGAAAAAGGAAGGAAAAGAAGACGGAAGGAGAAAAAGAAGGAAGGGAAGGAAGAAAAGAAGGAGAAAGAAGGAGGAATTTATTAAGAAGCTATTGTGTGCCATGCACTGTGCTAAACACATACATTATCTCATCCGAGCTTCATAACAACATTAGAGGTAGACAGTTATTTTCACCATTTTACAGAAGAGGAAACTGAGACAGACAGAGGGGTTAGCCCAGGATCATATAGCTAATAAGTGTCTGAGGCTGGATTTGAACTAAGGTCTTCCTGATTCCAGGTCCAGTACTTTATCTACTGGGCTACTCTCCACCTCTAGGGGATCAGCAAGGGCTTCATGCAGGGGATGTCACTTGAGGTGATGGATACAATAATGCTGCAAGAGAGCTTCCTATTGGGAACCAGAAAGAAGACCTGAGCAGGTGACTCTGGATCAATGACCTGACTCTCAGGACCTTAGTCCCTTCTACCCAATATTCTTTTTGAAGCACTTTGACAAGGGATATCAATGACATCAGATCATTACATACAATGACATTCCCCCTATCCCTTCAAAGCACATTCAGCTTCCTGAAGATGTGGCCTTTCAGGCCTCTAGGACATACCTTCAGTCCCCTAGACACGGTAACCTTCAGTCCACATTCCTATCTCTGAAACCACAGCCAAAGATTTTTGGATCAGGTGGTTTTCTCTCCTAATGCTCACCCCTCGCCTTGTGCCTGTTCCCCTAAAGCAAGTGAGGGTCTTGAGTGCTCTGCAGAGATTCCTCTAGTCAGTTCCCGTCTCCCCTGGGAATGTAAGATGGATAAGGAATAGGACAGTTGAGAGTTGAATTTTTTTTCTGAAAACAGGAAGGATGCTGGGGGGACCACAAGGATAGCTTGTGATCTGTGATCTGGACCCAGCCCCTCTGTTCCCAGGGAACTTCCCCATGATCTTTGGCCAGGTTGTCAAAGGGATGATGGATTGCAGGGCTTGGATGTTATTGAGAGCCTCAGTAGAGGTTTCAGGCTCTCAGGACATTAAAGGTGCTCAGATCCTGTTACTAGGGGAATCTGAAGTCGCAGGGAGGAGATCTAGAGAAAGGGCAAACAAGTTGTTATCTGTCCCAGCTGAGTATATACAGAAAGAGGACAGGGGCTAACTGGGTCAGCCTGGTCTCATAGACTTAGAGCTGAAAAGATCTTACGGGTCACTGAGTGCAATACACTAATTAGTGAAGAAACTGAGACCTCGAGAGGGTTAGTAAGTGACTTTGTCCACCAGGATCACACAGCCCTTAAGTATCTGAGGTAGAATTTGAACCCAATCCTTTGTTCTTGATATCAAGTCCAATTCTGTATCTGCCATGTTGGATTATCAGGTCCTTTGAATACACAACAGAATTTATGGGCAGAGACACACTTTGTTTAAATCTGTTGCCTCTCTCTGTGACTATGAGTAGGTCATTTTTATTCTTCATGGCCCCATTTCTCTTCCCCAGTAGAAAAGGGGATAATCATCTCTTTAACCTTTCACCCTATCCTCTACCTGTATACATACAGTATACCTCTTAAATTCAGATAGTGACTCCCTACCCTTTATCCATCCTGGGGCGGCACAGGATAGCGTTTTGGGCTTAGAATCAGGAAGACCTGAGCAAATCACTTAACCACTGTTTGCCTCAGTTTCTTTAGCTATAATATAGAGATAAAAACAATGTTACCTACGTGCTAGGATTTTTGTGAGGATCACTTGAAATAATAACTGTAAAAAGCACTTGGCATAGTTCTTGGCATGTAGTAGGTATTATATAAATGCTTATTCCTTTTTCATCTTTCCTCTCCCCCTCAGGGTTCTTGTGAGGATCAAATGAGATATTTGTAAAGCACTTTGAAAAGCTTAAAGTGCTACATAAGTGCTCACCACTGCTATCATTATTTTTCTTCTAGGGTATTAACTTGTCTGGGGGTCAGCGGCAGCGAGTCAGCCTGGCCCGAGCTGTCTACAGTGATGCTGATGTCTTCCTCCTGGATGACCCACTCTCTGCTGTGGACTCCCATGTGGCCAAGCACATCTTTGATCATGTCATTGGGCCAGATGGGGTGCTAGGAGGCAAGGTAAGAGCTGTGGCGGGGAGGGAAGAAATGGAGAGAGTTGAAGAGGGTCCATTTAAGAATTCTGTATATAAAGGCCCCTGACAGCCCAAATGTGTACAGGTGAAATGTCTGTTTCCATACATCTTCTCACATATTTGCCCTTATATTGCACCGCTAGGGATTTATCAAGGTGCTCTTTGTGTGTGATCAGGGGCCTCTACTCCAACCTGACTACCACTTGAAGACCTCTACCTCTCCATGCAGACCATTCCATTTATGTTGTTCTTATTGTTCAGTCATTTTTAGTTGTTTCTGACTCCTCATGACTCCATTTTGGGGTTTTCTTGGAAGAGACGCTGGAATGGTTTGCCATTTCCTTGTCTAGCTCATTTTACAAATGAGGAAACTAAGGCAAATGGGATTAAGTGACTTGCCCAGGGTCACACAGCTAGTAAGTGCTGAGGCTACTTTGGAACTGAAGAAGATGAGTCTTGCAGACTCAAGGCCCAGCATTCTATCCACTGAGCCACCTAGCTGCCTTATTCCACTTACAGATAAGAAGTTTTTACAGATTAGGAAACTTTTTCTAAAATTGAAATTATCTGCAACATCTATCCAGTTGTGTGTTTATTGCTGCTGCTACTACTACTACTACTGTTACTAGTGATGATGATGTGAATGTGGAGAAAGCCTTTAATGCTTCATCTTCCTTCCAGACAAGAGTCCTGGTGACACATGGTGTGAACTTCCTGTCCCAGGCAGACCTCATCATCGTTTTGGGTGAGGGGCGGGTGTCCGAAGCTGGCTCCTTCTCTGCCTTGCTCCAGCAGGAGGGTGCTTTTGCTGAATTTCTTCGTAACTATATTCCTGATGATGACAACTTTCACGAAGAGGATAGTGCCACTGGTATCAGCCTATGTACCACTGCTCTTTGTCTTCAATTTCCACTTTCCCTTGTCTCATGTGGACTCCTTTTCCATTTGCTCCTCATCTCTATCCCTTTCTCCTCCATCTCTCCATGACTCCCTCTCCAACCTTTCACACATCTCAACAACTCAATTCAACAAATATTTATTAAGTGCTGAGTGTGAATTGCCCATAGGATATCTAAGTCAGAAATCGAGGAGATAATTGGGAATTTGGGTTTGAATCTGCAAATAGAGGCTTGAGTTAGACATGTGTCCATGTGTTTGTCCTTTGTTGCCAAAGAAGACCATGCCATCAGAGAAATAATGACATGACTTGCACTTGACTTTTTTTTTTGAGTGAGGGAGGGCTGTGCAGGTTACCAGCCTTACTTTTCCTCCAGAGCCATCTGAATCCAGTGACCAGATATTCATCAGGATGACTGGAGATGATCCAGGATGAGGCAATTGGAGTTTAGTGACTTACCCAAGGTCACACAGCTAGTGAGTGTCAAGTATCTGAGGTGAGAGTTGAACTCAGGTCTTCCTGACTCCTGCATTGGTGCTCTATCCACTGTACCACCTAGCTGCTCTTGGGTTAGACATACAGGTTTGAGAGTCATCCACATTGAGGCAAGAGTTGAAGCCTTGGGAGTAGATGAGATGGTCAAGAGAGAGGGTAGAGAGAAAAAAGAGAAAAGAGCTGATGACTTGAGGAATGTCTACATTTAGGAGAAGAGAAGAAATCTGAAAAGATGCAGAGAATTTGGTGGAGAATCACTGAGTGTAATATCGGCCCCTTAACACACACAGAACCTCCTTCGGGAAACATTCTCTTTCTGTCTTTCTGTCTCTCTCCCTCTCTTTCTCTATCTCTCTCTTTTTCTCTCTCTCTCTCTCTCTGTCTCTGTCTTTCTCTTTGTCTTTAAATAAGCATACACTCAGTGTCTGATGAGTACAATGTCACAGAGGTCAAGGAAGGAGGACTGGTTAGGAGGGAGAATTATTAGATTCTTTTGAGAACTGGAGGAGGATTGACTGAGGAAAAGGTACTTCTTCCATCCATTGACTATGTGATTTTATTCAAGTCACTTAACCTGTCCAAGCCTCAGATTCGTCACCAGTCAATCAGTCAGTCAACAAGCATTTATTAAGTTTTTACTATGTACCAGGCACTGTGCTAAGCAATGGGATTTGGACCAGTTCTGGAGTTCTTTTGGAAAGTTCCTTTGTTTGTTCAAGAGCTGACACAGCACTCATGGATCGGGATCTCCAGACCAGCCTCTTTGACTGTTCTTTCTCCTATCCCACTAAACATATACATCCCTCAAAGTTCTATAATTGGCCCTATATTCTTTACACCCTCTTCCTTATTTCTTCTAAAGTCCCAGCTCTAAGTCTCATCCTTCTATGTTTCTCCTTATTGAGTAGTTGGTCTCAGAGGACTTTGTGACAGCAGTTTCAGAGTAAATCGATGTGGATAGAATTAATCTATCAACATGTAATTTATTAAGCACCTACTCTATGAAGGTGAGACTACTATGAGTGAAATAATCCCTACATTCAAGAAGTTTGCATTTTAATGGAAGAAGCAAGAAGTTCATATTTAAGTCTATAAAGAATAAACAAAGATAATAAATAGGAAGTAATTAAATACAAGTTAATTTGGGAGGGAGGGGGACAGTTTTAGGATAAATGAGGAGAGGAGAAGTCAAATTGCAAGGGGATGAAGGAGTGAGGAGTAAAGAAGGTGGGGGCAGTAGAGGCAATAAACCATCTTTTCAAAAAGAAAATTGACAGTGATAAAGGAGAAAGATGAAAGTTTTAGGGGAAAACTGAGGACCATTTTTTCCCCAGCTTTCTTTATCTATCTTGCTGGCATCATGCCCTACCCCAGACCCATAAATAGGGGTTATCAGACTCAATTTACTTATCTGAGAGATGATAACTCTAGGAGGGGGCTACTTTTTAAATTTTCAAATAGAAAAAGGGCATTTTCCTTGCCAGAAAACTCATTTAGCTTTCCTGCCCTCCTCCACCCCCACTGTCAGAGTCATTCATTCAGAGGAAACCTTTCTATTATGAAAAAAACATTCATATCTATTCCAGTGTGTCAGCCTTCTTTATCTCAGCCTTATCCTAAAGATAGCCCTGGGTGTGATGGATAAGAGTAATAGCTTTCAGTCAGAAGGGTTCACATGCTACCTGTGACCTTAAGTAATCAGGCATGTATTAAATGTTCACTATGTATAAGACTCAATGCTAAGTGTTGGGGACCAAAAAAAAATTTTAAAAAGGCAAAAACAACCCCTTCCCTCAAGGATCTTAAGTTTTAGTGAGGGAATCAACAGTAAATACAAGATAAACACAGAGGAGGTGAAAGGTAGATTTGGAGGGGAAGGCACTAGCAATTCAGGACAAGTCACTTAACCTCTCTGGGCTCAGTTTCCATGTCAGGAGATGGCACTGAACTAACTAACCTCTTAGGTTCCTTCTTATTCTAAACTGATCTGAGCATCTTTCCTGTTGTCTAATCTAAATTTCTCTTGCTATAGTTTTAGCCCACTGATTCTAATTTTCTCTTAATTGGCCTAATACTTCCCTCCTCCCCCAGTCTCCTCTCACCAGCTTTTATTCTTCTCTTTGCTGGAAAAGGTAGTGTTTTGAGGTCAGGTTAGTCATGATAGTTGAGCATTCTCCTCTCTTTTTGTCCCTCCCTCCCCACTGCAGTCTTGGAGGATGAGGAGATGCTGCTGATGGAGGACACGCTCAGTAATCACACAGATCTGACAGATAATGAGCCCATTACTCATGAAGTCCGAAAACAGTTCATGAGGTGAGTGAAAAGGAGCTCCTTTCCTGATTCCCCAAAGCAAGCAGACTCTGACCTCCAATGTACCTGTCTCTGGGAACAGCAAAACCAAGTGGCCAAGTTTCTGCACAAAGAGGGCCTCCCTATGCTTGGGGTGGAGAGAGAAGGTTGCTGTTGGGAAGTTCTCTGACATCTGCTCCCCTAGTATGCATGCTGCAGAGTGGCCTCCTCTCTGGTTCTGTATTCCTCTGAGCTCCTCAGGGTGTCCCAGCTTGCTAGGTTAGGGAGTGAGGTGGGAAAGGCAAAATATCTCCTCTGGGGCTGTTTCCCTGCTCCTTTTCCTACCCCAACTCGGAGATTGTTATCCCTAGGGAGCTGAGTGTGATCTCCTCAGAAGGGGAGGGCTCTGGTCGACCTTCTACTAGGAGACGCCTGGGGCCTGTGGAGAAGAAGGCTGTGGAGCCCAAAGTGACTCGTGGAGAGCTGATCCAGGCAGAAACAGCAGAGATGGGCACTGTGAGAGGGGTCTGGGGGAGGGAGGCAAAGGTGGCTTTGGGGAGGCCCACCATGGTGGGCTTTTGGAAGCTGGGAGAAGCTGGGGGTGGGAAGGGTTGGGCCAGCAATACAGAACCTTGGGTGAGGGATATTGGAGAATAGTGGAGAATACTGGTCTCAGTGTCATGTGGAGGTGGGGATGGGGGTGAGAAGGGGCATTTTAAACTCCTGGGAAGTCCATTGCCCACTTTCCATCTCTATGGGTCAGATGGCTCTGGATGTTGATAGATATCAGCCTTCCTTCCTCTACAGGTGAAGCTAAGTGTGTTCTGGGCCTATGCCAAAGCCGTGGGGCTCTGCACCTCCATGACTGTCTGCTTTCTATACTCATGCCAAAGTGCTGCCGCCATTGGGGCCAATATATGGCTCAGTGACTGGACTAATGAGCCTGTAATTAATGGCACACAGAGCAACACAAGCCTACGCCTGGGAGTGTATGCGGCCTTAGGACTGTTGCAGGGTAAAGAGACAGGTCTTCAGTATCCTATCAGGAGGGAGGGAGCCACTCACTGAGGCTGTTCCCCTAGAGTGGAGGGGTCAATGGGAGGGACAGAGGAGCCATCCTGTCCCTCCCTCTGTCTCAAAGCCAATTTTAATTCAACAAATGTTTATGTGATACAGGGCTTCTTAACCTGGGGTTCATAGATTTTTTTTAAAAGTCTGTAATTTGATAACTTATTTCCATATAATTGACTTCCTTGGTAATCCAATATAGTTTATTTTGTGCACTTAAAAATTATTGTTCTGAGAAGCAGGGCATAGGTTACACCAGACTGCCAACAGAATCCACAGAAAAAGATTAACCCCCTGAGTCTTAGCAGCTTACTTAACACTGTCTTGGGTGCTAGAGAAACAAATACAGAAAAGAATGTATTTCTGCTTGGGAGGGAAGGGACAGGCCCTTGAAGCCTTCTTCTTGGTACCCCAGTTCTGATAGATGCCTCCTTCTCTATCTCCTTGCCAGGTTTCTTTGTGATGTTGTCATCTTTCACATTGGCCATGGGAGGTATCCAAGCTGCCCGGTTACTCCATAGCAAGCTACTAGCCAACAAGATGCATTCACCTCAGTCTTTCTATGACACGACCCCCTCTGGGCGAATCCTCAATCGATTCTCTAAGGACATTTATGTTATTGATGAAGTCATCCCCCCCACCATCCTCATGCTGCTTGGCACCTTTTTCAATTCAACATCCACACTTGTAGTCATCATGTCTAGCACTCCACTTTTTGCCGTGGTTATCTTACCCCTCGCTGGACTGTACATATTTGTACAGGTATCTAGGGGTGATGGGAGGAAGGAGAAGAGCTACTGGGGTGAGAATCACCTTAGAGGAACAAGGGCACAGGAGACTGGGAAAGAAGGAAGACTACATCTTGGGGGCTGGAGGGCACATAGGAGGTTTCAGCACATAGGCCTTATAAGGCTTCTGGACTGGTATGTGTATCTAGAGGGTGGGAAGGGGTGACCTTCCGTTGCTATCAACACTGACATTTAGCTTTTCAAAAATGATCACCAGAATGACTGTGAATCTGGGGTCCCCAGGGAAGTGGGGTACAGTCAGAGGGTATTGGGAGGGATAGAGGGTGATGACTCAGAGGGCTTTGATGGGTACTGTTTTACCCCTGCTTCTAATGTCTTTCTCCGCCCTGTTCAGCGGTTCTACGCGGCCACTTCTAGGCAGCTGAAGCGCCTGGAATCAGTCAGCCGATCACCCATCTATTCTCACTTCTCTGAGACTGTGACAGGTGCCACTGTCATCCGCGCCTACAGACGTAGTCATGACTTCATAGCCATCAATGATGCTAAGGTGGACGCCAATCAGAAGAGCTGCTATCCCAACATCGCTTCAAACCGGTCAGAAGCACTCTTAGCCCGCCTTACTCCTACCCTCTCTCTGTCCTGTTACCTCTGATACCTCATCCCCTTGAGCTCCTTACCACTAAACCCCATCGCTTCTGAATTCCCAGACCATCTCTGACAATCATTTACCTCTAGCTCCATCCTGACCTCCCTTTTTATGAATCCCTCTCTAGGTGGCTGGGGATCCGTGTGGAGTTTGTGGGTAACTGTGTCGTGCTTTTTGCTGCACTTTTTGCTGTGATCAGCAGAAAGAATCTGAATCCAGGATTAGTTGGGCTCTCTGTGTCCTATGCACTACAGGTGGGAGCCCTCTCCAATCCTATGGAACTGGTGGGGGGAGGGGCACTAATAGCCAGAGAGCTAGGACCACTGTATACCTTCCATGCATACATATTGCCACACATGCCATGGGTTCCCACCTGCCCATATGTACAGAAAATAGCATGCTGGCATATATGCACTTAAACCCAAAATACAGATGTGGATGGACGGGCCTGCCTGTAATTGTGCCGGTAGAGAGTGATTGCTTTCTTTAACAAATGTGACATTGAAAAATTGAAGGTAAAAGAAGTTGTTAGGAAGTAGACATTTTAAATGAGTGAAATGTACATTCTCTTTTGAGGAGTCTTATTGTGAATTCTTTGATAAAAGTAAAATTTTTAGTTTAATTGATCTATGCCCAATCCAGATGATCAGGGAGTTTATTGCTTAATTCAGAAGCATGCCTATATTTAGAGTTGTGCAGTGATTTACACAGAAGACATATACATTTGATTCCAAGTGCCTTTATCATTCCTGGGAACTTGAAGCAGGAAGAAATCTGGGAAGGGGATTGGGATGTTGTAAAAGTCTGTTCTGCCCTGCTTCCTCCTCCCCTTAGGTTACATTGGCTCTTAACTGGATGGTCCGAATGGCGTCAGACCTGGAAAACAACATCGTGGCTGTGGAGAGAGTTAGAGAGTACTCAGAAACTAAGACTGAGGTGGGGTCATGCTGCAGATCTGGGGTCAGAAAAGGGGCTGGGGGTGGGTTCGATAAGGTAGGTGGGTCAGTGTTTGAGTTCTGCATCACCTCCCACTTCTCCACCTCAACTTCACTATGTCTAAGACTCTGTACTGTGTGTCATGGGGTTAAATGACAGTGTAGAAGACATGGTCTCTGCCCTCCAAGGAGTTTATGGTCTCCTTTGAATGACAATATGACAAGTATAATGTACTATACTACAAAGAAAAATGAGCTAAGTGCCAAATAAGTGAAGCAGTCCTATAGGAGTTAAGAGGAGAGAAGGTCCACTTCTGACTGGAGTGAACCCTAAAGGCATCCTTGAGTAGGTAACATTTCAGAAGGGCTTTGAAGGATGAGCTTTTCAGTAGACTAAGGTAGAAGGAAGGAGTGGAAACAGATACAGGAGATGGGAAAGTCTCCCGAAGGCAGTAGGAATGAAAAGGAGGAGATGGAAGAGGATAGACATGGTGAAAGAAGGAAGGCTTGGATGTGAAAAAGAGGTAGGGAAAAAAATCAGAGGTTATTTTGGAGGTTTTACCTGTGGGAGACTAAGTAACGGTCATAGAAATAGGAAGTCAGAGCTAATTGAAGTTGGTAAGATAAAATATAATAGAGTTTCATATCAAGACTTTTCTTTAAATTAAAAAAAAATTCATCTCACAAGTGGAGGGTGGAGGAGACATAACTTGGCCTCTGGTTCACAAGATAAATATCCGGTAGTTTTTGTTAACGACAAACTTAATTTGCGAAAGACTGAATTCCTCTGGATCTGAGACATTGTCTTATCTAAACTTTGTATCTTCTGTGCTTAGTAAAGGACTGTGTACACAGAAAACATGATATAAATATTTGTTGAATTGTAGCATCATATTGAGTCAACAATATGAGACAGCAACAATGCTGTACTGAAGATAGCAACTTAGTTTTATTGATCTTTTTATCTAATGAATGAATGCTGAGTAATTGAGTGAATAAATGAATGGGTGAATACTTGAATGTAGCTGCTAAAAAAAATCCACACCCTTAAGGGACACCTTCATAGAAGTATGGTGTTCTAGTACCAGGAAGTAAATAATGTTGTACTCCTCTCTGGTTTGACTACTTCTAGAAAAATGGATGCTGTATTCAAATTTTTGAAAGACTTCTGTGGAAGAAAGAGAGAGTACATTTTGTTCTTTGTGGCTGGGAGGGCACAAAGGGATTACAGGGAAGCAGAATTCAGTTTAACCTAAGAACTCTCTAATAATTGGAACTGTTCAGTGGTGAAAGAAGTTTAAGGGACTGAGCTCCCTCTCACCACAGAAACTCAAATAGGAAGGGGCTGGGTAGACCACCTGTTGGGGATGAAGCAGAAGAAATGCCTTTAAAAGGTGAGAGGTTGGACGTAATGACCTCTAACTTCCTTTCTAACTATCATATGCTATGGAAGAGATCACTGAAGGAGAGAAAATAGAAAGAGAAGAAGAGATAACCAAAATTAGAGGCAGGAAAAAGACTTAGTGAAGGACAAAAAGATCAGAGAGGCAGGATGAGAACCAGAAAAGTATGATGCCATGAGAGCCAAAGCTGGCAAGTTTCAGAAAGGAAAGACTAGTTATTCAGCAGTGCCAACATGAAGCCTGAGAAGAGGATGTTGGATTTTGGTGATTAGGAAACCACTGGTGACCCTTAAGAAATCAATCCATCCTTTATATAGCTACTAAATTAGTATTCCTGACATTTCTGATCATGTCATTCCTTTCCTCAAAAATCAATGGCTTTGTTTTGCATCCTGAATAAAATACAATCTCATCAGTTGGGACCTGAAGTCTTATGCAACCATCTGACTCCCACCTACCTTTACAGACTTATTTAGCATTGCTGACCTTCAGATTCTTCTTATTTCAGTCAACCCATGGTTCCCTGAACCAAGCATTCCATAACTGTGCTTTTACCTAGGCTGTCTTCACTGTTGAATCTCAGAATCTCTAATTTCCCTCAAAGCCCAGCTCAGGCAACACCTGCTTTCCTGGTTCCCCCACATCCTCCAGTCCTTTAGTACTTTCTCATTCCTGAAATTGCCATAAATGTACTTGCTGGTGTTATTGTTGGCCTTTCAGTAAAATATAAGCTTCTCAAGGTAGGAACTTGCCTTTGTATCCTCCTTCCCTGGGGTCTTATACCCAGAAGACATTCCATAAATGTTGAAATGAAACTTTGAAAGATTTGAGAACTCTAAATAATTCAATATCCAACTGTGATCTAGAGACCTGATGCTACCCACCCCTTGACTGAGAGAGGTGATAGACTCACAATGTAGAATGAGATGTACCCTTTTAGGACATAGCCAATATGGGAATTTGTTTTCCTTGACTATGTATGTTTGTTACAAAAGCTTCTTTTTTTTCAATGACAGGCTGGGAGGTCAAGGTGAGGTGAACAGGGAATAGGAATAGAGTAGCAAAGAAAAAAAGTAAAGAAAAGAGTACCATCAAGGCATTTTTCTTTAAAACTTCGCAGGGAAGAGGATAAAAGGAAGGCCAAAAAGAAGCACAGACAAACAGGATAGCTTTGAAAGCTGCAGGTTGAACTTATAGATGTAAAAAGAAAAAAAAGCTATGCAAAACAAAGACCTGCAATTTCATGTAGAATCATCTTTTGCTCCTCTCCTATTATGTATATGGAAATAACCAATTTATTTGATGTTTAAGTTCAGTTTTTTTTATTTTTCTTTTCTAATTCTATTTTAATAGAAAAGAAAGAAATGAAAGAAGGGTCTTGTTTTTGAATCATTTTCAGTCGTTTCCAACTCTTTGTGACCCCATTTGGGGTTTTCTTTCTTTTTGTTTTTATAGGCTCATTGTAGTTATTTATTTTTTTCAGTGTTCTATAGTCACTACCATATACCTTAGATTTTTTTTCCTCCCTCCCCATGCCCTCCCCAGGATGGCATACAATTTTATGTAGGTTCTACACATACATTTTTATTAAATACATTTCCACCATAATCATGTTGCATAGAAGAATTAAAATGAATGGGAGAAATCATATAACAAACCAAACCATAATACGAGAGAAGATGATCTGCTACATTCTATGATTGAATTCCATAGTTCTTTCTCTAGATGTGGAAGGCATCTTGCCTTAAAAGACCATTGGGAATTCTTTAGGTCCTTGCATTGCAATGAAGTACTAAGTCTACTAGAAAAAATCTTCACACACTATGGTTGTTGCTGTGTACAAAGTTCTCCTGGTTCTGCTCCTTTCATTCAGCATCAGATCATATAAGCCTTTTCAGGCCTCTCTGAAGTCTTCTGTTCATCATTTCTTACTTCACAATAGTATTCCATTACATTCATATACCACACTTGTTCAGCCATTTCCTAATTGATGGGCATCCCTTCAATTTCCAGTTCTTGGCCACCACAAAAAGAGCTGCTATAAATATTTTTGTGCATGTGGGTCCTCTTCCCATTTTTATGATCTCTTTGGGATATAGCCCTAGAAGTGGTATTGCTGAGTAAAGGGTATGCACATTTTTGTAGCCCTTTGGACATAGTTCCAAATTGCTCTCCAGAATGGTTGGATCAGTTCACAGCTCCACCAACAATGAATTAATGTTCCAATTCCCCCACATCTTTTCCAACATTTATCATCTTCCTGTTCTGTCATATTGACCAATCTGATAGGTGTGATGTGGTATCTCAGAGTTGTTTTGATTTGCGTCTCTCTAATCAGTAGTGACAGAGCATTTTTTCATATGACTTTAGATATCTTTAATTTCTTCCTCTGAAAACTGTCTGTTCATATCCTTTGACCATATATCAATTGAGAAACCATTTGGGGTTTTCTTGGCAAAGATACTAGAGTGGTTTGCCTTTTCCTACTCCAGCTCATTTTACAAATGAGGAAACTGAGGCAATCAGGGTTAAGTGACTTGCCCAGGGTTACACAGTTAGTAAGTGCTGAGGCTGGATTTGAATTCAGGAAAGTGAGTTTTCCTAACTTCAGGCTCTGCACTCTATCCAGTGTGTCACCTACCTACCTAAAGAAAGAGGGAGTAGTGGATAGATTAAGGTCCCATGGCAGAGAAGTGATGAGAACCCAGCTGAGGTCTTAGTCTTGGCTAAGCTTTGTCTCTGAGATGAGGATAAAGAGAACTGTGGAGGTAGTGAGAACCATGTGGTGAAAGGTGGAAACATGAGGGAGGCAAGGAACAAGGAATTTATATAGGGGCTATCATAGGCCAGGCCCTGGGCTAAGCACTTTCCAAATATTATCTCATTTGATCCATACAACAACCCTAAGAAGTAGGTGCTATTATTAGCTTTGTTTTACAGTTGAGGAAACTGACGCAGAGGTTAAGTGACTGACCCAGAATCACATAGTTAGTGCTCAAGGCTAACTCAGAAAGTTCTCCCTGACTCCTGCACTCGTGCTTTATCCACTGTACCACCTAGCTGTCTAGAATATCAAACAATCTGCACTGGATGTTCTCTATGTCTTGCAGACAGTAAGGTCATCTGGGAGGGAGATGCAGGAGGATTTGGAACAGTTGTTGCGGGGAATGGGGATAGCAACTTACTTAATAAGAGATGTAGAAATGGATTCCCAAGAAGCACTGAGGGTCCAGTTCAGATTGGAGAGCATAAATTTATAACAGGCTCAGTCAGCATATTTTTGCAATTTCCCCTAGCAATGCTCCTCAGTCTGTGTTGTTCAGCAGTTGTGGAATGTTTAGCTATGTTAAGTCCAGTGGTAGGGTGAGAAAATGAGAAATTCTAGCATATCTGAGTTGTATTAAAATGGCTGACTATAAGGCATCCAGGCTGGGCAGGAAGAGGAGAGAGGAAAGTCAAGTGAACTAGAAAGCAGCAGATGCCTTGAGGAAATGGAGAGGAGTTGAGGGGTCCCAGGATCAGATGAAGGTGCCTGCTATGTTCATTGCTGTCTCTCCTCTCATCTTTCCCCCCAGGCCCCCTGGGTGATCGAGGGCAGTCGTCCGCCCCCTGGATGGCCCCATCAAGGGGAGGTGGAGTTTGTGAACTATTCAGTGCGTTATCGGGAAGGCTTGGACCTGGTGCTGAAGGATTTGAGTCTTCAAGTGAAGGGTGGAGAAAAGGTAAGTGAGGACCCCTGGACCTGGTGCGATGCTATTCAGAGTTGCATGAAAGGATTATACAACAAGGATTACATAACATATCCCCTGTGGATTCAGTTCTGAAAGGGGGGATGCTTGTATACTTATTGCCCCTGTTCCTGATTCTCTCTTTTCCTTTCCTTCTGGTGCTCTAAGGTTCAAAGAGTTCAGGGTTTCAGGGCTTCTGCAGCCCTCTCCCTAACCTTTCCCCAGCACAGCATTACTCTCTCACCATTCCATGTTTCCTTCCTATTATCCCCCAGGTTGGAATTGTGGGTCGAACTGGAGCTGGCAAATCATCCATGACCCTTTGCCTGTTTCGTATCCTGGAGGCAGCTCAGGGAGAGATCCACATCGATGGAGTCAACATTGCATCCATTGGCCTCCATGACCTACGCTCCAAGTTAACCATCATCCCCCAGGTACAAGGTTTCTGTCACAACTGGAATCATGGCCTTTTACTTGTCATTGGACTGGATAAACTCATCTCAGTAGTGATGGGGAACTGACTCCAACACATGATCATAGATTTAGAGATAGGAGGGATCTTAAAGTCCATCTGTTACAACCCCCTTCTTTTACAGATGAGGAAACAAAGGTCATATGACTTATCCAAGATCTCACAGTAAGTGTCAGAATTGGGATTTAAACCCAGTTCTTTCCAAAATCCAGCACATATTGCACTGTACCATGCTGAGCCTAGCCTCTGTAAGCCTAGGGAACTGACCGCAGTCTAGGGGATGAATGATATCACCTCTAGCTTGGGAGCTCTGATTCCCAGACTTTACTGTGTGTTGAGCAGGCTGTGTGGCTCTTTATGAAGGAGATAAAGCAATAGGAAATTTTAGAAGGAAAAGCCTGGGGAACAACAGGGGCTGCGAATTTGGACAGTTGATAGGGCCCAGGGCCCCAGGCCCTTTCCAGAGAACTGAGGAGCATGTTCCCCAGGAAGAGGCCTGTGGGTCTCTCTACTTCGGCTTTGTCTCTCTGCCCATCACTCTGCATCTCTGTCTCACAGATTAGACATCTGTATAACTTTTTTTTCCTCCCCTCTGGCTTTCCTGGGATTTGTTTTCTGCCGACTGGACATTTTGGAGTCAGATTAGGCTGCTCATGGTTCCTGGTTAACAAGAAGACTTTGTGATTGGCAAAGGATGTTCGAATTGGGGTTTATCGCAGCTGTGCAGGGTGTGGGGGGCCAGGATTCACTGGGAGATTTCCACTGGGCTGGATGCTTTTTCAGTTCTCAGAGGATGGAATTACTCTGACCTCATTTCCTCTCTCTTCAGCCCCTGTTTTGGGTTCAGTGGGTTCCCAGAGCTAAACTTGATTCATAGAGGAGGCATAGTATAATGAATAAAGTATTCAAACTGGAGTCATAAAGACATGGTTTCAAATCTTGCCTTGGTCACTTATTAGCTGTGTGTCCCTGCGCAATTCACTGTCTTATCTCAATTTCCGTATCTGTAAATCGGAGACAATAATAGCTTTTGGGTTGTGGTGCGGAGCAAATAAGAAAATATTTGTAAAGTGCTTAGTACAGTGAGTAATTACAAATAGTAGGGCAGCTAGGTGGTGCAGTGGATAGAGCACCAGACTTAGAGTAAGGAAGCCCCATCTTCCCGAATTCAAGTCCAGCTTCAGATACTTACTAGCAGTGACCCTGGATTAGTGACCCTGGGCAAGTCACTTAATCCTGTCTGCCTCAGTTTCCTCATCTGTAAGATGAGCTAGAGAAATGGCAAACCCTTATCTTTGCCAAGAAAACCCCAAAATGGGTCTTGAAAAGTCAGATGCGACTGAAGTGACTGAAAAACCACAAAAAATAATCATTTTAATTAATTGTAATAAGCTTAATAAATCAAATAAGCTAAATAACCCAATAATTCACTTCACTTCTCTGAGGCTCTGCTTGCACATCTGTAAAATCGGGATGATGACAACAATACTATCTACCTAACAATTTGTTGTTATGATCAGTGGACATTAATGTATTTTAAATTCTTTGCAAGCCTTAAAGTGACTTATTCTTGTTTCTCACTGATGTTTCTTTGTCTCCTTAGGACCCAGTCCTCTTCTCAGGGACACTTAGAATGAACCTAGATCCTTTTTGCATGTATTCTGATGAGGAAATGTGGCAAGCCTTGGAACTCTCCAACCTGCACAAGTTTGTGAGGTCACAACCAGAGGGCCTTGCTTTTGAATGCTCTGAGGGAGGAGAGAACCTTAGGTAAGAAAGCTGGGGATGCTACAATAAGTGGTCCAGCACCCCAAGCTCTTGGGCAACTCTGAAACAGAACCTCCCTCCTCCCCCCTCTCTCCTCCCCCAGTATTTGCTGAGTCTGGGACAGTTGTTCACCCTGATATGATCAGGTAATTACCTGAGTCCTCCCTGTGCCTGTCTATTCCACTGTGGCAGGGAATGGACTATGTCAGCCCAAGGCTATTTTGAAGTTTTGACCTTTTACCTTGATAGTTCTGGGTTTTGAGCAATGCCTGGGGTTATGCTTGACTTTCACTGGGGTCTGAGCTCAAATTCCTTGGTCTGGTAAGAAGGAGATAAGGTCAAATGAGAGGAAACTCTTCTTCATGTCCAGGGCATGACCCCAAGGGATTGGTCTCCTGAAGGCTTTTAGGAATGTCTTTGAGCATACTAATGGAACAGTGTATGAACTGGTCGTTAGGAAGACCTACTTCCTTACTTATTATCTTTCTTAACATGGACATGTCAGATCAGCTATTTTTTGGTTTTTCATTTCTTTTAGTTGTATCCGACTCTCCATGACCCCATTTGGGGTTTTCTTGGCAAAGATACTGGCATGATTTGCCATTTCCTTCTCCAGCTCCAGAGGAAACTGAGGCAGACAGGGTTAAGTGACTTGCCTGGGGTCACACAGCTAATAATTGTCCAAGGACAAATTTGAACTCAGGTCCTCCTGACTCTAGGAGTGTGCTGTATCAATTGTGCCACCTAGCTGCCTCCATAATATCAGTTATTCCTATTAATTATTATTTTATGCACTACTCAAAAGGGTTAGAAAATCACTTGGGACTTCTCAAAGTCATAGTACAAAAAGCTGCAGACTTGGAGCGAATAGAGGTCTAGATTCAAGTCCTACTTCCCTTACTTATTAGCTGGGTGACATATACACAACTCATGACCTCTCAGAGTCTCTTTTTTATCTGAAAAATGGCATTTTTTTAATATTGAATTAGCCTGGTGATGCCGTCGGAATAAGGAACTCCTAGGGAAAGAACTCCCTTTGCTACTAGAGATCAGCTCCTCTTATGCAACTTATTCTTAGAGCTGCCTAGGACACTGAGAGGTTAAATACCTAACCTGAGGTTGCATGGCCAGTATAGGTCAGAGGCAGGACTTGAACCCAGGTCTTCCAAACTCTAAGACCAGCTCTCTCTATGGCAATAATATCTCTTACAGAATAGAAATGATGATAGCTATGCTACCAAACCACTCACAGGAAGATAAGGCACATACATACATATATAACATTATATATACATATACATACACATATATACATGCCTATATATACATATATATATATAACTTTTTAAACCAAAAATCACCATAGAAACATTAACTATATTATTAATATGGTGCTTACTATGTTCCAGGCATGTATATGTATATGTATATATGTATATATGTGTGTGTATGATTAAAACTTTGTAAACTAAAAATCACCAAAGAAACATTAGCTATAATATTAATATAGAGCTTACTATGTGCCAGGCAAGGCAGTTAGGTGGCACAGTGGATAGAGTACCAGGCCTAGAATCAGGAAGACCTGAGTTCAAATCTGGCCTCATATACTTACTAGCTGTGGGACCCTGGGCAAGTCTTTAACCCAACTGCCTCAATTTCCGCATCTGTAAAATGAGTTGGAGTAGAAAATGAACAACTGCTCCAGTCTTTTCCAAGAAAACCCCAAATGGGGTCATAACTGAAAAATGACTGAATAACTGTTCACTGTTGAAGGGGAAAGAGAAGAAGAAAAAGGAGATGGAAAAAGTGAAAGAGAAGGAAAAGATTATTTCACTTAGGGAAAAGGCAACAAGGTGGCTAGAAAGATGGGCCTGGAATCAGGAAGACCTGAGTTTATATCCAGCCTCGAACTCTTCCTAGCTACATGACCCTGGGCAAGTCATTTAACCTTTGTCTGTCAAAGTTTCTGTATCTGTAAAACAGAGATAATAAGACCATCTACTTCTCTGTGAGAATCAAATAAGATAATATTTGTAAACAATTTAGCGCAGTGTCTTGCTTGTATTAGTAGGTGGGTAATAAGTGTAATTAATACTAATGAGTTTAGTCAATGCTTGTACCCTTTTCTGTAATAGCCAGTTGGAATGATGGCCCTAGGCCTGAGTTTAGTCTCACATCTACTTGTCAGCAGATGGACAGTGACTCTGCAGAGAGCCAGTTAGTACTAAAAAATAAACCCAGGATTATGTACATATAATTATTCCCACCAAAATCCCTTCCCCCACTCAGTTGTTGGTTGGTTGTTGTCCTTGATTCTCAAAGAGGACCAAAATGACATCACCATGATAAACGCAAGTTTCAGCGTGTCTGACTGTGACTGATCAGACCTATACAAGCTTGGAATGCTCTACCACAGATTGGACAAGGATAGTCTATGTGAATATTTGAGGTGGATACTCCAAATTTGCACATCCTACATTTCCTTTATGCTGTCGCAATTCTGCTTTGCTTATAGAGCACAGCACCTTTTCTGATGCGGGCACACCATGCTGAGCAGTCCTGTGCCAGTATCTCCCATGTCGCACAGTCAAATCCCCGCACTTAGTGCTCCCCACAAACAAGGAGGGAGACACCCCCCTCATCATCTCTACACTACCTTCCTTCAGGCTACCCTGACTTCTCCTGTGCAAATATGTTGTGGGGTGTATGAACAAGCATGTATGTAACTTAACCCAGTCTCCTAGGGATAACTCCAGTTCCACTCTGTGAGGGTTCCCCTCACTTTTTTTGCTGCTTTATCATCCATCCCTCTTCACCTCTCTAAAACATGAGGCCACTTTACTACACACTGGACACTCACCATTGCCCAATTTGGTGGCATCATTTAATTTTTTCCAAACCTCTGTGCAACAAAGAGATGGATTCAGTCTCTTTTACTTCTTCATCTATGAGCCTATGATTCTGAGCTCAAATGCCTTTATTAGAAAAGAAGCAAAGGTCAGATGAGAGAAAAAAGCTCCCTGACAGCTGGGGCATGGACCCAGATGGAGCCTTCTTCTCTGGAGACTTAAAAGAAAAAGATTTTTTGAAATGGACTTGTAGATAGCTAAATGGTGCAAAGTATAGGCCTGGAGTCAGAAGTCTTAGGAAGTTCCAATCTATCCTTGGATATTGTGTATAACCTTGGGCAAGTTACAACTTCTGTTTCTTATTTGTAAAATGCCAACCTACCTCTTGGGGTTGTTTTAAGGATCGAATGAGAGATTTGGAAAGTGATTAGCACAGTGTCTGGCACTTAATAGGCACTCTATAAATGGTAGCTATTATATTTATTATTACACACAGGTTGGAGTACTACCCCAGGATAATCCTTCTACTCTGTGTTTCCTGGGGAGATTAGAGGAGAGTGTTGCTATCTTTGCAAGATTTCCTACTCCTTTGCCTGAATTTCTAGATGCTGAAAATTCAGCTTAAGCCCTATGCCAATGCTTCTCCACCTATCCACCCTGTAAATCAGCCCCGTTCTGTACACAATTTGTCACTCCCTAGCCAAAATCTTCATTAGCTAGGGGTGAGGTCAGCCAGCAGAGAGAGGAGACCTGGCTCTCTTACAAGTACTAGTGACTCATCCAAATTGAGAGACAGAAGAGAAATGTACTCTTGGGCAGACAGGGAAAGCGCTGCCTCTGAGAGTGAAAAGATCCCTCTTTCATGACCTCAGAGGCCAAGGTCAAAAGTTGGTGTGGCCTAGTTTTCAGATATAGGCCCAGACCTACCTTTATCTTTCCCTGGAGTCTGACAGCAGATCCAGAGTCCCATGATCTTACTCCTACTACTGTTATACATGGCACACATATATACACAGACACACACATACACAGGGCCACAGCTTTGATAACTTCACTTGTATTTCCCTGTATATTATGATTTCAGGTTCATCGAGTCTTCCCTGGCTCTGCACAGGTCTGGTGACATGTGCAATTTCTTTAAGAGGGAACCCAGTCTTCATTCCACAGTGAGAGATAAGGCTTAAAGAAAAATACCTAAGGCAGTTGACTTCTGCTTATTTAGACTAAGGTGTAAATGACTAGCATTCAGTCTTCACCGGAAGTAGGTTTTGATCAGAGAAAGGAGAGAATATCAGAGTATTGATCAGTTAATCAATAAACATTTATTAAGCAATTATTATGTGTTAGGAATTATCCTGAGGATGCAAAGACCTAAGCAAAATAGTCTCTGCCTTCAAGGAGTTTATATTCCAATGGGAAAAGGACTGACTTGTTCCAAAAACAAACTTTGTGATTTCACAATTTTGCTGAAGGTTGGTATTAGCCACAGGGACTGAGCTTTCATATTGCTCTTTCCATGATATCTCCCCACTTTGAACATAGGAAAATAGGGACTGTGGGTCCTTCCCTTTCTTTGTATCTGTAATACTTAGTATAGTGCCGGGCATAAGTACATAATAAATGTTTGTTGACTAACCAATTGACTGTTCCTAGGGCCCAGCCAAGTGAGTTGCAGGACAGTAGTGAAGCAACCAAAAATGGATAAGAGAGACATGTTGTCACTTGGAAAATTAAGGTCAAAAAGTCAGGGCTGTGGATTATTGCACTGATATTGGAAGTAGAGAAGGGGTTTGACCAGAGGAGGTAGGGTATATCTTGAAACTCCCTGTCTTTCCCCAGTGTGGGGCAGAGGCAGCTTGTGTGCCTAGCCAGGGCCCTGCTCCGGAAGAGTCGGATCCTGGTGCTGGACGAGGCCACAGCAGCCATTGATCTGGAGACAGATGACCTCATCCAGAACACCATCCGGACCCAGTTTGAGGGATGTACAGTGTTGACCATCGCCCACAGGCTCAACACCATCATGGACTACACCAGGTGAGAGGCCCATGGCAGTCCTTTAAATTCCGTAATTCAGATTGGTTTATTTTGGCATGGTAATATGGAGGATTATATGGGTGAGTGAATAAAACAGGACACTTCCCTTGGGTAACAGGGATGGGGGTGGGGTTGAAGATTCTTAATGGATGTCATCATATTCATATACACCAACTATGTAAAAGACCTGCAAAGAACATAAAGAATTTATTCAGTTTGAAAGAAATAGCAAAGTGCGCATGGTAGATCTGCAGTTTCCTGTGCAATCATCCTTTTTTCTTTTTATTGTGCTATGTATGAAGATGCTTGTTTTATTCCATAAACTAAAAAGAAAAAATCTATACAGAAATGTAGTCTCTGTCCTTAGATAGTTTTCATGCTCTTTGGAAAGACAGGGTCTATACATGAAAAGATAAATTACAGTGTAATATGCTTATTATGCTAAGGGCTCAATGAGTAATATAGACAATAAGTGATATAAGAATTCAGAGGAAGAAGCAGTCATTATGGGCTGGTTGGGAGGGCCAGGTGGGACTTGAACTGAGCCTTGAGAAGATGGTTAATGGGGGGGTTGTGGTGGGGGTAAGGGAAGGCTACATGTGCTTCCACTTAAGCACACACATATACATATGTTTATATGTATATGTGTGTGTTTGTGTGCTAAGCACAGGTAAGTTAACTGTGACAGAGGTTGTGACTTCTCCAGAGTCACACAGCTAGGGCACATACACATATGTATGTATATATATATATATATATATATATATACATATATATATAACATGTTTATTATGTGTATTGTGAACATTATATATGTATCTATGTATGTGTGTGTGTGTATGTGTATGTATATATACATACACTTTTTTTGCCAGATGCCACCCTTCTTCCTCATCCCCACCGCTGCAGGAGATAACTCAGAGCCCCTCCCTTACACCTTACTTGGATCCCCTGTCGATTTCCCAATAATGAATGAAAGAATGAATAAGCATTTAAGTGACTGAGTACTCTGTGCCAGGGTCTGAGTTAAGTGCCGGAAATGCAAATACAAAAATGAAGATGATGTCTGCTCTCAAAGAGCTTACAAAACACAAAAGGGAGCAGAGGCCAGTAAGGGGCATTTTGGTCCAGAAAGTTACAAAATTGGCGCATGGGGGACGATATTGATACACCCCATATGGGAGCAATGGCAGAGTATGTGATCATGGTCCTTGGCTGCAGACTTGGGGGTGGGTAGAGGAAGGGGGAGGAGAAGGAGGGGAGAGAGACAGGGGGACAGGGGGAAATAGCTGAGAATTCAAGAGTAAGGGAAACCACTGTGGGGGAACCTGCCATTCCTCTCTGAGGTCCTTGAGGTCTTGTCAAATGTGGCCCCAGCTTTGCCTGGAAGACCCCAAGAACCTCCTGGCTTTTCCATCTGCCATAAAATCGACCCCTCCTCTATAGAGTCTGATCCGATTGGAGTGTGAGCTCCCTGAGGAACAGGGTCTGTAGCCTCTTTCTGTAGCCCCAGAACTTACTGCAGTGCTGGGCATATAATAAACGTTGATTAATGCTTTTCCATTACATTATGGCACGGAGAGAACAGTGTGAACAAGAAGGTTCGGTCACCAGTTTCTAGCTACGGGCTCTTGTAGGAAGAGGATCATTCTGGGTTTTCCATAGAGCAGGAAGCAAGGATCCTTCCCTCTCTACGGGCAGTGACTTTCTTTGGGCCAGCAGGATGCGGAGTCCCTTGACCAGCCAGTTGTCCATAAGGGGTGGCCATTAGAGGAAGCTGTGTGTGGGGGGATTGGAAGGGGGCGAGTTGAATCTGGAGGCCAAGGCAACTTGTAGAACAGCTGAGGCTCATAGGATCGTGGGCTTGTGATGTGGAAGGGACCGCTAATCCGACCTCGTTATACAGACGAGAAAGCTGAGGCCCCAAGTCCCACATCTGGGGTTTAGCCAAGACTTCGATTCAGCCTTCATCGTAAGGACCCTCACTGCTCTCGGATGTCATTTGAAAGCATTTTAATCCCTTTTGTACCCCGCTGGGCCAAGACGGGGGCTGGTGGGGGCGGTGAAGGTGGGATCTGCTTTACAGGGAGCACTGCCCTCCTGAGAGCCGGGCTAACAGGGATGTGCGTCTGACCAAACGGGGAATCATACCCCCCCCCCCCCCCCCAGAGAGGAGCAAAAGCCGCAGCTCAGGAATCTTCTCCCCAGGGTGATGGAGAGCAGCAGGGCAGGGCCACCTTGGGGAAGGAAAGGAGGAAGTCCAGACCCTGCCCTTGCCCCCCGCCCCCCGTTGGCTTTGCCTCCGGCCGGGCTCAGGGCGCAGGTGGACATCGGCCCGCCTCCCGCGGTGCCCGGCTCTTTGTCCGCGGGCGGCTTCCTCGTGAGCAGGGATGGCCCTCATCCGGCCGAGGCAGAACGAGCTGGCGGGGAGCGGGGAGCGTCCGGGAAGGCGGCCGCTGGGCCGGCCCCGGTGGGTGTTTCGGTGACCTCCCGGCCCGCTCCTAGCGCCGGCCCCCGCGGGCTCCCGGGCTCCCGGCCCGCGGCTGCGCTAGCCGGCCCTCCGCCTCCGTGTGTGCGCTTAAAAGGAAGCGCCCTGGAGGCAAAGCCGGGCTGCGGCCTGCGGCTCCCGACCCGAGCCTCGCCCCGAGCTCCGGGCTGCCTCGCCCCGGGCCCCGCGCTGCCGTGTGCGGGCTCAGAGCCGAGCCGGGCGGGGAGAGGAATCAGGCCTCCTGCTTCATCCCTGAAATCACCCATGTACGGGGAAAGAACAGACTACCGTGCGCACATGCGCGTGCGCGTCCTCCCCCAGCTCTCCTTGCAGGGGATGATGTACGTTATCTTTTCTCCAGCCCGGTGTGGGTCCCCCAAAGCAGGAGGGCAGCGGGGGAGGACTTAGCTCTCGACAAGCCTCTGACTCTTCCTTCCTCTGGCACAGGGTCCTGGTTTTGGACAAAGGGACGATAGCAGAATTTGATTCTCCAGCAAATCTCCTCATGGCCAGAGGCATCTTCTATGGGATGGCCAAAGACGCTGGACTCGCCTAAACGGACTGGACACGGTGTATCCTGGTCATTCCTGGCCGCCCTTTGCAGGGAAACATAACACGGAATGGATTTGGGGGGGGGGGGATGTTTGTTTTTAAAAGAATACGGTGCAAAATTGCAGAATTGTCAAGCAAAGATAACTTGATAGTTCATTTAGTCCAAATCCCTTGTTTTAAAGGGAGGTAGTTTGCCAGACTGGGAGCAGGTAGATCCACATCCTGACACTAGCTGGGTAACCTGTGGAAAGTTACTTCATGCGGCCAGGGAGCCCAGGGAGGGCCTTGCCCACAATGAAAGAACTTGTGATGGGCAAGGTCCGAATTAGAACACGGGTCTCCTCCTTCCCAACCCTGCGCTCTTTTCACAGTCCTACTTCAACATAAACATGTATTGGAATGACACCCACACACCCCAAGACTCAGCCTCAAACTTTCACTCATATTTTCAATGCAAAAGTATATAAAAACACAATCTAGAATGATACTCTGGCAGGTCCCCAAACCCACCCCTAAAAAAACCTTCTTTCCTCATATATTCTATACAAAAGTATTTAAAAATAAATCTTTTTTACTGGGAAGAACATTGAGCCCAAAACCATGCTCAGGTACCTAGTCCTGCACTTTGGGATAATGACGTGAAGCCGTTAAGGCCAAAGCACTGATGAAATAAAAGATACATGGTAGCCGTTTATGTCATGCTGTTTATTTGATGTGTGTGTGTGTGTATGTGTGTGTGTGTGTGTGTGTGTGTGTGTCTAGAAGGGTTCAAGAGGGGAGCATACACATCTACCTGGTTGCAAATGTCTGGAAAATTCAAACACTGAAGCTTTTGGCTTACATCACTACCCAGATGAGGAGATTTTCTTTTGTTATACTGTGTAGATTCTGAGAAAAGGTAAGAAAAACAAGGATCTTTTTATCTAGCTGGAATCTAGACTGTAAGGATTTGGGAAAACTTCTGACGGTGGGTCAAAGTACCATAAGGACTCCTACAGTCATCCTCTTAAGACCAGGGGGCCCCTCTTTTCAGTGAGGTTGGGAGTTACGGGGGTTTCATTGATATGGTTGATTGTATCTGGCTCTGTGTGAGGCCTACATGGCCTTCCTTTTATTTCTAGAAGCCAAATGTGGTGCAGATGTGCTATACACATCCGTCTATACAATTTAACAATCCCAGGCTAGTAAGCAAGGTGTCAGAGCTGCAAATTAAATCCCAAATCTTTAAGCAGGGGAATGAAAACAGGTTTATCTTCTTTGGGGCAAAGTTCGTTACAAGTGCCAAGCTTGTGAAACAAATCTCCCTTCTTTGTTATTTAAGGCTTACTTTTTTTCAGGGGAGGGGCGCGGGTTGAGGGGGTGAGAGTGTTGTGTGGGTGGAGGGAATCATCTCCCTGTATCATATGTCTTTTCTTCTCAGTGTGTTACGACTTCTTTGCTTCTGGGTTTGCTTTAATTTGCTGTGAGTGGGTTTGTAGCTAGTATATAGATACCTTCTTTGATCTAGTTTTCCCACATATTCTGGATTAGTCTCTGCTGCAGGACCATTTGTTAAAAGGCTAATCACATTTTTTTGGCAGGCTGCTTCTTTTCAGATCTTTATGAGCATGGGGCAGTTTTCCATCCTTATTATGATAAAACAACTGTGAGTGCCCCCATGCCCAAATTATTCTGCCTCTAGTTGGTGCTAAGAAAAGGTCTCAGTGATGCGCTCTGATTTATTAGGCCAATTTGGAATGAGGCCTGCCTTTCTTCCTTGTTTCAAAATATAAATTCTGCATCTTTCCCAAAGATCTGAATGTGTAAGCTTGCTCCTCTTTTCCTGTCCTTGGTGCCATGACAGAAGCTGATAGCCCAAATCAGTCTCTGTTCTGTAACTTAAATGGGATTATCACAAAATTTGGTTAATCAGGAATGACCTCTATATTTCGAATCCTTGACTGCTCTGGGGAAATAAAAGATTTTGCTATGGATTGTGGAAAGGACACAAAACAAAATGTCCATCTCTGAGTGACAATGATAATGTGGCTGCAGCAGGAGGCTCAAGAGTAGAAAATGTCTATTATTCCAATGAGACTTTCCTCTAGTTTACAGATGTTGTGGTATTGTATTTGTTTTAGTAAAAACCAGGAATGAAATATTTCAGACTTCAGGCAGTTAATATTTAACTTTAATAATACTTGTTATGTTTAGTCAGCAATGCATGAAGAGAAAAACCTTCAGATGTTTATACATGGTGTGAACACATGCTTTAATTATGCATTTGGGGGAGATTCACAGTTAACAAAGCTAAAAAAAATCCTTGTTATAAATTACACAAAGCATATAAAAATATTTCTCTGAATGCATAGATTAAGACATTAAACTCACCTAAAAGCAACTGTGCATTTTAATTCAGATGCTAAATGTGAGTTTCAACCAACTGACCAGCCATAGTTTTAGGAAGGAGATCAGTTTTGGGCAAGTCTACACCAGGCCAATAATTCACCTCTGGGTCCCCAAGCCCCTTTGTTTTGTACTTCATTTTCGGAGCTGATTGGAGACAGAATAAGCCTGAGAACTACCCTGGGTTGTGTCTAACTGTTGCTGTGTTGGAGAGACATATCCAGTCACCAACTACTATCATATGTGGCTGGAAGAGTTTTACTCCAAGTAGGTTCAAAGTAAGGTCATGCTAGGCTTATTTCTTCTGATAGAGAGGCCTGGCCTTCCTCACATCAGTACAACATTAAATCTTTCTCCAAAGCAAACAAAAAATGGTTGGTACTTTTGAGCAAATTCACTTTCCAGTTGGCTGAAGCACTAGGGAGGTCTCTACCTTAAACCACTTAGGAGAAAGTAGGCGAGTAATAAATAACCTTCATTCTACGATACAAACACCTAGTACAAGGATAAGTCACAATCAGTAATTTGGTAGAACAAGAATTAAGTTGCAAAACAGACTGATGCAGGATTTAAGCCAGCCTTGAAAACACCTCAACCCAGCTTCAGCATTCAGGTAGCAGCAGGAGGCCATCACCTCAGGACAACATTCCATTCCACTGACACCTTTTGTACATTCTCACTAAATTGTAGTGTTTCAATAAAATTAAGTTAACACAGTTAGGAAGTTAAGTTTCTTTGGAAACTATAGGCACTATGGGGAAAAAAGCTTCCTAAGACAGCAGGGATGCCACTCAACAGCTGGCTTCCTGTCCCCCACCATCTTGTTTGTTGAAATGTGCTAATTCTTATTTCTGAAGTTAAGCTGTTAGTTTAAACAAGACAGTAACTTTTCTTTAGCACTAAAGATACTGGAAGAAAAAAGAACCTTGAATTAATCCATTAAAAAAATTCTTATGCCATGCACAAGAGTTTAATCAGTTTTTTCAATTAACTTATTCCAGAAAGTCATGTGAGGCTTACAATTGGCTTTAAGTAGAAAAACACAAAACTCAAAGACCCAACATAATTTGCTTACAAAAGCAACAGAGTTTCAAGTTGCATAGAAATCCTAATAATTTTAAAATAACCTTTTTCTTTGATATAAAAATAAAGATGCTAACCCCTTTTCTGCTATGTTTTTCACAATACCCTTCAAAATAGCAACAGAACAACCTTAAAATTGCTTTTCAATTCAATTCTAATGGAAAATGAAGGTGGCAACTCTGGGACTGCAGCATTTGGGCTCTTTTACATGTTGAAATTAAGCATGTTGACAATAATTGCTTCAAGGAGTAAAAAAAAAATCTGGTTACTCTTTTAGGAAGCATTAGAGAGACCTCTAGTGACCACTAAGACGTTAATGCAGATCTACTTATTTTTTAGGCAATGATTTTCATACTGTGAACAGATAAGCAGTCATGAATGGGTTTTTACAAAGGAAAACAGGAGGAAAGCTATTTTGGTCGACAGCATATGTACAACTAGAGTATGTTACTGTAATCCTAAATACCTTTAACCTGAGTAACATTTACAAATACATTAACTTATAGCTGCAAGTCACATAAATACATCTGTCTGTACCTGTAGTTGCCCCCAATAAACTGAAGCTTTGAAACTGTCCTTACCCAGATATATTTTTCAGGCTACTCCTCACTCCGACTAGCTTCTTCTTAATGGGAGCTGTGTGCATTCACCACCAGGAAAAGAGCATTTCTTCTCATCAAGGTAGTGTTTAAGAGTTTGGTTTGAGAACAGCCTCCACCTCTACCCTATTGCCAGGGGGCTCTCTTGTTTTGCAGATAAAACATACTCTGTAAAGAAACCTTCAGCTTTTGTCTCTCTGGGCAACTTTTCAGGGATTCAAAGCTTTAAGCAAGGAGTTTGTGCACCAAAAGACAAGGAAGAGCAGCACCACTGCTGATGGGGTGGGGTTTCTACTTGGTCAGAACAGGGTAATTAATCTGCTCTGCAACTGTCATTGACAGCTATAGGGCAGAACTATGTTAGTACGCACTATGCTGTGGTACCCGTGGCCCTCTCAGGTAACTGCAGAAATTTAGGGCATTAGCCTTGGGTTTTTTAGATCAATGGTTTGTCCTTGGACAGGAACTGACATGTGCCATTCCAATACTCAGTGGTAAGGATCCCTGATGTTGTTAGTAAGTCAGTTTTGAAGCTCTCCTATTATAACAGGGCCTTTCAGTCAGTGTTGATGCAGCATTTCTGAACAGAAAGTTATTTTCATTTATCATTAGAACCAGTTCCAGCTCTTGGAAATCTTGAAGCCGGGCAACATCTTTGTCCTAAAACAAAAATTAGCAGCAATGAATAACGGAGGATCCTTTTGCATACATACATATGTATGTACAACGTCCTATATTATACCCACACCTTGGTACCTGCTAAACTCCAGAAACACTGGCACTGCTCAAGGTTAAAAGAAGCACACAAGCCAGTTGAAGGGACAGTCAGAGTTACATATCTGTATCTATTAATAATGGTATCCATAGAATGCTTTAAGGTTTGCAAAGTGCTTTGCATGTTTTAATTCGATCCTCACAGCATTCCTGTCATCATTCTCATTTTATGGAGGCGAGAACTGAGGCTTAGAAAGGTCAAGTAATTTAATGTGTCCAAGGCCACACAACTAGTAAGTATCTGACATGAGATTCAAACTCAGGTCTTCCTGATTCCAAGTCTCACTCCTCCACTGCACCACATTCAGTAGATAAGCTCTGTCTGAGGTCCCTGTTAAGTAGAGAATCCAGAAAACCAAAAGTTCTGGTGGTTATGTGCAGATCTTAATATAATATGCTTTATATGTTTTAACTTTAATACATTAGAAGAGGGCCCTGAAGGCGTTCTGACTCCACTTCATTACGAGGGTAGCTAAAAACAAATGACTTTAGAACAGGCTCAGGTAAATAGCTAATTTAGAATATTCTCTTTCATGTCTTCAGGAATGACAGACTTTATCTCCAGGCTTGATAGATGGAAAAGAATTTAAAAGAATGCAGCTATGCTCATTTTCTACCCTGTATTCCTCTATTCAGGTTTCAAACAAAGCCCAACAGGAACTGGGGTATGTTAATGCAGCATTCTGATTTCCAAATAAATAAGACAAAAAACAAGTACTCATACCTGGCCTCATATTCTTACCTTTCTTAACAGAGTATTTGGTAACTTTCTAATTTTTTCCACTTGTTCTGGATTAACTCCCAGTTCACAGCAACTCACTCTGAGCAGTTCCTGGTAGGTGAGTTCTTGTCGATCAAGTTCAATCTCAATGAAGTCATTTTCTCGAAGAGATGGATTCTGAATTCTCACCTTGAGTACCAGCTCTAAAAAAAGGTAATCTTTCTTAAAAAAGCAAAATAAATCACTTTCTTTAAGAAATCCAACTCACTGAAGTGAGTCTATCCCATTTAATTTCAGATCTTTCCCCGATCAAAGTTCTGCTCCTGAAGCTATGGAGTTGAGTGTTACAACTCACCACCACGGAAAACAAATTACTGATTTCCAATCCTAGCTTGAATTTGTCATAACTTATGCCCTAAAATATGGATCCTAATAGAAGTAATTTTGATCAGCTCATGATTAAAGTAGCAGAAAACAATTATCCTATGCTATTCCAACACATATGTGTTGCTTTTCTGAAAATTTCCTTTTATAAAGCCCTAGAGCTCAGGAATTCCAGAATAGTGGGGAAAAAAAATTCCATTAGAACATAATCTCCAAGAAGGAAGGAACTGTTTTCCCTTTTTTCCCCTCTCTGCTGGGTACATGATAGGTACTTAAATGTTTGTTATACTTCATTGAAGTCAATAGTTGCTATGGGATCTTGGGTGAGTTTTCATACTTTTCTATGACCAAATCTCTATCACACTGAATGAAACAGTATGCCCTAAAAGTACCAACTATCACTGTATAATTTTGAGCTTTTGTCTTAGATATTAGAAAGAACAAGGCCGATTTCATGCTGGAGAGTCTCACTGGTTAATAAAAACTTAGAAACAGGTTTAAGAATTGGGTTACAAAGGGTGGGAGGAAGAGGAAAGAGAGAAGGTAGGTAAAAGGTTAGTGGACCAGCTGGTTACTAAGATAAACTTAAGCAATTCTGAAGCCAGAAGTATGCAGAAGCCATCAGCAAGGATGTGTTAAACCTCAAAATGATAAATCACTTCAAAAAAAAAAAAAAAAGAGGTAATTTTGCTACGTAAATCTCATCTCAGACTAATAGCACAGAATTATAAATATAGATCCTTGGTTTTTAAGTGCTCTTCTTAGGGACTTTGGTCTTCTCCCCTCCGCATCCCATCAAACTGGAGTATAATTTTTATGAAAACCCAAGACAGGTATTTGTGTTTGTTTACTTGTTTTCTTTTCTCATAGCTACGTAGCACCCTCACGGTACACCTGTACCATCATTAGCAGCAACCTTGGTACTTCATAAAGGAGTAGATGAAACACAGAGCCTGTACCATATACCTGGTCCCAAGGGCAGGTCTGCAAACATGTTACCTTGCATATTAAATGGAAAAGCTCCGGTGAAGAAAAATGGCTGGAATGCTGGTGTTGGCCCTGCAAAAGTCCCATTTTGTTGATCCAGAGACACTGGTGGCTTGGGTGTGACAGGAGAGAACAGAGAGCGATTATGACTCACAGGCGGTTGACAAACAGGACCAGGTTTTGTGCTTTCCGATTTTCTAAATATGGCGGAAGGGACGGACATATCCCCATTCTGGACTAGTGCCAAGGAAGTATGGTCATGTGAAAAGGACCCTAATCGAGGTGTTTCACCAGGTGGCACCACAGGAAGCGAATGATCAGATGGAGGTGATGCAGGAGGTGTGGAGGATCTCCCATTTTTCAGTTGAGCTGAACCATCTGGTGTGGTGGTATATGTAAAAGGGAAGGGTGGGTTAGCCAAATAATTGGGAACAAAGGGCAGTTCTGAATCTTTCTTCAGCTCTGGAAGGTCATCGTCATCATCTTCCACTGAAAAGGAGAAAAACTGTTAGGAAACTAGTACAGGAAGATACGTGACAAATACTTTGGTCAGTGATTAATTGCTAATGTTAGAAGTACTCCCCCCCCATATTGAGTTTGCTGAGTGTGACTCATGAAATCAAACTATGAATCTGGAATTTCAGTGGGGCCCAACAATCCTACTCCTACCTTTATCAACTTCCTACCTCATTCCACAAAACGTCTGTTCCAAATCTCTTCTTTCCCAAGATCTCACCTCAAATCATTACTAAACAGGGGCAACAGATGACCTCGCCTGCTACTTCCTGAGAAGACTGAGCGCACCTGGCACAAGAGCCTTAGCACCACATTCCTCAAAACTTCTTAGCATCATCTTTCACACTTTTGTCTTTCCCACCAGTCACGGAAAAATTATCTCTACTCATCAGCAGAACTAAGCCCTCTGAGCCCTGAGTACACCAAAAAGCCCCCATGGAGGCCCGCCTGGCAAAAAGAACCACAGTGGGGGAAGGGGGAATACCCTGCCCCACTGTTTCCCACAAGTGGTAAGATGGATACAATTGTTTCTTGGATGAGCTGGCAGTCACTGAGTACTCTAGTGAGATGAAGGACCATTAGGCCTTACCCTCTACCCTGCTGCTATGCTCTCTAGACCCTGGGGCACATCATCTGACCTGATGCTGTACATAAAGGACTTCTAGGTCTCATCATCTGTTCCACTGCCGAATCTTATGGATTCTGTTCCTTTCCATCCATTCTAAATCTGACTTCTTTACAGAGTCTATCTTGGTTTTCCTATTTGTATCCCCACCTCTTAGTACAATGTTTGGCATATGGGAATCATTTGAGAAATGTCTTTCATTCATTTAATCATCCATTCCTTTATTCATTCCCTCCATGTCCTTCAGAACCTTGTTCTAGCAGTCACATCCTCTCTCATGCACCTTTGATATCTCTCTTCACTGACTCCTCATTTGATTACACTTACTGAGGTCTTTCCAATTTCTAAAAAATCCTTCCTTTGACTTCATTCAATTAGATCTTATCTCTCAGCTCCCCTTCACTGCCAAATCTCTTTAAGTCACCTGCATGAACATTTCTTCATCTTGCCCACTCTCTCCTGAGCTGTTTTCCATGGCTGCTTACCTCCACACTATATCAAAAATGCTTTCTCCAAGCTCTAATCATCATACCCAATGACTCTTCTTCAGTCTTCACGCTCCACCACTACTTCAGTTTCTGGCACAACTGATCATCCCCTCTTACTGTATATACACTTCTCCTTCTCCCTTGGTTTCTCTCAACCTTTCCCTATCAAACTGTTCCTCCTCTGTGTTCTTTACCACTTGTTCATCTTTTTCTCAGACTTGTAACATTACCATCTCATTCTCTTCATGACTTCAGCTACTACATCTAGGCAGAAGACTATTCTCTGTCTTCTCCACCACAACTAAACTCCACTACTGACCTGCTTGCCTTAGCCTCACTCTCCTTTCTTCAAAATCCTGACCCTTTAGTAACCAATTTAAATGCGTGCTATCCTCCAGCTTTGAGCTGTTGTCCCACCATCTGATCACTGCTCTTCCCATTCTGTACTTTCACCATCATTACTCCTACTCTGCTTCTCCAAAGCTATGGAATTCAGACAAAGCCAGTTATGCAAAGACAGTGACTGGAATCACTAGAACTTTGTTTTCCAGTCTCAACAGGCCCTTCGCTTCTGCATGACAATCACTTCACTCTTCCTTACCTGACAGTACAAACAGTCCCTTCTCCAGCCCTCCCAATTCCCTCTCAGTAAAGGGCTTCACCTCACAGTCCATTAAGACCATCCACCACGAACCTCCTTTCCACTCAAATTTCATATTTCAAATCTCAGCGTTATTCCTCATTCTCTCCTCTTTGTTCTGGCCAAAGAAAATCAAGTGGTCCTTCTCTTTACCAATGCCTACCCCTCCATGTGTGCCCCAGATCCTATTCTCATCTTGTTCCCTCCTTCTATTTCTCCTCTCCCCTTAATTTTAACCTCTCCATGTCACTAGCTCCTTCCCCGCTTCCTATAAACAAGTTCATTTCTTCCCCCATCCTTAAGGAACCTTAAATTGACACAATCATCCCCTCAAGTGACATTCTATTTCTGTCCCTTCTTTCAAAGCCAAACTCCTAAACAAAAGCTATCTACTCTGTTTTGCCTCCGCTTTCTCACCTCTCCTTTCAATCTGGCTTCCATCTCTATCACTTGACTGAAATTGTGCTTTCCCAAGTCACCAATCCTCTCTTTGTTGCTAAATCCAACATCCCTTTTCCAGTCCTCATTCTTTTGACCTCTTTCTGATGTTCTGGTTTTCTTTTAAATACTATTTTTTTTCAATTAACAATTTTTTTCTCCCTCTCACCTCCCTCCTCCATTGAAAAAAACAAACCAAGCCCTTTGTGAGATAATTTTTCCTTACTTCCCAGTAGACTCCTCTTCTCTCTTTCCACTCTTCTCTTAAGACCGTAAAAATATGACAAAACCACTTCTAGGCCTTGTCTAATAAGACCCTCTATGACCTCTGATAACAGGGATAAGAGTGGACAAATGTATTATCTCCCCATATTTGAATGTAAGTAGTTTATCTTTGTTTAGTCCTTTATCATTATTCATTAACGTTTATGTTTTCGTGTTTTTCTTCACTGCTGTGTGTTTGTAATTCTAAGGTATTCTGCTGCTCTGTCTTCTCACTCTCCCACTCAACCCCAAAGAAGAGCACAGGAAAAACAAGACCCATTACATACATGTATAGTCAATCAAAGCAAGTTCCACATTGGTCATGTCCAAAAAAAGTTGTCTTACACTGCATTCACCTTTCTTTCTGAAGGCAGAGAGCATGTTTCATCAGGAATCCTTCTGAATCCTGGACAGTCATTACACTGATAAGAGTTCAACACAATATTCTTTCATATTCATATATCATACCTTGCTTCACTCACTTCCTATTTTACACTATCCCCTTAGATTCCCACTTTTTGCTACTTCGAGAAGAACTATATTTTTATACATTCTTAGAATTTGTTTTACTTAGAACTAATCCCTTCCATGATCCACCCTCTTTCTAGGTCTCCTTCTTCCTTTGCCTCCTATTTCTCTGTTGAGTTAAATATATTTCTGTACTCAATGGTGTGTTTGCGTGTGCGTGTGTGTGTGTGCGCGCGTTTTCTTACTTCTTTTGACCAGTTCAGATGAAAAGTGAGGTTCTAGTGGCAGCTGCTCCTATTCCCTCCCTGTCTGTATAGATAGCTACTTGTTCACTCAGATTATGTGAGAGAATTTACCCTAACCTTTCCTTTTCTTCCCTTCCCCCTCAAGGTATTACTCTTCTCTTCTCATTACATTCTGTTCTCAAGATCATCAAGATCTAACAGCACTACTCCTAGGCCTTGTCTAACTGAACTCCCTCTATGACCCCTGATGATGATAGGGTTGACAGGGGACACATCTATCACCTTCCCATTTTTTAACAGAAGCTGTTTATTCTTGTTTGGTCTTTAATCATTGTTCCTTCATGTTGACCTTTTGAAGTTTCTCATTATTAGTATATTTGATCTTCAGTTTCTACACGGACCTGGTTTTTCCATCAGGAATGCTTTTAGGTCCTCTATTTCATTAAACATTCACTTCCCAGCTCCCCAGACCTGTAGCATCAAACTCAGTTTGCTGGGTAGGTTGTTCTTGATAATAATATCCAAGTATCATTTGCCTTCTGGAGTATCATATTCCAAATTCTCCACTCCTTTATAGTAGTGGCTGCTCACAAGTTTTCTTTTCTTTTTTCTTCACACAGTGACAAGCGGATTCTTTCTATTATCACATATCTCTGGTTTTAAGAGATTTGGGCATTTTTTTTTTTAAGATTTCTTGAAAGACGTCTAGGCTCTTGTTTTGGTTAAGACATTCAAATAGTCTGATGATTCTTAAATTTTTTTTCCTCAATCTGATTTCCAGGTGAGTTGTTTTTGCCATGAAATACTTTATATTTTCTTCTATTTTTTCTAGTCTCTTGACCTTGTTTTAATATTTCTTGTTGTCTCATCAAGTCACTGGCTTCTATTTGGTCCATTCAGACCCTCAGAGATTTTGTTGTCTGAATAAGATTTTGTATGGCTTGTTTCAAGCTGCTAATTCCTTTTCCAGTTCTTTCTTCCAGAGTTCTCAATTCTTTCTCACTTTTTTCCTTAAGCCCTTTATTTCATTTATAAAAACTTTTTAAAAATTATTTTAAAAACTCTTGCTTTATCTCCTCTAGCTGAGTTTGTGCCCAAGCTATGTTTTCCTCTGAAGCTTTGCTTATAGATGTTTTGGAATCATTCTCTTCTGCATTTCTGTCTTGAGTTTCCTTGCCACCATAACAGCTCTTTGTGGAAAGATTTTTTGTTTGTTTGCTCTTTCTTCTAACTTCCATCCTGACATCAGACATGTTATTAGAGTTGGGTTCTACCATGCTTCTGGAGAGAAGATCTGAGGTGGTCCTGTTGCCTGCTTTCTGTTATTTTAGGATCTCAAGGTCCTAATCTATGTTTGGGTCTGAGCAAAAAGAGAACGCTTCTGGATTTGGCCCCTCTCAGTCATCTGGAAAGCTCTTCTGGTTCACAGTGACCTAAGAGCAGGCTCTCCTTTGCTCTGGTTATTCCTCATCAGGCTGGGCAAGATGCTGGAACTGAGATCCCATTCAGCATCTAAGGTCTAAGAGACACTGCTCCTTCTTGCTTCTGAACTTTCCTCCTTTCTTGGTATACCACTCAGGGCATCCCTACTAGGGATCACCCAGGTTATAGGTCCCTTCTCAGTTTGTCTTTTATGTGTTACCTGGAACTAGGTTGACACCTGGCCTACTCGTAGTGCCACCAAGGATCTGGTAGTGCCATGCTATGAGTCTACGAGCTACTCTTAACTTTACCCAGAATCACACTGGGTAAGAATGATTTGGATGTAGTGTGTTCCTAGCTTGACCCTCTTCCCAGTTTCCACAGAACTTTCTATCTCTTAATGTCAACCTCAACTGGACAAATGACTGTGACTTTTTCTGGATTTCACCATCATGTTTCAGTCTGGTGCATTTTCTAGATCTGTCTGGAGTATTTTTTGTTGAGGGAGCTCAGAATATTGTTTCATGCTACTGTCATTTTGTCTCTTCCTTCTTTCTAGGTCACTTTTATTGCTTTATTTTGTTTTCTTACTGTTTTATTATATTTTCCTGTTTTTTGTTTGTTTTGGAAATGAATTTGTTTTCAGTTTTCAACAATTACTTTCATAAATTTTAAATTTTCTCCCTCTCCCTCCCCCTTCCTTCTCCAAGATGGCATGCAATTTTATATGGGTTCTACATGTACATTCTTATTAAACACATTTTCACATTAGTCATGTTGCATAGAAGAATTAAAATACATGAGAGAAACTATGAGAAAAACCAAACAAAACATAACAAAAGAGAAAATCATCTGCATCATTCTGCTCCATAGTTCTTTCTCTGGATGTGGATGGCATTTTACATCAAAAGTCCTCTGGAAATGTTTTAGGTCCTTGCATTGCTGTGAAGGGCTAAGTCTATTAGAAACAGTCCTTGCACACTATGTCTGTTACTATCTATAACGTTCTCCCAGTTCTGCTCATTTCACTCAGCATCTGTTCCTCTAAGTCATTCCAAGTTTTTCTGAATTTCACTTGTTTGACATTTCTTATAGCACAATAGGATCTCATTACATATCATATACCACACTTGTTCAGCCATTTCCTAATTGATGGGCAACCTTTCAATTTCCAGTTCTTGGCTACCACAAAAAGAGCTGCTATAAATATTTTTGTGCATGTGGGTCCTTTTCCCATTTTTATGATCTCTTTGGGATATAGCCCTAGAAGTGGTATTGCTGAGTAAAGGGTATGCACATTTTTGTAGCCCTTTGGGCATGGTTTCAAATTGCTCTCCAGAATGGTTGGCTCAGCTCACAGCTCTACCAGCAATGAATTAGTGTTCCAACTCTCCCATATCTTCTCCAACATTTATCATCTTCCTGGTTTGTCATGTTTGCCAATCTGATAGGTGTGATGTGGTACCTCAGAGTTGTTTTGATTTGCTTCTCTCTAATCAATAGTAATTTAAAGCATTTTTTCATATGACTATAGATGGCTTTAATTTCTTCTTCTGAAAACTGCCTGTTCATATCCTTTGACCATTTATCTAGGTCGTTTCTACCTGAATGTTCCATCAGGCTCTCAAATTCTATATGTCCCAAATCAAGGTTATTATCTTTCCCCTGAAACTTCTGACTTCATTATTTCTACCTACAGACATCCCCATTTATCCTGTCATGCTCGGAACCTTGAGTTATTCTTTCATTTTCTTTTTTCCTTCTCTTCATATCCAATCAAGTCCTGCTAATTTAGCCTCTGCAACAGTGCTCACATTCATCTCTTTTTTGAACCACAATCATGCTAGGACAAGCCCTCATTACCACCTGTATGGACTACTGCCACAACCTTCTAACAGTCCTTCCTACCTCCTTTCAGAAGTGAAATAATTCAGACCACTGGCAGAATGATTTTTCTTGTAGACAAATCTAGTCATGTCCTTTCCACCATAAATTGCTTAAAAAAAAATCTATGGAGCTCCCCTTTGCCTGGCATTCCTCTACCCTCCTCAATCTGGAACGACCTATGCCTTTGCCCTCATTTTTCTCTCTATGCAGCCAAACTGGACTACTCTCTGCTTCCTGAACATGTTGTGCATAACCCAACCTCCATGTCTTTACTTATAACTTTTCTCTTGCTTACAATGTTCTCTTTTCCCCTATTTCCTGCTAAAGTCCTACCCATCCCTTAACTCCTAATTCAAATGCTTTACCCTCATCTCCCACTAGTTACAATTAGATCTTATATAACATTCTGCATTAATGCACTTATTATGTAATGTTGTATATAATAATATCCGTATTTGTATCTTGTCCCTTCATTAGGGTATAAAAGGACAGAAAATATGTTTTTTACCTTCCCCACTATGTAGTATAATACTCTACATGCAATAAGCAATTAATGAATGTTTGTGAATGATTATTTAATATAACCAACAGTGCAGAAAACATGATAATGAGATAGCTGGACATAGAAGTTGCTTGTTGGTCCAGACTTACCTCCCATAATCTTCCTGATATCTTTTCTTGATGTCAACTGTACTGGCATTTCACCTTTTGTAGTAAGAATCTCTTTGTCAGCTCCTGAGTTTAACAGGTAAGACACCACCTGGCCATGATTTCGTTTGCATGCCCAGTGCAAACAGGTCCTAAACAATGGAAATAACAGTGATTTAAAAGAGGTTGGAAGGAATCATTTGAGATTTTAAAATTATTTTTCACAAATTGCTTACATATTTAACTATGCGAAAACCATTGCTAACACCAAGAGCTTAACTATCTAAATTTAAATCCTTAAAAAAATTAACCAAACCACTTAACATATTTTAAAATTGACTTTGTTTACTAGGTTAAACCTTTGTGATCCCTAAAAAGTATTTCAGATGCATCAATGCCACTCAATGATTTTTATCAAATTAACTTCTAATAATTTCAGTTTTGCTCTGTCACTCAAATTACTTTTGCAATGAAAGAATTTTGTTTTAAAGTTCACCTGGGATGAAAGAGCTTTTCCCTTTAAGTGAGAACCTTCTTCATTGTTCTCTTTATGGTAATCATACTCTCTTCCTAATAACTCATATCTGCTTTCTAGCTAAGTGCAGAGAGGTTAACTATGGTATCTCATGAAACAAAGAAAAATATGAAATAACCTTCAGTTTTGTGTGGCACCCTCCCCTTCTACAGTAGCTGTAGCACAGTGGTGAGAAAGGGAGCAGAGGATGTTTAAAATCATATTTTTTAAGATCATCTATAGGTATGTTTAACTTATTTGTTGGTATTATAAATGTGAAGTCCTGGTGCATTGACCAATGATGGACATATATTAGAGGAACCGAATCATATAAATTTTATATCATTGCTAAAGATGAAAACATAAGACAAAGGAAGTCGCAGGGAAACAAAAATGGCTCACATGTTCTACTTTGAAAGACAAAGAAAAGAATTGATTTTATTTTGTCTACAGATAAAGCTCATCTGTAGGAAAACCACCATGAAAATAAATGCAGTTTATGTGCCAAGATCCATTGCAAAGGATTAAGGAAAGAAATTCTATTCAAGAAAACCTTGTAGATTAAAGCAACATATATTTAAAACTCAGTGCCTTTGATGCAAACATGGGTATAGTTGAGGATAGTGAAAATATGTTGGATAACATATTTCTGGTGCAAAAAATGAGTTAAAGACTTTCATTTTATTTTTAATTAATTTATTTTTAGTTTTCAACTTTTCACTTCCATAAGATTTTGAGTTCCAAATTTTCCTTCCATCTCTCCCCGCCACCCACCCCAAGACAGTGCCCATTCTGATTACCCCTTCCCCCAATCTGCCCTCCCTTCTATCACACCTCTCCCTTCTCTTATCCCCTTCCCCTTTATTTTCTTGTAGGGCAAGATAGATTTTTATACCTCATTGCCGGTATGTCTTATTTCCCAGTTGCAGGTAAAAACAATTTTTAACATTTGTTTTTAAAACTTTGAGTTCCAAGTTCTCTCCCTTCCTCCCTCCTCACCCACCTCCATTGAGAAGATAAGCAATTCAATATATGTGTAGTCATGCAAAATACTTCCACAACAGTCATGCTGTAAAAGACTGTATTTCTCTCCATCCTATCCTGCCCCCCATTTATTCTATTCTCTCTTTGACCCTGTCCCTCCTCAAAAGTGTTTCCTTCTAATTACCCCCTCCTCTCTTTTGCCCTCCCTTCTATCCTTCCCCCAATTCTCACTTATCCCCTTCCCCCCTACTTTCCTATAGTGTAAGATAGAATTTTATACCAAATTGAGTGTGCATTTTATTCTCTCCTTAAGCCAAATGCTATGAAAGTAAGGTTCAGTCTTTCCCTCTCACCTCCCCACTCTCCCCCTCCATTGAAAAAGTTTTTCTTGCCTCTTTTATGAGATAATTTACCACATTCTCTTTCTCCCTTTCTCCAAATTCCTCTTTCATCCCTTAATTTTGTTTTAGATATCATCCCTTCATATTCAACTCACCCTGTGCCCTCTGTCTGTATGTATACAATCCCTCCAACTACTGTAATAATGAGAAAAGTGTCAAAAGTTACAAATATTATCTTTCCATGTAGGAATGTAAACAGTTCAACTTAGTAAATTCCTTATAATTTCTTTCCTGTTTACCTTTTCATGCTTCTCTTGATTCTTGTGTTTGAAAGTCAAATTTTCTATTCGGCTCTGGTCTTTTCATCAAGAATGCTTGAAATTCCTCTATTACATTAAATGGTCATTTTTGCCCCTGAAGTATTATATTCAGTTTTGCTGGGTAGGTGATTCTTAGTTTTAATCCTTTAAACCTCTGGAATATCATATTCCAAGCCCTTCGATCCCTGCTAGATCTTGTGTTGTCCTAATTGTATTTCCACAATACTGGGATTGTTTCTTTCTGACTGCTTGCAATATTTTCTCCTTGACCTGGCAGTTCTGAAATTTAGCTACAATATTCCTAGGAGTTTTCCTTTTGGGATCTCTTTCAAGAGGCAATCAGTGGATCCTTTCATTATCTATTTTACTCTCTGGTTCTGTAATATCAGGACAGTTTTCCTTGGTAATTTTTTGAAAGATGATGTCTAGGCTCTTTTTTTGATCATGGCTTTCAGGTAGCCCATTAATTTTTAAATTGTCTCTCTGGGATCTATATTCCAGGTCAGCTGTTTTCCAATGAAATATTTTATACTATCTGCCATTTTCTCATTCTTTTGTTATAATTTCTTGATTTTTCATCATATCACTAGCTTTCATCTCTCCATTCTAATTTTTAAGGAATTATTTTCTTCAGTGAGCTTTTGGACCTCCTTTTCCATTTGGACAATTCTGCTTTTTAAGGCATTCTTCTCCTTACTGGCTTTTTGGATCTCTTGCCATTTGAGTTAGTCTATTTTTTAAGATGCTATTTTCTTCAGCATTTTTTGGATCCCCTTTAGCAATAAGTTGACTCTTTTTCATGATTTTCTTGTATCCTTCTCATTTCTCTTCCCAAACTTTCCTCTACTTCTCTTACTTGATTTTCAAAATCTTTTTTGAGCTCTTCTATGGCCTGAGACCAATTCATATTTCTCTTGGAGGCTTTGGATGTAGGAGTTTTGACTTTGTTGTCTCCTTCCGGTTGTATATTTTGATCTTCCTTTTCAACAAAGTAAGATTCTATATTCTGATTTTTTTTCCTGTTTTTGCTCATTTTCCCAGGCAATTACTTCACTTTTGAGCTCTTTGTTGAGGTAGTTCTCTGCTTCCAGTGGGGGTGAGGGGTATACTGTCAGCTGCTCAATATCCCCAAAATCTGTGTACCTAGAGCTCCAGAAACAGCTACTGCTGCTGCCACTGCCAGTGCCCCACTGCTGCTGTGGGCTCTTCGACCACTTTCCTTGGCGCCCTGGGGCTGGGGCCAAACCACTCTATTCTGTCACACAGTCTGATAGGTTTTTCCATGGATCTTCCAATTTGTCCTCAGCATACTGGGGTCATGAAGTCTGCAAACTGTCACAGGTTCCAGTGATTCAGTCCCTCCAAGGCTCATCTGTGCTCATGTGATCCATGCTGGACTGTGCTCTGCTCTCAGCCTGACCAACAGATGCTTCCTGTCAACCTTCCAGGCTGTCTTGAGCTAGAGATTTACTTCATTCTGTAATTCTGTGGGTTCTGAAGCTCCAAAATTTGTTTAGAATAATTTTTACAGGTATTTGGCTGGGTTTGGGGGCAGACTCTAGCAAGTCACTGCTTTTACTTTGCCATCTTGGCTCCACCCCCCCCAAGTCAAAGGCTTTTAGATAATACAGAAGTCTCATGCCTATATTCAATGATTTTTTTTTAGATAAGAATATTGAAAGATGTTGAATAAAGTAAATAAGTAATACTGTATGAAATGAATCTGGTGATTCATTCCTATATTGTGATAGGAAATGACTTGTCACCAATATGTTTTATCAGCTACTTGCATACTGTCGGACCATAATACTCACTAAAGCTGAGATCAAACTTAATGCCAAATAGAAAAACAAAGATAAGGCAAACATATGAGGGTATCCAACCTGACCCATGTAAATAAGCTATTAAAGCTAAAACATGGGGAATGACTAAGGGACTAGACATTGCTGACACAGGTCATTACCATTTTCTAAAGAATTTTAACCATCTTAAGCCAACTGTCACAATGAAGAGACGAAAAGACCCTATAAACTGTCTTATCGGTCAACACTTGCTCTTTTTACCAAGCAAAGAGACATGTTAGCCAATAACAAGCCCAGTTTGTTAAATCTTACGGAGAAGGATGGGAGATTGGGAGACATATAGCCTCATTAAACAGTGAGAAGAAAGGAATGGAGGAAAATTTTACAAAATACTTAGTTCAAAATCATAACCAGGGAATTTAAGAATGAAACCAGAAGGACTACAGACATAAGAAAAATTGAAAAGATCTACAAATTTTTATTAGTCTCTTTTCTCAGTCAATGACAATTACCACCTTTGGGCTTTAAAATGAGAGTCCCTCATGAAGAAGGTAGAGAAATTCATGAGAACACATAGTAATGGCACTAAAGAAAAGAGCAACCACACTAGAACAAGGATACTCAGAGAAGCTCTGTGGTGGAGGCAAGATAATTTTGAAGGCATTGATGGTGCTATTCTTAACATATGTGAAAGGGTAGAAGATGCCAAAGCCTTGAAAAAACATTTTTAACTTGTTACTAAAGAGATAAAAAAAGGTGAGCAAAGAATATTAAAATCTATGAACTATACACCAACTCTCCCATGTCTAATAAAAATTTTATATGGAAAAAATCTATATTTGCATCAAAGCCAACATTGATGCATGTATTAGAAGTAAACAGGTAGGTTTTTACAAATGATTTTCTATAGCTAACCACATTTTTAGTCACAAAATTGGCTGAAAGGTGTAGAAGCTGTAACTGTGCTTATTGTGTCAATTATAAACAAGTATTTGATTTGGTAGAGCAGACTGCCACCCTAAAAGCTCTCCTCCAACAAGCTATTTTCCATGAATATGTCAACCTCATACAAGACTCTTTAAAAGAAGTAGCAACAATTAACTTTAACTTTTTAGGTGTTAACTTTAACCATAGGTTCATTTATAAGGCACAAAAGAGGGAGAAGTATGCTTACCAAAAGTGTCTGCCACTGTCAAAGGATATGCACTAGACACAGTAAAGTCTTCTTGTTTATAGATGACATTATATGATAGCATCAAAACTCAACACTGCAGGGCCTCCTAAATGAGATTTCTATACACTTAAAAGAGTTCAACCTATCAGTAGATATAGAGTGTTTCTTGTTCAGTTTATGATACGCAGTGGAAGGATAACCTTCATTCAGCACCTGAACATACTTTTGAGCCTGGATAATGAGGCAGGCCCACTGAATAAAAGAAGGTTGGTTGACTTTTAGGAAGTTGTACAGTGCTTTCAGTGGCCTCAAGTTTCTCCTTGAAATAAAAGGCCACCTTTTTTTTTAAGATCCATTTTCTTATAATACTGTTGTATAATTTTAAGTTATGGAATACCTGTCTTAGGAGAATTAAAAGTGAGGGTTTCCCAAGAGGCAATAGAGGGCACAATGGATAAGCAAATGACGGCACATTAGCAATCAAATATTGCATGAGGAAAATGTTGCAAAGGATGTTTTAAGAGAAGTTGATGACTGGAAAAGGCGACCCAGTTATGTAGTGAGAGTTAAGGGAAACTGACGGCCAGACAATACGTGTGCTCCACTGGAACTTGCCAAAAATGGCTCTAGGTAGAGTGGGTGGAAATCTATAAGAAGACATTGAAAAGAGTGGTAAAGGTACAGAAGGTATTCTTAAGAAGGTATAGAAGAGTTGTGATTTGCATGGCTGGAGGTAATGTCCATATCAATTAGCTTCCAGATCTTCTGAAGTAATAACTTCCAGGAAAATAAAGAGTTAATTTCTTATGTATTTACCTATTATTTTTTCCCCAAAGGCACACAATGCATCATCTGCTTAATAACAAGACAGTATCTAGATTATATTATAATTTCTAAGAAAAATTTGTAGTTAAATGAAAATAAATAAAAAATTTCCCTAACCTTCACATAGTCTTCCAATGCACCCTGCCCATTTCTACAAAAACAATTTCTGAACAACGTATTTAGATCAAGGAGTTAGGTATGCTCTAAAGAGCTATTGTTTTAATACTGGATATAAATGTAATTAGCATGCCTAAAAGAAATTACAGAATGACTAATATCTACTGAATGCAAAGGATATTTTAAGAGAAGTTGATGACTGGAAAAGGCGACCTAGTTACGTAGTGAAAGTTAAGGGAAACTGACGGCCAGACAATACGTGTGCTCCACTGGAACTTGCCAAAATATTAAGAGGAAGGCTCTAGGTAGAGTGGGTGGAAATCGAATTGGCTCAGTAAACAGTGCACTGGGTTTGGAGTCAGAAAGACTTGAGTTCAAATGCTGCCTCAGAAACTTCCTAGCTATGTAACCTTAGGCAAACCACTTAATCTCTACTTGTCACTGGAGAATGAAATGGCAAACCACTCCAATATGTCTGCCAAGATAAGTTCAGAGGCCCATGGGGTCATGAAGAGTTGGACATGATTCAAACGACTCAACAACAACTAAAATAATCCCCAGTGGCTAATGCAAAATGCATTCCACTGGCATAAAAAGCAAATTATTTTAACTAGACTTGAAAGTACCCCACTTTCCTTAACTATATTAATGAATGGAAATAAGTGATGGCAAAGCCAAGAGTGAATATAGCTATGATCAACCATAATGGTCCCACTCCTTAGTTGGGGAACTACTTTAAGAAGGAGAGTTTTACAGAAAAAATCCATTTGACTCCTAGGAAGATTTTAATTTAACCCTAAAGTCTGAACAATTTCCAAGGAAGAAAGCTGACTGGCTGCCTATGGATTAACTTATTTACTTACTCTACTACAGAAGAATATTGCAGAGTTATACTTTATCAATATCACTTATCTTACCCAAATGCCTTTGGATTACAAGCCGTTAGGTCTCTTGGCAGAATGAATGTTATTTTTGGAAAATAAAGGAAGAATCATTTATTGACCTTGGTGGCCAGAAAGAGGAAGAAAGGAAGAAGATTCACAGGTCTCACCCAAAGGAGACCTGTGAGTAGGATGGTGTGTCCTTGATTCTCATCAGTTAAATTGTAGATTTCATGCATATAGGTAGTATTGGTTTGAAAAGTGAGCAATTATGATGATAAATGAGCACTTCTAATGAATGGAGCGTGATGAGAAAAATATGGTCCATTTGGAAGTATTCACTCACTGGAGGTCAATGACCTTGTGCAAACATGCACAAGCTTGAAGGTGAAGATGACAATTTAAAGCTAGAACACCTGATCTGTATGAGGTGTTCAAGGAGAACTGGCACCTCTGGTGTGAGGGCTTGCTGAGCCCTTTTCAGGGCTACTCATTTACCTTTGGTGTCTACCTGTCACATAATTCTCACCTGTGGCTCTAAGAAACTGTAGCATGCACAGCAGCCACACCCTGGTAAAACCATCTTAGCAGAACTAAACCAGACTGAAGGTTACTGACAGGCCTCAAACCCAATGGTGAGTTAGGGGATATCTATGCCAAGCACTTTATCCAGCGGAAGGGCAGATGGGAACAATTTGTTTCATCCATGAAGATAGCTGAGGTAGGAATCATGGAGCCCTTAGAGTTTGATCAAATATTAAAGATGGCAAGTTCATCCACTGCATTCTGGTTCATAGTCAGTCATCCTGACTTTCATCCTGCCACTGAACCCAAGACAAAAAAGTGAGGCTGAAGATTTTGTGCAATTCTGCCTCACTTAAATCCAATTCATACACAAGTCAAGTCATCACTGGTCTTTGGAAACAAAGGATAACATCCAGAGTAAAAACTACAGAGTCTGAATATGTAGGTAGGAGCACTTTATTTTCATCTTTTTTTGGTTTTTTTTTTCTTTCTTATGGTTTGCTCTGATTCTTTTTTCATAACACGACTAATGTGGAAACACATTTAACAAGACTTTACATGTATAACCCATATCAGATTACTTGCTGTCTTGGGGACAGAGAAAAATTTGAAACTCAAAATTTTACAAAAATGGATGTTGAAAACTCTTTTCATGTAATTGGAAAAAATAAAATAGTATTGAAAAATAAAATAAAAAAGAAAACAAAGGATAAGCAAAAACGACTGGGCAAAACAACTTGCTAAAACAAGAAGAGAAGTGCATCTGAATGCAAAGTGAGATTAAGTTGACAACACTTAGCAGTGTACAGCATATACAGCATTGTTATCAGTCATCATTTAAGGCTCAGTTAAAGGACCCAGAGCTGCTCTAATTCAAAATTCTACATACCTAGGCAACATTTTAAACTTTCACACGGGCCATTACACTTATTCCTTAATAGCCAAAGGACAGATATTGTGCCTAAGTCACAACTGAGGTAGGAAACAATCATGAAACCTTAACTCTTCAAAACTTTAAATATCCAGTGAGATATCATATCTGAGGTTTTTTACCTCTGGAATCACTAAACTATGCTCATTATTGCTAACCTTGCTGTTTACTGGTGAACAAATCTCTATCATTCTCTCCTAACCTCTCAGTTCTAGATCAGGACTTTTAAATGCCTGCTACAGAAATATAATTGGATGTTCTAGTGCTATGGCAAACCTACTCCTCTTCCTGATTTCACTATTTCTGTTCACTGTTAATCACTATTAACAGTTACTTGAGATGGAAATCTTGAGTAAAGTTTCAGTCCTCCCTCTCCCTACGTACAATGTTAACAATTCCTGTCAAGTCTATTCCTGTTCCTCTCCGCTACTACTACCACCATCTAGTGCAGTTTTTCAAGACCTCTTGTTTGGGGACTATTCCAATAGCTTCTAATTAATTTCAAAAACTTTCAACTCATCCTACACAATGCTCAGTTTAATGATCAAATCATGCTTCTATTTGAAAACTTTTAACAGCTTCACATTGCTTACCAAGTCAAGTGGAAACTTCTTAATCTGGTACAAAATTTTCCCAATCTGGCTTCAGTGTACCTTTTTGGTGATTTCATACAACTGCCAATGGACCTCCAATGGTAAGGAAGCCAGTCTTCCTACTACCATGTCTTTGATCAGTGTTCCCTATCTCTTAGAACTGAAATTTTGCCATCCTTCAAGGGTTCACTCAAACGCTAATCTTCCATGTAGCCTTCTTTAATTCCACAATTCTAATTTTCCTTTTAACTTTAATAATACGGTGTGCCTCTCTCAAGCTTTCACACTGTATTATGTTACCTTTATTTGTTTTCACATCTTGTCCTCTTTTCTTACTAGGCTGTAAACCCCTTGAAGGGGAACAAGAAATAAATCTTTTCATTTCTGCATCTTTCATAATGATTTGTACTCATAAGTTCAATGAATGTTCAGAGAATTTGTAAAAATGAGGAATTTAGGACAGTCACCATTGTTTCATTTCAGATTTTCCTATCCATACTGAGCAAAAGTCAGTGTGTTTTAAATGCAAAAACTGAAGAAGAAAAGCCCCTATAAGGGAAAAAAAGGACATTATGTCCTCTGCTCCACTTCCCTTTGCCAAATTAAATCAAAAGAATCTTCAAAAGCTTATAAAAGGTACTAGAGGGAGCTAAAATGGCAGATTAGGGACAGCTATGCAGCTGAACTCTCTCAGTGTCCCCATCCAAATAACTTTAAAATAATGCCTCAAATCAAATTTTGGAGTGGCAAAGGCAACAAAAAGTTGGAGTGAGGCATTTTTTCTAGCCTAAGAAAACTTAAGAGGTCAGTTGGAGTAATCTGTGGCACTGCATGGAAGCCTGTCTAGAGCCCACACCCAACAGAAGCAACAGCAGCTTTGGGAGTTCTCAGCCTAGAGATGGTAAGGGAGTTGGACTAATGGTCAGAGGTTACAGAGAACCCTTTCCTGGCACTGGGTGCAGCTCGTACTTATTGACAACTCTATTGCCCATATGCAGTTCTGGGTCACAGTTTTAGGGTGGACAGGCATGCTGAGAGTCAGTCATAAGGGAGCAGGGGTCTTGGTCCCAGTGCCAAAGCAAAGAAGAATTCTAGTTCTTGTGGTTATAAGGAACCTGGGATCCTTACTAGGTAAAGATCAGGGTTCAGATCAGGAGAATAGTGACCATAACTTTCCCACGATCACACTGCTTTGGCAGAACCAAAAATTTTCAAACCCCTAGATCTGAAAACATAAGCACAAAAAACCTTAAAACCTGAGTTGAGCAGGTGAACAGAGCCTAACTTTAACATAAAGTTCAAAGTCAAGATAGAGGCCGAAAAAAAAGAACAACAACAAAATAACAGTAACAAAAAAGGATTTGACCATATAAAGGTACTAAGTGGCAGGGAAGACCAATACATAATCTCAGAAGAAATTAATGTGAAAACAGTTGTTTTAAAATGCCTCAAAGAAAAATGCTAATTGGACCCAAGTCCAATAAGAATTCCTGGAAGATTTAAAATGGGAAAAGAAATAAGAGTAATCCAAGAAACTTATGAAAAGACAACAGCTTGGTAAAAGAGGCATAAAAAAGTACTGAAGAAAATAACATCTTAAGAACAGAAATGGCCAAATGGTAAAAGAGGCACAAAAATCCACTGAAGAAAAAAAATTAAAAAGCAGAATTGGTCAAATAGAAAAAGAGATACAAAAATATTACTGAAGAAAATCATTCCTTAAAAATTAGAATTGGGCAAGTGGAAACCAATGACTCTATAAGACATCAAGAAACAATAAAACAAAACCAAAAAATGAAAAAACAGAAAGGAATGTGAAAAATTTCATGAGAAAAAAACAACTCACCTGGAAAACAGATCAAGAGACATCATTTAAGAATTATCAAACTACATGAAAGTCAAAATCAAAGTAAGAGCTCAGACATAGCTCAAGAAATTGTCAAGGACACCTGCCAAGACAAACCCAGGAACTACATGAACACAATTATAAGACATTTTTCACACAGATAAATTCAGATCTGAATAACTGGAAAAACATCAGTTGCTCATGGGTATGCCAACCTAATATAATAAAAATGACAACTCTACCTCAATTAATTTACTTATTTAGTGCCATACCAATTAAACTACCAAAAAATTATTTTAGAGAACTAGAACAAATAATAAAAAATTCATCTGGAAAAACAAAAGGTCCAGAATATCAAGGGAATTAATGAAAAGGAATGCAAGGGAAGGTAGCCTAGCTGTTCCAGATATAAAAACCGTATTATAAGGCAGCAGTCATGAAAATTACTAGGTACAAACTAAGAAATAGTGGGATGGATCAGGGGAATAGGTTGGGTACACAAGATACTGTACTCAATGACTAGAGTAATCTACTCTTTGATAAACCCAAAGACTCCAGCTTCTGAGATAAGAACTCACTATTTGACAAAAACTTTTGGGAAAACTGAAAAATAATATGGCAGAAACTAGGCATAGACCAACATCTTACATACCATATACCAAGATAAAGTCAAAACAGGTACATGATTTAGATATAAAAGGTGATACTATAAACAAATTAGGAGAGCAAGGAATAGTTTACCTGTCCAATCTATAGAGAAGGGGAAAATCTATGACTGAACAGACATAGAGAACATTATGATATGCAAAGTGGATAACTCTGATTACATTTAAAATTAAAAGGTTTTGTATAAACAAGCCAATGCAAGAATAGAAGGAAAGCAGAAAGCTGGGAAACCATTTTTATAGCCAGAATTTTTATTAAAGTTCTCATTTCCAAAATATATAGAGAATTGAGCCAAATTTATAAGAATATAACTCATTCTCCAATTGATAAATGATCAAAGGATATGAATAGGCAGTTTTCAGATGTTAAAATTACCTATAGTCATGAAAAAATGCTCTAAATCACAACTGATTAGAGAAATGCAAATTAAAACCACTCTGGGGTACTACATCACACCAATCAGATTGGCTAACATGACAAAACAGGAAAATGATGTTGGAGGTGTGGGAAGCTGGAATACTAATGCATTGTTAGTGGAGTTGTAAACTGATTCAACCATTCTGAAGAGCAATTTGGAACTATGGACAAAGGAGTATCAAACTATGCATACCCTTTGACCCAGCAATACCACTTCTAGGTTTGTATCTCAAAGAGATCATAAAAACAGGAAAAGGACCTATCTGTACAAAAATACTTATAGCAGCCTTTTTTGTGGTAGCCAAGAACTAGAAATTAAGAGGATGCCCATTAACTAGGGAATGGCTGAACAAGTTGTAGTATATGAACATAATGGAATTCTATTGTTCTATAAGAAATGATGAGCAGGTGGAACTGAGAAAAATCTGGAACGAGCTGCATGAACTAATGCTGAGTGAAGTGAACAGAACCAGGAAAACATTGTATATAGTAACAGTAACAGCAACACTGTGCAATGACCAACAGTGATAGACTCAACTATTCTCAGCAATGCAACGACATTCCAAAAGACTCATAATGGAAAATGCTACCTACATCCAGAAAAAGAACTATGAGTCTGATTGCAGATGAGAGCATATTGTTTTCTCTGTTTTTTTTTCTTTCTTGTGGTTTTCCCCTTTGGTTCTAATTATACTTTATAACATGACTAATGTAGAAATATGTTTAATATGATTGTACATGTATAGTCTATTTCAGATGGCATGCTGTCTTGGGGAATGGGAAGGAGGGAAAGAGAGAAAATTTAAAACTCAAAACCTTATGAAAGTGAATACTGAAAAATAAAATTAAATAAATATTTAAAAAAAATCATCAAAAACTACCCTGATATCTTAGATCCAGAGGGTAAAATAGAAATTGAAATGATCACCTCCTGAATGAGATCCCAAAATTAAAACTCCCAGGAATATTATAGTGAAATTCCAGAGCTCCCCAGGTCAAAGAGAAAATACTTTAAGCAGTCAGAAAGAAACAATTCAAATATCATGGAGCCAATTAAATAATTAATTTTAAAAAACAAATAACATGGTGCCACAGTCAGGAGCGTCTATATTTAAGGAATTAAGGGCTGTGTGTTTCCATCCATCTTATTCTCTTCTGTTTCTTTCTCTCTCTCTTTTATTTTAATTCTGTATGCCTGCTTCAAGTGTGTCTCTTGTAAACAATATATTGTTAGATTCTGGTTTCTGTAATGTGAAGGTTATTGGTGGGGGGTGGGGGGGGTGGAGTTAAAGTTTTTCCTCACCCATTAATAGGCCTCAGACACCTTTTGTTAACTTCTAATGAGGCACTGGGTCAAGAGGGTTCTGACTTCCAGCCCTGAAAAGAATATATATACTCTGAGGTGAAGTTTTGCTTTAGGGCTTACTCTTTGGAACAAGGTTCAGGTGCCAGATAAGACTCTGGGCAGCTGTTTTAAGAAGGCCCCCCCCACACACATACACTTGGAAAACTCATATGTTGGTGCTTCTCTCTCTGGTAATGATGTATGTATTGTCTATGGTCAGACAGTTGGAAGCCCTGTCTGTTGGTCTTTCTGTTTGTATTTCTCAAAAGTTCAGGGTGCTGACTTTTCCCCTTGAACTAAGTGAATAATATACATGCCTGATTAAAGTAGACTGTTGACCCTTCAAAAACAGATTTCCTTTTAGAAAAGCAGATCTAAGAATCTATACAGCAGGCCCTCTTGTGTATGCCAGGTTCCTTGCTGATACAGCTTCTAATCCATTCTTCTATCTGCTTCCATTTTATGTGTGAGCTCATTCCATTCACATTCACAGTTCAAAAAAAATAAAAAGTACTAGAAAAAGGTATATGGAGAAGAGAGCAGGTTGGAAATCACGCATATAGGTTATTTTTTTTGCCATGCCACATAACTGGCTTATTTCTAATATAGAGAGCATAAAACACTTCCTTTTTAAATTACTTTTGAATGATTTAGTAGTTCTTTGTATATATAATATCCCAGTTCATTTGTCTCCATAGCAAATGGTAAGTATATCGAAGGCAGGAATTGTTTCACTTTTGTCTCTATTTCCACCACCTAATGGAAGCATCAATTTAGATGCTTAGAAATCTTTTCAAAGTCTTTTCTGGCCTACTTGTTGTTTCTTATGCATAATATTCCATCTCCCTGCCATCACCCAGGCTGTCTTCCATTCCTGAAATGCCCTCCCTCTTCACACTTTCCTCTTAAAATTCCTAGCTTCCTTTGATCAAAGTTCAGCTCAAGCAACAGCTCTTACATCAGGCCTTTCCCAATCCCATCCTTGAGTGCCAGCGTTCCTTCCCCAATGAATTATCTTATACAAAATTTTATTTTTATTGATATTCATAGTTTCTCCTAATAGAATGTGTGCTTCTTGAAGGCAGGGATTGTTTCATTTTTGTCTTTGTATTGCCAGGGCCTACAATGGGATAAGTGCTTAATAAATGTTTGACAGATTGATCTTGTCCAAGCTCCTCAGTTTAGATCTGAGGAAACTGAGGTCCAAAGAGTTTAAGTGACCTTCCCAAGGTCAGACATCTAGTTAGTGCCTGCCTCTAAATACAGCATTTTTTCTATTGTGCCACACTGGATCTGTAGTACCTTGGAGATCATTTAGGCTTCACTTTATAGATGAAGAAAACTGAAGTTCAGAAAAATAAGGTAATTTATTTAATAAATCATTACCAGAACCAGGTGTCCTAACCCCATGGTCCAATGGTATTAACACTGAATCAAATGGATGGAAAGATTGATAAGAAAGTCTCTCTACTTCAAAATATCTACAAGCTTGGTTTAGTTCGGAGCAGGCAAAAGAAATTTTACTTCTCATATGAACTAAATAAAATTCTATCAAAACTTATGACTTCACTATTACATTATTCCTTGAAGGCAGAGATACTTAACAAATATTCACCGAATCCCAAAGAATTTAGGATTATCACCACTCAATTTCAATCTGATCAGATTTTCAAGTAGCATGGTACATTTGGAGGTACATTTGGAAGGTAGAGGCCTTGGATGTTGACTTGCTGGCTCAATATCTTAAGCAAATCACTTAACTTCTCTGGACCTGATTCTTCCTTTGTAAAATAAGGTTTCTAGCTCTAGATGTATGCTATGACTAGATGACCCCTTTCAACTCAATCTATGATCTAACATGAGGAAAATGCCCTATATTTAGGTCAAAGAGAATCAAGAAGTAGAGAGAGAGGGGTATAGTATAGCAGAAAGATTTTTGGAGCCAGAAGTCATGGATTCAATCTGACTCTGTCAATAGACCTGTGTGATCCTGGAGGAATCATTTAATCTTTTTACGTTAGGAGAAAAGGAGAAAATTGGATTAGATGATTATAAGGTCCCTTCCATCTTAAAGTCTCTGATCTTAATGAACTTCTTCTGGGATCATAATTTGTAATTTCAATTTTACTATTAAAAACTCTATTTTGGTAGGAAAGGGGAAAATCTACCACTCAGGTAGCAACAGGAAATTATGGCTGCAGTGAGACAATTTAGTAAAAGAACTTCATTAGTCTTGTATTTGGGGGGGGGGGCGGGTTTCATACTCCTTTAAAATTCATTTTAGCTCTACCACCAAGGTGTCTAGCACCTGTTGGAGTGCCTTCAGAAAAAGAATTCAAGCCCCAAATGGGGATGAGGTCCACCCTATAAGTAAGATTACTTCCCAGACTCATTAAGGCTGGATTGGGGGGGAAAAGAGAGGAGAGAAGAGAGAATGAAGGAGAGGAAAACAGAGGAGAGGGGAGGAGAATGAAGGAGAGGAGAGGAGAGGGGAATGGAGGAGAGGAGAGGGGAATGGAGGAGAGAAGGGAATGGAGGAGAGGAGAGAAGGGAATGGAGGAGAGGAGAGGGGAATAGAGGAGAGGGGAGGGGAGGGGAGGGCAGTTAACTCAGAAGGAAAACCTCACACTACTCTTCAGGTCCTGGGCTGCTGCTCGCCTCCTCCCTTCCTTCCACCAGGGCTGTAGGATGGGCTGCTACAAAATGTAACCATCATTCATTAAGCACTTGCCAAACACAGGCCAACATGCTAGGGCTGGGGGATACAAAGGGAAGGCTGAAGCAGCCTCGCTCCACGAGGAGCTTTGTGAAGGGGGGATACGGAGAGGACGGGGAGAAGCATTTCTAAGTGCCTACGAGGTGCCACAAGGGGCCAAGTGCTCCGTATGGGAGGAGGGCCATGTCCAGGTGCCCCAAGCGGCCCCACGAGAAGGGGCCGTAGGATTTGGATGAGCGGGGGATCTTGGCGTGGGACCCGGACCCCAAACTCCGATCAGTCTCGGAGGGCGGTTCCGGTTCGGCGGCCGCGGCTCCCGCATGCAAGGCCCCGCGCCGGGCCCCCGGGCTACCGTCCCAGGGAGGCCGAACGTCCGGCCCGGCCACTTACCAGCCGTTGACCTCATTCTGGGAGTTCACATCCACCCCGCTCTCCACCAGTTTCTGCACCTCGTGGATGTCCCCCAGGGCCGCGGCCTCCCTCAGCCTCTCCTGCTGCTCCTTCTCCTCCAGCTGGGCGCTCATCTTTCCCCGGGGCCTCCACTTCCTGCCCGTAGCCCTTCAGCCCGAGCCGCAGCAGCTCCGGCGGCCTCCGCCCGCCTGCCCCACGGCCTGGCTGCCTGTCAGCGCCGCGCCCGCCCGCGCCCCTGCCCGCGCCCCCGCCGCGGCCTCCCCACGGCCATGGGCCCGGCGTGAGCGAGAGCGAGAGCTGCGGGGGAGGGTGCGTGCCGCCCGCCGCCCCCCGGGGCTCCCCTCGCCGCAGCCGCCGCCCCGCCCCGCCCGCCGCCGCCTCGGGGCCGAGCCTAGCCCGCGGGCCGGCCCGCTCTGGGGGGACCAGTTAGGTGTGACAACCCTGACCTAGACACTTTCAGTTCCTACGGCCCGAGCGGCCGAGGGCCCGCTTTATGTAACGGCGCGGCGGGCGATGGGCCATCCATGAGTCACCGACTATTCTTGGTGCTCCCCTCCGCCCTTCCCTCTCCCACCCCCCGCAGCTTTCGGTTTCTCCTCCTCCCTCTTCTTCCCTCCTCTTCACCCCTTTCCACTTTCCTCTCCCTTCTCCCTGCCCCTCATTTCCACTCCACTCTTTCCTTCCCATTCTCTTTCTCTCCTTCCTCTTCCTCCTTTCCTCCAGCTCCTGGCTCCTCTTTTCCTCCTACCATTCCCTTCTGCTTCCCTTTTACCACTCCCCCTTGCTCGCGTCCCATTCTCTTCCTCTTCTCCCTTTTTCCCCAACCAATCAGTCGATGGATCAATTTATATTAAGTGCCTACTGTGTGCCAGTCACTGTGCGAAGCCCCAGGGATACAAAAAGAGGCAAAAATCAGCTCCTGCCCCCAGGGACCTTCCAGTTTAGGGAGGGACACAACTAGCAAATGTATACAAAGCAAGCTATAAACCAGGATCAATAGGAAATCATTTAAGGAGGGCAAGCCCTCCTCCCTTCTTTCCATTCCTTTCCTCCTCTCTTTCCCTCTTTCATTCCTTCCTCCTCCTTTCCTCCTGACTTCCCATCCTCTTCCTTTCCATCCCCCTCCTCCCCTTTCCTCCTAGCCATCCCCTTCCATGGCATCATCCTGGAGAGTGAAGGACAAACACAACCCATTCCCTCCTGCTTTTGCAGTCATCTATTCCCCCTCTTCTTCCCCTTCCCCCTCCCCTCCATCCCCCTCCTTTTCATCCCTCCTGCCTCTTCTCTCCTTCCCCTCCTCCTCCCCCTTTCTCCCTTCCTCCTTCTCTCCCATCCCCCTCCATCTTTCATCTTTTGTTATTGTCTCCAAGATGAAAGCAGATGCATGGAGGGGGATAAGCATCTCTGTAAACCGGTAAAGACTAAATCCCTGGTGACTGAAAGCCTTTGGACCAGACTCAGAAAGATGATGGAGCGCCCCTTTGATGGTCGCTGATCTATTCCAAGCATTTGTTACCCAGCATGGGGAAAATAGACTAGGAAATGGTTCCATGGATGTGGGTTTTTACAATAGACGTGATTACATACATACCAAGGGCAGCTCACCTGGGATGTGGTTCTCCACAGAGGAGGTCTGGAGGATTGGAACTGTCTATGCCCCTGGGCAAAGCCCCTCCTGCCCCACCCTAAGCATAATGGACAGCTAGATCCTACTGATTTTTTTCATTGTGTTTGAGAGCATGCTATTTATGTCTGGTCTGTCTTGTGTTACAGCTAGAGAAAAGGATTGCAGGTACTCCGTGTTTGGCTTTTTTCTTTAAAGTTTTATAAGTGCTTGCTTTTCTTTTTAAGTCTACTTTTATATAAATCTATTTCTTAAATAATTTGCCACAGCTTGTAAACTGAGTAACTGGTAATTACTATCCAAGAAGACTGTTGTAGGGTAAAAAAAAAGGAAGGAAATAAAATATCAGGGTTGAATTAGAATTATGCTGTCTTGGCTCCCAGAAGCTCCTAAAAGAACTACAGTGTATATGTCCGTATATATAAATATAATATTACATTTCATACAAAATTAATAAGTATATACAAAAATCATATATATAAATCTTGTGTACATATGTATATGTGTGTATATATAAATATAAAAATCTTGCCTAGATCCTTGCCTAATCAATCTAATGAGAGGTTAGACCAATCAGCACTGCTTCTCCCATCCAAAGGGGAGTACAAAACACAGCCGGGCCAGCGCCCAGGTGCTTCAGAGAGATCTTGAGGTCAGGAGGTTTCAGAGACAACACTGGGAGAAGGAAGGAAGGAAGAGAGGGAATGAATCAGGAAGGGACAAAATTAGGTGAGAGAGTTTTCATTTCATTCTCTCCTGGGGCTCCCTAGTGCAATCAAAGCAAGCTTTCTCTTGCTGGTAGGTGAGGAAAAGCCCTCCTGTGTTTATCTATTGAAATTTCTCAAAAGTAGGACATACCTCATGCTTCTTGAATGTAACAGCTCCTAATGTAAATTGACTACAGCTATAAAGTGGCATGTAAATTTTCAAATACATAATACTATTTAAGGAAGAGGGGTATTTAGTTTCCCCTCTCTTCCCTTACATGTTTTACAATAAAAATTGTATTTATATGGTGCTTCAAAGTTTACACATTGCTTTATAGCTGTTATCCTATTTTATCTTCAAAATCCTGCTGTCATTAACCTCCTTTTACATATCAGGAAACCGATAAGATCAGAAGACAGAGAGATTCAGTGACTTATCTAGGGTCATACAGCTCAGAGTGTCTGAGGCAGGATTCAAACCTTTGCGGTTCAATCAATTGCAGAGGACGAAATTGATGCCCAGAGAGATGATTTATCTGATCACACGGGTAATAACAGAGGAAGAAATCAGGGTCTTCAAATTAAACTCCCACAGAAGTGAAACTTAAAGACACTAACTCCATGTCTTTTCTATGATACAAAATTTACCTAATTTCTTTATCTGCAAAACCTGTTCAATCCCATCCAACTCTCAATAGACTCTTTTTTGGTCTCCCTTATACCAAGTATAGAAACTCAGTAAATATTGAGTTGAATTTAAACCGAAGGGACTACAGTTAGGAATTGGTATATGTCAGTGCAAGTCAGTTTTTATTCATACGATATATAGTAAACATTACAATATTCTCCTTGAAATCTTGGAAAAGTCACCTTAAAAAACTTCACTGCCAGTTTCCCTCTATAAAACAGAGTAGTTTTTGTTCTCCCTACCTTATGTGTCAAGAAGACAAATCTAAATATTTTCATGGTATTCCATCAGGTAAGGGAGTAGAAATGGGGACTAGGAACCAGACCTGTGAATTTATTTAGGGCACTCACTCTACCAAAGCCCAAGTGCTTCAGTCTTAGATTTGCATAGGGCACTGAGAGTGAAAGTGATTTAATGCTCAGTCACGTGTTGTTTGTCTTTCATTTTGGAAGAGGACCAAGGACCTCACAGTGGATGGCTTGACTTGTGCATGAACTGGATTTAAGTGAGGCAGAGCTTCTCAAAGCCATCAACCTCACTGGCTTCCTGCATCATCCAAGTCTGGTAGCAAGAGAAAAGTTAGGAAGATCATCCACAGCCCAGACTGCAGTGGGTGACTTAGGGATCTTTGGTATCTGACCAAGCTTTAAGCACCCTGCTGGCAGCTGCCTTCATGGCTATAGAAGCAAACTGTCCTCATCTGCCCATTCCACTGGGTAAAGTGTTCATGTGCTTAGTCTGCCTAACTCAGTGATGGGTTTGGCCCGATTTAGCCTGTCTGCCAAAACAGTTGGACTGGGTTGTGGCTGCTGTGCATGCTACAGCTTCTTGGAGGTAAGAGCTGTTCATCCACCTTTGGTAAACATGGATGGAGTGAATTCCGAGGATGGGGGATAGATGGCCCATATGAATGCATTGTGGAAATATCTAGTAATTTAGTTTAGCTAGATCATAGAGTACACATAGTGAAATATGGAAAGAGATAAGTTAAAAGAATAGGGAAACTTAAATGCTGGGATAAGCAGTTTGAATTTTATCCTACAGGCAAAAGGAAGCCATGGGAAGCGTTTGAGCTTGGGAGTGATGGAGTCACAGCTGTACCTTAGGAAGATTATTTTGGCAACTAGGGAAAGGATAGGTTGCAGCTTAGGCTGGAACCTCACAGCCTATTTAGTCAGTGTGTAAGAGGAAGGACCTGAACCCAGGGCTTCCTGACTCCGTGGCCAGCTTCATCTTTAGTGACCCTTTTTTTTTTTCAGTTACACAGTCTTTACTAAAACCCTACCATATTTCCCCCTCTGTCGAACTGGGCAGTTGGCTTAGAGAACGCTGCGAATGGTCCCATGTGCCAGGCGGGCACAGTGCCAGATGCCGGGTACGGAGACAGAAGTCAGACAGTCCCAGCACTTAAGGAGCTTACGTTTTATTGGAGGATACAACACGCGTACAGAAAAAGACACAGAATAATCCCAGTTAGGAGGGAAGGGCCCTAGACTCCGAGGGAGGAGGACTTGGAGTCCCAACTGTGGGAACGTGGGCAAGTCACTGGGGGCAGTCAATAAGCACTGAATGAAGGCTCTTGGTGCTAATTGCTGGCGGGGAAGTCTAGAGGTAACAGCCAGCGGAGAGGCTGGACGGAGCTGTTAACGTTATCCTCCCGCCCGGTCTCCTGTAGGAAGCGGGCAGCGGGGGCACCTCCAGGAAAGTACTTCGCAAATAATAAGCGCTTACTCAATGCCTTATTCATTATCGGCGGCGGGCGTCTATTTATTTTACAGATGAGGAGAGTTGAGGCCCAGGGAAGGGGTGACCCGGCCAAGACCACGGCGCACTGAGTCGCTCAGGACTCCCACGCCCGCCGGTGGCGTTAGTTACACGAGAACACGTTGCCTGTGGGGAAGGCCGTGAAAGCGATTAGAAGGGCCGAGCCTAGAGGGAAATAAATTCAGAAAGGAGGAGCATTAAACACGTTAACCCGAAGCGGCCCGGAAAAGGCAGGAGGGGGAGGAGAAACAGCGAGGGGGCGCGGGGGCCGCGGGCCACAGGGAGGTGCCGGGCGCGCCCGGCCAGCGGACTCTAACACCCAGGAGACACCGGGCGGAAGACCGCGAGACTGGTGGGGGCGGCCGGCCCAGGGAGCGTTCTCGCGGGCTCCCGCGCAAGGCACGCCGGGAAGCTGTTCGCGCCGCTGCCGCCATTTTGGCTCGTCTCCTCTTCGGCGGCGGTCGCGGCCCCTGTTGCCGGAGAGCGGCGGGGAGCGAGGGACGGCGTCGGCCTAGGCGTCGGCGTGGCCGGGGGGGGGTTTCTTCTCTGGATTCCGAGGCTGTGAAGGCCCCCGCTCGTTGGGCAGCATCATGATCTCGGCCTCGCAGTTGTTGGATGAGTTAATGGGCCGGGACAGGAACTTGGCCCCCGATGAGAAGCGCAGCAACGTGCGGTGGGATCATGAGAGCGTGAGTTCCGGGGCCTGGGCTGGCTTGGGCCTGGACCCGGGGCGGGCGGCCCTGCGGGGAGCCGGCGGGCCGGAGGTGGGGTGGGGACGGACCCGAGGGCCAGACCTCGGCCGGAGGGAGGGGCTCGCCCCTTTGTAAATAATAACACTCCTGCTACTACGGAAGCCCGGGCGGCCAAGGGGCATGTTTCTATTTGCCAGGCTCCGGGGGCGCAGCCTCCTGCGAGGCGCTTAGGCGGTAGGGTGGGGGTGGGGAGGAGGCCCAACCCGGCCCCCGGCTCCCCCACCCCCGTCAAGTTTCGGGGGAGCGTGGGGGGCGGGTACGTCCGTGTGTGTCCTTAGGGCCCGCCGCCGGGGCCGCCCCGCGCCTCGGTCCTCCCCTCGGGCTAGGCATTTCCGCGGCTCCTGGAGAGACCTGTCTGAGTGGATGGGAGGGCGTGTGTGCGCCGGGAAACTTCTCCGGCCGCCCGAGGACGGCCGCGTTGTCGGGGGTGGGCGGGGGACGCCGCTCCGGGGCCGGAACAGCCTCCGCAGCTGAGGGCCCGCCGGACCTTCGCGGCCCCAAAGTGCACTCTCTTTTTTAAATATTGCCTATTGTGGGGAAATAACGTCTAGAGGTTTTTCAGCGGTGGGATTTTTTTTTAATTGGTACTAGCCCGAAGGAAAGACCTGGCTGCACGGGGTGGTCGTTTTTACCTAAGCACTCTGTGACGTAATAGATAAATGCTTTAAGGAATTGCCAAACCAAGTGCTGTCTCTGAGTTCAGAAGTCAAGTGATCAGACATTCATTGAGTACTTAATAACGCGCTGGGCACTGCCAAGGCCGGAAATGGAAGTATTGTACTATAATAAGAGATGGGTTTAGTTTGATGAACCTGAAACTTTTTTTCAGGGGAGAGGGAAAGATGTTTCAACAAACTGACCCCTTCCCCCACTGAAAAAAGTTTCATTTTGTTTCCTGCTTTTAACATCTAGACCTGTTGTTAGTCGTGTGATGTGAAAATTAGTGAAGTGTTTTTGGTAGCTAATGCATTTTGTGGGGAGTAATTCACATACCTACTTAACAATATGGGAAGTTTTCCTTCCAAAGGTGGTTTTGCCCAAAAGGATTTCTTCACACTTAATTGAAACTTTTTTGTGAAGAAGGCCAAAACTTGAGGTAACTAACTCGGGTTTGATATTCCCTGGTCTATAGGCAGCAGTAGTTTTCTTTGTGACTTCGGGGAACCAGTCTTTATTTTTTTTTTGGTCTCACCTCCACCCTGCTTGTTACCCACTCAGCCTAAACTTTAGTAGAGATAGAACCTAATTGTATTACAAGGTGATTGCAAATTTTATGTTAGTCATTTACAATATCTTAGAGCAGGTGCTAGAGGCTGGGGAAGGAGTGGAGAGGCTTTGCAGAAATGATAAAGTGACAGAGACCCCATCTGAAGGAATTTATAGTTGACTAGGTGAAACTTTACCATATATTTAGAAAAGGTGTAAAGTGGATTAAGGATGGTAAAATGCTCCTTGTGCTTAGTTCGAGGATCACAAGCTTTTGGGGGGTTTTTTCCCTGCCCTATTCCTATTTTCACTGAAAATAGAGCTTCCCTCAAGTGTTATGAAATGCTTTTTATTATTGTCTCAACGATGCTGTTAGAAAAGGCCATGTCTTTATGATACAGTACAATGACTTTTGCTCATTAAAATTCGTAAAGTTGATTACCTCAACTTTTGTGCTACCTGCATTGATTTGTAGCATGTAATAATTATTAGTAACTGATATTTACATACAACTAAAAGGTTTACCAAGTGTTTAACTGCCATATAAGCTAGTATGAATATTAACCTCTCATTTACCAGGTGAAGCAACTGAGGCTCAGAGGCCAAAGTGTCTTGCCATAGGTCACATAGAAATTGATAACTGTGAATATTTAGTAAATGCTGAGTAAGTACTGGGCAAGCTTTTGAAAGAGCTGTAATGATTAAATAGGGTAAGAACCCCCTGTCCTCACAAAGTTTACAGTCTTCAGATTATGACAGTATTCTTTCTGCACATCAGTGCTTCCTATAGTGTTTATCAAAATCAGTCATACTTTTGAAGGGCAGTTGGCAGTTACTTAAAACTCATGAAGTTAAAAAGTTATTGTTTCATCATGATATATTTTTATACATGGCAAGCAAGTGATGTTGGGTAAGAATAAAAGTCATGTTTTAAGTGGACCCTACAGATGAAATTATAGTGAAACAATGAATTCTCATGACATCACATCTAATTTAATTTTCAGATTCCTGTGTGGTTAATGTAATACTACCAATTCTTAACTTTGATGATCTAACCTGCCCTGCTTTTAAAGCCAAACCTTCATGTAGGCTGAGAGAGAGAGAGAAAGATTCCTCTTTTTCCACCTTTTCTTTACCCTACCCCAATTTCTCTCTGGTAAGAAAAGGAATTTGAGTTAGGGGCACCTTTGTTTTTTCTATTCCATTTAAATTTTGAATTAGCAAGCATTTATTTTCCTTTTTCCAACTTGAAAAGGAAAAAGAAACAAACGCATATGCATAGTTGAGCAAAAACATTCCAGCAATGTCCATGTCCAAAAATATGTCTCATTCTACATGTTAAATCTGTCATCCCTCTGTTGGGAGGTAGGTAGTATTATTAATTACCAGTTCTCTTGAATGATCATTAGTGCCTTTGTCTTTATGTAAAGCTGGTAAATAAGGAGCGCATCACACAATATCATAGAATTTTTGACTTGGAGATTCCTTAAGTGGCCAACTCATACTTGGGTCAAATGGTCATCCATCCTTTCCTTGAAGACTTCCAGCACCACCTTAAATTATAATTCCACTTCAGAGGTTCATAAATTTAAAGCTCGAACTGACCTTAGAGGTTATCGAAATCTGATTTTTTCTTTAGGAAATGAGGCCCAAAGAAATTAATTGGTTTGCCCAAGGTCATAGAGGGTAATTAAGTGGCAAAACCTGGATCTAACCCAGGTCGTCTGACATGTCCAGTATATTATTCCTTTTGACAAAGGTAGCAATTCAGGACAGGAATGGGAACTTTATCCCGTTTCCCTAGTCCTATATCCTAACTGGTCTTAGGTCTTAAACTGTATAGGTATGGATTACTCTGCTTCATTTCTAATTGATAATTGTCAATGACTCCTACCTATTCCTCCACCACTACCTTCCTCTCCCTAAGTTGATGATCATCCCTGAGCACTTTGAAGGTCAATTCATAAAAACCGAACTCTTTAAGTCCTTTTTGGTAAATGAAGAAACTTGCCAATTATCGAGCTCCTAAATAATTTGTAGTGGTATAGTATCAGTATTTTAGCTGGATTTCTGAAAGGCTTAATGCTTTATTTTACTATGTCTTTGCACTACCACAGCTGCCCCACAGTGGGATTCCTGCTATTTTTTGCTTGTCTCTTAATCTTTCAAATGAAGAAACTATACTGTAGATTTTTGGGGAGAATTATCACGATCTTGGGGAGCTGTGAGGTGGGAAATACTTTCTTGAACTTGAAGTCAGAATGTTGCAGCAGTTTTGAGGGATCATTGATTCTAATCCCCACCTTTGTTTTTACTTACCCAAAAACATTATTGATGTTTCTACATTAAGTATCTCCTGTTTTCCTAGTAACTGCTTGTAACCATGGAAGTAGATAATTTTCAACTGGGAACCATGTGGGAGAATTTCAGCTGTTTGACATTTTGCTGGAAGTACTTTAGGAAGTACTTTATGAGGATAAATAAAAATTGTAAGGAACTAATGCTAATTTTATTTGGAGGAGATTTTATGGTCTAGCAAGGGAAAATAACATTTTTAAGTTCTGAATTGAGGTTTGGTTAAACATCTTTGATTAAAAATGAAATTTCTTGTTGAACTCTACCTTGAACTTAACTTTCAGTTTATTTCTCAACATATATTGGAAATTTAGGAATAAAATTTTGACTATCATTACCAGATATGGAACCTATAACAGAGGAGCTCTTCATCTGTGATAATCAGATTTGGTTGGATTCTTTTGTTTATTTTTGTCTAGTGCAGCCTTTCAAATAAAATATCTGCCTAGCCCAAAAGAATCAGAATTGAACCATTAATTGGTAAATCAATAGAATATATACAAGATGCCACTAACCTGCCATTTAAAAGAAGATTCTTTTTGATTGACTAATTTCCCAGATGTTCAAGAATATTAAATAGACTAATTTTAATTCCTTTCTACTCCTTCCCTCTAAGTATTCTTGCTTAATAAATTCTATGATAATATCTATTTCTTGGCATTCTGTTAAATATTTCACTAAAATTATCACTGATCACTGTTCAAAAATAGACAATAAACAGGATTGGTTTTCAAAATTTGGCACTTAGGCCAATTAACTCCCTCTACCAACAGTGCCCTCTCTATCACACATACACAGAGAGTTGAGGCAGGAAAGATATGAAGTGCTGGTTAAAAAATAAGCTGTACCAAATTCCATGTAATATTTCTTGAATACTCATTAGTGAAGTTTGATAACTTGTATACATTTAAAATAAAACCCAAGGAAGTTTAAATACTGGAGGGTACTATCAAAAACATATCATCTGATTATCCTTCACAGATAGCCTCATAGCCAGTTACTCAGTGCTTGTAAAGACTTAGAATGAAAATTTCGCATGAATGAATGTACATCATACATGATGTACAGTATTTGAGTATTAGCTGACATAAGTAAAAAAATTATGGTGCCAGTATTAGCAGGCTATACAAATTTTTGTTCAGATGATTGAATACAAGTTATTTTTCTGTGTTGACATTCTGTACTTATTTACACTAAGTTTTGTGCTGTTTTGTTTCCTCTTTTTAAAGAATTGTATGCTTCACTTGATACATTTGAAATTTGCAGTTTTCTTAGAATTTAATTTGGCAAGAAGACAGCATTCCATCAAACAGACTGGTGATGATCTTTTACTGTTTTGATTATTAGTGTTGCTTTAATATTTGTGAAAAGAAAAAATTTCTGATTACTTGATCAGATGTTTCTTTAGTTTTATAGTGGCATTCTATGTGCATGATTGGCAGCACTTAATAATGAATTAATGAGAGGTAGAATAGCCTGTAAACTGTTTTACTATTTCATTAGCATCTGTGTACAAAACTTCCAGATGGCTTCAGTAAAATTTTGAGATTTTACTCAATGGTGGTAGGCTAAAACCTACTTTAATAGGAAAAGGAATTCTCAGATATTTTGTACCTTATTCATTTTTACACTGCATTTTATTCTCTTTAATTCTAACTCTCCCCTCAAATCCCCCCCCCAAAAGAAAACTATGGGCTCCTTGAGGACCAGAAATTTATCTTTTTCCATTTGTATCCCCAGTGTCTTACTCTTGGTAAGTCTGTCAGAATTGTTTTATTCTCCTTTGTGTTGCTGTCAGCAACTAGCAGTGTCTTGTAAGATGTAAGAACTTAATATATTTGTATTATTTGGGTGACCCTAGAGATCATCTAAATCTACCTTTCTCATTTCATAGATATTATGAAACTGAAGTTTGGAAAGTTTAGTTGGCTTGAATATTTATGTACAGAATGTCCAGAAAGGCTTAGTGCAGTTTTAACCTTAAAAAGTTGCACTAAGCCTTTTGGGACACGCTGTATAAGGGCTATGCTTCTGAGTCTTAAAGCCTTTGCCACTAGTTCCCACTTGGCTATCCCTTCCTGTCGCCAGTTATTTTCTAGTTGTTTTCTCCCTTCAGAGTGTAAGCGTCTTGAAGACAGAGGCAGTTTGTCTTTTGGCTTCTATATTACCAGATCTCAATAGTGCAGTGTTTGGCACATTGTGAGAGCTTAATAAATGCTCCTTAATCTTCTAAGCTAAAAAAGAACTTATTTAAGGGAAGGATTTGCTTGAGAAATCTAAAAGAAACTTTTGTTTATGATATAAAGGGCATTGTGAAGAGAAAATTAGGTTATTAATCTCAGGAAATCAAGTGAACAGTTAATAAAACTTTTACTTTCTTGATTCATAATGCTTTTTTGCAAAAAATTCAATAGAGCGAAGAAATACAGAGGTAGTATTTTCAAACCTAGAAAAGAAAAATAATGAAATAGTTGAATTGGATAATTGAGAATTTTAAAAAATTAAATGATTAATTTTACTGGTGCCTTTCATTACCACAGTGGCAATATTTGTGTGATCATAACATAGTGGGACTGAGTTATTTTCTTTTCTAATTTCTTTTTAACTTTTCAAATTTCAAATGTTTTTTTCATGTCCCAGAAATCCCTCTGGAAAGCTGATGGATAACCTAATGGATGAGGTTTGAGTGTGCAGAGTAAGAATTTGAAATAGCAACGAAAAGGCAAATATTAAAAGTGTTTATAGTGGGGGAAAAAACAAGAATCCTATACCCTATAGGAATTAGTACATCTGAGTTCCAGTCTTAATTCTGCCCCTGTCTGTTGACTTTGGGACATTCTGAACCTTATATTGGTCTGAAGGTTCTGACTTAAAATTGGACTTAATGAGACGTGTGTGTGACCATCTAACAATTAGAGAAATGTGGTTTATTTGATCACATGAGAAGGATATTGCTGTGATTCATCTCAACACAGCTCCCCTACCTCAATTTGCCTTCATTTCCACTCCTGTCAGTTAGTCAGTAAGCATTTCTTAAGTGCCTGCTATGTTTCAAGGAACTCTGGTAGGTGTTGGAGACACACATACCAAGAAAAACAATCTGCTCACAGGATCTTTTTTATTTTTTAATTAAAAATTATTTTTCTTTTAGTTGGGGAAAGACTTGTAACATGCATCCTCAAACAAAACAAATTCATTAATTGCAGAGAGATACTTCTTTGTATGTGGTTCTTTCCTTCACCCTCAACACACACATTCTGTATCTAGAGCTCTACCCTATCCTATCACCTTTTTGTTAGGCTATATGATAGAGTAGCCTGTTTGATCTTGTATCCTCTGTAGTTGTGGTTAGTCATTGATTCCTTCTAGTCCTAAAATTCTTAAACTAGTTAGTGAAAAACTTCTTTACTTCCATCTTGAAAGGGTAAATAATAGATTAAACCTAAACTACAAATTTAAGAGGCATCCAGATACAGTAGAGTTAGAATCAGAGGATCCGAATCTGAATCCTGTTCTCTTATTCTGTGACCATTAGCAACTCACGTAACCTCCCAATACCTCAGTTTACTATCTCCACAGTGAGGGGAATTGACTTCATTCCTTCTAGCTCTAAATCTGTAATTCTGGGATCTGAATTAGACTTGATGAATAACTACAATGAATAATAATACAAAAGCTGTCAAAACAATTGAATTGCCTTTTTCTTAAAAAAGATATTTTAAAAGATGAGGGTTCTATGTTAACATAGCAAATGAGCTTGAATTGTAGAGCAAGATGCAATTACCTCCATTCATCTTCATATGTTCTGTCTCATCCCCCAAACTAGACCTCCAGAGAATAAGCCTATTAAGGAGCTGAGCACCTTTTCTATGTCTTGCTCTAAGAATTGTAATCAAATTATGACTACCACTGTCTCTGGAAAGGTCGTATAGATTGACTTCCTTTTGTTCTACTGATCATCCTTCTGACTTTACAACCCATAACTCCCTTTGCTGGCCACTAGGGATGTGTTCGTTTCTCCATTAGACTATTAGCTCCCTGAAGGAAAAGACTGTCTCAGTATCCTGTTGGTATCCCAGTACTTAGCACAGTGCTAAATTACATCTAAGTAAGTAATTAAATATTTTTTAATTATCGATCCTTCCTGACCATTTCTTAGGAAAATGATTTTTCTTGCTAAAAAGTTAAGCCCTTTCAGCTGCATTCTTGATTGATTTCCCTGACTTTCCAGTAATTTCAAGACCTTTCTGAATTCCTCAGTCATCTTCTTGGTACATCTTGACTGTCCAGTTACTAGCGTCTTCCTCTTTGCTATCATGCTTGCTTTGTCTTTCCTTTATCCTTTTACATCCTTGGTTTTATCTTATCTCTTCCTTTTTACCACCAAATTGAAAGAAGTGTCTTACAGTATTTCTCCTCCAGTTCTTGTAACCTGACTTCTACCCCTCAGCCATCTGCCAGGCACAGTGCAGATTATAGGGACAAAATGAAGAGTGAAACTTCCATTGAAACTACATATTCAGAGGTCTCATTTCTAAAATGTGGTTCTAAAATATATAAGGAACTGAGTTAAATTTATAAGAGTAAGAGCCATTTCCCAATTCATAAATAGTCAGAGGATTTGGCAGCTTTCAGAAAAAATCAAAGCTATCAATAGCCATATTGAAAAATGCTCTAAATTACTAATAATTAGAGCAATACAATCTATCAGATTGGCTAAGATGACAAAAGAGGAAAGTGATAAATGCTGGAGGGGTATGGGGAAAAGCATACTGCAATACACAGGTGGTTGAGGTGTACTAGCCTCATCATTTTCAAAAGCAATTTGGAACTATGCACAAAAAGCTATTAAATGGTACATACCCTTTGACCCAGTGATTCTACTGCGAAAAATCAAAGAGGAAAAGGGTCATGTACAAAAATGTTTATAACATCTCTTTTTGTGGTAGCAAGAAATTAATTGGAAACTGAGGAGATGCCCGTCAATGGGGGAATGACTGAACAAGTTATGGCAATGTGAATGTTAATAGAATACTATTTTGTGTTAAGAATTGATGAAGTGGATGGTTTCTAAAAAAGATTTTTATATGAATTGATGCAAAACAAAATGAGCAGAACCAGAAGAATAATTGACACAGTAACAGCAGTATCATAATCAACTTTGAAAGACTTAGTAACTGAATAACACAGTGACCTGCCACAATCCCAAAAAATTCATGATGGAAAGAGATTATCCATCTTCAGCCTTTGCCCTTTCGTGTGTGTGTGTGTGTGTGTGTGTGTGTGTGTGTGTGTGTGTGTGTGTTAGTAATGGATTTTATTTCTTGTCTTCTCTTTGGGTGAGGAAGGAAGGTGGTGTGGCAGGAAGAATTTGGAACTGAAAAGAAAATACTGAATTAAATATACTTATTTTTTTTAAAACTGCTTATTCAAAGATGGCAAATAAACCTTTTAATCACCAAATTCAATAGTCTTTCTGCAAACCTCACCCTTCTGTGATGGAATGAATCCAACAAAAATAAAAAGAAAGCCAAATCAATTGTTGACTTAACTAGATTTGACTAACCAGTGACTATGGGAGTATTAAAGAATGCACATTTCTTGGCATTTCATGGTTCCTTTACAAAGATCTTATGCTAGGGCATAAAGGAAACAAACAATTGTTAACTCAAACTGAGTCTTCCAAAATTGATCTTTTTTATACTTCTCCTTTTACACTGTTCCCTTAGAGATCTCATTGTCTCCCATGAATTTAATTGTCTTATCTTTGTAGATGACGAAAGGTATAATAAACAAATTCATTATGGATCATAAAATAAATTTAGATTTGGTGCTATGCCATTCAGATTATTGAGGGGCTTCTTTTCAATTCTAGACAAAATATTCATTTGGCTAGAGTCTCCAGAGAAATAATGGAAAAGTATAGTCAAGGGAGGCATAGCATTATTGAACAGCAAACTGTATTATAAAACAGCAGTTACCGAAACGCCTTGGTATTGCATAAAACCCAGAAAAGTAGATCTGGGGAATAGGTTAGATATAACAAGAAACATCCAGGAGCACCTTTTTGACCAAAACCACTGGGAAATCTGAATAGCTCCACAGACGTTGGGATTAGGAAAGTGTCTGTATTGGCAAGGACCCTGGCATGCACAGGAGGATCTGCTGTACAGGTTCTTAGATCTGCCTTTCTAAAAGGAAAGCGATTTTGAGGGGGTCAATAATCACTTTAATCAAGCACATACATCATTCACTTAGTTCAGGGGGAAAAGTCAGCACCCTGAACTTCAGAGAAAATACAAACAGAAATTACAGACAAACCAACAAAATAACTTTCAACCGACTGACTGTAGACAATACATATATTACCAGAGAGAGAGAAGCACCAGCATCTGGTCTTTCAAAGGTTTGGCGGGGGAGCACGCTTCTTAAAACGGCTTCCCATAGTCTCATGACACTTGGACCTTCTTCCAAAAAATAAGCTCCAAAGCAAAACCTCACCTTACCATATATATATATATATATATATATATATATATATATATATATATATATATATATATATATATATATATATATATATATATATATATATATA
>CM053770.1:533173945-533243966 GCA_028658325.1 Potorous gilbertii
CTTCCCCCCACCCACCTTACCACATCACACCTTACCTGCCCTCTAAGAGATAACAGTAAGTGCAAGATAGACATACAGTTAACTCATCTGGCATTATTAGCTGCATTGATTTTATTTGTGCATAAGCATTTCAATTTTATGCTATCAAAATTGACTTTTTATCTTGGCCAATCTTTATGGCTTGTTTGGTTTAGAAACCCTCTCTTCCAAAGACAGTTGTGTAAAGTGTCTCCTATTTTTCACTAATTTATTTTAGAATTATTTAGGTTATTTATTCATTTGGAACTTAATTGTGGTATATAGTGTGAGGTATTATCTAAATCTAATTTCTGCTTCTGAGTTTTTGTCATATAGAGAGGTTGAGCAACTTAGTGGTGCAGTTCAGTGAATAGAGTGTCAGACTTGGAGTTTGGAAGTCAGGAAGACCAAAATTCAAAATTTGGCCTCAGACATTCCAGGTGCAAGTCATTGATCCTCTCTTTGCCTTAGTTTCCTCATTTATAAAATGGGGATAATAGCACCTAATTTCTATGGTTGTCAATGAGAATCAAATGAGACAATAATTATAAAGCACTTAGCAAAGTGCCTGGCACATAGTAAGTGTAAGTGCTATGTAAATGTTAACTATTATTGTAGTTATTATCCTTATTGTAGTTGATGTTCTTGGATTTATTAAACCTAGACAACTGTTCATTTGCATCTTGGTCCTGTTTTTTTTTTAAACTAGCTCTAACCTTTCCTGATTTCTACTCTTGTCTCGCAAACTGCCTGTTGGTCTTTAGATGACCTAAAATTCAACAGGTCCAAAATACAACTTAATGCTTGTCTCCCCAAACCCTGCTCCCTTCTGAATTCCACCCCTGTTAATGTCAAAGGCACCATCATCCTCTCAGGCTCTTAATCCAGATGTCATCTTTAACTCCTCACTTTTTCCCATTCCCCATATCCAGTCTGTTACCAAGTCTTATCAATTCTGCTTTCGTAACATCTTTCATATGCACCCTTTTCCCTTCTCTGACACTGCTACCACTTTTGTTCATGCCCTCATAATCTCATGCCTTGACACTTGCAAACCCTTTGTGGTTGGTTTTCCCCTTCGGTCCATCCTTCACTATATTGTCACATAGACATTCCTAAGGCCCAGGGGGCTGACCATGGCATCTGCACCTCATTCAATAAAATCCAGTGGTTCCCTGTTGCCTCCAAAAATCCTCTATTTGGCATTTAAAACCTTTCATAAACTGGCCCCTTCCTAAACCTTCTTAATCCTTACACTGCCCCATGTACTCTTTGTTCCTTCCAGTGACCTTGGTCTCCTTTCTGTACCTTACTCAAATGTACCTTACTCAAGACATTCCATCTCCATCCTCTAGGCATTTTTACTATTTCTAGTTTATCCTTGTATATGTCTTATTCATACATAGTTATTTGTAACAATCGCTATTAGATAGTGAGGTCCTCTAGAGTAGGGACTGCCTTTTTCACCTTTTCTTGTCTCCCCAGTGCTTGCCACATAGACTAGTAAATATTCTCTTAACTCCATTTCTAGACTCTGGGCTGGTGCTGGCATCTCTGAGACTTTGGTGTCTAGCTAACTGGGTTGATTTCTCCTTCCTTCAAGTGTTAAAATCCCTTATATAAGAAGGGGAAGGGGCACCAAGCTTTTCCCAGTTCTCCTTAATCTTAGGTCCTTCTGAAATTAGCTCTAATTTATCCTATATATATATATATATATATATATATATATATATATATCTTGATTGCAAATAATTGTTTGCATGTTGTCTCCCCTGTTAGACTTGAGAGCAGAGACTATCTTTTACTTTTCTTTGCATCACCAGCACTTAGCACAGAGCCTGGTAAATAGATCCTTACTCTTGTTGACTTGACTTAGGGATTCATTGTAAGGAAAGGAGCTGCTGCCTCTGTGACCCCTGACTGAACCACAGGGATTCTGTGTGGATCGCAGTTTTAAAGCTGGAAGAGGTCAGAGAGGCCATCAAAGTTCAGCCTTACTTTACTGATGAGAGACAGCTGAGGCAGCGATGTCAAGTCGCTTGCTTGGGATCACACAGCTAGTGTCTGAGGTGCAAAGGATTTGAATTGAGGTGCCCCGACTTTAAGGCCGTTGCCGGATCCGCCGTATCACATCCTTAAGCCGTAGACTTTCCCATTAGCAAAGGTAAAGTTGGCCCGATTGTGATGGGTCTCTGTCTTATATACAAGTGATGCCAGAAATAGTACAGGCAAGTAAATTTGCTTCTAATTGGTGGACATAAAATAATGGGAAATAGTTTGAAAAAGAATTTGGACATACAAAGGGAAATCATAGTTACTTTTCTACGTTGACTTATATGATAATTATGCCTAAATAAATTCAAGTTGGAAAGTTAAAAACAATTTAAAGAATGACAGCAATTTAATTTGTGTTTGTAGGATATTGGAAATAGGCAATAGTGATACTTGTTTCTGGTTTAACCTTAAAAAACAGAAAAAGATGTACTTGGAAATTAATACACATTCTATACTTTTGTGAGAGTATTGAATTCTTTAAGTGACAGTAAGAAATGAAAACTCAGAGGTATATGTGTGTGTGTGTGTATGTATGTGTATTCCAACCTATAGAAGCATACACTTACTTTTTGAAGACTTCTGAAATCTCATAACAATTGACTTAAAATAGTGCACAGGTAAATCATAACTCACTCCCACCTGCCCACACACATCACAATATAAATTAGATGATACAATGAAATTGTCTCCTCATTTTTTTTGTTTGTTTTTAGTTTTTAAGGAAGGTATTAAAAACATATTTAGAAAATATAATGGTAAATAACATTCTCAAAATTGCACTTGAGATCCAGGCAATATTGCGCAACATTTGCAGCTAGGTAGTATAATTTAACTTTTTAATATTTTCATTATCAAATATATTAACAAAGAATAAAAATATATGGACAAGGAGCAGTTCAGCAGAACTAACCACCTTGTAAACCAAGATTGATTAATAACATATTCAGTATTCTACAACCATAGTCTAGAGAAGGAGGTGTTGCTTTTTGAGATTTTGAGATTATCCCTAATATTATCTATTTCCTAGGGTGATAATCTGTACACTGGTAGTTTAGTGGTGTATAAGAAAGTTAATGCATTTTAATCTAGTTGGTCTCTGAGGTCCATTCTAGCACTATATCTATGATCTTGTGAACCTTGCTGGAGAAATAATTTGCTGTTGACTAGCATTGGATGTTAAAGAGGCCAGTTAGGAGCCTGCTTTGAATAGTATCATTAAAAGACATTCTTACCTCAAGGAGAGGTTTATAAAATATCAACTTATTTGAAAATAACTGATTTAGCTATACTGTAACTAATTATTAGAAGCTAATGAATAAAATATTATCAAAATTATTACTTCATAGTAAGTAGATTTCCACAAACAGTAAATAATAATATGGTATCTTTGTCAATCTAAGTACCTTAAAATAAAAACAGAACATTTTAAAGTATAAAGTAACTCTTTTTTCTCTTTGCTAGGTTTGTAAATATTACCTGTGTGGGTTTTGTCCTGCTGAATTGTTTACAAATACCCGTTCAGACTTAGGTAAGTAATTTGTAAAAATTGGTCATTGTCATTGCTAAGTGTAGATTTTAAAAATGCTCTCTTTTATAGTACTATCAAGAAATATTTTGTCAAGGTTTGCCAATAATTTAAGTAATCTCATCCCTTCCTCGACTTACTAGTATGTTAATCTGGTACTTTAGTGTTTGAATTCTCTTAAAAATACAAGAAACTTAACTTTTCTGAACCTTATTTGTAAAATAATAACAATAGAAATAGAAGGGATGTTGGACTGTGATTTCTGTAGTTCTGAATCCTCTCATCTTATAAAAAGTGCCATATGTATTTAGACCAGTAATTTTTTTTTTCTCTCAGAATGGCACCAGGAGATGGTATGTGGAAGAGCTTTATGTAGGTAGTACCCTTCAGAACAATTGAAAGGTTATTGACATACCTTGAATAGTCTTAACAGGAATTCCTCTTAGTGTGAATTGATCTAAGACATTTTTCATGGATCTATTATTAGAACAAATTGAAGACCAAACATAATTGCATTTCTATGTAATTATGAACAAAATGTCTTTTTAGGATGTTTAATGCCTTTCATTGCCTTGGAAAAAAGGTTATTTGCTGGTAATTTTTTTCATTTCTTTATTCCTAGGTCCATGTGAAAAAATTCATGATGAAAACCTTCGGAAACAGTGAGTTGCTCTTGCTTTTGTAGCTTTTTATACAGTTTTTGATCTAAAAGGGCAATATTCAGAGGATGCTTAGAGTTCACTAAAGAAGAATGCATGGAGCACTATTTTTTATATCTTTGGGAGTGGCAGCAAAGTCATTCCTTTTTTATCTTTTATACATAGTTTTTGGAGATGGCTGCCTTATTAGATAGGGAGTAGGAGAGTGATGATTGGGAGTTGGCAGTTCAGTTCTCGTTATATGGTAGTATATACCTTAACTTGAAAGAAAGCCTTAGAAAGTTTTAAGGTAACAAATGAAAGTAATCAGTTACTTTATAAAGTATAATGGTAGCTTTCCACATAATATCATGTAAATTGATTTCTGTTTAAGAAGGCACATTTTTTTTTTGTATTTTGTTTTGTCAGGTATGAGAAGAGCTCTCGTTTTATGAAAGTTGGTTATGAAAGAGATTTCCTGCGATATCTACAGAGCTTACTTGCAGAGGTAGAGCGCAGAATTCGACGAGGTCATGCTCGTTTGGCACTATCTCAAAACCAGCAGTCATCTGGGGTAAGTTTTGAAATGAGACGTCTCAGTACTGGAGCCTTCATTTTGTATCTTGCTAATACAGTAATACTCTCTGTTTAGTTGCAGGATGACATAAGATTTAAAGGCAGTCACTTTTTACTTTATTGTGTTTATTAAATATCAGTGAAGTCCCATGGTATAGTAGTTAGGGACCTAGCCTTGTAGTCAATAAAATCTAGGTTGAAATCCTGCTTCTGACATATAACAACTTGTGTGACTATGGGCAAATCATTTCATAATGCTCAATGCATATGGCAGTTTCCCAAGATTGTTACAACTAAGATGCACTGCTCTTAAGCATAATATAAAATGTATTAACTGAAGGAAATCAAAGAAATTTAATACTCCATATGCTTTCCTGTAAGAATAGAAATATGAAGAAAAATTTATTTTGCTAATTACTTCTGGTTAAGAATTTTAATTGGCAAACATTAGTGCAACGAAGTGTCAGAGTGTAAAAGTTTGCCATTTTTTCTCTTCATGAGTTGTTGGCTTGTATATTTTCTTGATCAGGCCGCTGGACCTACTGGCAAAAATGAAGAGAAGATTCAAGTTTTAACTGACAAAATTGATGTACTTCTGCAACAGGTAAGAATTATAGATGTAATACCAGAAAAAGTTGAGTTTGTTTGTTTGGACTGTCTAACTGGTTCTATTTTTATTAGATTGAAGAATTGGGTTCTGAAGGAAAGGTAGAAGAAGCCCAAGGAATGATGAAACTTGTTGAACAATTAAAAGAAGAGAGAGAATTACTTAGATCCACAACGTCAGTGAGTAACAATTTCTTTCTGTGTTACCGTTGTATTTGTGTGAAGTTTGAAAGGGAATTGATTGGCCTGAGAATAACTTTATAAAGATTATCTCTTAGTCCCCAAAAGTTTTTAAGTATTCATTTATCCTTTAATACTTCAAGAGATCCATCGTTTCATTGGTGATGGGATAATTCTTCACTAATTGATATATAACTGTGAGTTGTTTCAGTTAGAAATACTCATTACCTGATGACCAACCTTATGATTTTATGAATGCCTGTCTAAACTTAGACTGATCTGTGGAAAATAGATACAGTCTTGAAAGCTTGAATTTCTGTATCAGTGATGCATAGTATTGGGGAAACAAGGGTCACCTATGTGACAGAGGCAGTAAAGTAGAACTTTACTGAAGGGTTTATATAATTTTTCATAGTCACATTATTTTCTTAAAAGTTAATAAATTACTCAACAAATGTTTTTCCTTAGTGAAATGAAAGCATTTTAACAACATTTTCCCCCTCAAGTCTAAATGGGAAATGTCTAAATATTACATTTTGACCAAACATTATTTGATTTACAGGTGCTCAGTTTGCATTGTTTGGCTAACTTAAACATAATAAATGTGACATATACCAAATATCATGTGCTATGATATTTGAATTCATTACAATAACAAGTTTTTTCAAGCTTAAATTTAGTCTTGTTGAAAAACAAGTTGTTGGTGAGAGGGACATTTTTTAGATCAGGGTTCCCTAACCATTAGATTTCAAATCCTTTCCTGCTTGATTTCCAAGTTGTCATTTCCATGCCCCCCACTGAGATTTGTGCCAGGATTCCAGCTCTGCTCAAAGACTTTACTGTCAGCATCCCCTGAGGCGCCCACCTCCACCACCCCAATTCTCAAGGCTTCAGGGAAATTAAAAGTAGCACCTCATTAAAAGGTTGGTGTCCCTTGTTCTGGAGGTTAGATCTTGTTCCATGCTTGTCTATAGTTGGGGTGTGGGGGGAATGTTGTTATAACTGACTTCTTGTTTCAGACTATTGAGAGTTTCGCAGCTCAAGAAAAACAAATGGAAGTTTGCGAAGTATGTGGAGCCTTTTTAATAGTGGGAGATGCTCAGTCCCGAGTAGATGATCACTTGATGGGAAAACAACACATGGGCTACGCTAAGATTAAAGCCACTGTAGAAGAATTAAAAGTAAGTATTATCTTAATGGATTAGGAGAGACGACATATATATTTAAAGACGACATACATATGTACAGAAAAATTATCAAATACTTAAAAGGTGATCAGAATAAGGAAAGGTTTTGTGTAAACAGTGATATTTGAGCTATATATACCAAGAGCTTTCTCTAGCTTTCCAAGACAGAGATTCTATCAGGCAAAGTAGAGGAAGGATGGAATTCAGGCAAGGCAGATGGCTAGTATAAAGGCATGAAGGTGAGAGACAGAAGTGCTCTGTGTGAAGAACAGGGAGAAGAACAGTTTGGCTGAACTGTAGGGTGTGGGAGGGAAAGTAATGTATATTGAGGTGGGAAAGATAGGTTTAGGGCCATGTTGTAAAGGGATTTTAAAAGCCAAGTAGAGGAGTTTGTATTTGATGCTAGAGATAATAGGAAGTCATGGGCATATTATGAATAATATGCTTCTAAAAGAGACTAAGAAAAAATGATTAGGTGAAAAGAGCACCAGGAGAAAGCAATGCTATGAAAATCAAGAAAAGATAATATCCAGGAGGTGGGGAGATAGTAATTTATAATGTCTTATGCTCGAGATATAGCAGGAAGAATGATGACTAAGAAAAGACCGCCAGAGCATGGATAGAGAGCAGCTTCAGTGAATGATGATGGAGGTCAGAAGCACAATTGCAGAGGACATAGGAGTGGGAGAAAAGAGAGGGAATGGAGGCAGTGAAATAGCCTTTTCTTATAGTTTGTAGAAAAAGAGCAATGCAGTATGATAGCGTGATAGTATAATATGGTCTAATGAAATATTTAAAGGATGGGAGGGAATCTCGAAGCTTCTTAGAAGTTAGTAAGGAGGGAACTAGTAGTTTAAAGGCTATAGGGAGATGGGATGATTGAGGGATGAGATTGAGGTTACCTGTTAAGAGGCTGGCCTTGGCAAAGGATCTTGGAACTTAAGGCACCTTAGAAGTCATTGAATCCAACCCCCTCATTTTGCATTTAGGAAGTGACTTGCCCAGGGTCACATGGCTAGCTCAAACTCAAAGTCTGATGTCACTGTTAGAGAGGGGACAAAAGGAAGAGAAAATGGGAACTAAATCCAGGGGACTTTTGAGATGAAGAGGAGGGGAGAAGAAGGTGCTCATAGGACATGACTTCATTCAGCTTTCTCCATAAAATTAAGAGATAAAATTTCTTGGAAGAGTGGGAAAAGTTGGAGACTTGAGAAAAGAGAGTTTTTTGCAGGAATAAGAAACCAATTTGAGAAGCATATTTCTTACTGAAATTAGGATCTAGTTGAAGTGAAATAATGAATTTTTGTTTGACCCAGTCAGTTTGCTTTCTTGACTTTCTCTAGATCTGTTTAGTTGAATATGAATAGAAAGAGAAGAAGAGCTCTATGATTTAAAGACAGTCACTCTGGTTTGGAGAGGAGTAGTCAAAGGGCATGGGAGTCAGAGTAGAGGACAGTATGGAATTAACTCAGCTGAACATGGAAAAGGAAGAAATATGAAGTTGGGTTAACACCTGAGAAAAAATGAGGAGTGGAGAGGTTTGAGGGTGAATGGGTTTAGGAGAGGTGAAGCATAAGGAGTGAAGGAATTACAGGAAGTTGTTGTCAGAGGTATGTCAGATTTCGATCAGGTAAGTAGAAACACTTGTGGGCTCTGATTCAGTTCAGGGTACGATTATCACTGTGCGTTCAGAAGTAGAGCAGAGAGGATTTGGGTATGGGATTTGAGGAACCAAGAAGTTAGGGTGTTTGAAGTAGCATCACAGTGCATGTTAAGACTGACGTTAAAAGCAGAAGTTGAGAATGGGGAAGACAGTGAGCCAGGTGCTTGAACTCTTTGAGAAAGGAAGGAATGCCTTGAGGGCTGATAACTCAATAGAATCAACTTCAAAGAAGAAGTTAAAGAATTGTGGCAATAGTAGCCTGAAAGTGGCAGTGAAGAGCAAGGAATATTGAGACGTCCCCCTAGGACTAGTGTGTCAGGAGGTGAGGGAGAAGACATCAGCCAATGCTGGAGAGGTTGGCCAAGGATGCAGTGTCGTATAGAAGAAGCCAGGTCCCTGTGAGTGCAAATACAGATGGAAGAAGTGAAGGAGGAAGTGTTTCAGAATGAAGAAAGAGTTTGCTCATTATGGAAGGGATGGGCAGAAATGAAGTGAAACATAGGAAGGGGAGGTTTGAGAAGGGATCTTGGGGTACTGGACCTTGCTGCTCTTGCTTGCTCTTCTGGAAGCAAGACTAAAGAAGCATTAAATTGGTCAAAAAAAATTTATTTTATTGGCAATGTGACTGTCAATTATTTAAAGGTCGATAATAGGGTTTGGCTGATCATTTGGGGGGTTGGGAAGTATATGGTAGGTTTTTCCATGGTTAACTAGATTAACAAAAGGTTGATAAAATCAAGAAGTGTTAAGTGCACATCGTAAGATTCAGAACTCGGAGACCTGCTAACTCTCAACTTCCCCTCTAGTTATAGACTGTTTTCACTTTCAGTCTCCTGGCGTGTGAGAAAAACAACTCTAAAAGATTTAAGATAAACCACCCAGTAAATCTGGAATGGAACATAGACAGTTTATAACTGGTTTGGGCAACCTGAAGTATTTTTAAGAATAACTATAAATTTAAATCTAAATTTTCTTCCTAAGGAAAAGTTAAGAAAAAGAACTGAAGAACCCGAACGTGATGATCGTTTAAAAAAAGAAAAGCAGGAACGAGAAGAGAGAGAGAAAGAGAGGGAACGAGAAAGAGAAGAGAGGGAGAGAAAGAGACGAAGAGAAGAGGAAGAAAGGGAAAAAGAGAGAGTTCGTGACAGAGAAAGACGCAAGAGGAGTCGTTCACGAAGTAGACACTCAAGCCGGACCTCTGACAGAAGATGCAGTAGGTCCCGGGACCACAAAAGATCAAGAAGTAGAGAAAGAAGGCGGAGCAGGTACTGTTGAACACTGTGTTAGCTGTATAACTGCCCACAAGTAGGAGTTTGGATTTAATGCATTGGTACTGTAAAAGAAGGTGATATAAAGTACTTCACATATTTTCTCCATTGCTCTTGAAAACAGTTCTTTGAAGTTAAGTAAGACAAGTTGTCTTACTCCCAGTTTTAGGATGAAACTATTTCAGAAAGCTGGAGTGGCTTACTGTTCATGGTAGGGTCAGACATCAAGTTGAGTTTCCCCAACTTTGAATTCACTTTTCTTTTAAGATTTAAGAATCATTAAATGCTGAATTTGATTTCAAGAGAAAGACTGATTAACAGAGCAGTTTTCATTTTAAGTCTTTAGTTAGATCATTTGCAATCAGACTGGGCACCTAATTTTTAAAAGGAAAGAGGAAAATGGTCTTTTGAGTACCTTTCCAGCATAAGATATTTAAGCATTTGAGAGTGTTAGAAACAAACCAGGATGTGACTTGTTGTTTTTCAGTTAGGTTGCATAGGGTTGCCAAATGAGCTCTATTTGTTGCACTTTCTAGCATAATTTTTAAATGTGTTTTTTTCCTATCCTTTTCGAAAACATGATAATGAGCAAAACTTAGTTGTGTTTTGTTTACACTGCAGATATTCAAGGGATGGATGTTTTAGAATAAGCTAAATGATGAATTTTAAATGTATACCGTAAATAAAACAGAGGTTCTTAACCTTTTTTGTGTCATGGGCAACTTGGACAATCTGGTGAAGCCTATGGATCCCTTCTAAGAATAATTTTAAATGACTGAAAAAAATTTCAGATAGAGGTCAGTGAAAGTAAAGGTGTCATTTTTTTTTTCCATTTTACTTCACAGACCTTCTGAAATCTAGTCATGGATCCCAAGTTAAGTACGCTTTCTCTAAGGAGGATAAAAAAAGCACAAACCTTATCTCTTAGTAATTCACACTTAGATATAAATGATAAAAATATACTGCCAGGCAAGTAAGGTCAGGCAATTCCCTTTCAGTAGTATGTTTTACCTCTCTTCGTTAATTGTCAGGTGGGATTTTTTTTTTAATGACTTTTGACTGTAATATTGGCTAAAATTTTATTTTGTTTTCAATGATTAAGGAGTAGAGATCGACGGAGAAGCAGAAGCCACGAGAGATCAGAAAGAAAACATAGATCTCGGAGTCGAGACAGAAGAAGATCAAAAAGTCGAGATCGAAAATCATATAAGCATAGAAGCAAAAGTCGGGACAGAGAGCAAGATAGGAAATCTAAGGAAAAAGGTTGGTTTTTTAGAGAATTTTATAAGAGATTATTTCCCCCCTTCTTATCCCAAATTACTTTCCTTGAGACACCAATGGAATATAAAGCTAATACCCATTTTCAAGCGGCAGGATGAGCTTGTCATTCTTTTCTCTTATAATCTGAATGTAGAAGTGTCCATTAACTTAGTGTTTGTCTTCTTCAAATAACACCTATTGTTGGCACACTCTGAAATTGGGTTTTTTGAAGATTTCAATTGGATTCCAATTGCACAGTCCTCCTTTGGATATTGGATAACAAGAGTGTTTCACTGGACAGTAATGACAGTTTATTAATTAGATGTGCTTTAATGGAGGTTCTTTAGTGTGTCTTTACCACATTGGTACTATCATATTTATTTAGTAATTCTGTTCTAACTCCTAAAACAACTTTCAGATAAGACGTGACTACAGTTTTTTCTGTTGAACAAATATTCTTCCTTTTCTCTTCTTCCTATTACCTCCCTGCCCTTTGTTTTGTACTTTTCCTAGAACTCTTAAGCATCTTTTATATTTGTACCAGACGTATCTTCCTAGGAATGTTTCTTGGCTTAACTTTCTTAGCTTGTCTGCAGATCATTTCTTTTCATCGTCAAATCCCTTTCTACTTTAGTCTTTTCTTTCTTCATATTCCTTTAGATCTGGGCTTCCTTTTCTTTGTACTGACCAAGCTATTAAAGTTTCTGTTCATATATATTTTCCTGTTTTGCATGTTTGTAAGTGATGTAAAAGAAGAAAAGCCTAACCCTGGTTTTTGTAGCTTAGTGATTGTTACTTTCCTTCTACTTGATTTGTGTCACCATGTGATTAACAGTAGCTTTGGTATGTGCTTTTGTTTTAAAATACATGTGCAAGTCTTTATGTAAAGCTTTTTCTTTCCTAGTATGGAAATAAGCTGGTATTGTACTTTAATTTCTTAAATTTTTAATGATGAATAAAGACCACCAGAAGAAACTTTCTAAGGTATATTAATAATTAATAATTGTGCTCTCTCCTGTGTGTACCCACCATTTTCACAACCTGGAATGAAGGCTTATAGTACTCTCAGCTTCACCCTTCATCAAAAGAATAAGAAACGTGGAAGATAATTTTATTTCTGTCTCTTAACTGTACAACTGTTGTCAAGCCTTGGTTCTTTCTGGTTCAGAAGGCAATTGATTCAAATGTATCTGTGTATTGCATTGATTTAAAAAAAAAAATCCGAGCCCTAGTCTTCATTTGTAAGACTTTTAGGATAGTGTGTTTTGTTGGCAAAAAGACCAGCCCTCAAGGTCCACATAGTAGTGACAGTAGAGATCAGTCTGGTGATTTCTTGGATCTCTACTTTCGTTGTTTTTGGAAGCTCTTTCTCGGTGCCATGTTATTGGAGCCCAGACTATGCTCAGTAGTGTATCTGTTAGGTCTAATAGCACTTAATTCATTAATGCCCTTTGCGGCAGTTGATTCATTTTCCACCATTAAATGTAGTTTTTGTCATAACCACCTAAGACCAGATTAGAGTAGTAAATGGTATGTGGTATGACTAAAAGTCAGTAAAATATTTTAATAAGATTACAGGGAAAAGATCCAGACGTTGGCAGCTTGTGGTGCAGTGCATAGAGCATTGGGTCTAGAGTCAGGAAGAATTGAGTTCAAATCTAACCTTAGACATTTACAAACTGGGTGTCCCTGAGCAAGTCACTTAACCTCTGTTTGTCTCAGTTTCCTCATCTGTAAAATGGGGTTATGGTAAAAATTAGCACCTACTTCATGGATTTCTTGGGAGGTTCAGATGAGATAATTGTAAAGCACTTAGCACAATGCCGGGCGCGCCTCAACTGTTGTTATGACTGTTAGCTCTAAATTCAGTTCTTTCAGATCCTAAGTCATTCAAGCCGTTGACTTATTGGTTCAGCAATCAGGACGTCATTTCCAACAGCGAACAAGAGTCTCATAAAGTAGTAACTGAACTGAGCTAACGATAATGATCAAATACAGTATTTTCCATGATACTATTTAGAAGGAAAACAAAAAAGTTATTGTCAGACCCACCTTTCTAAGATCCAATAGGCTGTCACTGACTTATTGCCAGAATAACTTTACTGTTTTGGAAATCCATTCAGTAGCGGTCTAAAGACATTTTACTTGCTAGATGGCGCACATGCAAGCTTGTGATTTACGGACCAAGCAGTTAGGGACGAGACCCAGGAGTATGTACTGCTTCGTGATGGAGTGTTGCGTAAGTTCAGTACCCTCAAGTGCTCTGTTGAAAATGGTTTCTTCGGTTCTATGAAGAGAGAATTTTGATGGTCACACAGATCTTTTGTAAAAAAAACAAACAAACAAAAAACAAAAGCATAGGTTACTCTCTTTGTCATGAGAGTTTTCCATTCCTTGTCATAGCCCTGAAATCCACTACACCTTGTGGATGTCCTTAGGACTATTAAGATCTACCATATTTACATAGGGCAGAAGATAAGATTATTGGACTGAGTACTAGTCCTGTGCGGATCAACAAGACGACTCTTCCACATTGGAGCTACCTGTGCATCGGAGAAGCCCCTAAGGCACAAAGGGAAGACTTTCCCACAAGGTTAGTTAGAGCACACAGTACTTGAACAAATTCCCACACTGCACATTGACAGATACAAAGCGTGTTGACGGAGTCCTGAAGTTAGCTACTTGGACATAGCTTTGGGCTTTCCTGCAAGTATTAGAGACTTAAAATGTCCTTTGCATAAAATCTTCAGTTTCTGTGTTCTTTGAATGATCTTACTCAGACTTGTGACTGATTTGTCCCTTTCCTCCTTCCCCAATTGTTATTTGGTGTTCTGTTCTTATAAAAATATTGTCTTAAACTACGTAGGGAATGATGCTTCTCTTAAGGCTTTTTCTGTTTTATGAACTCTAGAACTATGCTACAGCAGATGTTCTTATTTGTGGTACAAACAGAAAAATTTTAATCTGGGGAGAATTCCTGGTGTGCTTTAACATGGTTGATTTTTCATTAGAAATCTTTTGCCTGGGTAATCCTCATGACTGGAACAGCTAGAAATGTCTTTGATTGGATACTGGTTCCACCTCTAGCATGACATTTCAGCCTTTCATTTAAAAAATAATTTAGGAAAAATACAAGTTTTATTATTATTTATTTCCAGCTGACTCATACTTTTATTTTCCTTTCTTGGAAGAACACATTTAGAGTGCATTGTTTGCTAGGGCAAAAGGTTGTTCAGTTTCTTTGAACTTTGAGGAATTTTAGGACTTAATAGTCTCTTGTCAGTCTTTTTACAGTGTTAACATATTTATGTTTTATCCGATATTATGCTATATGTAAAAGTCTTGTGTCTTCATGTGATTTCATAGGTAAATATGTCAAATAAATGGTCAACTTTATCTTTAAACTTCTTTTAGCCTTCTTGGAGATAACTACTATACCTTTAAAATTCAAAATTGTTTACCTACTTGTACAACTTATAACTGTGCCAGCATTACCATTTGATTTCCTTTAGCCAAAGTGAAATTTACTACTGTTGTGGGTTAGAGGATCTAATTATATGTTCTTTCTTAAGAAGTTTGGTAAATTTTGTTCTGTATGTTTCTTTTCCATGCCTTTCCCTAACCCTCTAAATTTTACTTCCTTTACATTTACTTATTATTAGTTATAATCTGTAGGTGCTGATTTGTCCTTCCCCAAAGTTACATATATATATTTCTCTTCCTACAAATATAGTATTTTTTGTGTTTTACCTTAAAATACGGTTACATGTCTTTTTTCATGACAGACAAGAGGGGATCTGATGATAAAAAAAGTAGCGTGAAGTCCAGTAGTCGAGAAAAACAGAGCGAAGACCCAAATACTGAATCGAAGGAAAGTGATGCTAAGAATGAGGTCAATGGGACCAGTGAAGACATTAAATCTGAAGGTGACACTCAGTCCAATTAAAACTGATCTGATAAGACCTCAGATCAGACAGAGGTAAGTGTATTATTTCTCACTTTGATTAGGGCTTTTTGTTACTGTTTGACAGTGCAGCGTAAGTATGCACAGATGAAGATGGAACTAAGCCGAGTAAGAAGACATACAAAAGCATCTTCTGAAGGAAAAGACAGTGTAGTCCTGCAAAACATTTTGAGGTACATTGTTTTGTCTCAGCTATTTTGTAGCAGACTCGTGCCCCCATTAAGTGTGCCTCTTTCGAACTATTGCCCACATTTGTAATTTAGTCGCCATAGAACATTTAATTATCCTTTTTTTTTTTTTTTAGGGATTTTGCTGTCATTTCTTTTTTAAAAAAATTTGAACTGTTTTTTGTTTTTTTTGTTTTTGTTTTTGTTTTTTGGTATTAAGTCCATATTGTGTTGGTACATTGGCAGAGACATTTGCTTTAATACTTAAAAGATATTTCTGAGGCACATGTTGGACTACTTTGCTTTATTTAAACTGCTAGTATTTCTTTGTCAAGGATGTTTCTAGTTTTTTGCTTTATTGCCTTGCATTCTAATGCAGTTTGTTCTGTAACTCGAGAGCCAGTAGCATTGGATTGATGGAAGTGTAGGGTTTATGAATTATTGCAGCTGACTACCATACCTCACACAGCGTTGGTGTTGTGAGCGGCCCCTGAAAAGCCAAATTAAAAATCAAGGATTCAGTCAAACTAAGCAGGTACTCATGCCAGGTACTCCTTTCTCTACCCACATCCATGTTTGAATGCTATTGCCTGTGATCTTTAAGCTGACTGTTGTGTATTCTTTCGTTGTTTACGAGAAACACAGGGGTTTTTTTGTGTATTGTGTGTAAATCTAATGTTAACAGAATGGAATTTTTTTTCAACTATATGTAGGGATGCAGTGATGCCCAGAATTAGATATCTTTAAAGAATTTTAACATACAATAAACACTCAGTAATCGCCTTGTTTACATTCAGTGCAATTCAAGTCTTTGAGAGGTATGTCTTTAATATTTCCTACTGTGTAGGAGAACTTGCAGTCAGCCATAGGTATACAGAATAGTTATTGGCTGATACTTAAATTAAAGCAAATGTAATTAGAGGGCAGACACCAGCAATCTGCAAAATACCTGGAAATTGTTTAAACTGGGTAGAGTGGCAAGCTGTATAAGAAGTTGGGTTTTTAAAGAACTTGTAAAAATCAGGATACATGTATGTTCTTAAAACCTATAATCTTTCCATTCTTGGGCTGGTGTAGATTTTTGTGGGAACAAATATTCCTAATGAAAGGAAGTACCAATTAAAAGATCTTCCCAGAGCATTTAGTTTCTTCAAATAAAACAACAGTGCAGTTACAGTGTTTCTAAACACACATCTACACAAGCACACATACCTATGCATAAGTACATGTATTTTAAAGATACACATAAATAACTGCATTATGGATCATTTTCGAACATTTTCCACCTACAAATGTTGATTACACTAAGAAATTAGTGGCTGGGCCAGCACTTAGTAGTTAAAAGTGGAGCTTTTTATATGTTGTCTAATTATCATTTTTCCCAAAATTTTGCATTGTAGGATTATGCTCTGAAGACTTTCAGAAGAATTCTGAAGACAGCATAAAGTGAAGACCGACTTTAAAATGAGGTGAAAGAAAGCTGTAGTGGCGTAGAAAAAGTATAAAGCTCAGTTAGAATTTTTTTATTAAAAATAAATTCAGGACTTGATGTGACCTCCCAGAGTTCAGAACATGTGTTAATAGCTTATATGCCACTGAGAATTTAGGTCCTGTATCATATTTTCTTTTCTTTTAATAAGACTTTTAAAGATAAACATTACCTAAACACGTGACTTGCTCAGTGCTTAATTGCAAGTTTTCATTTTTGGACTTTGAAAACAGGAATAAATGTTAGTATTTGTGTGAATCAAACTAAACTGAATCCCATTTTTACAACTGCTATACTTAGCTTCTTGATATAGAAGTGAAAATAAAGTACCTTTCAACTTTCTGTTACAAATTTGATTGTCTCTGTCATTGAGAAGTTTCAGTATTCACCTTTACCTAATAAAGTTATTGTCTTTAAACTAGTCCCCCAATTTAGTTTGAATGATCATACAGTGCTTGTGTACTGTTCAACAATTTGATCTACACTGTTAAGATCAACTAATTTAAGCTCTTCTACTGCAATTTTAGATGATTATGAATAAAGCTGACTTTTACTTTTTAGTGAAGATGCATAGAGTGGACTGATGTATTATAATGTTCTCCCTTGTTCTTGAGTGTTTTAAAGCAAAGGATAATCTAACCAAAACAACATCCCTTATACTTGATTGTGAAAAAGGGTTGTTCTAGAAATTCTAGTTTTGATTTTTCCTCTTCTTGTAATTCTTAAGGATTTTGTTAAAACAACGCCACCATTGCTTCGAACTATTTTACTATCATTTTCATCTGTGCAGGTCCTGTTTGTTGGTAAATAGGTTGGTTTAGAAACATGGGTTATAGTATAGTATAAGAGTGTTTAAAAAGCCCAAACAGTATCTTAAGTGGGAAATCCTCTTATCCCTTTCTTCAGAAAAATTAGCAGTTCATGTGTTGCTGGCTTATCTGTCAAACTGTTCTAATTTTTATCTGAACTTGTTATAGTTACACACAGTAAGGAACATAAAGAACCACAAGAAGAGATATCCTTGGGGCTTAGGGAGGAGTTCAGAAGAAAGGACACTGACTTTAGGCTTGCTTAGACAGCTCCTATTTCACAGTCTGTAGGCTGTGTGCCTAAAGGCATACTGTGAGGGATGGGAGCTTCACTGGCTGACTGAGGTACCTCGCTGACATAGTGGATATAATGCCCTGGGCTGGGAGTTGGGAAGACTTGAATTCAGATTTGCCTCGGACACTTAGTTTCTTAACTGTAAAACAAGGATAATAGCAGCTTTTTACTCCCAGGGTTATTGTGTTGATCAAATGAGATAATATTTGTAAAGTATTTAGCGCATGCCTGGCACCTAGTAGGTGATACGTAACTGCTTATTCCTTTCTCTTTCCCTGACTCTGGAATTGGTTTAAAAAAAAAACCCAAACTTCCGGTTTTTGTATATCTCATTGTTTTTCAAAATACCTACAGATACTTCAGTTTATTAGTAAGAAAATAGTTTCTGCAGTAGCTTAATGACTGATTCTAAATGGTGTGTGGTCACATTAAAATTACCAAACAAAGCTAGCACAACTAGAAATAAAGTGCAGGTTGCTGATGTATTTTATGCACACAATCATGTTTTCATTATTGAGAAATATAGAAAAATGGGCTTATCTATTTCTAAGTCCTTGAGCGTCATCACTGACATGTATTTACGATCACTTGCTTAAAACTTAAAAAGTTACCAAGGAGAGGTTTTTTTAATTCACAACTTTTGAGATATTTCAGTTTATGCTAATTTAAAATTCATAATATAAACTAAGCAGTCATTTTAAAAACATCACTACCTTTTAATATTTTAGTGTTTCAAAAAAATCCATGACTTCATAATTGTAAAAAGCTCCTCCACTGAAGACCATTATAATTCTCTTTGATTTTTTATTTTCTTTTTAAATCTATTTAATTGAAATTAAGCCTGTATACTTCCCCCCAATTTCCCATCCACAACGCCCTTTTGGCCAGCAAAAGTTCACCTTTCTGAACTAGCTAGGCTAGCCCATAGACCACAGGTTGGCAGTCTTGAGACTTGTCCAGCTAAATAGGACTTGTTGGCATAGCCTTTGAGAAACAGTCCTCTAGGCTATGATGAGGCATTCAAGTAAGACTTTAGTGGAGGAACTTAATGTAATACTGTGCATGAAATTGGAGTTTTTAAATTAAGTGCATGTATGTTTTATGTAATACGCTGCTTAGGTTATAATTTGTTTGCATCCTCAATGAGCCAACCTTTACTACCCCAAAGGAGCCTGGGATGGCTAAGAGCCACCACTGTGTCTGCAGAGAATGAGAATTCTAGAGCAGAAGGCTGTTGAATGAAGTGGACAAATAGCACAATAACCATTTGGTCAAACACCATGAATGTTCTTAATATGCATTTTACTTTTAGCTGAGATCAGTGTCAGTTACTTTTTACCAGTGAAACTTGAAAATAACAATGCATTGTTGGATTCCAGGACTGATTGTAAAGTTATGATTACTCCAGATCCAGGAAACTGAAATCCAGTCTGAAGCTCATGCCACTCCAGCTTCAGCTTTCTTATTGTATTAAATATTTTGTTTGTAATTTTATGTAACACATGCAAGACTTCTCCCTACCTCTTTGCATCTGTAGTTCTCATAAACCTTCTGTGTGCATGCAGTAGCAAAGCCATGTTTCTTCCTTGGGAAGCTTGACTTTTTTTTTAAAGATGCAGACATATTGCACCACAGCTAGTTGCAAAAAATTGCCTTTTTAGCAGGAAAGTATGTGAGTGAAGACAATTTACATCTTAGAAGTCTAAAGGAAGGAGGTTGAGGTAGCACCATGGCCAGCCTTGACCTGAAATAAATGGTCATCTGCTGTGTGGGAGTGAGGCAGTGCAAGGCCCGGAGCTTGAATAAACAGTAAAAGTTTGGCATAGTTAATATGCAGAACAGGATAGAGATGTTGAAATTAATTTATCACACTCCAATTTATAGAATGTAAATTTTCAATGGGTAGAATATATATGATTTCATTACTATTCAGCACTTGTGGAAGGCTAGAAGCAGAGAAATTATATGACCGAATTTACTTGGGGTTGGAGAAACTACCCTCGGCACAAGACAAAAGAGCCTCTGGTATAAGGGGCAAGTATGTCATCAAAGTAGCTGTGTATTGAGGTAAGTAAAGGCTAAGGAGTTCCTTGTATCCAGAGTGGAAAAATGGGAGCCTCTTAGAGAGGAGAGCTGGAGATACCAGAGGTCATAATAAGTGTCAAAAAACAGGTTTTTTGTGACTGAGGAAATTTACAAGTTTTTAGTCAGAGAAGAATTTTAGCATTTAGGTTCTTAGAGGTGATGTAGTTCCATGTGATGGTGAGTTATATAAGGTCTTAGTGTTAGGGTTGTGTGGCTAAAATGTGGAGATGATCCTTATAAGGGGATAAATTCCTCCTTGAACTCTGAGGAATTTTTTGTTTGTTAGAATGGTCAGCAATGTGAATATTGAAGTCCTGGGAATAACATCTGGAGATAGAGTAGAGTTTCAGTGAACCACACACTAAAGTCATTAAGGAACTTGAAAGGAGGTGAAATTAATTATAGGAAGATTTAGAAAAATGAAGATCTTAAACATTCTTTATAAAAAAGCAGAATTAAAAGGGCATTCTTAATCGAGGTTTCACCAAAGTTTCAAGTCCTTTGTTTTATTTTCTTTATATTGATAGCTTTAAGCTGCATTAAAACTTGAGGATGCTAGACACCCTGTGTCACAACAGAGAAGGGAAAAAAAGAAAGTTCATTAAAACTCACCAACTCATCAGTCAGCTGAGTCTGACAGTATATGCAACATTCCACACCCATAGTTCCCTATTTCTACAAAGAAGAGGAAATGCACATAGTCATCTCTTCTTCAGCGCCAAGTTAAGTAATTATAATTACACAGCATTCAGTTTCAGGGGTTTAAAAAATTCCATTTATATTGTCATAAATATTGTGCCCACTTCTGTTTGCTTCATTTGTATCAGTTCATATTTAAGTTTTTCCATTCCTCTTTTCATTTTTATTTAAATTAAGTTATACCCTATTACATTCTCATATCACAGGTTTCTAGCTTTTTGATATTGCAAAAAGGGTTGGTATATATATTTTGGTGGGGTGGGGACCTGCATTTTACCTCCTTGGGGTATATGCCGTGCAGTTTTCCAGATGAATGGATTTGGCCATTTTAGTCATTTCAAGTCTTTTGTCTTTTGAAAGGTCATTTCAAGTCTTTTGTCTTTTGAATGGCTGTGCAGGATAGTTTTATGTTTTTAAATCTGACTTTATTTCCAGCTATACTAAGCGTAGTATACATTTTCATAATGCTGATATTTGGGATATGATACAAAATAACAGATAAAAGTTACTAGGTTAAGAATGGGGGCAGAGGGATCTTGGTTGTTGAGGAAAATAGAGAAATTCATAACAGATATTTTAGAAAATCACCTTGTTTCAGGCGAGTGAATTTCCTATTTTGTGTTTGTGGCAGGTGAAAAAAGTACCTTTTAAGTGCCAAATTTGGGGTCCTAATAGGTTTTCTTCCAGCCGTTTTACTTTAGCATCATTTGTATTTGTGCATCTGCCAGGACTGATGCTTTTGCTCCCCTGTATAAGGCATAGACAATGAAAATTTTCTCTCAGAATGATGTTATTGCAAAGAAATGAGGCTAATGTGCGGAGAAATGCTATTCCAACAGGCTACCTTTAATACGTTCTTATTTTTTTTTAAATATTTTTCCAACACTGTAGCCACCATGTGAAAGTTTTTGTTTTAGATGGGGGGTTGCAGGGAAGCACCAAAAAAAGAGAATATATAATAATTTTTTTCTGGTCCCACATAGAATAAATGATCTGAATAGTGTGGGACAAACACTTGTAGGTTTCTTTAAAAAGAAACCTGCATTCATATGTGTGCGTGCACACACATGTACATTCTCACACATGTTTAAAACAGCTGTATGTATAAAACACTTCTAGACTGAGAAGGATTTACAACTACCAGCTATATGGAAGCTTTTTGGCAGACTCCCAGCTATTGTCTTAGAACCCTGCTTGGCCTTCTTGTTTCCCAGGTTGGTGGGGGCCTGCTTTCATACTAGCAGTTCTCAGATATTCAGCATACTTTAGGAGAAGGGTTCTTAATCTGGTGTTCATGAATAGATTTTAGGAGGTTTACAAATGACATATTTTTACTAACCTCTAGCTAATATTTAGAATTTCCTTTGATTGTTTAAAAATAAAACATTTTGAGTAGAGATCCATGGGCTTTATCAAATTGCTAAAAAAAGGAACCAGAACACCAAAACAGGTTAAAGCATGCTAAAGGTAGAAGGTATGCTGGTTTTGTGGAGTGGAAAGAAGTGATTAATTGAGCATCTCCTGGAATTTCACATTGGGGGATCAGGGGAGCAAATTCTATATTTTCATTGTCCTATTCTTTCTCCTAACATTTCAGAGTTAAAGTACAAATTTTTAAACAAACAATGCTTTTCAAATGGGGAATTCCTTCAAGTGAATATAGTAGGTATGCACCAAGAATGTAATGATGGATGTCTGGGTTACAGAAAAATCATTTAACAGCTCTTAAGTTAGAATTTCAAAGGAGTGCTAACTGAATCTCAGTAGCTGCAGTAGTGGTTTGGTTTGGTTTGGTTTGAATTTGTAGGGGTTCTTCTATGAACCTGTTTTCTTAATTTTATCATTTTGATAGCTATATTACAATGTAATTGGTTTCTTTTTTTATCCTATAAACAAAAGGCGGCAAACATTTTATTGATTCACAAACCAGTTTTAAAGTTATGAAAGTTTTCCCAACTTGTTTGCTACTTTGTTTTAAGAGTCATATTTCCAAATTTTACCTTATTTAGTATTTGGTGCATTTGGATCTGATGTTCTACTAAAGATGTAGATTTACTCCTAAAGTACACCATGACATTCTGCACAGAAGTATTGTTAGCTGTCCCCACACTAATACAGTACAGCAGTGATATAAACAATTACAAACACTTGATTTTAGATCCTATTTTATATTTGGATCATATGTGCAATTTGTACAAAGAATTTCTTTTGCAGTAGGTTGATGTTTGTAATTTGATTTAGGTTGATATTTTTTTTTAAACATTAGTAACATACATTGAATGCCTACGGTACACTTGTGCAAAACATTTATTAACTAGTAGCCAGTAAAGAAGATGATCTGGAGGGTATTGGGTGGTAAAATAAAACAAATGGGATTAAGTAGTGTTATATTTAAGAGGTACATTTGGATAATCAAGATGCTGCGGCAGGCATGTCATTTTAAGGGGTATTTGAACACTGTGTACTATCATTTTTATAATTTATTAATTCAATTATTTAGCAGTTATATTCACAAGTATCAGATGAAGCACCTAGGCGGGAAAGTTAGATTAACTGGGCTTCAAGCAAAGGGGCCCACTAATTCCATGATTATTCAGGAGCCAGAGTTGTGTGTGGAATGAGGTAACTGTATTCTGGCTCAGTTTGTGAGGTGCCATAACTGCTAGCCCTACCCAGTCCTCCCTGACCCTCCCTGATCATTGTGTTGCTCCCTAAAAAAACCAGCTTTTAAGAAATCATCCTTCAAGAAGCCCATCTAGTACTTCGCCTATGGAAGATAAATTATTGGAGGATGAATCCTAATTACTCTTTGCTTTTGTTTAACAAAGTACTGTTGTATATATTAGGTGCTGGTTTAAGAACTATAGACTCTTCTCCCCCAGTAAAATAAAGTATAATTCATTTTTATCTAAAAAAAAATACCACCTGGGAAATGAAGTTATAAAAAAGTTATAGATGAGGAACTGTAGCTTGTCACATGTTGGAGCTGAAAGTGGAATCAGATTCTTGATCCATAGCCAGTGCTTAGGAGAATTTTTTCTCAGGTTCTTATATTTAGTAAGTCAGTTTCGCAGCAATGTGATTGTAGCAGGGTTTCTCTATAAGTGATGTAGATTCTGTCATGCCATTTTTCACTAGAATTAGCTCTAGTTCTTGAAATTCCTGTAGTCTTGAAATATCTTTGTCCTTTTGGGGTAGAGAATGAAAGAAATCTCTACTTAATATCTGCATGATTAATATGTGTAATAACCATGAAAATATGATGACACGGAATCATTTTTGCAAACATTTTTCTGTTCTGCAAGTTAATGCTAGAACCAGTTTGACTGGTTCTTACTATTTGCCCCTCCACCCCCAAAATCTAAAATTGTTCAGAATTTCTTGATTGATTGTCTCAATGCAGTTTTCTGTGAAGTGCATTTCTAAGGAACTCATGCCAGACTATATGTCAGACAACAAAAAACTTTCTCAACACCTACAGCAAACATCATAACTTCCAAGGAAAAGGGGGCTTAAAAAAAAAAGTTTTAAAAGGGGCCTTTTTTTTAATTCAAAAAGAAAAAGTTTTATTTTCAGGATACCCCAAAGTATTACTACTATTATGCAAACTAGGAATGAGAATTAGTTACTGCTGAGCAAACAAAGGCAAATTCATTTGGATGCTTTCATCACTGCTACCCAATGTTAATCCTTTAGTTCTTCATGAGACTCAGTGAAGCAAATGACGTGACTGCAAAACCATTGCACCCAAAGATTTTGTAATTTTACCAGGTGCCTAAAATCAGCAGAGCCACTGATGTCATTTAACATTTTCATACTGTTTTGAAGTGTTGGCAGTGGAGTTGCCCCATTTCTCAGGTGGACACAGAGGGTAAGTGATTTCCCAAAGGCACATAGCTCCCAAACAGAACCCAGGGCTGCATTCTAAGACTGTTTGTACTGAGCTTAATTTACTGCCTTATAGAAATGATTAATCATATGCAATATGTTGAAATTTATTTTTACCCCCAAATCTGAACCTTTTACTTAACCAAATGTACCTACATCCAAGCGTTCAATTTGAGTATAATTTGGACACTTACCTTTCTGAGCAGTGTGTTGGGTAACTTTCTAATCTTCACCACTTGCTCCAGGTTAATTCCTAATTCTTGACAACTCACTTGCAATAGGTCTTGATAAGTCAGTTTTTGTCTGTCCAGTTCAATTTCAATGAAGTCATTTTCTCTGTGACTCTGTTTTCTGACTTTAAGCACCAGCTCTAGGTTACACAGAAATTTAAGTGTGGTAGTTCAAATGAGGAAAACATTCATTTCTATTGCATCCTGCTGTTAATTCTACAATACTAGAAGATAGCAGTGACCCAGGGATAGATTTGGTTGTGGAATATGTGATTTCTAGCACTTAAATGGTTGCTTAATTACATTTGGCTTAGGTTTATTCTTAGATGGAGAGAGAGGTAAAACATGTGCATAGCATGTAGTAGGCATGCAAGAAATATGTTAACATTTGTGGTAGATCACTTAATGTTAATTGGGTTGTAGCATTTTATAGTTTGCAGGGTACTTCATGGTTTTGAGATAGGTAGTACAAATAACATTTTGGTGGTTTTATAGATAAGAGGAATTTGCAGTGAAGAACAACTTGCTCAGAGTCACAAGGCTAGTACATGGTACAGCTGGGTGTCAGATCCAAATCTTTTGACTTAAGTCCAGAAGCCTTTCACCTCTACCATATAACCTTTCCACAAAGGCACCCTGAATTAGGATACCAGCTGTCCTGTTGAAGCTAGCATCTCATGGGAATTATTTTGGTGCAGAGGGTTCTTATTTTCTAGACAGCACCTTTTGGTGAGGGGCAGACAGCTTAATAACTCTAGACTTGTGGAGGGCAACTCCCCAAGCAGTATACCTTCACTTTTTGGGGATAAATTCAGGTTGAAATCTTGGATTGTTCTCAGAGAGGGCAACAGGAACTCAGACCTCACCCTGCACTGGTGGCATTTTCTGCCCTGGGGAAAAAAGGCAGTGGTGGAGATGCTGGATCCTTTGGTGCCTTTGCATGGATGTCTTCATGCTCTTCTGGAGAAGTTGAGAAAAAGAGTTGTGAAGCATGGGACATAACCATTTTTGGCTTCATTTTCCTGCTCCGGGGCTTTAACAAGATTTAATAGGGACTTTCATAGAATTTTAAACTGGTAAGGGAACTGATAGATTATCTAGCATGATCCTAGGGAGAAGTAATTTGCCCAAGGTTATATACAAATTATAACCTCTGAGCTAGAATTTGAGCTCCCCATATTAAAAACTAAGTGTTTACACAGTTCATTGCCTTTTAGCCAAAGCTTAGATGCCATTATCCCACATACACACCCTCTCCATCCCCCACCCCCAGTTTATGCTTCAGTTCAACAGTGTGTTTGGCCCTGTGCCAGATGGCAGGGTTCTAAAGACAAAAAGAAAACAGCCCTTTAGGAGCTGCGTGAAATTCTACTGGGTAAAATAGGAAAAGTGGCTACAATTGAGGGGCGGGGGTGCAAGAAGAGTACAAAAAAACTAGAAGGGGTTAGGAGTGTAGAGATGGTGGCACTTAATCTAAGGCTTTCAAGGGGTTCACAGAGGCAGAGATGAACAAAACTATTCTAGGCCCAAGCAGAACGACCTGTGCAAAGACGTTGAAGGAGGAGAGATGGACCTGTGGTTTAGGAAACTCACTGACTGCTATGTGGAGGATATACTGGAGAGAGGAAGGCTGAAGATGGTGAGACTCATTAGGCCATTTCTGTAGTCTAGGAGAGATAAGGATCTAAACTAGGCCAGTAGCTATGAGCATAGAGATGTTGAGTTAGAATGGATCAGCATTTGATACAGTAGCTGGCACTGTCAGTAAGTTATTTGTTGATTGATTAGCAAGACGCAGTAACTGATAGGATGTGGAAGGTGGAGAAGAAGTGAACGGTCATAATGGACACCCTTGAACCCTATGAGTGGAATGATATGTTGCCCTCAACAGAAACAACGAAGTTTCAAGAGATGAGGAATAATAGTAATAGCTCATTTCTGTAGTGCTTAAAGTTTATAAAATATTTTTCTCAGGCCTTTGAGCTAGAATATTACTGGCTCCAGTACTTCCTACCTATTCAAATCACAACTTTTCTGATCCTCAGTTTCCTTATTTGTGAAATGGGGATAATAAACCCTGTAGTACTTACCTCACAGAACATAGTTGTCTGGATCACTGAAATTGTGCGTATAACACTTTGCAAACCCTAAGAGCTATATAAATATCAGTTGCTGTTTTATAAATGAGAAAATTGAGGTAAGAGATGGACTTGCCTGGTGTTAAAAACAGCTAGTGAGTGTGAGAATTGGAACAGGAGTGTAGGTCTTAGTAGTCCCAGTGGTTTGCCCTTATAACTGAGCAATAACACGGCAATACAAACTCTTTAAATGGCACTTAAAAAGCATTTACTTCATTAGGGAAAGAGGTTATACACAGTAGAACAGTCTCGAGGAGCAATAGATAAGTTTCCTTTGAAGGTTAGCTCAAGTACCATTATTACATGAGGCCTTTCCTGATTGTCACCCCATCCTTGGACTTGTAGGGTCTTTTTTCTACCCACCCATTCACCCCAAAATTGCTTTGTATTTGTTTTGTATCTACTTTTGTGTATGTACATGGTTGAGGGCAAAGATTATTTTATGTTATCTTTGAGTCTTCATTTGCCTAGCATGGTTTCTTGCCATGGTGTTTAAATATTTCTTAAGTTGTGTTTGACTTCTCCCTGTTTTATAAATAAGGAAGCAGGCTCAGAGAGGTTAAGTAATTATATTATTAGTATTTAGTTATTGAGAAAATGTTGTAAAAAGTCAATATACATTTGAAAAATAATATGCATGAAATAGTCAATCTGTAGTATATGTCCTTAGTCATTTAATGCGATGGCTAGTGCTATTTTGTAGCTTACTGATTCTTAGAGCTCTTGAACCAGATTAAGGATAATATGCTGGACAAGATGGCCTCCATGCCATGCAACCTCTTACCCAAGGCTAGAACAACCAGTACCTGACTCTTCCAGCTGACTGTGCTTTACCATCCCTCAACCCCATAGCTAGACCTAGACCTTCACCTTTCCACTACCCTGAACTTTAGAGTCTCTTCTATCTCCTTATCTACACATTATTGAAGTCTAGAACTTCCTTAACCCCTCTTTGACACAGGCTGACTTCGTTCTCATAGTTTATTGGAATTATCCCTGTATATACACATTTGCCTCTCTTTTGATGACATGGGGGGCTTGCATCATTCCTTTCAGAACCATTCTACTGTCTGCTGCCCTGGGAGAGTGGAAAAATTTTCTTTTAGGCTTTTGAATATTTCCTTAGGGTACAGCTCTCACTAAATGGTCTGCTTTAGATGGAGCTAGGAACAAACTGGTTTCTTTTAACGTCTTTCCCCATTTCTGTTTTGAGAGGGGGCCGTCAGAAGATGACATTTAATACCTGCTTAAGCCACCAGTCTGTCCCTTCCCCGATGCCAATCAAACATTGAGACTGTCAGAAATGAGTGATGACTCTTGGTTTCTTGCCTCTTAACAAAGTTACTATAAACCACAAGCTTAGTGCTATGGTTTTCTCATTTACAAGATAAGGGAACTCAGTTCATGAATTACTGTTTCCTGATTCCAGTGCACACCTCTCCTATATGGAAATGTTGTGCCTTAAAGAGGAGAGGAAGTGGAGGAGGTCCTCTGTGATACTTTGCATATACTTAGAAGTAAAAGCCTCTAGTGGGCTCAGCTGTTCTATTGTTACCTTCCTGTAAAGACCCTTTTAGGAAGAGCAATCATAAAGTTACCTTCTGTCTCCTCCTCTGTCTTTTTATCTGGGCTAGACATCGAGTCAGCCGTGTTATGTGTCAGGTCAGTATTCTTCCACACCCAGTCTAGGAAAGAGGAAAACATGCATTCATGGAGTACTTAACTTTCAGAGCATTTTCACATTTGTTAGCCTCCAAGCATGGATTTATAGTCAGTTTGGTTGAGCAACAAGGTGGAGGATACTTTAGAGTAAACCAGAGATTATGCTTACAGTAGCTGACAGCAAAACTGAGGTTCAGAGCAGTTAACTTTCGGAAGATGTGTTGTAGACTGGAGTGATTATATCCTTATTTCCAGCCAGAGTTTTGCTCTTTAGATAACACTACGAACAAACCACATGGTGCAGAATATTTGGTGGTCATTGGAGGATGAAATAGAAGTGATGGTATTTTGGGAGTATATATGTATGGTTAGTTGGCCAGAAAAAATAATAGGGTTGGGAAAACACACATCTGGCATACAGACCTTTTAGTGACAAGGGATTTAAATTAACAGGGAACTGCTGGAACTCTACCTACAGCAGGGGAGCTGATAATTTTCACTTGCTGTTAGAATAATTTCTTTCTTTAAAAGGTAGAAGAGGATATGAGAGAAACTATTATCAGTAAGGAACTGATTGCTTTTGTAGAAATAATGACACTATGGAGAGGAAGTGACTATTCTAATATCTTAGAATTCCTAATCAAAAAGGAGAAATTGGGCACTCTCTAGGATACACCATAGATTTTGAAAGAAAAGATTTCAAAGTTCAGAGAAAGGATATCCTATGGCCTAAAATTCTGCAGGGTAAATTGGTCCAAGAGGGATGGCAAATAGCCAAAATTGAAATTCTAAAGATACAAACAAATGATCCTGAAGGGGAAAAAAATAGGAAATACTTAAAGGGACCACACAGGGTATATCATCTAACAGCTCAGATTTTAAAAAGACATGAGTAGAAGATACAAGTAAGGTCAGTAGCTGAAATCAGTCTCAAGTTGTGTCACAATCTTGTAATAATAGTGTCAGGAGACATGTAAAAGAATAAGATGTTTTCCAATAAAGAATATGAACAGGTGCTATTAAAAACTACACAATTTCAGTGCAACATTTTCCTTTTAAAAGTTAATTAATTTTACATCACCCATTTCCAGATGTATCTCTCTCCCTTCCCTATAGTGCCATCCCTTGTAACAGAATGCAAACGAAAGGACAGTTGAGAAAAACTAGCCATATCAACTGAATCTGACAATATGTGTAGTGTTAAGGCCCAGTATTTCCCTACTTTTCAGGAAAAAGGAGGGAGGTGCATTTTCTCATCTCTACATCTCAGTTCAGTCATAATTATTCAGTGTTTAGGGGTTTTTTTGTTCTTTCCATTTATAGTTGTCGTTGTGTACGTGGTTTTTCTGGTTCTATTTACTGCACCCTGCTTCAGGTTATATACAAGTTCTTCCTGTGCTTTTCTCAGTATTTATATTCATTTCTTTTAAAAATATTTTATTGATATCTTGTATTTACATCACCTACATTTCTCCCTCTTCCCTGTAACTCCGGAAGAGCTGCCCCTTTTAACAAATAACAAGAAAGAGGAAAAAGAAAACAATTCAGCAAAACTGAGTAACAGTATGAAAGTGTGAAAGTACGTGCAGCTTTTCACTCTCTATAGCCCTGCAGTTCTTCTAGGAAGTGGGGAGAGGTGGCCTACCAATACTGATACACTAATTCTATAATGGTCCCCTTGGAATAAAAACCTTATGTAAAAGATTGTACATTTGTTTAAGTCAGGGGTTCTTAACCTGTGGTCCACAGACTCACAAGGAAGGGATCTGTGGATAGATTTCAGAAAGTTTCATGAACTTGAATGGGAAAAAAAAATCCATCCTACACTAACAAATTTAGCATTTCTTTTAATTATTTAAAAACGTTATTTTCAAAAGGAGGCCTTGAGGCCAGTAAAAGAATGTTAAGAACCCCTGGTTTGAGTATACCTAGTATTTAAGATGATTTTTATATGAAATTCAATTGAGGCAAAAAGTCAGGGAATTCTGGGTTTCCTTGTCAAGTGAGCACCAGTTTAAATCCTGAATGCTGCACATTATACTGTCAGTTTTATGTGATGGGTGATGGTCACTTCAGGTTCACCCAGTGGCAGTCTGGTATTAGGAACAAGGACACAAGACTGTATTCCATTGTTGGCTCTGCTAATAATTGGTTCTGTGACCCTGAGCAGGCCACTTCAAGGGTTCTCAAGATTTCTTCATAAAAATGAGAGGATTAGAGTAAATGATCTCTTCTAGGTTTAGAATCCTATGTGTGTAATAGCAAAGTTGTCCCTCTTTCCCTCCCAACATGTAGCGTAGTCATAGTATGCCCCCATAGGAGGCAGGATTCCTTCAGCTGTGGGGTGGGCTTAGTATTAGCTAAACAGTCACTGGCATCTATTTCAGAGCTCAACACTTTTCCCCCAGATCCACCTTGGTGTGCCCCTCTATCTTCCTGGGCCATAAGCAGAGGCCTTAGAGGCTCAGATTTTACTGTTGCCCCTCAGAAAAAGGGTAAACAACAGGTTAATTTTCATTAAGCAAATATTTATCTAGTATCTGTTATGTCCAAAACTGCATCTAGGTGCTGTTCCTCTAGCCTTTGACGCAGGCTAGCCTTATTACTACCCTTGAGAGAGAAGGCCCACCTAGTTTTGTAGTGAACTGTAATTAGGCCCCTTCCAAGCTGATGCCTCAGGGTAAGCCCAAGCTTTAGTACATTAATACTAAGAGGCTCCTCTCTCTGCCCCTTCCCAGAAATCACATCTGTGACAGCAATAACAGCACAAATGGGAAACAAACATCCTACCTGATAGGCATCTGCCTTAGCAGAGATCCAGGGTTGTTCTCAGGAAAAGATGGATCTGAAATCCACTGACGCCCAATGTTAAACGTGAGGAGACAGGCGCTGGAGCTCCTGGAGCCTCTCTCCCATCCCCAGGTGCGAGGAGGGTTGGGAGGGGCAAGGGCAGGGGCAAAGTCCTGGGCTGGGAATCTGCATGGAGGAGGAAGGGGTGGCACTCCAAAGTTCAAGCATTTGGGAAAATTATTACATATTAAGTGACTGATAATAGGGTCATTGGACCCAGGGTGGGATGGCCTTGGAAGAAGATGGGTGGGGGTGAGGGTGGGATGAGGTGCAGTGCAGTAGATCTAGATGCTGCCCGACCCTAGGGCAGTGGAATACGCAAGATTCATTTGATTCTCTGCCCTTTACCCTGGGCTTTTCCTTTCTACAGGAAACTGCTGCCACTGAGGGGAAGAGGAGGCAGGCTGAGGCCTAGGTGGGTGTGACCAAGAGTAGCATAGCCAAAGCAATTACGAGTTCTTAGTGTATGAGGCTGAGTCTAGAGGAATGGTAGGGAATGGAGTAAGAGCAGTGGAACATAAATGGGGGAGGGTTTAGTGGTGCCCTAATCATTCATTCACATAATTATTGAGTGCCACTCTTTTTTGCAGCTGAAAGTGATCTCTAATTTTTTTTAACATTCTTTTTTAATATGAACTTAAACATGAGAATTTCAGTATGAAAAGAAAGGATTTATATATAAATTGAATTGTTAAATGCCATTTGTTTTTTAGAAGTGTACATTAAATATAACATAATAGTAACAAAATTGCCCTGTTTGTCTGTGATCTCTTCTGAACGTCTTCTCTGTGTATTTTTAACGTTTTATTGATTCTATTTTCTTTTCCTTTTGCATTGCTGTCACTAACTCTTTCCTCTACACCTCACATCCCAGTCTCCTGCACAAAAGAATTAAGTATAATCAAACAAAACAGATCAACACGTAAACTATATCTGAAAACATATGTTTTATTCTGTACTGGGAAGCTTGCTTCATCCTCAGTCTTCTAAAATCATAATGGTTGATGGAATCTGTCATTGGAGTGGTCTGATCTTTTCTGCCCTCTCTTTCTTCATAAAGCCCAATGGTCATTCTTACATAGCTGAAGCTTGTTTTAAACCAGGAACTGCTTCCTACCTGGCTGTACCCACCCCACCCCACCCTTGCCCATCTCCTCTTATTTCCCTGTTGAATTCAGTGTAGTTCTACTCCAAACTGTATACGATCTTCTTGCTTTTGCCTTTTTCAGGTAAGAACCAGATGAGAGGTTCGTAAGGTGTGTCCACTCCTCCCACCGCATATTGATGTTTATGTACTCCTGGCACATCCTGCTTATGAGAAATAGTTGCTCCTTTCTTCCTCATTTCTTCATGTATTCCTTCCCCTTCCTTTTTCTTTAGACATGTGGTGCCAAACTCAAATAGAAATAATCCCTGTTGGTTGCATATTGACTTGGAAAACCCACGAATTAACATCTATAACATATCTTTATTTCATTAAACATTTCCCATTTACATTTTAATCTAGTTCCTGCCTTACTAGGGAATTTTGCTGGACATGAGTTTGACACCTGCGCCCAACAAACTCAACCAGGCCCTACTTCTTTGTGACCCTTGAATAAAGTAGACTTAAAAGGACCCAGCATCTCTCCCCCTTTTAGAATATAAGCACTTGGTCATCATTTAGCCTCTTCTAATTGCTCAAATATATTTACCTTTCTAGGTTTCACATCTGCATTTGCGTTTCAGAGAGTCTACCCCAGCTTTCAGCTTTTCATCAGGAATGCTTGAAAAATCCTCTACTCTATTAAAGATTCTTTTTTTTTTTTTAACCTGTAAGATCCTACAGTATTACAGGATAAGTTATTCTCGGTCATAAGCCTTTTTCTTTTTGGTATGTTGTATTCCAGGATTTCAAAATTCTTATAGTTGTAGTTGAACCTCGCTCCAGTTCTTTGGTAATTGAACTTTTTCTGACTTCTTGAAGTATTTTTTTTCCTTTGTTGAAAGCTCTAGATTTTGACTGTGACATTCCGGTACATTGTCAATTTGGGGGCTCTTTCAAGAGGTGAGCAAGTAAATTCCTTCTATTTTCACCTTACTTTGTGCTTCTAATAGATCTAGATAATTTCATGATTTCCTGAAATATTGTATCCAGTTTTTTATTTGGCCAGTAAATTTTCTGGGAGTTTGTTGATTCTTAAATTTTACTTTGTCCCGTTTTTCAAGTCATTTGTTTTAGGTAATAGAAACACATCCCATGTTCAATTTTTTCAAATTTGAAATTGCTCTAATATTTTTTGTTTCTCATTGGATCATTGAATTTGTTCCATTCTATTTTTCAAGATGAGAGGTACTTGAGTAAGATTTTCTATATTCCGTTCTAAGATATTTTTCTTCCATTTTTTTCTCAAAAGCTCAAATTTCATTTTTTATCTCTTCCCTATGCTCTTGGGAGTCTTTGTGGCAAGCCATTTTTTTGTTTGTTTTGTTTTTCCTTTTTTACTCTTTACTCAGATTTGTGGAATTATTCTCTTCTGAAATTATCTCTTAGTTTTCTCTTAATCCATAGTAGTTCTTCATTGTATTAGGACTTTTCTTCAATTGTCAGATGTCTCCAATTCCTGGCTTAAGACTTTGCCCCATCCCCACCTGCATGTTTTTAGATGGGATATCTACACTCTTGTCCAGCCACCACTGAATTTTGAATACTGCCACTGTTGCCCTGACACAGTTGTAGATAGAATGGTTAAGGCCAGAGATGGGGAGTCTCAGAACCAACCTTGTACCTCCATCTCCTGTTTTCTCAGAAGACAAACTAATCTTGGTTCAAGCTCTCTGTCCTTGCATATCCTCTCTTGGGAGTTGACTTTGTCACCTAGCATGGTCATGATTTGCCCTACTTGGATATCAGATATCACACAGGCTTCAGACACCCCCCTCCCCCTGCTCCCCATTCCCCACCTGTGAGCTCTAGATTGGGAAGAGAGGTTTCGTATTGCTTTTTTTTGGTTTTATTGCCTCTGCTCTGCTTCATCGAGCACTTTTGTGCATTCTTACTGTGAGACAGCTGAGACGTTGGGCTTAGTTGGAGCATTTCATCTTAAAGTGTTTTTCTGGAAGTCCCCTTCTCAGATTTCTCATTTTACCCTCCTTACTCTTTCCCCCTTACCTCATGGTTTTTTTTTTTTTTTTTTTTGCGTAAGCCTTTTCCTCCCTGTCTCATTTTAAGCTTTTTAAGGTAGTCTTTGTCCTAGCTTATTTCTTCTCTCATACTTGATTTCTCAGCTCCCTTGGGTTCAATTATCACCTCTATGCCGATGACTCTCAAATCTACATACCATCCCACATCTCTAACTATTTTTGTTGGACACCTCCACATAGATGTGTCCTATATGTACTTCAGATTCAGCATATCCTAAAAGGACACATTGTCTTTGTTTAAATTCTCCATCTCCTGTAGTTTGTCCATGTCCTTTAAAGCAGGGTTCTTAATTGGGGGTGTCTCTGAACTTTCAGAATTTTTTTTTATAATTGGTTTCCTTTGAAATCCCATTTGTTTTATTTTTATTCATTTAAAAACGTCCTAAGAATGGACCCATAGTCTCTACCAGATTGCCAAAGAGGTCTGTGACACAAAAGTGCTCTCCATCTGAGGATGCTGCTCTTCTTCCAGGCACCCAGGTTGATTTCCTAGGAGTTATCCTTGACACTTTACTCTGCCTCTCTCCAATCAGTTGCTGTGTCTTACTTATTATATTTCCTAAATATCTCTTTACATCCGTTTCCTTATCTATACATCTATGCATGATATCTAAGCTATCACCTTAGTCTAAACCTATTTATCTCTTTCCTGGACCCCTTTCGATAGTAATTGATCTTCCTACAGCAAGTCTCAACTTGGTCTAATCCATCCTCCTCATAGCTTCTGCATTAATATTTCTAAAGCACAGGTCCGACTGTGCTGCACTTCTGCTCAAAAAACTTCAGGGGTTCCCTTTTGCCTTAGTGTAAGCAGCAATTCCTGCTTGGCATTTAAAACCTTTCCATTCTAGGTCCAGTTTATCCTTCCAGGCTGATTGTACGTTACTCCCCCTCACATATGATCCAGCCAAACTAGCCTTATTTTTATTCCTAGTACACAAAGCTTGGTTTCTCCCATGCCTGGTATGCTCTCCCTCCTCACCTCCACCACTTAGAACCTTCACTGCATGGTTCAGCTCAAAGTGCCATCTTCCCTGCCACGCCCCCCCCCATGTCCCCCAAACCCCTGCCTATCACTATGTGTTCACTTTATACATAGTCTTCATTTATTTGTGAACATATATCCCTGAAGTAGCATCTAAGCTTGAGGGTAGAGATTACCTCACTTGTATATTTCTGTCTCCAACATCGTACATGGCCTACCACATTCTCGGTATTTAATAAAAATATGTATTGATGAATGGCCATTTCTCCACTGCCTGGCGAGACTTTGCATAGAATGGTTCCGTAATAAACATTTGAATGCATGACACACACAAAGCTTTGTGCTAGGTACTTTGGGAGACAAAGATGAACAAGGTAGACTCCTTGCCTTTGGGTTGCTTACTGTTGCTGGGTGGGTAGATGAGCCACAGTTGAGAAACAAGGAATAATATGATTGGTGCAGAGGAGTGATCTGGAAAAAGTACCTCGAGAATTCAGTGGGAAGAAGAGGCTGCCTTCATCAGCTGGGAGTCTGGAGGGGCAGTGACTCCCTGTTAATGTTTGCTGTTTGCTGTTTCCCTGTTTGCTGAGTGAATGAATGACTAGAACAATGACTGCTACCCCATCTCCTAACTCCTTCAGAGTGCAGTGAGGGCTGTAAGAGGTGAACCATACTGATAGGATTGTTCTCCCTTTAGGAGGGGGGAGATCAAGTCGCTTTTGGGGAAGTAGAGAAAATGTTATGGAAGATGAGGGAGGGGGAATTCTTGGGCCCTTGCAGGCTATTTAATCCCTTTCCAATGCCTGAAGTTTGGTGTTACATTCATTTTTCACATAGAAAGAAGCGAAGACCCATTCCTTCATGGTCCAGACTGCCTTACCCAAGAAGCTACTTAGTGTAATTTCAAGAACACTGAAGATGATGTCTCTTCCAAGTAAAAATAGCTCCCCTACCTGGAAGAGTAAAGATCGATCTTTTAGCTCAACATTTATTAAACTCATATGACTACTGTTCACTTTGGGGCTTGAGTCACTTATACTTATATAGTAAGTATTGGTTCCATGGAATCTGAATGTCTGGAAATCAAAAGATATTGATAAAATTTTGGAACAAAATAGTCAAATCTATTATATATATGGGAATAAGTTTTTTTGATAATACATGATTTCATTTTTAATATTTTAGAGGGAGAAAATATCCCTAGCTTTGGAATTTCTATTCATATTATGAGATGCTTTAACTGAAGGATTTTGTCACTGATAAACTAGAAATACTCTTTGGAGGGAAGACATTTTAAGTTGTCACTGATAGAAGTAAATCTATGTCTTGTCCTGTGAATGAAACTGAGACTTTCCTGAAAGCAGGTTTTGAGGTAGCCATTGTTTATTTCATGATTCATTGTCCATGGATACTCATGAACTCATCCATGTTTGAGGACCTTCTCAGGACATCAAAACTTTGCTATATTGAGGGGTGTCTGAAGCTCACTCATTCCCTTAAGATTAGATGAAAATGTTTACTTCTTCCTGTTTTACAGATGAAGAAGCTATAGCTTGTAAAACGCTGAGCCAGAGTTTAGGACTCTGCTTTTCCAGACATATAGGATATAGACTCCATTGATCACCCTTGAAACTGATGTTACTCTTCCTCACAAATGGCGTTCCATTTCTTGTCTTCATGCCTGAAATGCACTCTTTTCTCTCCACTTTTTGAGTCCTTAAGTTTGCTTCAGTGTTTAGCTCACATGCCATTATCTACAAGAAGCCTTTCCTAATATCCTTATCTGTGTTATCTACCTGAATATGTAAGTTTCCCTCAGTAGAATGGGATCAGGCAGTGTCTGACACATAAAGGGGTTTAATAAATGCTTGGTGATTAATATATTCCTCTTCTGAGTCACCCATGCCCAAGTTAATATTCCAAGGACCCTCCCTGAAATGAAGTACAGATGCATCACTCCCCAAAATTCCTTGTCCCACCTGACCTTCACTCATTCCTGACCACTTAGACTTACCCCTAGTTAATTCCCTTCCATCAGACTGATCGACTTATTCCTGCTCTTGGACTATAGTTTTCTGTGACTAGAAAATGTACAAAAATTGAGCTGAATTCAATCAACAAGCATTAAGTTCTCATGTGTTAGGCACTGTGCTAGGTATTGGGGATACAAGGGCAGAAAAGAAACATTCCCTGCCCTCAAGGAACTTACAATCTATCTAGCCAAGGGAATTATACATATAGGAATGTAAAGAGAGATGTTGATCTGAAGTGAGAGACACAACTTGGGGATAGTGAAGAGGGGATTAAGAAAAACTTTATGCTGTTTGACTTTGGAAACCTTCAAGGAAGGAAACTAAGAATTCTAAGGGGTAGAAGTGAGGAAGGAGTGAATTCTAGGAATGGGGGATTACCAATGTGAAGGCAGATGCAAAGATGGATTGGTGTGTATCATACAGTAGTAAGGCCAGCCTTGTAAGTGTATTTGAAGGGGAGTAATGTGTAATAAAGCTGGAGAGGTAGGTTGGGACTAGTTTATGAAGGACTTTAAATGATGGAGGAGTTTATATTTGTTCCTTGAAGTACTAGGGAGCCTCTGGAGTTTTTAAGTTGAGTGGAGATGAGGGGGTTTATGTGAGTAAGACGGACTTGATTAGATCTGCACTTTTAAGGAAATTAGCCAGGGTTAGAGAGAAGAAAGACTTAAGGCAGGGAGACCTATGAGCTTATTGTAGTCATTGGGATGAGCCCTAATGAGAACGTATAATTATTGCTATACATGAGTGGAAGAAAGATAAATAAGGTTAGGGAGGTACAAAAGAACATTTGGCAGTCAAGGTGAATGAGAGTGAAGAATCCAGGATGATACCAAAGTTGTAAAGCTGAGACAACGTAAGGGGCCCTCACCATAAATTTTTATAGGGAAATTTGAGGGGAGTGTTGGGGGAGGAAAATTCTCTTTTGGACATAAGTGAGATTTATGGAACATGCAATTGAACATGATCGAATGAGAAGAGCTTAGGGGAGAAAGATTGATGAGTCACGTTCTCTACCAGGTCACTCATTAGTTACTAAACCCAAGTCTTTTCAGTCCATCCTCGATGTCTCTGGAGCAGCTGACATGCTGACCGCTCCTCCCTGATTGATTCTCTTCCTTTGCTTCTCTAACACCAGACCTTCCTCTTTACCTTCTAGCTTTCCTTTCTCTGCTTCGTTTTCCTGATCCCTTATGGGGATGTTCTTTATGGTTCTGTCCTTAATCTCTTTTAGCAGTCTTGATCTTAGCAATGTCATTAGCTTCAATGAAAAATAATAACTCACATTTTTATGGTGCTGTAAGTGTTTTCCTCACAACACCCAATGAGATGGTGCAAAATTTATTATCCTCATTTTATACCTGAGCAGGTACAGACTCTGAGAAGTAAAGGGACTTACCCATGGTCGCATAGCCACACAGTGTCAGAATCAGGATTTGAACCCAGGCCTCCTGATTCCAAATCTAGTACCATTCTCTACACTCAACATGTCCAAAGTTTCAATGTGATCTTTTCTCCCCAAATTGCTCCTCTTGACTTCAGACATTTCTCTTAGTGGTACCACTATTCACCTAGTCTTCCATATTTGAAATCTTTTTCACTTTCCACTTTTTCCCCAAGCGTTCTTGAAACTACATTCTCTGACCAAAAGCTCACATATTGAGGGAAGTAGAATTGTGTGTGTGTGTGTGTGTGTGTGTAATAAGCATATTTATACATCACTTAACTGCACCAGATATTGTGCTAAGTAAGCACTTGACAAATGTTATCTCATTGTATCCCCCCAACAGCCCTAGGAGGTGCTATTATTTTACAGTTTACAGTTGAGGAAACTAAGGCAGATGGACTTGCCCAGGGTCACACAGCTGAGAAGAGTCTGGAGCCAAATTTGAACTCAGGTCAGTCCTCTATCCACTGTGCCACTCAGCTGCCAGTGTAAGGTAGTATATAGAGAATGGTCCTTAGCCAGACCTGGGTTCAGGTGCTACCCAGACCTTAAGCAAGTAACTTTGTGCTCCCAGGTTACTCTTAAGAATTTAAGTTGCAGAACATTTGATAATCTTTATCAGGGGAGTGAATTTCCTTGCTGAAAGAGTTCCATACTCAAAATCACAGGTTCGGTTTTTTAAAAATCGAGTATGTAAACGTGTGTGTGTGTGTGTGTGAGAGAGAGAGAGACAGAAAACAAAGGGTCTGTTCATCCACATGCTTGTCTATTTAAATTATTGTTGTTTTCCTCTTGGGCCTGGAGTTAAAGAATGATTTTAAGACAACAAGTGGTGACCTGGATGCCGAGGACAGCCCTTCATGCTCATCCAGAAGTCCAGTCTTGGACTATCCATTCTTTTCCTTTTATTCTGGCATAGTCTCATGAGAAGATGGGGGCGGGGGAAATGATGGGATTTAAGAACAGACATTGATGGGCCAGTAGACCATGTGAGAAGTCTGAGCCTTGAGGAATTCAATACAAAGGTACACTGGCTTAGGTGTGTTGTTGTTTTTTTCCTCTTTCGCCTTGAGATTTGAACCTTTTGATTTGGGGCCAGAACCCAAGAAGAGAGATCAAAACATCAGGGCTTTATGTTTTCTGATGACTCTGGTCCCCCAGTGGCCAAGTGTTGTAACCACCACTGGTTTCCAAGGGAGCTGAAGCCAGCGTTGCCAAGTACAAGACCAGAACTGATCTGAAGGGCCGTGACAAGAATGGGGCCAAAACAAGCCTGGAAGCTTCTGTGAAAACTCATGGTTTGGTGAGACCCTAGGTAGGTCCCAGCCAAGCTCGTGCTTCCCTTGATCTCCCATGAACGTTTGGGATTGAGATGGAAAAGCTTTGAGGAAACCTTGAGACACTGAATGTTCCATGGAGAGAGGACTTAAAATTCTTACAAGGTTGTCCTTTTTAATAAACCATATGGTTTCACCAGTAGATGGAGTGTCTGATAAAAAATTAGTAGAGAGTCATGATTGAGAAGGAAGAGGTTCCAGGTAAACGGGAACTCTGACTAATCACACAGCTTGTTTATAATTCTCCAGTAGTAGGAAACAGTAGTGCATTTTCATTCTCCTAGAATTCAGAGTCCTAGGACAGAAGGGCTTTCTTGCTCCAACCCCTCTCCACCCAGAGGTTTCGGACCATTTGGGCAGTTCAAGCAATGACATAGGGAAGATCTCCCTCATTGATGAATTAATGAATTAGGGTGACACTCTACTTCCAATAGGCTGACACTTAATATAATAAATATATGCATTTATATGTATAAATATATAATATAAACCTGAGGCAATCTGCTGTTGCTTCTGCAGCACCTCTGGGTATCATCTGAGAAGTTCCTAAGTGTACCTGCCTGTACCCACCATCACATATGTTACTATTTTGTAATAGAGTATATCAGATACAGTCTCTTGTAATTATGTCTCCTGTCATATTCTGCAACCAGACTGTAATCTTCGTTAGCATCTTCTGCTGTATCTTACCTTGTATCTTAATTTTTTTAGTTCTTATTTTTACAAATAAATAAAAGAATTCATTGGTTTTTATAGCAAAATAAATCCTAAAATATAAAAATAATATAACATGAATATTGATAAAAACTCCATGTTTTTTTATATTTATAATAAATTAATAATAATGAGCTTGTGGGGAAAGCATAAAGATCCATAAAATGTGAAGTCAAACATATGTAAAGCACTTTGCAAACCTTAAGTGATAAACAAATGTTAGCCATTATAATTTGTGATTGTTATTTCTACAAGACAAGTATATTACCCATTCTTGTTCAGATACTATGACAGGGTTTTCCTAGCCATTCATATTTAAATTTTTAAAAAATTACTTCTACAGATTAAATTATTGATAAGCAAGTCTTGACTTTTTTCTTTTACAGGATAGGAATTTTTAAAATTGGAAAATATCAAAAATATTAGTTTTTAAATTCATCTGTAGTACTAACCTTTTAAATGTAATCATTTTTCAGAATCAGTATGATTTTCAAGTCATTGCATTATTTATTTGGAATACTAGGATTTTTTTTTTCAAAAAATATCCTCCATATATGAAAGTTTCAGAAGGAGATATTTGTTATAAAAGTTACCTTTTTCATCTTTATTATCATCATTAAGCAAAATGACTTTTCTCTCACCTCAAACCCCCTTAGAAGTATTCTGGGTTTAAAGCAGCGTATTACTTTTTAACAACTTGAAAAACTACGTACCTCCTTACTCACATTTCTCAATACAAATGACTGAAGCATTCTATGCATCTCAATTTGTCCCAAAGGCCACATTTTAAAATATTGGTTCTAGACTTGTGTTTCATCCTGGCATCTGTTGAGCTCCGTTACTGCAGAATCCAATGTAATTCTTTCTCATTACATCATTTATAACTAAAACTTCTGTCAATTACATTGTAAATATCTTGATTTGTTACTGCCATTAATAGACTTGCAAAATAACAAATATCAATTTCAGCAATATATTTCAATATGTAATAAAAGGATCTTTTAACATATCTTATTTGATCCCTGTAAAATGTTAAATTTTAATTTCTCAATGTATTTTGAAAGTCTTCAAACATGTGAGCAATTCTTTCCATCATATTATCTATTTACCATTATATTATCTACCATTTGAAACTTTTGCATAATGACTAGTTGAGCATTGCTTCAGCTTATCAATAACTTCAGGTAACATCAGTGTTTCTCCCATTAAGCAATCTGAGGTGATGCAAGGAATATTCTCAATATATCCCTACACTTAACACACATAATAAACATGTGACAAATGTTTGTTGACTAATTGGTGCCATAGAAATTTCTTTTAAGTTTGTTTTTGCTTATTAAAAACAAATGTTTTTCAGGGGAAATTGTCTTGGAAACATAGTCTACATGTACCCTTCCAAATATTTCCTTTCAATTTGTCTGCAGCTAAAGCACTTGTATGAGTCAAACATAATGGTCTTTTACTTTCAGTCAATACCAGTATTCGTGAATCCCAGCAATAAACATAGTAAAATCATAGTTTCTGGATTTAGGATTTTTATTGTCTATTTCAACTGCTTAAAACTATTGTCTTTGCTTGGACCAATGCTGCCTGCTCCATTGGATTTTCTCTTTAAGCTGCTTATTTATTATTCATGATACAGTATCTCACTTTAAAAAGGTTAAGCTCCAAAAATGTAATTTAAAGTTAGTTATCAAATCTTTCAAATGAGTATGTACCTTTTTGATTTTTAAAGCTTTGCATTTTTAAAAAGCCAGCCCATTGTATGACTGACGTTGAGAGATCTATCTTGTTATGGTACTTTAAATTTCCACGTAAGACTTCTAAAATTTTGAGTTTACATGTTTAATGCTCAGATTCAGCAAGCAGCAGGAGATCCCACAACTCATCCATGTCATGCTTGAACCAACTGACTGGGACGGTGGCAGATTACTCCAAAGTTGATAAAGGCTGACTCAAGTTTGATCTCATTTTTGCATACTGCTTTACGAATTGTACTCACTGTTGGAAGTGCCTGTGTTGATCTCAACTTGAAAATTTTGGCCATGTTATTACCCACCCCCCTCTCAAGGGTTTATCCTTCCCCTTCATCAAGAGGGGCACACCCCACACTTTGGAAAACTGCAAGATGCTCACATTGGCTGAATTGTTTGATGCTCTCTGTAAAGCCTTGGTGAGAGATCACCTAGGATACTAGGGTATTTAAGAAATTTATCTATAGATAGAAAGTAGCATATATTGATTCAGGTAGTGATATCTAGGTAGAAAAAAGGATGAGATGAGGACTAAAAGGAAAGAAGTGACAAAAGGGAGATAGTGGGAAAAGTGAGAAAAGGTCTGAAGGGAGTGGGAGGTGATTCATCAGCTTGAATCCTGCCTCAGACACTAGCTGTGTGTGACCTTGAGCAAGTCACAACCTCTCAAACTCTGTAAGATGTGGATGGATGATAATAGCACCTGCCTCGCAGAGTTATTAGGGTGATCACGTGATTTTAAAAAAGCTCTTTGGTGAGCTGGCTTGGTGTCTCTTGGAAGAAGTGAATTCAGGCAAAGGTTCTGAGAAACCACTAGGGGTCGCTGTTGATCACCATGCAAAGGGTCTCCATCCATTCCATTACACACCAACCCTGGTCTGCATATCCTCTTTCTGCCTTACATACTCCTTATGCACACATAACCTTGTTCTACAATTCACAGTGCAGAATGAGGCCTGAGTAGAAGAGTACAATCAAGATTTTCTGAAAAGGTGCCAGGAAGTTCTTAAACTGCTTCCCCCTGTGCCATTTCTGATCCCCTAACACGGTCTAGACTAATTAAAAACCTTCAGGGTTGTATGTCACTTTTATTCCACATAGCCAAGTTCTTCATAAAATTTTCATTGTGACGTTTACGTACTTGACATTTATTTATATGACTAGCGATGGGAAGAGCAATTCTTAAGCAGTATTTCAATACAAATTGAATTTTCTCTGTGCCTTGTATGGATTTGGATTTGGCTGAACTATAGCTAACAACTATAAAAAGTTGTTGCAGGATCAGTCAACAAGTATTAGACCTTCGTATATGTCAGGCACTGTTATAAGTATTCATAACATAAAAACAAAAATGAGACAGCCTCTTTCCCCAAAGAACTTCCTTCCTGGGTTGGATGGGATGCATGTACAGATAAGTTAATAAAAATACATATGCAAAATAAATACAAAGTAATTGGGGGGGGCACTAACTCCCTTACCCCTCCTCCATCTTGCTGTGTCATATACTGTTTTGTGACAGTTGTATCCAAAATAAAGTGCAAAAATAACAAGCCTTAAGTGGCTCGCTCATTGGTTAACTGCTAATAATTTAAGCACAGAATCACATCATTTGAGAGTTGGAAGGGACCTCGACAATCATCTTGGTAGCTAAAAGGTTGGACATCGAGCAATGGACTTAGGAGTAAAGAAGACCTGTGTTCAAATCTGCCTCAGCCCCTGTGTGAACTTGGGCAATTCATTTAACCTCGGCCTCTCCTCATCTGTAAAATGGAGTTAATAATAGCACCTGCCTTTACAGGGCTGTTGAGACAATCAAATGTGATAACATGTGAAGCCCTTTGCAAACCTCAAAAGGTGTGATGTAAATGTTAACTATCGTTATCTACTCCAGTCTCTACAAGCTACAACATACTTGACACTTAACTACATAGCCTACCAGACAAGTAGTTGAGTCTCTACTTGGGGGTGGGTGGATCGGGATGTAGAACTCACCATTTCTTGAGGCAACAATCCTGACAAACCACTGGCTTTGGAAATTCAATTTGGATGTGCTGTAGCTGCAGCGTGCTTCAAGCAGAGGCCCCAGCTGATGAGACAGAAGAAAGAATGTGTGAAAAAACATTTATTACTCACTACGTGACAGGAACTGGGGATACAAATATTAAAATCGAGACAGTTTTTTCCTTCAAAGAGCTTACATATTAAGTTTAATTTACTTTTTATTAAGCATTTCTTTCTCTTCTCCCTCCTCCCAACTAGGGGAAAAAACAAATGTGTACAAATTACTATTTTGGTTATGCCTCCAAGTATCAGGTTTGATTCATCATTAGGCCTCTGAAATCATGTTTGGCCATTGAATTGATCCAGGTTCCTAAATTGAATTTCATTTTTACAATATTGTTACAGTATTCATTTTCTCCTGGTTCTGCTCATTTTCATTCTTCATCAGCCTATTCAAGTCTTCCCAGGTTTATCTGAAACCTAAGGGGCTGACTTTCTAATAGAGAAAGCAATAAACATCAGATAGGTATGCTTTGAGTTGATGAATCATAAGAATGGTGAATGAAGGTATATGATCGATATGTCACTGCTTTTTCCCAAAGCTAGAGATGGAAGGGGGTTCGATTCAGTTGTCCTTCATTCTCGAAGAAGACCAAAATGACATCCCTATACTAGAGTCAAGTTTCAGTGTGTCTGACTGTGATTTGAAGAGTACAGAGATAGTAAAAATGGTCAGAGGGCAGGTTGTGGAGGACAAACAAGTATTTATTAAAGTAAACATATTTACCAGGCACTGTGCTAGACCCTGATGATACAAGTACAAAATGATAATATTCCTTGATCTAGCTAAAGAAAGAGGATGGGACTAGAGGTATGTGGAGAGCGTGCCAGAAAGTTAATCAGTGATCAGAGTAAAATAGCAAACTATACACATACTTCCCAAGATGGAACTGGAGAGAGGAATGGAAAGAGGGAAAATATGATTACTGGCCATGCTCCAGTCAGGCTGGGAAAGAAATGAAAGGCAATCCTAACGTTTCCCTGTTGTTGTGCGCTGTCCCCCAGTTATGGTCTCATTACTAATGCTCTGAAGAACATATGGTCACAGATCTAGGTCACTCCATGATGAAGTAAGTCTACTCTCCTCCACCCCCAAGCATGAATGCTTGTAACTGAAGTGGACTCTTCTTCCCCCACAACTAAATTTGTTTGAACACCAGAGTTCCTTGTACCTGAGGACCACTCTCATGTAGGCCCCGAGGAAAACTATCCCAATTTCAAAGCATTTTATAGACCAGCACCCACCAATGTGTTTTATTTTTAACCAGCGAACTAGAGCACACAGTTCAAAACAAAAAGACATTCAACCAAGCAGCATATAGAGAAGAATGAATCCACCAGACAGATATATCCTGAAGAATTCATGTTTCTGTCTTCTGTGAAATGAGATTGGATTAGGTGACACTACAGCTCCTTCCAAATTTCTGCGATTCTATTATATCACCTGTGATATTTTAAAAATTAGATTGTTATTGAGATCTTGCAAGTATCACCTAGATTTTCTCTTCCCCTCCCTCTCCAAGAGAACCAACCCTTACAACAATTTAAAAAGAAAAATCAAGCCCAATAGATGCATTTTTAAAAAATCTGACATTACATGCCATGTTTCACACTTGAGAACCCCAACTAATAACGGAATCTGGGGAGGTCTGGTCTCTTATCTTCCCTTTTGAGGTCAAGCTTGTTCTTGGTGGTTTTGCAACATTAAATTTGATAGCTTTGTGATGGTGATTTTTTTACATTTGTGTTGTTTTTGTCATTGTATAAATTATTTCCTTGGCTCTTTATATTTTATTGATTCTTCATTTTTTACCTGTTCATGTAATTCCATGCTTCTCTGTATTTTTCAAGTGCATAGTTGTTTTTTCAGCAGGGAGATTAAACTTTTACCTCTAATAGATAAAATGCATAGTTTCTTAAAACACAGTAGTATCCCATTAAAATAGTGTACCACAATTTGTTTAGCTATTCCTGGATCAATGGAGATACACTTTGTTCTTACTTCATTGCTACCACACACACAAAAAAAAAATACTTCTATGCCTATTTGGGTGTGTATTGGATCTTGCTTTCAGTTTTTGGCTTCCTTAGAATGTGATGTAGCCACAGTACATACAAAATACCTGCAATAATCAACAGATGCATCAATATAAAACCAGTCGATACAATTACATGTACATGAGAAAGCACTGATATTGTTGACCATATACATGTATTTTGGGTCTCCTACCTCATTGGAAATTAGCCTGGTCACAGCTCAGTTAGTTCTGGCTCTTTGGTGATTCCCCAACTTTTATTACTTTCACCAGATCTATTATTTGACATTCCTCAACCTAAATTTTTGAAGGCCCAGGATGTCTGTCAGTATTTCTAAGCTTTATGGGTTGATTATCTGTGACCTCTTAGGGTCTCCCCAACTGAGTTTGTAGGCAGGAAATGTGCTGCCTCTGTGTCCAGCCCTCCTGTCCCATACGCATCCTCTCTCCAAGATGCACTGGTGTTCTACAGTCCTAAGCAAGGGGGTTGACTTATGGTACGGGGTCTTCATCTGAATAAGAGAGCTTGTGAGTTCAGAAAATCTTTCAACACCTAAGAGACTTTCCTCAACCTTCTTGATCACTTGTCAGCCTTTGACATTATTCACCTCACACTCTTCTTTAGGATTTTGTGACACTGTCCTCGCATGGTTTTTCTACCTGTCCCACCACTCCACCTCCTCAGTCTCCTTGACTAGATCTTCATCCAGGCCACATCCACTAATTATAAGACCTTTTCTTGGACCCCCTTCTCCCTGTATATTATTTCATTTGTCACAGCTGCTCAGTGATTCAATGGGCTAGCTTCCTTGCTATTCCTCACATGAGAAATGGCTGTCCTCTATGCCAGAATCTTCTCCTCTTCATCCCACTCTCTATTTGCTTGTTTCTTTGCCTGCCTTCAAGTCCCCACTAAAATCCTACCTTCTATAAGAAGACTTTCCTGATCCCCAGTAATACTAGTGCCTTGACTCTGTTGAGGTTATCCCATACATAACTTCTTTGTGCCCCATTGTGTGAGCTCCTTGAGAACAAGTACTGTCTGTTGTCTTTCTTTGATCCCTAGAGCTCAATAAATGATTTCCAACTCGACTAGTGTGCATTTTCTTCTCTTCAGACTCTGCCTAGCTCATTGTCCATCATTTCTTTCTACCTACTCCTCAGAGAAATAAGTAACAGGAAGGAAATTGTGATATAGTAGAAAGGTCAGTTTCAGCAGACCTACATTCAAATCCTATCACTAACTTTTGTGAACCTATTGTGAGCTTGAGCAACTCACACCATGTAGTCCCTACTATGTGTTAGAGATATTCTGTAAGTGGGCAATTTGCCCACTCTTTCAGCTACTTGCTATAGAATAGCTTTCCACTGATCTAATTTTTGTGTTTTCTGAACAGCAAACTTTCTCAGCAAAATGTCACCTGGCTGCAATTCTTGAAAATAAATGCAGCATCCTAGTATTATTTGTGTCAAAGCTCCTCTGAGCTGTAGTCAAGCCAGCTGGCAGACTTTCTTTAGCTTCTTTCTCAGCTGAGAGATCGACTAGTTGTTAGTTCTTGTGTCCTATTCATCTTCTGAGATGCCAAAGTATAAACCTATAAGTAGGCATGGCTCTCACCCAAACATAGGCAAGTATGATAGTTGGAGCCAGTGGCATCCTTCCTGGTGAAGTTTTATATGTGCTCTGGAAATGTCACATATCGATGCCACTGAAATTTTTGTTCAGATCTCAGTGTTCCTAACATATTTGTTAATGTTCAATGGAAACATTCTGGCTGTGGGTCTCCTTGGGAATGAATGGGAAGTTGTAGTTCTAGACTTCTTAGTACCTGCCAAAGCTAACATTCCCCCTGAGAAACTTTCTCTCCAACTCTCTACCTTTGTGAGAATGGATCGTGCCAGGGAATCCATAAACTGAGACATACTTCTCCCACAACACTTTAGCAGCTGTGGAAGCTCTCTGGTTAGAAATGCCTCTGTGTACCTGGTGAAATGATCAGTCACCACAAAGATATGACTTATGTTCTTACTATTTTCTTCCAGAAATAAAAAAAAAACAATGAAAACAGGTTCCAAAGATTTACTAATATTTATATTTTCCAAATATGCAGCACAAGTTGGTGACACTTTTCTTGGAACGCATTGAATATGAATATGCTTTAGATGTCTGGATGTTGACATCTAATATAAAAATGTCAGATGTATGAGTGGCATGAGTAGTGGACACCAGATCTGGGATCCAGCCCACTCCCATCTCCAAGAAAGATTTCCATTTTCATCTTTGTCAGGAGTCAGAGATGGGTTGTAGCTGAGTGGTCACTCCACTCCCCTATCTCAAAGAGTAGTTGGTATTGGGCTACAATTACATTGCTCTACCATATATAAAAATTGAAAGTTTAGGGATATGATTCTATTGGAATTCAGAATGAACACCAACAATTTCTCTGATTTCTCTCAAAAACAAAGGTAATGATTGACTGATTCTTGACAGCTTAGCTCCCTCCCTCCAAATACATAGTGTGTACTCTCTCTCTCCCCTCTCTCACATAGTAAACAAACCCAAATGAAGTTATGCCAATTAGAACGGATAAAAGAAAACGAGATTACATGAATCCTTCAATTTGGGAGTGAGCTTGACCAAGCAGCCAACCTTCTCACCAGTAGTGTCTGCTTTTAGCAGCCTCTAGGGTTGCAGATGCTGGAAATCAGATGACATGTTGGAGGCTGCCTACATATCTGTAACTCCAGGGAAATTTCCAGTCCATCATTCAATAGTTCTCTTTCTCTCTTCCCCCATCCCTCTTAAACTGTTCTACTTCTTTCACTAATATCACTGAATCTGAAGTATCTCCTCCACTAATACAGGAGTCTGAGGTCTCTGAGTCAGTCAATAAGCATTTATTCAGCACATACTATATGCCAGGTACTGTGCTAAGAGCTGGGGATACACGAAAAGACAAAAGATAGCCCTTACTCTCAAGTGGCTCCAAATCTAATGGGTGAGAAAGCTTGCAAGCAATTATGTACAAAGAAGCTGTATATGAAATAAATTGGAGATAATCAAGAGGCATTGAGGGAGAACAAAAAAGGCTTCTTTTAGAGGGATCTTGAAAGAAGTCAGGGAAGCCAAGAGATGGAGATGAAGAGGGAGAGCGTTCCAAGAATGATGGACTGGCAGTGAAAACATCCAGTCAGGAGATGGCAAGTCCTGCGTGAGGATAAGCAAGGAGGCCAGTGTCACTGGATTTCAGAATAGGTGGGGTGAGGGGAAAGAAGTAAAATATAAAGAAGGTTGGAAAGGGGCCATATCATGAATGCCAAATAGAGCGTTTTATATTTTATTCCAGGGAGGATAGGGAGGTGATGGAGTTTATTAAATAGAGAGAATATATTTAGTCAGACTTGGGCTATATTGGAAGATAATTTTGACAGCTGAGTGAAGGATAGTCTGGAGTAGGGAGAGATGTGTCTGGGAGATCAACCAGCAGGGCATTTCAATAATCTGGGAAGGAGATGATGAGTTCTGGTGGTTGTGGTGTCAGAAGAGATAAAGTTAGGTCAGCAGAGGGGGAAGGAGGGGAAAAAAAGGCAGGGGGGAATTTACATGATAACTTTATTATAATTTAAAAGGAAAAGCAAGCTGTACTAATAGATTTGCAGCTTCTTGAGCAACTATTTTTTATTATACTTTTATGGAAATAAATATAAAATAAAATGAATTTTAAAAAAAGAAGAGGTAAGGAGTATATATATAAGATGTAAGGAAGGTAGAATCAACACAACTTGGCAACAAATTGGATACGGGTTGGGGGGTGTTGAGACAGAATGAGGAATTGGGTATGACACATTGGTTGTAAGTCTGGATGATTGGGAAGATAGTGGGGAGGGCTTGGGGGATAGAAAGAGGGCAGAAAGAGTTCAGTTTGGGATTTTTAAAATTGAAGATGCCTATAAGACATTTATTTCAGCCAATCAGGAGTCCCCTCCCCACCCCTACCTTCCCATATAACATTGGCTTTATTTCTGCGACCCATACATAGAAGAGATTTTGGAGGTGGTCAAAGTTGAATTTTCCTGAGTTTTGCCACCCAAGATGCTCTCATCCCCATTGCTCAAATATTTTCTTTTTTTCTAGGAACTGTCCTCAAGTCAGAATCTCTAATGTTGCCTTATAGCTCAGTCTTTCCTTATAATCTCTACACACACTAGTCATTCTGACTGCCTTAAGTGTTTTGCTTCCTTGAGTTGTAGTCTTTTTTTAAAAACTCGTCTCAATAGTGCACTGTCCACCTTCCATCACAGATGTGTTAAATGGTATTGCTGAATCTGGCAAGTGCCATGTCAGTGTTTAAGGGAGACCTGTAGCATCCCTTTAACTTTCAAAAATATTCTTGATGTATACTTTCAGTCAGTCAGTCAGTCAATAAACATTTATTAAGCACCTCCTGTTTGCTAGGCGTTGTGCTAACTGCTGAGGATATAAAGAAAAAAAAGCTAGCCCTCACAGAGCTCATAATCAGTTTTTCCTGCCCTCAAATACCGCACAAATTCAAAATCAGGCCCACTCTCCACCCAATTATATATTTTATATGGTTTACATGCTTGCCGTTAGGTTCATAGTTCTGTTCCACCTCAGTTCAATCACTACCGTCTCTGCTGGTTTTTGCTGTTTTATCCCATCCCAACCAGAGGACAGGGCTCTTGTTCTGAGAAATTTCCTAATGTGGGTCTGTAATATTTTTGTACTCTAGGTGATCCATACTCATCAGTACCAGGGGGTGAGGCATTTTCTCGTGATGTTGGCATACCGTACAGTTTTTCCCCTGGCAAGCTGCTCTGCCCATGAGCGCTTCCAGCCTTCTAATCAACTCCTCATCCTCAGGGGATAGGGGCGTCTGAAGATAAGATTCCAGGCACAGTTTCTACTGTTGCTGTATTTTGAAATGATCAACTGCCTGGTAAATCCCAAAATACAGCCTGAAATGATGTCTCCTGGTCTGACTTTGGGCAAGACATTTCACTTCTGAAACCTTCTGAAACCTTCCCATTCCTCATCTGTCAAATGACTTGGTTGGACTAGATGGCTTCTCAAGTACCTTCTGGCTCCATACCTCTCATCTTGGGAACTATGACCCTGATACACAATTGCTTCATGTCTCTCCAGCTCTTCTGCTCCTCTTTTTGGTGATCTTATAATGTCCTTATTTTTTTTTAATGCCAAAATTCTATTTGACTGCTAAGATTAAGAGATCTATCTGTCTCACTATCTCCTATCACTTCTCAATACTAATTAAATATAAGCATCTGGGTTGTTTGATTTCCCCCCCCCCCAATAATCCTGATATTAAAATTGTATTCAATAAACCAAAAAAGTTAAACTAAGCGTTAGACAAAAGGTGGGGTTAGGAGTTGAGGAATAAACTTCTATGTGTCAGTCACTGTGCTAAGTGCTTTCCAGATATTATCAAATATTACATTACTATAATATTATATCTGTATTATGTTATCTATATTGTATTATCACTATTCTTGATCCTTATAACAACCCTGGGAAGTAGGTGATACTATTACCCCCATTTTACAATTTTTTAAGGAAACCAAGTGACTTGCCCAGGGTCACACATCTTAAGGAGAGTCTGAGGCCAGATTTAACTCCAGAGCCAGTGCTCTACGCACTGTACCACCCGGCTGCCGAGATTCTGCAGCGATAAATTAGTGACTCAATAATAACTTGCAATTGACCGATAGCAAATAAAACTGTAAGACAGGGAACTCACAGTGTATAAGTAGTTACTGTGATTGCCTCCATATTCCAATGGCTGTTGTCCTTCATTCTCATTGGGGACCCAAATGACATCACTACATCAGGGTCAAGGTACAGTGTGTCCAACTGTGGCTGATCAGACCAATGTGAGCTTGGAAGGGTCTATTATAGATAGGGTACAAATGTGAATAAGCCAACAGTGACCACTGGATCAGCACCCCAGACCTGGGGTCTGGGTGGAGGGGCAGGGGGGGAACAGCATTTAGCTTAATGAATTAAGCAGCAGCTTAAGTAGCCATAGTAGCAATGATGCATTCTTTGCTTTTAGAGTCCTATGAAGGACAGTCGGTTGCTCATCACTCATGGAGAAAAACATTTAAGATCTCAGGAAGGAAGCTCACACACAGATGACTCTTGGGGGAGGTGGGGGGGGGTGAGGGAGTGAGTACCTTTCAGGGGTGCTCAGGAACACAGCAATCCCAGTCTCTTTCATTGACAGGAAGAGAAGGATGAACCAGTCCTGTGCCAAGGGTTATGGAGGCACAGGATAGCCCAAGTGCTGAACAGATCTCCTCACACTGTTCTAGACCTCATCTCCTAGATTATTACCCTGGCCTCCTATTTGGTTTCCTGACTTCAGCTTTCTCCCCTCTCCAATCTATCCTCCACTCAGCTGCCAAGGTAATCCTCCTAATGTACAGGTCTGATCCTGTCACTCTCTTTCGCTAGTAAGGTAAGTGGATAGCTCCCATTACCTCTCAGATCCAAGACAAAGTCCTCTGTTCAGCATTTCAAGTTGTCGACAAATGTTTATTAAGAGGTGAAAGTGAAAAGAAAAGCCAAAGACCAATCCCTGCTCTTAAGAAACTAGTCTGATGGGGAGATCACTCAGACCTTTCCTTCCTTTTGAGTCTTCTTACACGTTCTACCCCTTCGTGCACGCTGATCCAGCACAATGACCTGCTCAGTGTTCTGTGTTCCATGGCACTCCATCTCCCACCTCTACATCTTTGCACTGGCTGCCCCCCCCCCATGTCTAGTGTGCCCATTCTCCTCATCTCCATTTCTTGAAATTCCTTCTTTTCTTCAAAATTCATCTCAAAGGTGACCTTCTATCTGTAGGCTTTCTTGATTGCCCCAGCTGCTAGCATATTCCGTCCTCAAACTATATGGAGTTCGTTTTGTTTATATTATACATGCAGCATGGACTATTGGATAGAGTCGGCCTAATTGCCTCCTAAAAGCTCAGAAGATTTACCTTCAAGGCCTGCCCTCTAATGCTTACTGGCTCTAGCATCCTAGACAAGTCGCTTCTCCATGCCCTAAAGCAGAATCGTTCCAAGGTTCAAATGAGATAATGTAGATAAAGCACTGTGCAAACCTAAAAATGCAATATAAATAGCTAGTATGGTTATGGGGAATCCATTAGATTAGGGGCTTGAGTCTTATTTTAATAACTAGGTTACCGCCAATATTCCATACAGAATCTGGGGCCAGCAAGGGGTCAGGGCATTGTGTGGGACTAATGATGCTGCCTTCGACTCAAGGACAGATGTATTTATTGTAGCCCATTCTGATCTTTATGGATTATCGATGTAGACCGTGAGGAAGTTTAGAGGCTATCTATTTTTTTCAAATTCGTATTATTTAATACTGTTTTGAAATTTAGTGTCTTACTGGAGGGACTGTATGACCCTGAAGATGAAGAATTTTTCTTTTCTTTTTTTAAATTTATTTTTGGTTTTCAGCATTCACTTTTTTGAGCTCCAAAATTTTTTTCCCTTCCCTCCCCTCCCCAAGATGGCATGCAATCTTATATAGGCTATACATGTATGTATGAGGAGAAGCTAGGTGGTGCAGTGGATAGAGCACCAGTGCAGGAATCAGGAGGACCCAAGTTCAAATCTCACCTCAGACACTTGGCACTCACTAGCTGTGTGACTTGGACAAGTCACTTAACCCCAATTGCCTCATCCTGGGTCATCTCCTGTCATCCTGATGAATATCTGGTCACCAGATTCAGATGGCTCTGGAGGAGAAGTGAGGCTGGTGACCTGCACAGCCCTCCCTCACTCAAAACAAAGTCAAGTGCAAGAAATGATTTTCTCTGATGGCATGGTCTTCTTTGGCAACGAAGGATGAACACATACACATGTATGACCATGGTAAACCTATTTTCACATTAGTCATGTTGTGAAAGACTCAAAACAAAAGGGAAAAACACAAGAAAAAGAAAACAAAAAAGAAAATAGTATGTTTCAATCAATCCGTAGTCAGACTCCATAGTTGTTTTCCTGGATATGGATAGCATTTTCCATCATGACTTTTTTGGAATTGTCTTAGATCCTTGTATTGCTGAGAAGAGCCAAGTTTATCAAAGCTGGTCATTGCACAATGTTGCTGTTACTGTGTACAAAGTTCTCCTGGTTCTGCTCCTTTCAGCATCAGTTCATGTAAGTTTTTCCAGGTTTTTTGAAGTCTGCCTGCTCATCATTTCTTACAGAACAATAGTGTTCCATTACATTCATATACCACAATTTGTTTAGCCTTTCCCAAATTGATGGGCTTCCCTCCCATTTTCAATTCTTGGAGACTCCAGAAATCTGTGGCCCAGAGAAGCTAAGTACTTTGCTTGAGGATACACAGGTAGGTAACGAGTAACAGAACCAACGTTTGAATGCAGGTCTTCCAGTTCCATATCCAGCATTCTTGCCCACTGTACCAACAACAAAGGTGTCCACATTTGTCATAAACTTTAGTAGGTGGACATAATCCCATCAGCTTCTAAACCTATGCTACCTGAATTTTATCACTGAGATTGAAGGGTTGGTTTGCTGCCTGGTTTTTATCCTTTGTGACCTCTGTGTTCACAGACTCACCTGGCTTCTCACCTTGAGCTCTGTCTTGACTGCCACTGGGCACTCCTCAGTTCTCACCTTGATTTCTCACTTTCAATACTAGCTCATCCTTAGCTCTTCAGGCCCTGGCTTCCCACCCATTTTGAAATCCATGATCATCCTAGTGACCATGGTCCTAGTGAGACAGCAAACTCTTCTTGTCAACCTTGAAAGTGGAAAGAATGGGGCAAGGGACCACACTAAAAATTCCATCTGGGATCAAAAATCAGGTCACAGAGAAGATGGGAGTCCCTCTTCCACCTGAGGTCTCTTCTCTAAAGCCCTTCCTGGAAAAGTTCCTCCCCTGCCTCCCTTAGGTGTCTAAGATCAAGCACCACTCTTAGTCTTTGGCTACTTTCTGAGAGCAGCAAAGTGATGGCAGCTCAAGTCAGGCTGAGTAAGGTGGACACTTTCACAGCTTCTAATCTTATTGACAAAGTCTGAGAATAAGTCCAACTCCAGTCACCAGTATCTATCATGGGAAACCTTGTGATTTTGATAAGCTCTAATGCAGCTTAGAATGTCTGGGGTTTACTCACTTTCCACTCCTGATAATCTCCTCAAGTCTTAGCAAGAATGTGGCAGTGTCAGGCAGGTAGGGGGGCTGCCTAATCCCATTCCTCTCAGGAAAAATTTACAAAAAGAGTGGAGCGGGGTGATGGGAATGGAGACGGTGTCTTTTTTATTTTTCTCCTGGTGCTAAATGTTCCCCTCTTAGTGCTGAAATTTCCCAGATTCCCCATGGAAATCCATCCCAAAGTTGTGGGGTGTGTGAGAGAGCAACAGGGGAGATTGCACATATTGGTCCAATCTCCCCAATGCCCCCACTCCCGACTCCTTGGTCATCTCTTACCCTTGCAGATCTCATCATTTAAAAGTTGATGGTGATAGTGACAAGGTCCTTTCCCTACTGGCCTACCATATTCTGGTCTAAAGGCCAGTCCTGGAGAGTCAGAGGATCCAGGCTCAAATCACACCTCTGATACTACCTCTTGGTCACGTTGGTCAATTTCTTGGACCTCTGTTTCCTCAACTTCAAAACAAGTAGGTGAGATTGGGTGGCTTCTAAGGTTTAAGAGCCTATGACTCCTCAAAGGGACCTTTAAGTCCATTAGGTTCATCCATTAAAAAAAAAGGGAAGCAAGGTTGAAGGAAGACAGTGTGCTAGACTCCCTGACATAAGCTGCTGTGTGACCCTGGGCAGCTCTCTAGAAGCTGACACTGCATTGGGACAGGTTTTTTCACTGGGATCTCCTTAGACCAATGAAGTCACAGGTCTTGAGCAAGCACAGGTCTTTAAGGTTATTTTTAAGGTTCAGCACTCCACAGAAGCAAAATGACCACAGAACTCATAGTGTTCCTATGTTGTTCATAGTCATATATTTTTTCATCTCCAAAAAAAGGTATTAGCATGATTAAGAACATTTTTCTGAAGAATTATAGTCAGAGAGAAAGTAACTTCTTAATATGGAAAAATATCAGTTGTACCACGATAAACAGTGTTTGGAACTGAATGGACAGCTTTATTGACACTCTTTTTGATTAAGTACAAGCCATGTGTTGATTGTATGTAATTGTGACTTTTGCTTTGCATGGATTGAGTCCCTCGGTCATCATGGTTGGATTGTGGGGGAGTTAAAAATTGGTAAAAAACAAAACAAAACAAAAAACATACAAACCAACCAAAAAACTCAAACAAAAAGCAAAAAAACCCTAAAAACCCTAAAATGAAATCTTCTTTCTTTACATTTCTCATCTTCTCCTAATAACCCTTCTTCAATAGAACCTTCCCTTAAAGGAGATAAAGAAAACAAACCTCCCATTTACCCTCCATGACTGAAGGGCAGGGCCATGGGCTCCAAGGTTTTTTCTGTTTCAGGATGAGGCTCAGACTATCTTCTCCCTGTTTCCCACCAGTTTTTTGTTCATCATTGGACCTCTCCACCATACCTTCCTTCCCTAGAAAAACTCATCATTATCCTGCAAGATTGAACCTGCCCTGTATTCACTTACATCAGCAGTATCCTCTGCCCCTCAAACTGGATCCTATAACTAGAGGGCAGAGTTATGGTCTCCAGGGCCTGTATTTAAGGCAGGGGCTCAACACAATCCTCTCTCCATTTCCCATCAGTTCTGCTACTTTTAAATTTCTCTGGATTTCTCCCCTTTCCCTATCTTTCCTGCATCCTTGTGTTGTCTATTTTTCCCATTAGATTATTAACTCCGTGACCACAGGGACTGTTTTGGTTTTTATTTGTACTTATATTGCCAGCATGGTATATAGTAGGTGCTTAACAAATGTTTATTGACTGATTTGCTGAATGATCAGAGTTCCCCTAGCAAGTGATGGAAAGGATAGGAGGAGGGAGCTAGCCCAGAGACTAGAGGACCAGAAGTTTTGCTCTCACTCTCTCCAATCAAAACAGCCCCAGGGCAGGAGTTCAAAGTTTTGAGCTTGAAGGTGTGTTCCAGCATCAGTCCTCTGGATTCAAGATTGCTTCTTACATTGATTTGAATTTGGATTTCTCTTAAAAGTTGATTTCCCTTACCTTACTGTGGTCATTGTGTATTGAAGCAGATCTGAAGAGCACTGGGCATGTTTTAGGCACTTAGGTGCCCAGAAAGTCAATAACCTACGTAACCGGAGGCCACCAGGAAGTTGTACCAAGGGAAGCACAGTTTAAACTTTTCTCTGTACCCTACCCACCCACCTCTCAAGTCAGCCAAGTCTTGGTTTTATTGCCTTTTAGGGAAAATATAGCCTAACTCAGGTTAAGGTAGGGAGGAAGAGGGAAACCCTGGTAGATATTGATCCTATTACACAGGTCCACACAACTTACCATTACCCTTATGACCTTGGCCCAAGTCACTTCCACATTCTGAGGCTTGTTTTCCTCCTCTGTAAAATGGTGAGGTAAACTAAATGACTTCTAAAATTCCTTCCAGCTAGGACTGAACATCATTTGCTCCTCTGAAAGTCTGGTTCATTTTCTTTTAGGAATTCCTTGTTTTAACATCTAGATGGGATGCTTTATAGCCCAGGCCTAGTTAACCATTACATCTGATCTCTCTGAACACTTGTTCCAGGTACTTCTCAGTTCTCCACACTAGGATTAGGATAACTGTCTGCATCTCCATAGTTATTTACTCAGACTCTAGTGGTACTAAGGCTATACCTAAATCCACAAAAATTTGGGGGAGGGAGGAGACTTATTTCGCCACCTACTTGGATATGAATTCCTGGGGACCCCACTTTGTGATTTGAACCAAACAGGTGAGTGTTTTGTCTCTCTGTGGTGACAGGCAGTGGGAACTTATCTTTGGTGTCAAGAATATCTATTTTCAAAGCCAAAGATCTTATGTGACTTTGGGTAGGTCACTTCTCAGTGACTTGGGTCACTCTCTAATACTGTTATGGAAAGTTGCTGGTTTGTATGAGGGATTCCCTACATGAATGAAATCACAGCTCTTGAATTCTCACCCTATTGACCCTAACTGGGACATGTTATATACAACTCACTCCTCAGGTCCCATAGGGTTGTTGGTGACAGGGATCCAGGTTGCTAAAGCATCATAGTCTCCTTCCACCAAATTTCATTGCACGCAGACCTGGTCATTACATTGTAAGAGAGACCCAGTGTTGCCAGAGAAGGCCCAGAGAAAAGCAAGCAAGATGATTAAGGGCTGGAGTGGGGAAGGGTAGCTTATAGGAGAGGAGATTCAAACATCAAAGGCCATTTCTTCTGGAGTGGAGAAGGCTGAGAGCAGGTAGCCTAGGAAGGCACAATGAGATTTTAGTGTCCCTGACTGCTCGGCTGAATCAGTGTGTGGGATGGCTGGTTGGAATCCTGCCGCTGCCCATCTATGTGGTCAGAGAGAGTCAGGTCTCTCAGACTTCTGTGCCCTAGCCCTGAGGGGAGTGAATTCTATGCACAGGCCAATGTCAGCTTCCCAACTCCTACCAGCAAGAAAAGAGGTTGAAATAGAACAAGTCAAATGCCAAAAGGCTATTGATTGTGGCTTAATTATAAATACCAATCTCAGTCAAGGGAATAGGTCAATGAAAACAGTCTCTTAAGGACTTTCTTCCACACTTGGCACCCCACTTCCAAACTGCTTTATTTTTGTGTCATCAGTTACTAGAGAAACATCATAGCATAGTGGATAGGACACTGTGCCTGGAGTTATTAGAATCTGGGTTCAAATCCTACCTTAGAAATGTACCATCTATGTGGGCAAGTCATTTAAGTTCTCTATGCTTCTATCTCCTTACTTGCAAAATGAAGGGAGAAGGTAGTCCTAATGATGACCCCTAATGCTAACTCTCCTTCACTCCAGACAGGCTTCCTCAAGGTAAAAGACCCTCTAGGGGTGAGTGGAGCAGAGGGAGGCCCACCTGGCTGGTCAGGGTTTGAGTCCAGCTTTAAGTCTATGATCCTACAGCTCTTCACTTCCCTCACTCTCACTCTTACCCTAGCCAGTCATCTGCTACATCTTTTTACTTCCATCTCTGCAGCATCTTTCTTAGCCCAAGTGACCACCACTTTAGTTCAGTTCCTTATCACTTTCGCCTTTAACTATTGCAAGTTGCCTTCCTTTCCTTTTCCTTCCTTCCTTCCTTCCTTTCTTTCTTTCTTCCTCTTTCCTCCTTCCCTCCTTTCTCTCTTTCTTTCCTTTTCTCTTTCTTTCTCTCAGGCTGCCAAGTGTTTACACCAAAACTGGAAATAAACCTGCTCTTTCAACAAATAAGTTCTTCAGGTTCTTAGGTTCTACCCTGTCCCCCTCCCTATTACATGAAAATAACCTCTAGTCCACATGCCCTTCTCCTTATCACCTCAGTTATCATCTTGAATTATGAAAATTCTTGATCTAAGAGGAATAAAAGAAACCATTTGAGGAAATCAGCACATTCCATCCTTCACCATGACTCCTGCCTGAGTATTATCTTTCTCAGGGCCTGATCACTGAGGTATTCACTGGGATGGTTTGCATATACCTCATTTGGTCCTAGGTACCAAGAGAATGCTGATGATAGTCATTTTACCTCAAGTATCACCTTCCATATTTATAGATTCTGAGTCATAGTCTCACTATTGTATAGCCCACTGCTGTTCATCTGATGAGTCAGGCCACTTGGATCTGCCTCCCTAGGTCATGATCAATTTTGTACAAAGACACTTCAGTGAAGGAAGAGAGAGTGATATGGTTCAGGTACCACTAGCCTGGCAGATCACTACTGCTTCTGGACACCAAAGTACTTTCCTCCCTCATTCTCCTCTTCCTCATCTCCAGGCTCCCTGTTCCATGAGAGAAACTTCAGGTCAGGATTGGAAACAGGCCCAATTGTGAGGTTTAGGGACCTGTTCACTATTGGAGCTGAGGGCTTTGATATGTAGAGGTTATCCCAGACAGAGGGAAAAACCCAGTCAAATAAGGAGGCTGATCTGGCCCTCCCAGCAGATGACCTACCAGCAGCAAAGCACAGACTTCCTTAAAAAATCTCAGCAATGGAGACAATTAGACTCAAGGCTCTGGAGACCAACTGGAACCCAGTAGTCCAAGCCAAAGGCAAGAATGCCACCAAGGAAGAATCTCAAAATGTTGTTTTACTCTTGGAAAGGAAAAATTAGTTTATTTTTTTATGCTCATATCCATGGTGAACTCTAGAATTTGTTTCCTTTCATATAAGATAGGGGGTATGGGAAAGTTTACCAAAACATCAAGGAGTACTGGTACCAAAAATAGTCAGGAACCCCTGATCTAGGATAAAACACAAACTCCTCAACTTAGCATTGAAAGACCTCCATAATCGGATTCTCTTTCCAATCAGTTCATTTTGCTTCCAGTTAAACTGGCCTGCTAGAAGTTTTCTCTAGCCTACTCACCATTACAGAGCTGGTTCCTGTGTCTGCAATGTTCTCCCTCCTCACTTTTACCTTGTAAAGTCCTTCCCTTCCCTTCCCTTCCCTTCCCTCAAAGCACAGCTCCAGTGCCCCGTTCTGTACAAGGGCTTTCCTTTTAGAGTATTCCCTTTCTTGAGATTTCTTTGTCTTGCCTTGTACGTATTTATTTGTGTACACATTGTATACCCCTAGAAGAATGCAAACTTGAAAACAAGACTATTGGTTTGTTGTTTATTTGTTTTGCTTTGGTATTCCCAGGGCCTACCACAAGGTCTGGTTCATAGTGAGTACTTAATGAATGCTTGTTGAATATTTGTTGAAATGTTGAGTCGTTATACTGGTGCTATGATGACCAAAGTCTCCCTCTTACTGAACTTAGGAAGTTCTATACTGACCTGAAGATTAATGTCATTCTAGATCTTCCAGGTTATGACTTGCACTAGACTTGAACATTCTTTATGTGCTGCATACAGATTGAGGCCCAATTTCATATGATGTTGGCACTTGAAGGGACCTCAGTTATCTTATACACCCACTCCAGAATAAGAATTCCTTCTTCAGCATGCTTGACTTGATGACGTTCCCCTGGGGACTTTCAGAGAACCTTATTTCAATTTGGACATCTCTCTCAGGAAGGTTTTCTTTATTTTGACCAATCATTCTAATTCTGTTTTCTAGGTCAAGCAGAACAAGTTTAATTCTTCTACATAGCAGCCCTTGAAATACTTTCAAAATGCTCTTATGTCTTTCCTTCCCCCCTCCCCAAGTCTTCATTTCTGAAGTTAAACACCTCTTCTTCCTCCAACCAATCTTTATGAGGCATAGTCTCTATCTCTGGTCATACTGGTCACTCTCTTATGTCCTAGTCACAATCTGAATTGTCTTAAGTCCTTTTTCAAAGGTGGTGACCAAAACTTAGTGCAGTGCTCCAGAAGTGATCTGACCAAGGGAGATGACTATCGAGATGCTACCTCTTCCCTCTTGGCTTCTGAAAAAATATACCGTCCAAGACCCCTTAAATGCCCTCTAAAATAACATTAGCTTTTAGGTTTTGGGTTATCATATCACACTATTGATTTGAAATTGAAGTCCACTAAGAACTCTAAATTTATATATAGACATATATATGTGTATATATGCATGTAAGTGCACAAATGCATGCACACATATTTATAATACACAGATAAATACAATATACATATATATATACATGCATATATTGCCATAATTCACATATTTTCTTGTACACATGTACATGGGCAGCTAGGTGGCACAGTGGATAGAGTACAGGCCCTAGAGTTAGAGAAACTCATCTTTGTGAGTTCAAATCCGGTGCTACTTACTAGCTGTGTGACCCTGGGCAAGTCACTTAACCCTCAGTTTTCTCATCTGTAAAGATGAAGGAAATGGCAAGAAAACTCCAAATGGAGTCATAAAGAGTTTGATACGACTGAAAAACAACTGAATAACAGCATGTATGCCCATATACGTACATATATTTCATATACATGTAGATTTGGAGGTTTTAGTGGACTTCAATTTCAACATGAGTCAATGGTATGACATGACATAGATCTACATCTGCATCTACATGATTGGTAACTTGTCTTCACAACACAGTCATTTCATTTGTCCTTCCAGATTGAACCCTCTTTTGTGGTAAAGAAAGATAATTAAGCAAAATCATCTATTACAATGACTGTATGTAATAATGTACCTAATATTCAATCCTCTGCCTCTCAGCCATGAGGAAAGGTACATCCCGTTATCTACCTCCCAAGACCTCATTGGTTTTTCTGTGCCTCTGGATTAGGCTTTCATTTAGTAATAGTTTTCTTTGCATTGTCGTACCTATTGTGGATGTGGTTCTTTTGGTTTTGTTTACTTCACTTTGTATCAAATCACATGGATTTTTCCTTAAACCTCAGAAGTATCCTTTTTTTTTTTTTTGCCATTTCTTACAATACAATGCTATTCTACTGTATGCATATATCCCAGTTTTCCCAGCTGTTTTCTAATCAATGGTCACTCATTTTGTTTCTAGTTCTTTGTCCCCACAAAGAGTGTTACTGTAAGTATTTTGGTCTAACTTGGATTTTTGTTTCTACTTTTAACTTCCTTAGGGTAAAATGCCAGAAGCAGGTTTACTATATGAAAATATATAGACATTTTCATCATTTTTCTTTCATTATTCAAAACAGTATTACTGATTTGGAGCATGTTTTCACATGATCATGTATAGTTTACAACTGATATTTTTTAAAATGTTTTTATTTTTTGGCTACTTATCTATTGCTTCTTGATTTTAGATATCCATTTGTGTTGATTTCTACATATTTTGGACATGAGACTTTTATGGATGATATTTGAGGGAAATTTTTTCCCTGTTGTCCGTTTCTGTTCTCATTCTATCTTTATGGATTTTATGTATAATTTACTTTTCCCAGAATGCCCCCTCTATCCACAACCTTGGGCACTGATAACATTAATCACATAACAAGGGTTAAAATGAGAGCCATTAATTCTTTAAATAGCAAGAGGAATTTGGTAGTGGAGGAAATAGCAAAGTATCAGGGGAGAAAGAAACAGTCTGTGAATGTGGGCAGACCATGTAGGATTCCACTCTTGCAACACAGAAATATTTACTCTTATCTCTTTCCTCTCACAGAGCGATACTGGAGCAGCTGCTTCCTTCTCTAACTCAGAACTATAGGAGAGGGATATTATCTCTAAGGGGGCGGTTTGGGTCATCTTACCAAACCTGCTTTGATCAACACCGTATGTCTACTGGTCATGTTGCCCTGCTCCATCCATTAATAACTATGATGTTAACCACAGCAGCAACAATGATAACCTTTTTTAGAGTCTTGATAGGCAAGATTAGGTGCAGCTAGATGGTACGGTGGATACAGTACCAAGCTTAGGGTCAAGAAAACCTGAGTTCAAATCCAACCTCAGACACTTTCTAGCCGAGTGACCTTGGGCAAGTTACTTAACACTGTTTGCCTCAGTTTCCTCAACTGAAAAATGAGCTGAAGAAGGAAATGACAAATCATCCCAGCATTTTTGCCAAGAAAATCCCAAATGGGGTCACACAGTGTTGAACATGACTGAAACGACTGAACAACAATGAAAGAGTAGACCAGAGGAGCACATATCCAGAGTCAGCTAAGTATTTGACTCTGGAAAAAGTCCGTGTGATGCCAAGATGAATTCTGAACTCTGACTTTAAGCCTGGTTTGTTTCCCTTCTGGCATTTCTCCAAGAAATCTCCACAAAATAGACCAAGAAAACCCAGGCCCACAATATCAGTGATGGCAGATTCTGGAGGGTGTCATATCTCTATAGCAATGTTCATGAAACATTACACTTTTACATTTATGTACACACATATACATACATTTATGTACACACATATACATACATGCATATATGAGCTTACATTCTACAGGAAAAAGCTATATGTGTATGTGTGTATGTATATACATATGTATATATGCATGTATGTATACATATGTACATACATACACATACATACACATATAGCTTTTTCCTGTAGAATGTAAGCTCTCATTTCCTAATGAAACAGTAGGAAATGTTTCATTCTATTCATTTGTATCCCCAGTATCTAGCACATTACTTCTATTGGGATATAGTGGAGGTTTAATAAATGCTTGTTGTTTGATTGATTATATTTTATAATCTACTTTATCTCTTGTTTAGTAAAGAATTTTCCTCTTAGCCTTAGTTAGGAAAGGTCTCTGATAATGAATCTCTTCAGAGTTTTATAATATGTCCTTTTATATTCAGTCAGCCATGAATTGCAGTGATTAGAGCCGTGGACTTTGAGTCAAGATGACAGGCATCTAAATACTGCCCTAGATATTTACTAGCTCTATGACCCTTGGCAAACTGCTTATTCTCTCAGGCTCAAAGTTTCCTGGACTAGACTTGCTGGCCTCTATGTCCCTTCCAGCTTAAAATCTAGGTTCCATTTTAAGTTTATTGTGGTATCTGGTGTAAGATGTTGGCTTACACTTAATTTCTGCCAGACATCTTTCCAATTTTTCCAGAAGTTCTTGTAAAAAATAGTACTCCCAGTAGTAATTTATGTTCCTGAATTTAGCAAACACTGGGCTGCTGTTTTCACCTGCTTCTATTTTGTTGCTAGCTAGTCTGTTCCACTGATCTATTTTTTTAAACCAGTACCAAAGAGTTTTAGTAACGACTGTTTTATAACATAGTTTGAGGTCTAATAATATAATTCCCCTCCCACTCATCTATTTTCTCATTATTCCTCCTTTGAGGTTCAAGATATTTCATCCTCCAAAAAAATTAAAGATATAAAGGGAATTTTTATATTATTTTGTTCCCCAGATCTTTTTTGCCCAACATGAACTGCTGTCTAGACATATTTCTTCATCCTCTTCTTATAAAGTTGATTTTGGAACCCAAGTGTAGAACTTTAAATTTGTCCTTATTAAATTTCTTTTTGAAAGGAAATATGGTGTAGTGGAGAGAGGGAAGGTCTCCAAGTCAAGAGGTTTTGGATTCAAATTTCCTGCCTCTGATACATTTTGGCCATGTGTCACCTAATGCCATGGGAAAGTCACCTAACTCCTTTAATGCCCTAAACGCTTCTCATTAAGTTGTTGTATAAGTCTAGAATATCTATGCTTATGTATATATATATATATATATATATATATATATATATATATATATATATTTGTAGTCTCAGCTCCATATATATATATAAATATAACATATGTAACTTACATCAACATGTATCACCTATATATGTCTGTAAACTGCTGAATTACAAGTTTCCTCACTAGAAACTTGTTACACAACATCCATGAATTCACATATCCAGAACTTTCCCCTCCCCAAAGGATATCTATTATTTTAACCTGTAGAGATCTTTTTTATGATCCTGTGTCTGTCATCCAATATGTTAGCTGAATCTCCTAGTTTCACGTCTTCTGAAATTTTAATAATCAGTCATGCCTCCTATTACCCTGAATCAACTCATTAATGAAAATTTTGAAGAGTACAAGGAAAAATCTTCCAGACAAACACCAGCTAAAAGCAAGAGCTTGAGGATTTGATCCTTCTTGGGTGTATTCCAGACACTGAAGAGTTATTCAAAGTCACCAAATATGGGGAGTTCTGGGATATCTTTGAAATGGAGGGAACTGAATAAGGAAATAATATCCAACCAAACTAGTAGAATGTTGGATTTAGTGTTCTCTGCTGGCCTCTCAAATGATCATGTATGTACTTATCTTTAATACTCTAACAGATCTGGAAGACAGGGACTCATTTTCATTAGTCTTTGGCACCCCACTAATCAGTAAGATGCCTTTCATACAGTAGGTGCCTAATGCACATGGAATTGGATTGGATTCAGAATCAGAAAAACTGGATTTTTATCCTCCCTGTGCTGCTACTTAGTAGTTATGTGATCCATGGGCAATTCATTTCACCTCTCTGAGGCTCAGTTTACCTCAACTATAAAATGTTTCTACTACCTATCCCATCAGGTGAAACTCCCATGAAAGACTATTCAAGAGCTCTTTGTATTTAAAATTTAAGGCACTGGGAAATAGTTTGGAAGAAATTAGATTAAGAACAATATTTATCATAATAAGTTTAAAATGTGTATTCTATCCATAAAAGGTCACACCAAATAAAAATTAGAAGAAAAAAGATTAGGAACTTTTTAAAAGTATGGTTAGAAGGAGAATTCTTAAACAACAGAATATAGTGGAGATCACAACAGATAAAATAGGTAATTTTGATTAATTGATAAAATGAAAAGTTTTTGCACAAACAAAATCAATTCAACAAAGATAAGAAAGGAAACTATTGATTGGGGGAAATCTTTATATTAAATATCTCTAAGAAGCATCTGATAGAAAAGATATGTAGATAATTAACACAAATGTATGACTCCAATGGATAATTGATATGAATAAAGTTTACAAATAAGAATTACAAACTATTAATGACCATATGAAAGGTTGTTCCCGAATCACTAATAATAAGAGAAATTAAGATAAAAGCAGCTCTAAGTTTCCAGCTACAAATTGGCAATATACTCTTGGTGGAGGTATGGAAAGGTCCAATCATTCTAGAAGGTAATTTGGAATTATACCCTTGAACCTAGAAATTCCACTGCTAGGCATATAGCCAAAGAGGTTAAAGACAGAAAGAAAAGTTTCATACACACTAAAATAATTCATAGCAGTCCTTTTCATGGTAACAAAGAATTTGAAACAAAATTGATACTTATATATTGAAGAGTGTCAAGACAAACTGTGGCACATGAATGATCATTTTTGTGCCATAAGAAACAATGTTTATGTAGAATTCAGAGAAGCTTGGGAAGACTTATCCAAACTGTTGCAGAGGGACATGGGCAGAACTGGGGAAGAAAGTATACTTATATATACACACATATATGAAATTATATATGCAATTACACAGCAAAATAAATGAAAAGAACAAAAAAGAAAAGTAACTAAGTATTTTGCAATTACAATGATGGAGCTTGGCCCTAGAGAAGAACTGGAAAAAATGAACCTCCGGAGGTAGGGGGGCTGTGAGTGTGATGTGTTGGTTGGTTTTGTTGAACTATTTTTTTTGTCTTTTTTTTTTAATCTGTGTTACAAGGGATGGCTTGCTGGGTGGGTGGGTGGAGATATAGTTGGAAACGAATGTGATATAAAAACAAAAGGCATAATTTTGTAAAAACGCCTTAAGGCACAGTGTGAATGTGAGCTCTTCTACTAACACAATGAAATACACTATAGCCAGAAAAAATGAGAAATATGTGGACTATGTTAATACTTGGAAATAAGAACATGAAATAAGGTTAAGGGGAAAAAAGGCAGAACATAAGATAACATGTACCCACTGAATTATGTTGTCACATGCATGCCAATCAAACATCAGAAGACTATATGAAAAGATGTAAATAGTTTAGTTGAATGTTCATCTTTTGTCCCTATGGAATTGCTTAAATTAAAAATAGAATTAAAAAAAGAAAAAGTAAAAAGTAAACTGGGGTTCTTTCTGATTGCTGACCCACAAATGCCTGGCTGACCTTCAATCAGGCACCCTCCAGTTGAATCTATGCCCCACCCTCTTTCCCCTGGGCTTATCCATAGAGAATAACCTTGAACCAGCCTTGAATGGGGCCTCATCCTTCTACTTGTACCTTTGGAAGGAATCCATGTTCAGTAGATGAGAAGGTTAGGGGAAAGATGCAGATGGAGCTGCCATGGACTATTTGACTCTTATCTGTATCATGGCAAACAATCCATACATCCTTGTCATTATCCCAGGGAGGGCTGAAGTAACTGCAAGGGCCAATTATTCATGAAATTGTACTTGTCCACATGCGGTATGGGGAGAATTCAGAAAAGGCCGAAGTGAAAGCATTGCTTTTGACGTCTGCTCTTATCATTTGAGCATAGTAATGCTGCTCGATTGGGTGACATTCCAGCAGCATGCAATCTTTTATAACTTTGTGGCCCTGGGCAAATTACACCCTCGGTCTGGGCTTCAGCTTCCTCCTTTGTAAAGTAAAAAAGCTTAGGTTAAGATCTCAAGGTTTCTTCCAGCTCTTTAAGTCTCTGCTATATATATATATATATATATATATATACATATATATATGCATATATATATGTATATATATATATATATATAGGTATATATATCTATATCTATATATTTGGGGAGGAGGGACTGAATAGGGACAAAATTAAATTTATTTATTAATAGTTAATGGTTATATAGGTGACATTTGGTATATTTGAATTATACCTTTAAAAAACCTCAAATCTTAGTGAACTGAAAATACCACCATTTATGAACAAATATCCCCCATATCACCTAAATGTTGAAAAAAAATCTTTTTTCCCAAATTTTGTCTTTACATTGCCTTCATTTCCAAATATAGCCCTCTCTTTCCTCTCTGCTTCCCCCCTGTAACTTCCCCAGAAGCAAAGAATGGAAAGAGAGAAAAAGAAAACAGTTCAGCAAAACAAATACATCAAACTGTTCTGACAGTATATATAATGTTCCACATCCATACGCCTCCACCTCTATCACCTCTATTTTAAAAAAAAAGAGGGAGAGTTATGATTATTTTTTAAAAAATATTTTACTGATTTTAAAAAATATTACATATGAGAATTATATAGTAAGGAATAAAGGATGGTATCAGAGAAATGAATGACTGGAAATATAGTGGGGTCATATAATTAAAGTGAGGGTTCTCTATAAATCCCAGAAAGAAACAGAAATTTCTGTTTGTCTTTTGAAGTCTTTTTTTTTTTGTATTCTATTAAATTTATTTATTTAACTTTTTACATTCATTTTCACAAGATTTGGGGTTCCAAAATTTTCTCCCCATTTGTCCCCTCCCCCCTCCCCAATACACTGAACATTCTAATTACCCATATCACCAATCTGCCCTCTCTTCTTTCATCCCTCCCTTCCCTTACCCCGTCTTCTCTTTTGTCCTGTAGGGCCAGATAACTTTCTATTCCCCATTAGCTGTATTTCTTATTTCCTAGTAGCAAGAACAATATTCAACAATTGTTCCTAAAACTTTGAGTTCCAGCTTCTCCCCATCCCTCC
>CM053770.1:533244466-533279466 GCA_028658325.1 Potorous gilbertii
AAGCCCATGGGATACCTATTTCAGATGTTTGGGATACAGAGGCCTTGACTCCTATGTCTTTACCTGATGGTAAGCAGTTTTCTTCTTCATCTTCAGAGATGAAGGTTGGAATTATTTTTTCAAGAAAATAACCTTCTATGGTCTTATTTTTTTTCCCTTTTCTGGGCATTTTCCCAGCCAGTTACTTGACTTCTGAGAGTCCTCTCCACTCCTGGCCTAGATCCACCCAGCTAGTGCTTGGGGTCTGAGATTCAAATGCTGCTCCCCAGCCTCAAGGCTTTTGGCGGCAGGCCTGGCAGGGTAAGATTAAATCAGGTTATCAGGTGGGGGCAGGGCCACCTCCCAGGTTCAGTTCCCTCAGGGAGTTTATGCAGAGACCTTTTGTAATGGAGCTGCTGCTGAGCTCCTGCCTGCTCCGGGAGCCTCTGGACGCTGCTGCCTCCCAAGGGGGTCCGAGTCCCAGAGACCCCCACTCCCCTCTCAGCCCGTCTCTGTCACTGACGTGTGAGTCTGTGATTGGAGGGACCCTTGTGGCCGCTGAAGATTTTGTCCCTGAAGTCTGCTTGGATCTGCTTGCTCCTCTCAGTGCCGCGCAGGCAGGGCAGGGGAGGGCTCTGCTCCTGTCTGGGGTGCGATGGACCTTTGGGATCAGATTTTCAGGGCTCTCTGGAACAGAAATCTCCTTCGCTGTGTTGCTGCATGGCTTCCACTGTTCCAGAATTTGTTGGGAGTTCTTTTTAGAGGGAATCCATGGGCTGTGGGTTCAGACCTAGCATAGGTGAGTCTTTCTACTCCGCCATCTTGGCTCCACCCCCTGTCTTTTGAAGTCTTTCACAACCTGGCCTCTTTTTACCTTTCCAGTCTCCCTGTCTTTATCCCTCTCCCTGTACTCTCCAATCTAGACACGGGGCTTCTTGCTTTTCTTAGCACAAGACATTCTATCTCTGGACTGTAAATTTTCACTAACTCTTCTCCATGCCTAGAATATTCTCCTTCCTCATCTTCACCTCTTAGTTTTCCTGGCTTTTCTGTAGACTCAGCTCAAGTCTCTCCATCTGCAAGAGATTTTTTTTCCCAGTTCCTTTCATGGCTACTGCCTTCCCTCTTATTTTATCTCCCATTTACACTGCATTGATATTGTATGGATGAGATAGCAAGTTGTTATTGTGCAGTGGATAGAGTGCTGTGCCTGGAGTCAGGAAGACCTGAATTCAGACACTTACTAGCTGTGTGACCCTGGGCAAGTCACTTAACTTTGTTTGCCTCAGTTTCCTCATCTGTTAAATGAGTTAGAAAAGGAAATGACAAACCATTCCAGTATCTTTGTCAAGAAAACAAAGCAAATGGAGTCACAAAGAGTCATTGCCATTTTACAGCTCATTTTACAAATGAGGAAACTGAGGCAAATAAGGGTTATTTAGTTATTAAGTGGCTTGCCCTATTTCATTGCTTAGCACACGACCTGATAGATAGGAATAGAGATAGGGATTGGATTTGGGATTTCATTGGTATAGGGAGCTTCCAAGTGAGATAATCACCTCTACCAGTACAGAATGGCCCCTTCTTTCCAACTTTAGTCTTGGAGAATTGTGGCATGGAAGAGAGAGAGCCAGCCTTGAAACCAGAAAATCCTAGGGTAGACTCCTGCCTCTGACACATACTAGCTGTGTGGCCCTGGGCCAATAACCTAATATCTGTGCTTCTGGCACTTAACAAATGCTGATTTAGTTTTTGATGGAGCCTGCCAGAATCTATTTGTTACTGGTACAGTCTTTGACAACTCTAGGTCACATGCTTATCGATGCTGAGTCATAAATGTAGGACATTAGGGAAGCTGAATAAATATATTTGTGTACATATACATACACATACGCTACAAATGCAATGCAAGACTGCAAAGTGAGGAGACTGCTGTATTTTGTTTTGTTTTAAGCAATGTGCTGGAACATACATGTTCAAAGGAGTAACCTGCTTCAAAGTCATTGGATTATTGGATTTAGAGCTAGAGAGGGACTCTTGAGATCACTTACTGCAACCCCTTCATTTAAGAAATAGACAAAGAAATTAAAGAAATACACATTAAAACATCTCTGAGGTACCATCTCAAACCTATCAGATTGGCTAATTTGACAGAAAATAAAATGATAAATACTGGAGAAGATGTGGGTGGAGTTGTGAACCGATCCAACTCTTCTGGAAAGGTGTTTGGAACTATGTACAAAGGACAACCAAACTGTGCATATCCTTTGATTCAGCAATACCATTACTGGATCTGTATCCCAAAGAGATCATAAAAAAGGGGAAAGGATCAATATGTGCAAAAAGTATATATAGCAGTCCTTTTTGTGGTGGCAAAATATTGGAAATTCAGGGAATCTTCATCAATTGAGGAATGACTGAACAAACTGTGATATATGAACATAATGGAATACTATTGTACAAGAAGAAATGATGAGTAGCCAAATTTCAGAAAAACCTCGAAAGACTTGTATGAACTGATGCAAAATGAAGTGAGCAGAACCAGCAACATTGTGTGATGATCAGCTCTGAACGACTCATCTCTTCTCAGCAACATAATGATCCAAGACAAGTACAAAGGACTCACGAAGGAAAATACTGTCTGTATCCAAAACCCTGACGGACTCTGAATGTAGATTGAAACATGCTGTTTTCACTTTAGTCTTTTTTGTGTTTTTTCCCTTTTGATCTGTTTCCTTTTTCACAACTGTGATTAGTATGGAATTATGTTTTACATGATAACACATGCATAATCTATATCAAATTGCCTACCATTGTAGGAAGAGGGGAAGAAGTGGAGGGAGAAAAACTTGGAACCCAAAATCTTCTGAAAATAAATGCTAAAAATTGTTTTGACATGTAACTGGGGGGAAAAAATAAAATACTATTTTAAAAAAGTCAAGATGGGCAAAAAGGCTTGGAGAAGTCTAAGAGATTGCACAAGGTTGCAGGGAAATGACTCGAACCCAGGTTGTCTGACTCCAAGCACAAAGATCTCTCAAATTTGTGATCTCTTAAATTTATCCTTCCTCTTCCCTTCCAAGTCTCCACTTGAGGTCGGGTGAGGTTCTTATCTTCTCTCCTTTGGGCTACTATTATAGCCAGCTTACTGGCCTTCCTGCCTCCTGTGGCTTATTATTCATCTTTTATTAATATTGTGTGAACTCTACCAAACGACCTAATATAAACTCTTTGGTGTGGCATTCAAGGTTAAAGGGGATATTCATAAATATTCATAGTCTAGCTCCAGTGTGACTCCCCAGTCATTTCATACTTGGTCTTCTCCCAATTCTACTTGACTCTCTAACCTGCAGCATCATAATATGCAGCTAGAGGATGCAGTGAACAGAGCACCACCTCTGGACTCAGCAAGACCTGAGTTCAAATGTGACCTTAGCTGCTTACTGGCGGTGAGACCCTGCCCAAATCTCTGAAGTTCTGTTTGTCTGTTTCTTCAACTGTAAAATGGGGGTAATAACAGCCCCTACCTCCCAGGGTTATTATGAGAGCAAATGAGAGAATATTTGGAAAGCATTTAGTACAGTGCCTAGCACATAGTAGGTACTATATAAAGGCGTATTCCTCTCTTTCCTTCTTTCTCACCTTGGAACTTCCTCAGTCTTTATAGCTTTCTCACCCTGGAATGTTCCTCTGCATCTGAAGCCCCCTTCTCCCATTGATGACTTCTTCCCATTTTGGGGACTGTCCACAGCAACCATCTTTCATTCCTCTTCTGTTTCTGCTTTAGACTCTCAGAATTCTCCACCATGCCCCCACATAGGGGTGCAGCTCCACTCCCATCCATCCCCGAGCTCCCTTTTATGTATGTCTTTCTCCATTAAAATGAAAACTCTTTGAGGGCAGGTGCTCTTTCTTTTTGCTTATCTTTTTATCTCTAGCACTTGATGCCATCCCGAGCATCACTGGTGCTTAACAAATAATTGTTGGTTGACTGACTGCCTCCACTGATGCTGCACAAAGCATCTTTGGAGTTTCTTGCAGAATCTGCATTAACCCAAATGTTGGATTGATTCAGCTAAAGTCACACACATGCAGAATCAGGACTTGATACCAGATCCTGGAACTCTAAATCCAGCATTCTTTCCACTGCAGGAATTATTTCTTCTTTTTCTTGTATACAGCTTGTTTATACATAGTTGTTTGCTTCTTGTCTCTTCTATTAGATTTTAAGTTCCTTGAGGAGAGGCATTATTTCTTCCCCCCCCCCCCCACTTTTATTTTCTCCCCAGCACTTAGTATATTTGCCTGGCACAATAGTTTACGCTTAATAAATGTTTATTGACTTACTGACTATACCATGTGTCTTTTTTAACCTCCTATTACATAGATGAGAAAACTGCAGTTTACAGAGGTCATTCAGTCAATCATCTCACAGCAAAAGGGGCTTGTCCCAGGTCATATAGCTATTGAGTGCCTGGGCTGGCCCTGGAATGCAGGTCTTCTCATTTCTTTCCAGTGGGTCATTCCCTTGACCTTAGGCAACTTGTTTTACAACTGCCTTCTGAGTTTGTTGTAGTTCAATCTTTAACCCCATTTGGGGTTTTCTTGACAAAGATATTGAAGTAGTTTCAATTCATTTGACAGATGAGGAAACTGAGGCAAGCAGGATTAAGTCACTAGTCCAAGTGTGTGAGGCCAGATATGAACTCAGAAAGATGAATTTTCCTGATTTCAAGCCCAGTGTTCTAACCACTGTGCCACCCACCTTCCAAGTTATGACAGGCATTTTTTCGTCATTGTCCTTTTTCAGATAAAGAAACTGAGGTACAGAAGGGAAAAGTAATATCACACAGCTATTAGCTGACAGATTCAAGATTAGAAGTCAGCTCTTCTCACTCTTGGGATAAAGTTCTTTCCACTACCTCATGCTGCCTCTTTGTATTATGGACTAAAACCAAACATAGGAAGAAATAAGGATATCTTAGGTTACCAGATGCCCCTAATTCTTTTGGATCAATTAATGTGACTTATTGGACTGAGAATGAATTGGGTTTGTATTGTTTTAATTATATCATGGTCATTCCTTCTACCCACTTAAAAGAAGTTCTCTGTTACTCCTAAAATCCATTCTCTTTAACCTGGCATGATCCTTGGCAAACTATTTCTTTTCCTAATTTTACAACTTTCTTTCTGCCACACAAACCCTCTGAGACAGCTGGAATGGTCTACTTCTGCCCTCTGAACACAATGTGTGCATTCCTCAACCCAGGATTCTAGACAGGCCATTCCTTTTGCCTGGGAGCCCCTCCCACCTTTTCTCTGTCAAAAAGAACCCAGTCATTCTTCCAAAGTCCAGCTCAACTTCCTCTTCATCAGGGAATTCAGTTCCATTCACAATAATTTACTAAACACCCACTATCATAGTACATAGGTGCTATGGATAAAAAAGAAGAAAAAACAAACCAAAAATAGGATAATCTTTGCCTTTCTGAAGCTTGAATTCTACTAGGTAAGGGGGTGCATGGAGGAAGCTAGGTGGCTTAGCGGATAGAATACTGGCTCTGGAGTTAGGAAGACCTGAGTTTAAATCCAGCCTCAGACACTTAACTAGATGTGAGACCCAGGGCAAGTCATTTACCCTCTGTTTGCCTTAATCCACTGGAAAGGAAATGACAAACTGCTCCAGTAGCTTTGCCAAGAAAATAATATGGACAATATGGTCTATGGGATCACAAAGAGTCAGATGTAACTGAAAAACAAAGAAAGGGAATGCAACATAAACAGATAAGGGAAAAAAGTGTTTATTATGTGCTAGGTACTTGACAGAGAATACAAACAGAAGAAAAAGAAAAAAAAATTCTTTCAAGGACCTTCCATTTGAATGGGGAAAGATGACAGAAAAGTGGAATGGGAAGACAGGAGAGGGGAGGGACTTTTTTGAGACAAGGTAGGAGAGTGTGGAGAGTCAGGAGTGGATCCAGGAGAAGTGAGCATGGATGGCCTGGGCTGCTCATGAAACAGAGTTCTGGGTGGGAGCTCCTCAATCAAATAATGGGCTGGAGGTGTGAAGGCACCTTCTGGGAATTGAGGTGGAAACACAGGATTACAGATCTAGGAAGCGGTCCTAGAGGTCATCTAATCTAACTCCCAGATTTTATAGATGAGGAACTGGTACCCAGCAAGGTTGTGACTTGCCCGGGGAGACACAGGTAATTAGTGGCAGAGTGTCTGTCTCCAAACACAGGGCTCTTGGAGGCAGCTAAGTGATACAGAGGATAGAATGGTGAACCCAGAGTCAGGAAGATCTGAGCTCAAATTTGGCCTGGTTGTGTGACCCTGGGCAGTCATTTAACCTTTGTTTGCCTAAGTTTCCTCGACCATAAAATGAGAGCCATAACAGCAGCTACCTCCCAGGGTTCTTATAAGGATCAAATACATAGTAGGCACTTATATAAATGTTTATTCCCTTCCTTCCTCCTTCCCATGATGTCCCATGCTTCCACCATGAGTATGGATAACTAAATACAAAGTATATACAATTTGGGGAAGGGAGGAAGCATTAATGATTAGGGAGATACAGGATGTGGCCTTGTATAGCAAATAGTATCTGATTTGAGCTTTGCAGGGAGCTGGAGATTCCAAGAATTGGAGGTGAAAAAGGAGAGTACCCTGGGGTACTATAGGGTACTAGAAAGATGTGTGGAGGCAGGAAATGAAATATCACATAAGGGGAATAGCAAGCAGCTTAGCCTGGCTGGTTAGGATGATGACAGGGAGCATCCACTTTAAGGATTGCTCTGGCCTCTGAAGGCCCATTCTGTCTACACTGTCCCCACTGCCAGGCCAGGGCCTTCTTCCAGGGATTCAGGAAGCTGAGTTTGGGTATTGACCAAATAAGGATAATCTAGAATCGATCCATAAGCATTTTTAAGGACTTCCTTAGTAAGTACCAGGCACTGGAAATTCACAAATATAAATGTGAGACAGTCTGTGCCATCAAGGAGCTTAATTTTACTAATGAAAGAATTTGTTTCATTCTGTAAGCACAGGACAAATTGTTATTAAATGTTGTTCGGTTGTTGTTCAGTCATGTCCAACTCTTTGTGACTCTATTTAAGGTTTTCTTGGCAAAGCTGTTTGCCATTTCCTTCCCTTGCTCATTTTTACAGAGGAGGAAACTGAGGAATACAGGGTTAAGTGACTTGCCCAGGATCACACAGCTAGTAAGTGTCTGTGGCTAGATTTGAACTCAGAAAGAGGAGTCTTCCTGACTCCAGACCCAGTGCACTATCCACCGAGCCATCTAGCTGTCCCATCTTACCAAACCGTTAGACTGAAAAGTTTGAAGGATGTTGCCTGTACCTGCAGAAGGATAAATACTCAACCCCAAATAGTCTGTGAAATCTTTCAGGCAGAGATCACTGGTCTGAGTGATTCCTGTCCTGGAATCCAAAGAAACACAAAATTGACTGTTTCCAGAGGCAGGTGACCTGGAGTCTGGTACTGATATTATCTGAAGTCATTTACATCAGACTCTGCTTTCCCCCTTTCTCCCTCACAGTTCTAGCTGGAGTTTATATGAACTGAGTTTCCAATCTCCTCACTTAAAACAGAAGAACAAATACCAGAGTAAGCAAAAAACTGAAGCCTGAATCTGTAGGACCACATATCAGTCTTGGAGGGGGAAGGAAGGAGGGGAGGGAGAAAAGAATAAGTTCTTATAAGTGCTTACTATGTGCCAGGCACCGTGCTAATTTACAAATACTATCTCATTTGATTCTCACAACCACTGTGGAAAGTCAGTGCTAGAATTATCTCCATGTCACAGTTGAAGAAACTGAGGCAAAGAGACAGTGACTTGCCCAGGGTCACACAGCTAATAAGTGTCTGAGGCCAAATTTGAACTTAGACTTTCCCAACTCCAGGGCCCTAACCCTATCCATTACACCACCAGCTGCCACTGAAGGGAGAGAGGCTTACTGAAGATGCCTCCAGTTCCCATTATACAAATTCAGCCAATCAAAGAGACTGCCATTTGCCACATGGTTAGCAGACCAGAATCAGTTACAGGATGTCCATGCATGCTCCAAAGTGTCTCCACATCATCACAATTCTCCTAAAAGCAGGTTTCCCAGCCTCTTCTGCATGGGGGATGGTATCAGCCATCACAGGCTCATAAAGACTGGGGTTTACTGGCCAGTCCTCCCTTACACGGCATAGGCCTGGAGTACAGCCAATGACTGTCCAAGAGACTTTGAAGCATTCATTTTATTTACAATGTGCCAAGCTCCCATTCAGTGCCACATATCACAATGCCACCTTGATTTTTAGCCTTGTTCTGCTGTAGTCCTTTTTGAGGTAGCTTTTTCTGTTGTAACTTCTTTAGATCCCATCAGTAGCATACTTGTTTTATGAAAACTTTATCCATTGGATCCCTAGATAGAATGTTTGTGAGTGGATAGAAAATTTGGGCATCTCCCCTACCTAACCCCTAGGAGCTATGGATACTGTGACCACATTTGAAATGTGGAGGAAGTGAAAAATCTCTAGAGACATGAGAAGGGAACAGCGTGCCAAAGGTAGAATGAGACTTAATCAGTGGTGGTGAGCCAAGGGAGAATGAGGGCAGAGGAGCTGACTGCCCCACAGTGCTGTGGACTTTGGCCATGATCATGAATGAGATGGAAGGGGGAAGAGAGATAGAGACAGAGAGAGACACAGATACATTACAGAGAGAGAAAGAAAGGAGAGAGGGAGAAAAATGAGAGGAGGGTGAGAATAAACCGCAGCTGGCCCCAGCTGTAAACCACAGCGAAGAAACTCACACCTCTGTCTCCTCTCCAGTAGCTTTCTTACTAAGCATATTTTCCATTACTTATTTCTTTTAAACAGTCTGTTTGGTTGGTGAAGTGTTTTCAAACAGAAACTAGTTTCTCTAAGATATTATTCTATATGTAGGGGTGTATGTATATGTGTGATTTAAAGGAAATTGTAAAGAGGCGGGGAAGTTACACTTTGGGACACAAACAAAAAGAAGGAAATTCTCGTTCCTTCTGGGTGTTCTGGCTGGAGGGCTCAACATGAATCAAAGAGTTACTAATAACTCTTTCCCTCAAAAGGAGGAAAAGAAAAGGTCACATGAATCTGGACCTCCCCTAGGCATAATAGCTAATTAGACTTCATAGGAAAGGAGCATGAACCACATCCTTCAGATCAATTGCCTTGGGTGTCTCAGATGTCTCTTTGTTCTTCCTACACAGGTTAAAGAGCTCCATGCTTCCTCTCTCCCACTCTGAGGGCAGCAACTAAAGGAGAAGTCACATCCACAGAGATGCTAGAAGGGAGGAGTTAGGAAAAGGGGACTCTAGCCATACGAGTGTGGGGGCCCAAGAGAGGGAGCAGTTTTCCACCTTTAACCCTCAACCACTGTTAGATGTGGAACCTTGTCCTAGTTGTTTTGTTATCATCATTCATTATTTTTTTAATCTGAAAATTTTCCTCTGCTCTGGGAACTTAAGTATTGTTTTAATTCCTCCCTCTTTTAAGCAGAAGTTTCTTTTCAGTCAATAAGCTTTTATTAAGCACCTATTATGTGTTGGACATTGTGCTAACCATTGGAAATACAAATAAGAAAAAGAATGACAGAGCTTGCCCTCAAGAAGCTTCTAATCTACATGCAGAAAAAAAGTTCTAACATTACTACTACTAATATTGAATATACTTGCGTTACAAAATTTTGCATTTTGATTTCTTGTTCCTTTAATTTTTATATTTTTATTCATATTATATTTTTAAAGTGATTTTGTTTTTCCCTTAATTCCTTTAATAATTTCTTTGACTTGAGGACAGAGTTGAATTTAGTGACTGGCTTTTACTACTACATGGAAGTTTTGTTGCCTGTGAATTTTATAATTTTGTCATATATTCCTCTTTCCTTTTGATAAAGTGCACATTTATTTTCATCGATGTCATCTGAGAGGCATCCTGGTGTAATGAGTGATTGGAAAGCTCACCTTGCGGTCAGGAAGACCTGAGTTCATGTGCTATTTGTGTGTCCTTTACCTGATTAGTGCTTTAGACTAAAGTCTAGATTAAAAATTGCTAAGAAGGTGCCCATATGCAATTAGCCCTGTGACTGCAGTAAAAATTCTGTGCCCCTTCACATAAATAAAGCTCCCAATGGCTAAAGAAATCTAAGTGAATTCTTTCACACCAGAACCGCTCTCCTGATTCTATCCGCAACAGAGGTACAATGGATAAAGTGCTAGGTCTGGAGGTCAGGAAGACTCCCTTCCCAAGTTCAAATCCAGCTTTAGACTTACTAGCCGTGTGACCCTGAGCAGGTCACAAACCTGTTTACCTCAGTTTTCTCATCTCTAAAATGAACCAGAGAAGGAAATGAGAAATCAACATCAGATTGGGTCAGATGTGATTGAAAAATGTCAAACAACAATGAAAGACGTGCTCTATAAATTCCTCAATCCATCTGAACACTCAAGATTTCCTCAAAAAAAAAAATGTAGGGAATAGTACCTGGAATTGGTTTGTAATCTTCCATCTAAAACAGAGTTCTATTTAAAAACAAAACCAAAACCTTGCAACATTAATGAATAAAATGGAGGAAACAGGATCATTGGTAGAGGAATCTGAGGAAAGATTCTTGTCATCAAAATCTGATATCTTATCTGTGGAGGAGACTTAGTCCATATTTTTTATGTAACAAATGAAAGCTTTCCCTGTCCATAGAAGAAGGACCAGTACCCTTAAACTATACAGAGGAGCATGTGTTCGGCCTTCGTTCCTGAAGAAGACCATGCCATCAGAGAAATAATGACATGATTTGCACTTGACTCTGTTTTGAGGGAGGGAGGACTGTGCAGGTCACCAGCCTCACTTCTCCTCCAGAGCCATCTGAATCCAGTGACTAGATATTCATCAGGATAACTGGAGATAACCCAGGATGAGGCAGTTGGGGTTAAGTGACTTGTCCAAGATCACACAGCTAGTGAGTGTCAAGTGTCTGAGGTGAGATTTGAACTCAGACCCTCCTGATACCTGCACTGGTGCTCTATCCACTGCACCACCTAGCTGCCCCATACAGAGAAGTACTTCCTATAGGAAGTTCCAAAGCTAGGTCTCCTATGACAGAAAGTGATAACCTACCTGTGCCTAAGGAAGGAAGGGCTAGATCTCCTGGGTTATACACAAAAGCCTCATATGTTAGCAGGCACAGAACTTAATACCTCATTAAAGACAACATTACTGGAGTCCAAGAAGAACTTTCTCAGGAAAGGGTACTTACTCTCTTGGGGAAAGCTCAGGAGAGGTCTCTGCCATATGTTCAGCAGAACTACTAATGAGCTTGTAGGCATCAAAAAAGAGACATGACAAATTGCTTGATGGGAAGTATCAGAAGCCACACATTTACATGCTTCAGGGTCTAAGGAAAAGAAACACTGGGCTCACATGTTTGGAATGTTTACTAAATCTCAAGTGGTTCTATAGCCCTGATCCAACAGCTGAGTTTGCATTTCCTGAGTCTGGAAATACCATTCAGTACTAATTAGGATTTGCCATCCAAATTTTTATCTTTAGTGGATAGACACTTATTGAGATTGATAGTGAGAGGAGTGGAGTCACTTGAAAGAGAAGAAATGACAAAATTAAAACAAACAGTTTTACCCTGACAGGATTACCCTGACTTAAGATTATCACTAAAGATTAAAGAGTATCACTAAGGCAGTGAAATGATCATTAGTGTGATAAATTAATGGACCATGTGAAACCATTTGAGCAATTGGAATGTCATACATGAGATGGCCTATATCCCAAAAATTCAACCTCAGTGACCTTGGGGTCACGTTCTAATGTGTGGGCCCTAAGAAGCTGAACACAAGAGTTATCATGCAGGTTAAGACTTGAAGAGACTCACAGAAAATCTGGTGGAAGAAATTCCAAAATTCTTTTGGAAAATTAAGGAATACAAGAATGGAGACCATGATAGATTGACACATAAACACTATCATCATGAGAAAACTAGACGGACAGAGCTATCTTTTGTTCCAACAGTAAAGATAGTCATGGGGCAGCTAGGTGGCCCAGTACGTTCAAATACTAGCTTTGTAGCCTTGGGCAAGTCACTTAACCCTGTTTGCCTCAGTTTCCTCATCTGTAAAATGATCTGGAGAAAGAAATGGCAAATGACTTCAACTAAGGAAACTCCAGATGTGGATGTGAAGAGTTGAACTTAACTGAACAATAACAAAGCTCATCATATACAAAGTTGAATGTGCTCTTGAGATAAATGCAGTGTTGGTGCTACAGAATCTGAGGTCTAGGAAGCTAGGTGGTGCAATGGATAGAGCACTAAACCTGAAGTCATGAAGACAAGTTCAAATCTGACCTCAGACATTTACCATCTGGGTGACCATGAGCAAGTCACTTAAACTGTCTGCTTCAGTTTCCTCAACTGTAAAATGGGGATCATAACAGCACCTACCTCATCGTGCTGTTTTGAGGAGCAAAGGAGATAACGCTTGGAAAATTCTTGCCATGGTATCTGGCACATAGTAGGCACTAAATCAATGCTTGCTTCCTCTCTTTCTAAGAGACCAGCATTGGGAAAAGGAGATGGAGGCCATGAAATAATATCATCCTAGATGCTGAAAATAGTAAGCATGACTTCATCATCTATTCCTTGTGGGTCTATTCCATCTGGACTTATAAGACTCCACGCAGGACTTATAGTAAAGATTGAAAACGTAGACTGCACTGCTTGTCTTTGATAGTGGAACAAAGAAACATTGTGTTCCAGTCATTGTATGAGAGACAACTGAGGAAAAATACTTTTAGAGCTTTTGACTCGACTTGGACTTGAAATACTGAGCGACAAAATATTCCCAGATTTGGCATACATCCAAGTGAGCTTGAATTTCCCAGTGAAGTTGTTGGTGTCAACAGAGCAATAGGCACCTTGGCTCTGGTCTATTCAGATCTGCCATGTTTTTTAATGGAGTGTCAGCAGTAATTGGAACCAATTCCAGTCTGTTCACGATATTAGTAGGGTAACTAGTACTGTAAACAGTTAGCTGGGACTCAATACTTTTGCTCTTTGGCCATCGACAATGTGTGCAGAGGTTTAAAGGAGAGCAGAAATAAGTACTGACAGTGAACATTATAAGAACACTGGCTCATCAATCTTATCTCTCTTTTAAAAAGTTTTTATTAATGTTTTGTTTCTTATATCATCATAGCTATCTCCCAGTATCTCCCTCCTCCCCCTCCCAGAGAGCCATCCCACATAACAAAACATTTTGCAGAGGTTTTTTTTAATCAGCACAATTAATTGATATATTGAAAAATTCTGAAAACATAGGCAATATGTAATAATGTCTGTAAACCTCCATCCTCTATGAAAAGGTAGGTGATGAGTTTATTTTCATATTTATTCATTTGATCCCTGTTTGATTTTTTTATAATTTCATTATATTTCCTTTATATTTTTATGCTGTGTGATGGTTCTTTCCATTTACACTGCTGTTGTCCCTGTGAATATGGTTTTCTTGGCTCTGCTTACATCACTACATCAGTTGTGTAGATCTTTCCATTCTTCTCTGTAGTCATCACACACAACATTTGTTACAGTGCAGTGATAATCCTTTACATACATGTTCCATAGTTTGTTTAGCCATTCCCCAAATCAATGGGCATCTATTTTGTTTTCAGTTCTTACTATCACAAAAAGTCTCTTCCCTTCCCTTCCCTTCTCTTCCCTTCCCTTCCTTTCCCTTCCCTTCCCTTCTTTCTTGTCTCTCCTAAACCCCTGGATCCCATGCACTCTGAAGCCCATGGATTGAAAAAGTGAAAGGTCGCTTCCCAACCTCCACTCAGTGGCTGGTTTTGGACCCTTCTGGTCAATAGTAACAGTTTCTCTTCAAAACAACAACCCTGAGGCTCCTGCCCCTCCCAGAGTTATTTATCTATTTATTTTTTCTTTTCTATTAAAGGGGCCACCCCCTTGACTATCTTTTAAAGAGGTTGATCCACTGAATGGGCATTACCTCACTTTAAGTGAGTACCTGAAAAGGTCTCCCATTGCATCCTGGGCAGTCTCCAGTCATCCTGATGAATATCTGGTCACTGGACCCAGATGGCTCAGGAGGAGAAAGTGAGGCTGGTGACCTGCACAGTACTCCCTCACTCACAACAAAGTCAAGTGCAAGTCATGTCATCATTTCTCTGATGTCATGGTCCTCTTTGAAAACAAAGGACCAAAACAACAACCACAAAAAGTAATAAGACTTTCTTCTTATTGATGGTTTCCTTGGAGGATAAGCCCAGCAATGGAGTCTCTGGGTCAAACAGTATGGACGTTTTAGTCACTTTATTTGCATAATTCTAAATTGAGTTCCAAAATGGCTATAGCATTTCACAACTCCATCAACAATGTATTGATATACTTGTCACTACACAATACCTCTGGCATAGAATATTGCCACTTGTTGCCATCTTTGCCAATTTCTAGGGTGTAAACTTGTTTTGATTTGCATTTCTTTTATTATTAGTGATTTGGGGCATTCTTTCATGTAGTTGGCAATACTTTCAAGAGCTGTTTGTTCATATCCTTTGACTACTTATCTAATGAGGAATTGCCCTTTCAATTTATAAATTTCTACTTGTTGTCTATATATCTTGGATACTAAACCCTGTTTAGAAAACTTGATACAAAGATTTTTCCCTATTTGACCATTTCCTTTCTTATCCTAGGAACCAACTTTGTGCAGAACCTTTTCAGTTTCAGGTGATCAAAACTATTTATTTTATTTTTTGTAATTGCTTCTGTCTCTTGTTTGGTTAAGACTACCCATAGTTGTGAAAGGTGTAAGATTTTTTTTCCTCTTTTAATTTTTTATAGTCTGATCATTAATATTAAGGTCACATATTCATTTAGAATATATTATGGAAAATGGTATATGGCATTAGTCTAAGCCTAATTTCTTCCAGACTATTTTCCAGTTTTCCCAGCAGTGTTTATCAATAAAGAAGTTCTTTTTCTAGATAATTTATGTTTTCCATTTTATCAAAAATTGAATTATTGGGTTTCACTGTTTCTGATTCTTCCTTGACTAGTCCTTGATGAGAGTTGTATCAGAACCAACCCATAAGATCTACTCACTCACTACTTACTGTTCCAATAATAATCTAGGAAAATTCCTTTTTTGTGATCAATAACTTCAGAGTGCATCTCCAGAACCTGCTGGTCAATGGCATTACCATAGTTTAACCACCTACATGCACCATCTTTAATACTAGTATTAAAGAAAAGTGGAAAGATATGCATGTGTACAGACTCCTAAACTTTGAATAATAGTGTCAAAGTGGACAGTCCAATAGCCCAAGAATTCAAAGTTGTCTGGTAGGAAGCCAATGCTTCCCAGTATTGGATTTATATAGTGGTTACAGACAGAGTCCTATGGCAGAAGGAGACAATAGGATTGGTTTCATCAGTACCTCTGAATTTTATCAGTTTATCAGTTTTACTTTATGCCCTGAAATACCTTAGGAGCATTTTTCAGAGTGGTAAAAAAAAAATTGGGTATAGAAACTACCTAAAGGTGTTGGTGTACCTTAATAACATCCTTGAATGACCCTAGAAGAACTTGAAGAAAGAGTTGGATTGACTAAAGGAAAATCAGTGAGAGCATCAGCTTGGACTAAGTTTGGATTAAAGCATTGAAACTATACTGCTCACAGGGATATTAACTTTGGTATCAAGAAGTCTAGAGCTATATACCTTCATACTCTCAAGGGGACCTCTTGTCTGAACACTTCAATTACACACTATTGAACATGTTAGGGACACTGAGACCAGAACAAAAATCTCAGTGGAATCCATATGTGTCATTCCTAGTTCACATGTAGAGCTCTAACAGGAATGAGATACTACCAGCTTTATGCCCTACCTACTGATATTGTGGTAAGTAACTTGTGTTTTGGAGTCTCTGGAGAGATTCCCAGCAGTCACAATCAGTCCTGGATAAGACAGAAACTAAAAGAAGCTCACTTTGTATAACCACAACTTTAATTCAGGAAAGAATTCAAAGGTACGAATGTCAGTATGGTGTCTTAGTTTATAATCAGCACCTTCAAAAAAGTAACAGAGTTTTGCTGAGAAATCTTAGTGTTCCTGGGACACATAAGACAATAGATAGATGGAAAGTTCTCTACACTTAGCTCTATAGAGACTGGGCAATTTGCCTGTTTACAAAAGACCCCAGAGATTGGTGGGACCTTGCAAAAACAATTCACCACAACCATTTATTTCCTGTAAGTGAGTTGGTTACATTGAGGGATGGAAGGTTAGATTCTGATGGACTAACTACTACTACTACTACTAATGATAGCTAATATTTATATATGCAATTAGGTGGGGTAGTGGATAGAGCCCTGGACTTGGAATCAGGAGGACTCATCTTCCTGAGTTCAAATCTGGCCTCAGATCTTTATTAGCTGTATGGTCCTGGGGAAGTCACTTAACCCTGTTTGCCTCAGTTTCCTCATCTTTAAAATGAGCTGAAAAAGGTAAATCTCTCCAGTGTCTTTGCCAAGAAAACCCCCCAAAATGGAGTCACAAAAAGTAAAACACTACTGATTGAACAACAAAAAACATTTATATATATATATATATATATATGTATACACACACACACATACACACATATTTACCTTTCCTAATCCCCTTTAATGCCAAAGCCTTCCCCCTTCTGATTATCTTCAATTTATCTTACATATCTTGTTTATACATAGTTGTTTGCGTGTTGTCTTCCCCATTAAACTTTGGACTCCTTAAGAGTAGGACTAGGTCTGGATTTTTGTTGTTGTTTTTGAAGTCTTTGCTAGAGAAAATGCTCAAAGCTGAGAGTTGGAGAGTCTTGTTTGTGGAACAACAAAAAGTCCAGTGTCACCAGATTATAAAGTCTGTGGGATGGGGTGTAAGGTATGGGAAGGTAAGATTATGAAAGGTTTTGGATGATAGATAGAGGATTTTCTATTTAATCCTGGAGGGGATGGGAAGCCATTGGAGTTTATTGAATGGGGAGGGAAGAGCGCTATGTGACATAGTCCGACTGTCATTCTTGTGACTGAATGGTGGATGGACTGGAGTTAGGAAGAGACTAGTGGGAGGCAGACTCACCAGCAGGTTATTGAGATGTTCCAGATGTGAGATGATAAAGGAGGCCTGCACCAGAGTGATGGCAGTGTCAAAGGAGATGAAAGATGGTGCCAAGTGAAATAGACCTTTGCAATTATTTGAATTTGGAGAATGAGAGATCATGAGAAGTGGATGATGACATCTAAGCTGAAGGTTGAGAGGACTGTGAAGATGGTGGTGTCTTTGACAGTAATAGGCAAATTTAAAAAGAGGGAGAGCTTGAGGAGAAAGATGAATTCAATTTTGGATGTTTGGAGTTTCAGATATCTTGAGGACATCTAGTTCAAGGTGTCTGAAAAGCAGTTGGAAATGAGAGACTGGAGGTCAGCAGAGATGATAAATAGATTTAAGAATCATCAATATAGAGATGATATTTAAAGAACACAAGCAAATAAGTTTAAAAACAGAGGAAAAAATAAAGCAGTAATGACTTGCAGAATAACAAAATATGCAAAATAGCAATACATATGCAAATATAGACAAGTAATAAAACCACACATAGCTAAAAGTCTAATGTAACTACAATGGCACATTAGTGCAAGAACAAATAAACATGAAAATAACAAAATAGAAAGACTCAAAATATTCAGTAATTAAAATGTGCACACCATACCTGAGAAAGCTGATGATGTGAGCTGGTCATAGTTCTCATCAGAACTTTTTTGCTCTGTGGAGTGTGTCTGTATTCGAGGGATCTCAGTTGTAGATGTCTGAGACAAAAAAGATGTCTCTGGATTCAGTCTTTTCCCCTTATTTGAACTGAGAGTCTTCATCTGAAATGTCTGTTTATAAGCCATTGTCCGGTTCGGCGTCTTTGTTCTACCGGTAATTTTCTTAGACTCCGGTCAATCTGTGTGTCCTGTATGAAGAAAAGCAAAAGATAGTCCCAGCTTTTAAGGAGCTCACACTCTAATGGGGGAGAAAACAGTCAATAAATATTTATTAAGCCCTTATAATTTTGCATGACTACACATGTATAACCTATATGAAATTGCTTGCCTTCTCAGTGGCGGGGAGGGGAAGAGAAAAGATGGAACTCAAAATTTTTTAAATGAATATTAAAAATTGTTTTTACATCTAATTGGGGAAAAATAAAATACTAAATAAATAATTTAGAGTTTTAAAAAAGCCTTTATTATGTGTCAGAACTTGTGCTAATAGTTAGGAATACAAGAAAGGCAAAAATAAAACAAAATAAAATTCCTGGAACTCTCTCCTTTCTCATATCTGCCTGCTGGTTTCCTTTAAGTCCTAGCTAAAACCTCACCTTTTCCAGGAAGCCTTTCCTAATTCCTTTATAATTCTAATGCCTTCCCTCTCTTAATTATTTCCTTTTTTTTCTGTATGTAATTGTATTTGTTTCTTTGTTGTCTTCCTCATTAGACTAAGCTCCCTTGTGTATAGTGCAACACTTGGTGCTTAATAAATGTTTATTAACTGACTGCTTGACTGAATACATATTTATGCTTGTGATTTTTGGATGCAGAGTATCCTGTGTGTAATTTAGACCTGTAGTCATCAAGCAATGCTTTACCCAGTGCTAAGTCTGTTGCTTGTATGATCACTGTGTCTTTGCTGTGAAGGGCATCTTGATATGGCTACCTGGGAGGCTAGATTAATCATCCTTATTCTGTTAAGTGCTTATTTTGATGTGTGCACCATGGCTGATTTTGCAGGGGACGATAAAGTTTCTGCTACTGGAGAGGAATGTAGCGGATTCCTAACCTAGAGATAACTTTTACAAAATATCTCCCTTACCACCTCCCAAGAGGCATGGAGGCTATGACCATTCTTGAAATGATAGTTTCTTTCTTCCTCTCATTTGAAAGGAATGAGAAACTGAAAATCTTGAAAGGAACAAGAAAAGGACAATGTATATAGTGTACTATAAGACTTCTGAAGTGGTGATGTGCTTAACCAGAAGAGAGTGGGAATGGGAGAGCTGGCCACTTCACAGTGCCAGCTGTTTTTATGACTGAACTTGCAAGAGAAAGAGAATGACAAGAAAAGGAAGGTATAGAGTGTAGTTATTCCCTGCCAGTTGTAAATTAGAATGGATAAACTTCCACATCCTAATCTCCTAATCTCCTAATTCATGCTGGCTTTTTCAATGAGCCTGCTTCCCATCCCTTGTTCCTTTTAAACAGTCTCTTTGTTTTCTGAATTGACTAAGTGTTCTTGAAAAAAAAACAGTTTCTCTAAGGCTGGTCTCAGAGGCTGGAAGATGTGTTTAAGTTCAGATTCTGAATGTGTGACCCTGGACAAATAGTGTAACCTCTCAAACCTCTAAGCCAACTCTCCAAGAATATGTTGCAGAAAACCTTCCAACTTGCTTTAGGAGTTTCCTAAGTCAATGAAATCACAGATTCAGTCCCAATACCTAATGTATATAAGCTATACACTTTCCCACACATATAATAATGTGTGGGAAAGGGCATGAGAAGCATGCCCTTTCCCTGACATGAGGAGAAGCAGTATTCCACTGCCAGCTGGCTCACACTATAGTGGAATCAAGAGTAGCCGTGATCACCAGTCTGGCCCCATGCCCCACTATTCCCTACAGCCAGTCCATCTTGTACCCTGAGGGTCTCTGAGAAGTTATCTGGCTGTCTCCTCATTTTTCTGATAAGAAAACCAAGACCTAGAGAAGGGAAATCTTATTATGATTAAGTAAAAACTGAAATTCAGGTCACCGGACTTCTAGTTTACCAAAGAGACAATAAATCATGCAGAAGCAAATCTAATTGAGGGAGGATTTACCTGGGGTATAGCCCCATTGGGAGTAAATGGGATACTGGAAGATTTCTAGATTGCTGAAGGACAGGAGGCTGATAAGAGAGTTTCTTAGAGTAAAGGAGTGATCCTAAGGGAAGAGAGCACACATCTCCATTTACATAGAAACGTGTGCTTCCTCAGCCGCTCAGAAACAAGGGCCCTGTTCTTCCCTTACAGAGGAAGGAAATTGAGAGCCCAAATATACAGCCTGGCTGTTTTCTCATCCCCAGTGGACCATATCCTCACTGGGTGTTTTTCTTGGCTAGGAAGATGAGCTAAAGATTTTCTGACACTGGGGCCCATTTTCATGGTCAGTCTCTCAATTTCTGCAAGGCAAAGACATGAGGAGAGGGAGCCAATTAGGTAAAAGAAGCAGCTAAATGCACTAGGAGACTTCTGAATAGGCAGTCAGGAGACATGAACTGTAGTCTCAGCTCCACCACTAGCTAGCTTGTGACCTCCAACAAGTTACTTTCCTTCTTTGAACCTCAGTTTCCTCATCTGTAAAATGAAGGGATTGGACTAATGATCAGTTCTTAAACCGTGGGTCATGACTCTGTGTGGAGTTGTGAAAAATTTGGCAATAGTAAGAGGTTTCTGAATGTGCAACTACCAAAAATTAATTCAAAATTAAATTCATCCAAGGTGTTTCTGGCAACACTTGCCTGTGTTACATGGGGCAAATTCACTACAGCCTTGGTATGGAACTTCAGGCCATGCAACACCAACCAAAGCTACCATAATGAAAAGGGGTCATGAGCAGAAAATGTTTAAGAAGCCCTGAACTAAAATGTAAATCTATAATCCTTTCCTTTGCTATGATTTTATGTAAAGGAATTGGAAAAACAGGTTTACAGGTCAAACTGCCTGCTTTTCTTTCCTTCAAAACCGAGCTTAAAGCATTTCCATGTTAATACCACCTAACCCTAATGGCACTGTAACCTAATGATCTCATGGCTGGGCCAAGTCATACTTTCTATCTGTTCTCAGAGTTCTGGTTGGGAAACAGAGGGGAAGGAACCAACAACGTGGGATCAATGCTTCTTGACATCTTAAAAAAAAAAGTATTGTCTAAATTGCATTAAATTACAGCACAGTCAGATTTAGGATTGGATTTATGTAGCAAATGGGTTGACTGTGTGCAGAATCTGAACTGGCTGAAGAAATGCTATAATAACCATTTGGTTCAGGTTTTCACATGATCTCAGAGTTGTAACAAGAATGAAGCACCTGGAGCATTGTACCAGGATATAAAATTCATAAGGTGTTTATAGCACCATCCATTTTCTCTTCATGCTTCCTTCAAGTTCACACACCTTCATTACCCTCTGACCACTCCTTTACCTCATTCTCAGAAATTTCCCTATCAGCATCCAGTCCCTCAGCAATCTAGAAACCTTTTTAAATTTATTTATTTATTTATTTATAGTTTTCAACATTCACTATTATAAGATTTTGAGTTCTAAATTCTCCCCCCTCCCCAAGACAGCATGCAATCTGATACAAGCCATCCACGTACAATCATATTAAACACATTTCCGCATTAGTTATGTTTTAAAGAAGAATCACAACCAAAGGGAAAAACCACGAGAAAGAAAAAACTACCGAAATAGAGAAAATAGTCCGCTTCAATCTGCATTCAGACTCCACAATTTTTTCTCTGGACGTGGATAGAATTTTCCATCACGAGTCTTTTGGCATTGTCTTAGATCAAGCTGTCTAGAAATCTTCAAGTATCCCAGGGCTTGCTTCTTCCCCATCCACTCCCAATGGGATTGTACCTCAGATGAATCCTTCCACAATTAGAGTCACTCCTACATGATTTATTTATTGTCTCTTTGGTAAACCAAAAATCTGGTGACCTGAATTTGAGCTCTTGCTTAAGTATAAGATTTCCCTTCTCTGGGCCCCATTTTCTTATCTGAAAAACGAGGGGACAAGGCCGGATAACTTTTTAGGCACTTTTCAAATTAAAAAAAATTCCCTTTGTTCCACTCTAGGATGGTCATTAGCACATATATCTATACAAATGTATTTGCAGGTTCACATATGCTGATGTCAATAGAATATTTTTTTCAATTATTTAAAGGTTGGGTTAGGTACTCTTTCTACCCACACAGATTGCACTCAGTCCCTTTATGATTTGGCAAACAATTTTGTGAGAGCTGATAGTTTTTTAGGCCAAAAATTTCATCACCCTGAGGCCAACTTGGTAAAGAGCCTCTCCAACTTAAAATAGGCCAGTCCTTGGACAGGAGACACAGTCCATCATTAGATTCATACTTGAAACCTTTCCAGCTTGGTTGAAACTTCTGGAATCTGCAGTCCTCTGGCATTGTCTTTGAGAACCCAGGGTCACCTCCATGACATGAGAAGGCATTAGAGTAGGATGTTAGTGGAGGACCTCTATGGTGGCAGGGTTCCCAGTATCTTAACAAATACATCATTGGCTTCTAGTCCTGGGGATTGTAAGTCTGAGCTCATCTGGGTGGCAATGTAATTACTCAAAGGATACCCCTCCTTCTTAAAAGACTATGCCAGTCAGGCCAGGTGACGGAGGAAGCACAGTTAAACAGCAGTTCATCTGAAAAAAAAATCAGGCAACTTCACTGCAGCCTTGGTGTGGAACACAAAGGGGTTCTAGTAGATTGGGGGCTCTGCATGGGTCAGTAATAGGAGCCAAAAATTTATGGTTATTTAATATGATCTTGTGCTGCATTAAGAAAGGCGTACCTTCCAGAAATGAGGAGGTGATAGTACCTATCATGGTTACACAGTTGGAACTATGGTGTTCATTTCTGGTCAGTACTTTTATAAAAAAACTGTCTTCTTATTATAACCTTGACAAATATCAACAACCAATAGCATAGCCCTTTCTTATGCAAAGAATAGAAAAAGAGGATTGTGTATGACATTGTGAATCTCTAATATAAATAGCCTATTTAAAAAAACCCCAACACAATAGTGGCTAGCATTTATATAGTCTTTTAAGGTTTGCAAAGCACATTATAAATATTATCACATTTGATTCCCCCAACAACCTTGGAAGATAGATTTTACAAATGAGAAAAGTAAGGCGGGCTGAGGTTCAATGACTTGTCCATGGCCATACAGCTGGTAAGTGTTTGAAGCTTGATTTTAATTCAGATCTTCCTGATTCCTGTCCAAAAAAGAAAATTTTATATGCATATATACATACATATGTATGTATTTATAAGTATATAATATGTGCTGCACATATATGCACACATTCCTTTTATAAACATATACATGAGTACATGGGTATGTCTGTGTGTCTATGTTTATATATGTGTATGCATATAAACATATGCAAAATTTAACTCAGTACTTCAATACTTTCTTGTTATTTGTGTCCTCTGGAACCTCCTTCTATTTTCCTCTGTGTATTCTTTTAAATGGTTCATTGACATTTCTTTCTTTCTTACCTTTTTAAAAACTATCACTATCATTCTCCATTCCTACTACTTTCTTCTCAGTAAAACCTCTTTATTTAAAAAAAAACATATCAAACAAATCAACACATTGTTTCTGAAATATGTTGCCTTCTGTATTTCTTGTACATTATTTCTTTTTCAAGAGGTAGCAAGCAAGCTTCAGTCAGTGAGTCAGTCTTCTGTGCTGTCTTCCTCCATTAAAACATAAGTTCCCTCAGGGCAGGGACCATCTTTCTCTTGGTTTGTATCTGTATCCTCCTACTGCATAGTAAATGCTTAGTAACTATCTTCTTGTCTTCCATAGCTTCCCTTCTATTATAACTATTGATTTTGTTGGTACAGGAACTTCAATTTTATGTAATCAAGAATGTCCATTTTAGTTTCTATGGTCCTCTTCCTCCCTCATTTGCTCAAGACCTTTTCCCCTGTCCATAACTGTAAAGATATCCTCTTCTCCTTTAATTTGTTTGTGATATGACCTTTTATAACTAGGTTATGTATGCACTTGAGAACTTACTGTAGTGTATGGTGTGAGATGTTGGTCTAAACATTCAGTTTTTGCCACGCTATCCAATTTTTCCAGCAGTTTGTGTTGAATAGGGAATCTTTTCCCCAGCAGCGAGAGTCCTTCAGTTTATCAAACACTAAGTTCAATTGCTTTATGAGTCTTGAATACATAATCTGTTCCACTGATTCACTTTTCTTTTTTTAGCCAATACTAAATCATGTTGATGATTACTGTATTGTAGTATACTTTGAGATCTGGTACTTCTGGTCCTTTTCTCATCCCCTGCTTCCTTCTCACTTCTTTCATTATTTCCTTTGAGATTCTTGATCTTTGGTTCCCCCACATAAATTTATTATTATTTTTCTAATTCTATAAAGTAATTCTTGGCAGTTTTATTGATATGCACTGAATCTGCAAATTAATTTAGGTAGCATTTTAATTTTATTATATTGCTAGGGTCCATCCACGAGCAATTAATATTTCCTTGAATTATTTAATGGGGCAGCTAGGTGGCACAGCAGATATAGTACTGGATTTGGAGTCAGGAGGGTCTAAGTTCATATCCTCAGGTCACTGAGGCCTCATATATACTTACCAGTTGTGTGATCCTGGGCAAGTCACTTAACCCTGTTTGCCTCATTTCCTTACCTGTAAAATGAGCTGGAGAAGGAAATGGCAAACCACTCCAGTATCTTTGCCAAGAAAACCCCAAATGGGATCATGGACATTTAGACACAACTGAAACGCCACAACAACAAATTATTCAAGTCTGTATTTCTAGAGAGCACCTTTTTTAGTGATATTAGTATAATTCGTGTGTGTGTATGTGGGTGTATGTGTGTGCGTGTGGGTGTGTGTCTTGGTATAGACATTACATTTTTGCAAGGATATTGCTAAACTAGAGAACATTCAAAGGAAGGCGATTTAGGATGGTGAGGGGCCTCAAGTCCAAGTCGTATGGGGAGTGGTTGAAGGAATGAGATGTCTAGCTGGGAAAACAAAAGGCTCATGGAAAAAAGCATGATAATTGTCTTCTGGTCCCTGAAGGACCAGACTACTTGTTCTGCTTGTGTCTACAGGGTGGAACTAGGAGTGACTAGGTTGATGCGTAGAAATTGCAGAGACAAATTTAGGCTTGACATTGGGGAAAACTTTCTAAAAATTAGAGCCACCCTAACATGACAAAACAGGAAGATGATAAACATTGGAGAAGATATGGGAGAGTTGGAACACTAATTCACTGTTGGTGGAGCTGTGAGCTGATTCAACCATTCTGGAGAGCAATCTGGAACTATGCCTAGAGGACTATAAAAATGTGCATACCCTTTGACCCAGTAATATCGCTTCTAGGACTGTATCCCAAAGAGATCATAAAAATGGGAAAGGGTCCCACATGTATAAAAATATTTATAGCAGCTCTCTTTGTGGTGGCTAAGAATGAGAAAATGGGGGAATGCCTATCAACTGGGGAATGGCTGAACAAGTTGTGGTATATGAATGTAATGGAATACTCTTGTGCTATAAGAAATAACAAACAGGCAGGCTTCAGAAATACCTGGAGAGACTTATATGAACGAATGGTAAGTAAAATGAAAAGAATCAGGAGAACATTATACACAGTAACAGCCACAGTGTGGGAGGACTGTTTCTGATTGACTTAGCCTTTCACAGCAATGCAAGGACCTAAGACACTCCCAAAGGACTCAATGCAAAATGCCATCCACATCCAAAAAAAGAAAGAACTACAGAATCACAATGCAGAATGAAGCAGACTATTTTCTCTTTTGTTATGTTTTGTTTTGTGTTAGTTTTTCTCATGGTTTCTCCCATTTGTTTTAATTTTTCTATGCAACATGACTAATGTGAAAATATATTTAATAAGAATGTAAGTGTAGAACCCATATAAGATTTCATGCCATCTTGGAGAAGGATGTGGAAGGAAGGGGGAAAAATTTTAAAACACATGGAAGTGATTGTTGAAAACGGAAAACAATTAAATTGATAAAAAGCAAATTAGAAACATCCTAGAGAGGAATGGGCTATTTCAAGAGGCAGTGAGATTGCCATCATTGTAGCTCTTCAAGTAGAGGCTACATGGTCAGTAGTCAGGTGTGTTATAATGAGGATCACTTTTGGGGTATGGGTTGCACTGAAGTTCCTTCTCATTCTATGACTCTGTGAAGGACTTTCGGTCACTCTTTCCACACAGCCTATCCATCCCGTTTAAAGATCAGGCCTCTCATCTCTGATTGATAAAGTAGATTCCCTGCATGAGATGGGGACCTAAAACCCTGTACAGAATCATCCTGTCCCAGGACTGAGAGTCGGCACTGGCTTTGGCAACAGAGAATCTGGATTCAAAATCTCCCCCTTCCACTGTGACACTGGGCAAGTCACTTAACCTCCAGGGCCGTGGAGGTTTACTGCTCTGTAAAATAAAGAACTCGAGTTTTTGTACCATCTGGTCTCTGAGGTCCATTTCATCTCTAAATCTTAGATCCTCTGACCCAGTTCTTATTTTCTGTATCACACACATTCACCCTATATACTTAACTGTTCCCAGAAGGACCCATGCCTGTAGTTAAAAGGAGGTCCTCCTTTTCAGAATGGTGGACTTCATTGGCACAGAGTGGAGCTCTGAGGAAACAGGCAGGTATTTCTTCAATGCACTGAATAATAAGACCCTGTATTCCTCCAAACAAACCCTCAGTTTCCACCAGAGGATTTGTCCCCCTCATTCCGAGGCCCACACCCATTGCTTTCTACCTCCAATGCTGACCCAGCTGGTTGTCACCCTTGTAAGAAGAGGCACTCTTGGCAAAAATGTGCAGAATGAGAGTGCTGTCCTCATCCTACTCTGCACAGATGTTGGCCTGTCACGTGGCTGAAGGCTAACCCCCCCAACCCTCCCACCCCCAGCAAAAACCATCTGCTGAGGCCCCGATAATTATTGCAAGGCTGGCCTTGTCTCACTCTGAGGGGAGAGTTCATGCTGTAGTGGTAATGTAGCCCAGGCCCTGCTGAGCTGGGCTCAGGAAGGGGGTCCCCAGCTGGGTAATAAGCTCCCCAGCTTTATTGAATTTCTCCTTGCCCAAGCCTAGAAGCTAATCATGTTTAGTTTTAGCAACCTCTGCTTCCTGATGACCTGTTGGGGAAACATAGACCCCATGTGAGTTCTCTGCTTTCTCCCCCCTCCCCCTAAACCTCAATTCTGACCCCTTGAGGGGCAACTATCAAATCTCTACCTCCTCTCTTCTCACTCTAGCTCATATACAATCTCAAGGGTCAAGGAAAGAGGGTCAGAACTGGGGCTTTTAGGACGCAGAATCTGGCCTCCTTTCTCCTCTCATTTACTCTGGACATCATTAATAATTGTGTAGACCATGTGGTTGAAAGGGGCACAGGCCACATAGTTCAGGGGCCCCCAGCACAGGGGCAAGAGGAGAATTGCTAGCTTGTACTTTGGCTGAGATTTCTCAGTGTATGCTAAGTATTTCCACCCATCACTTCTGCCTTGATTTCCCCAGTCCCCCAAAAGAAAAGAAAGGACCTTAACCCAAAGTGACTGTACCATATGTTCTGAAACTCAGGACATACATACAAGGAATTGGTTAGAAAACTGTTCTCTTGCCCCTGTGACCCCTTGTAAGCTGGCTATCCACTCTAACATAGGGACATTGAATAAATGAAGGGAAATGATCCCCTGACTCCTTTGGGACTAGAGTGTGAGACACCAGGAAGGAACCTTGGGCATTAAGCAAGTCTTCAGTAGCTCAGCCCGTTGCTGCTCCCCTACTCCCCCCTCCGATTCTTTGCAGACACCAGTGTAAATGGGAGAGGCAGTGAGGGACGGTGTACAGGTCAATGTACCTGGGTGTATCTGTGGATGCTTGTGTCTGTCTGGGTATCTCTGCCCATGTAAATACTCATTGTGTGGCCTAAGTGTAGGTGACTCAAGGCTACCTAGGCAGGAAGATCTGGCTCATTTAGGGAATAGTGGCAGAGGGTCCCTCCCATCATTTTGTGGTAGCTCAGATTCTGAGAGTGAACCCAGGGTCAATGGTTACTCAGAGTTCATGTGTCCAGGTGACATCTTGCCATCTGCTCCTAGGAGGGGAGAGGTAGGATTGAGGAGGGGTGGGTAAACTCACACCCTGATCAAAGGGGTGATAAGGCCCAGTTTCTCAAAGTAGAGTCTGAGAATCCCCAAGGGTTCCTTAAACCCTTTTAGGAGGGTCAAAACTCTCCATAAGGTAAAATCTACTTTCATAATAATACTAAGATGTTTTAATTTCCAATGTGGTAAATATTGATAGATGCAACCTGCATAAACAAAAATTCTTGGGAGGTCCACAATTTTTAAGAGTACAAAGTGGTCCTGAGACCTAACCCTAATTCCTGAGGTCAGAAAATTTGAAAACAGCTGTACTAAGCCAGGATGCTTTTGGTTGGGTCCAGAGGGGGTGGAGAGGAAAAAAGCCTTCTTTGGTGGAGTTAAGCAGCAACTTCTTGGAGGTGAATTTAAAGTTAGGTTTGGGGGGTAAAAGAAATAGACTGGGGGAGAAGTAGGCAAGAAGTATTCAGGGTCCTCTTTTTGTGAGAACACTATGGGCTCTCAAACAAGCTGGCAAGGGAATGAGAGGAACTAGGGGCTAGATGAGAATATGGAAGAGAGTTCATAACCCCCTCTGCTCAGTGGCATCAAGTTGAGGGGAGAGCCTCGGCAACTATGATTAGGATGAATGGTTCTCCCATTTCTATTTTGATCCCTAAAACAAAAGTGTAACTACTTGTGCTCTAGTGATCTCTCCTGAGTTCCTCCACTCCTCCATCCCATGCTACCTTCTCCCCCCACCCCCAACCATCTTCTGCCTTCATCCTGGCCATGCTGTAGAACAGGAATTTGTGGGCCCCAGCCGTTCTCTCCCAGCTGTGTCTCCATGGGTAATGGGGCTGTGACAATTTTTCTAAGTCCTGCTTGTTAATGTGTCACTGTACATTTCTCTTGGAAACATCAAAGGGTGCTGTGCATCCCCCACCGTTTGCAAGCAGCAATCGAACAAGACAGAGAAGCCGAGGCCCCTGCCCGGAGCAGCTGGAACATGGGTTTATAAAATTACAGGGAATGCAGAGCCACAGACATTGCCTGCTGTCTGACTTCATTAGAGGGGCAGGCCTGGTGTGGAAGTATATTCCAACAATTTGGGAGATTAGGATGTGACATCTTTCATTAGCTGTTTGACATAAACAGAAAAGAGATTTTTACTAGAAAAAGTCCACAAAGCAGAGAGTCAGAAACTGAAGAGAAAAAAAACCCCACCAAACTGCTGAAATAGACAAAAGTCTATAATGGAAAACAAATAATTATATTTTACATAGTTGCAAGCAAACCAGCTGCTGAAATTCTAATCTAGAGGATGAAATGTACTCCCTAAAGGGATATTAGGTGCTGGGAGTGGGGTGGGGTGAAAACAACCTGGATACAGGACTCCTAGGTTTCATCTTTGCTCAGCAGCTGACACTGTAGGACCTTGAACAAATCCTCTAAACCTTTATTGCCTTAGTTTCCCCAACTGTAAAATGATGAAAATAACTAAATTTACAGGGCTTTGTGGTATTGTGGAAAACAGATAGGGTTTGAAACCAGAGTAATAAGACTATTCTGGGTTATATAACTAGGAATCCTGGTTCTGTTATGACATGATATGTGATACTAAGCAAATCCCTTCACCTTTTGAGGCCTCAGTTTCTTTATCTATAAAGTGAGGAGGTTGGACCAGTTAAGCTCCGAGGTTCCTTCCAGCTCTAAATCTATCATTCTATAATCTGTAGTGGTTGAAAAACAACAGGTGCATATATGTAGTATGTAAGGTCCTTGAGGACAGGACCTGGTTTTGTTTTGTCTATTTCTAGAGCCCAGCATAAGATCCTATACATAGCAGGTGATACATATTTGCCAGATTCAATTAAGTTTAAAGTACAAACTGTCTTATAGTTCAGCAATGAAACACAATAGAAAGAGTATCGACTTGGGTCAGGAAATCTTGAGTTCAAATCCTGATTCAGACCCTTAGCTGTGTGACCCTGGACAAATCACTTAACCCTATTTACCTCACTTTCCTCATCTGTAAAATGAGCTGGAGAAGGAAATGGAAAACCCCTTCAGTACCTTTACTAAGAAAACCTCAAATGGGATCACAAAGAGTTGGGCAAGCCTGAATAACAACAGCGAATATAAAGTGTTAAGCCAAATTAAAACGTGCATCGTGTTTCCTTTCCTACCCACATACACAAAAATGTTCCCCTCTCTTCTACATCCCCACCTCGAAGGTACCCCGGCTATTCCAGGTCAGCCTTGACAAGGAGAGCTTAGAGAAGCTTCTGCTGTGCAGGGGCAAGAGGGAGAAGGCACAGGGAGCCCTGTCCATCCCCATCCTTCCACCAGATGTTCATTGACCCCATCGGTGGTGAGAAGGTGGCTCCCTTGCCTAGCCCAAGGCATGGTAATGTCTGGGCAGGGCTCTACCCTCCTCTGGCTGTGTGGATGTGGAGGAATGTGCTAAGCCTCGAACTGCCCCCAACCCCGCACTGCGGGAGTGGGGTGCGGTGGTGTGGTGCGAGATGGGGGGGAGCGGCGCGGGAGCTAGAGCCCTCTCTCCTCCGCACCCCAGCTTCCCCGGGATTGATTCTCTAGGGCTGGGGGGGCCAAGCCGGGACCTCGGGGAGCAGTGGTGCGAGCCCGGCGCTGCCAGCGTTGGCCCCAGACCCGGTACCCGGGCTCGCGGGGAGCTGGGCGGGGAGCAGCGGGGAGGCTCGTAGCCGGGGACTCGCAGCGCTGCCGCTGCCGCGGCTTCGGGGGCTGCTCCGTCCGGCTCCCCGGCGGCCTCCCAGCCCCAGCTTCCCTCGGGCCGGGAGGGCGTTCAGGCAGCAGCCAGCACTGAACGAGCCTGTTGTTTTTCCACGTCATTTGCTCTCCAATGTGTTATCAGGGCCCGCCCGGGTGGGGGTGGGGGGAGGAGGGGGTACGGCCGGGCCGAGCGGTCCCTCCCTGTAACAAGCGATTGTGTGTTCTCGCTCTCCTTCGGAGGTGGTAAAGGAGAGAGGAGGGAGGGTGGGTTGGGACTGGAGGGGGAGGCCCTGGGGAGGGTCAGGGGTATTGCAAGGGGAGGGAGGGAAGGAGGGGGGGAATCCCTTCCCTCCCACGGTCTCGTCCCGAGCCAATCTCCCCCTCGGAAGGACGTGCCATTCCCGGCGCGGGAAGGGGTTAAAGGCCTCCCTGCGCTCCGAAACATGCAGGTGTCCCACGGTGCCAGATACAGACGCCTAAACTGTTTCCAGCTCCCCCCCCCCCCCCCGCTTCTGTTTTTTTCTTTTTCGTCTTTTTTTTTTTTTTGCAACAAGTCTGTGGGTCGGCAACGGGACAGAGGCAGCGCAGCAGCTCGTCGAGCCCCGGCATCGAAGCTGCTCTCTCCAAGTTGCTGCCGGGGCCTCCGGGGAAACTGCTCCCTCTTCAAATCAAGGGGTGCGGGGCGGGGAGGACTGCTCCCGAAACCTTCTCCTCCGGACCGTGGAAGGCCGAGCGGCGTCGTCTGGCTCCGGGGCGGTGGGGAAGCCTCACCGGGCTTGGGAGGGGCAGGTGTATCCCGGGCCCTCAGAGGAAAAGAACCTAAATCCAGGGTGGGTGCTAGGCCGGCTCTAGCTTGGGGGGGGAAGTTTTTTTTGTTTTCCCCTCGGAAAAACCTCCCTGCGAGGGGACCATGTGGTCCTGGCGCTTGTGGGTCTGTTGGGGACCTCTAGCCGCTTTGCTGCTGCTCCTGGAGATGCCACCCGTGGGCCACGCACTGCCCCCCATCCGGTATTCTCACGCTGGGATCTGCCCCAACGACATGAACCCCAATCTCTGGGTTGACGCTCAGAGCACCTGCAAGAGAGAATGTGAGACAGACCAGGTGAGTCTGAGAGTCGGAATGGGAGATGAACCCCCACAGCTACCTGGGGATCAGGGGAGCCTAAAGGCTCAGCCAGGTTCGAACGTGGCTCGGTGATATGGTCCATCCCGAACATAGCCCAGGTTAGATGATTTCATGATTTTTTTTTTGGACACTAACTTTGGAAAGTTGGGGAGAAATGAGAAAGGCCCCTCTCTGCCTCCCAGAAAGATGCTTATCCATTGGGTCCTGACCAGTGCTGGAACCTCCCTGCCTGCAGCTGCTTGCCTCCACCCAATGTCTAGTGGAGTCCGGGAAAAGATGTAGCCAATAATTAGTAAGTGGTGGGAAGGAGAACGGCACCGAGGACAAAAAAAAAAAGCCCCTTGCTGCGGCTGCTGCTGTTTTTAAGGGGGATCATTCTGGGTGAGCCCTTGGCTTCCTTCCTTGCACGGGTCAATTTCTGAAACCAAAAGTAAGACTGACACTTGGTACCAGGAGACCAGAACTTGACTCGACTCTTAACACCTCCTAGCTTTGTGACCCTAGGCAAGTCACTATTTCTCTGAGCCTCAGTTTCTTAAACTGTAAAATAAGGGTGATAATACTCACACTGCTTTTGTCACAGGGTTGTGGGAAAGGCAGTTTGTCAAACTAAGGTTCTGGTGCATGTAAGTTGTTATTCCCTCCTAGCAACCCTCGGTTAGTTTCCATAGCAAAAATGAGGAAGTATAGAGCACGGAGGCAGTGTCTTGTAGAAAGAGCCCTGAATTTGCAGTCACGAGACCTGAGTTTGAGTCTGGACGCTGTGTGTCGTCCCTGCACCTCAGTTTCCTGATCTGTAATAGTAAGTTGTCCTAGATGACCTCTATAGCTCATTTCAGGGCAGCTAGGTAGCCCAGTTGACAGAACGAACTACCTGGAGCTAGGAGGACCTGAATTAAATCTGGCTTCAGACACAGGCTGTGTGACTCTGGGCAAATTACTTCACCCTGTTCACCTCAGTTTCCTTATCTGCAAAATATGCTGGAGAAGGAAATGGTAAACCACTCCAGTATCTTTGCCAAGAAAACCCCAAATGGGATCACAAGAGTTGGACTCTGACTGAACAACAACATAGCTCATTCCATCTTAAAATTGTATGAAACCTGTTTGGCTTGGGTTCTTCTGGTCACTGCTACGTAGTTCTGGCACTAATTAGCTGTGGGATCTCGGATAAGTCGTTGTTCTTACTCGGTTACCTATATTGAACCAGAATGATTTCCAAGCTCTTTAAGCCCTAAATCTTATGATATGTAGGGGTCCTTTTGGCCTCCCTTCAGCTAATTTAATGGTTCAGTGAGGAACTGAATGGCAAGGAAGACCTCATACATACACAGGGTGTTTAACCCTAGGCAAGTCATACAGTGTCTAGCACATAATAGCTGCTGCTACTCAGTCATATCTCACTCTGTGAACCCGCTTGGGGTTTTCTTGGCAAAGATACTGGAGTGGTTTGTCATTTCTTTCTCCAGCTAATTTAACAGAAAAGGAAACTGAGGCAAACAGGGTTAAGTGATTTGCCCAGGGTCACACAGCTAGTAAGTATCTGAGGTCAGATTTGAACTCAGAAACATGAGTCTTTCTGACTCCAGATCTGGTACTCTATCCATAATGCTTTCTAGTTGCCCTGACACATAATAGATACTTAATAAATGCTTGTTGACTGACTCCCTGACAACTTCTTGATACTCTAGGCAACTTTCTCTGAATACAAGTTCTCAAGAAGATACTTAACATTAGTGGAAGTTTTGTCTGAGGGTTACCTATGCCAATGAAATCACTGTCCCTATTCCCTGTCCCTATTATTCAGTATGGAACAGTGGGAAACACTATTTCTAGAGTAAGGGGACCTGCCTCTGACTCTTACTACAATCTGTGTGAATCTTGGCTAGTCATTGAAACTCCCTGAGCCTCACTTTCCCAATCTGCAAAATAAAAGGGTTAGATAGATGACTCTGATCCTTTCTGGTTTCAGGTCTACCATCCTTTCAATCTATTCATAGAAGCAGACTCTAAAAGCCGGAGACCACTGTCCACTGTTTCCTGGCGTTTATCTAGAAACTATTTCTCTTCATGTCCCAGGCTGAAGCAGTTTCATGCCAACTGACTTGGTGCCTACCTGTCCCCAAAGGTCAGCAGATAGTTGGAGGTCTTGGCCATTGTGAATAAGTCTGTGAATCTGAGTCTGAATTAACTAGTGTTGTCATCAGGAAACATGTTTTTGCTTTCTTACCTTTGGGTGTTGGGGAAGATCACCCCTCCCTTAACCCTTTTTATTCACCATAACCATTTCATTCACAACAACAGAGTTGGAATGGTAGCAGGGACTTCCCACTTCTCAAGTCCCTGGCCCAGCTGGAACAATTCCCAAGTCAAGTCAGTTGCACACCACACAAGTCTTTTGTTTTGGCTCTGAGAAATAACAGATAGAGATGAAAAGGTGTATTTTCAGAGGCGGAGGACCTCTCTCCTGGCTTGTAGATGGGCAAGAAGACTGTTTGCTCTGTTGGTATGGATGTGGGCTGCATTTGGTCTATCTGACCCAAAAAACAGGCAATTTATTCAGGGATAGGATATAACAACATGGTCCCTGCCAACTCTGGAAGTCCATTCATGCGTGTGTACACCTAGGATCACAGAGCTGAAGTTGGAAGAGACATCAGAGTCCATCTGGTCCACCCCTCTCATTATATAGATGAGGATACTGAGGCCCAGAATCACCTAAACAGTAAGCTTCAGGAGTGGAATTGAAATACATCCTCAGGTTCCTGAAGCAGTACTTTTGCCCCTGTGCTATACGGGTGGCTGAAGACTCAGAGTAACCTTAGTTTCAGTCTGGGCCTCTGAGAAGAACTTAGCAGATGGACCAGGTCTGGTCCACATTTAGGCCATCAACCTCCCATCCTCCAAGCACTGAAGTGCATTCTCCAGCACCAGCCCCCTGTGAGACTCAATGGCTGTAAGGGAAATGAACAAGTAGCTTCTTTCTACTTTTTTCCTGGAGTCTTCTCTTCCTCAATCCCCCTGTCACCTGGCTGACTGTAGGCTGTCAAACCTAAGAACTTCCCATCTTGGGTCCAGGGCTCCAATTTGTTTAAAGC